>OY283144.1:32869967-34069967 GCA_958299785.1 Medicago lupulina | reverse complement strand
CTATACTTGAAAGGATATATACAACCAAAAATACATATACAGACCAAAATAAATAAAGACAAATGAGGAGCCATAACTACTTGCCTGCTGCTAAAATAACAATTACTGAACCAAATGTCCACTGCTGTTAATAAATCAATTCCAGCCGATGATATACCAATGAAAATATTTAGACCAAGCAAACACATCTATATGAATCTGTGACAGATAAATTATCACAACCAACAAAGCCACTTCTAACTCAAAAACCGAGCCCATCATGTGACTGTCAAAGAAAGTTATAAATCACAACACTCATATTCCTTGCTCCAATCTAATTTACATATTTTCAAGGAGAGATTGAACAAAATTAATTGAAATGATGTGAAAAAATAAAATTTTATACACATGAGATGATGAGAATATTCAAATTTGGCTTTGAATAATAATAATTCAAAGGTTTTAACAGATTAAAAATCTGAATGAAACATCAAGGAGCAATACAGGGATGGATCTCTAGTCTCAAGTCTCAATATGTTTGCATTTTGAGGGAGATCCATCCCTCCCATATTTCTCTTTACTAATCCTATCGTTAGTTTTCCTTGGGATAGTTAAGCATCCCTTAAATTTTCCCAAGAGTTGAGGCGGCAGACTACATTTAAGGAATTAGGGAGGGTCTAACCATTCGAAACTAAAGAGATGGATGAATGGGTGCTTATATCTATTAAAAACGAATTGATTCATGGAGCTTTGATGTGTGTCATGGTTTCATGGAGCGAAAACGAATATTAGAAATGCAACCTAACTGCATTGGATGGAGATATAACGCCAGGGGGTGTTGCTGACAATTGAGATAATAGAGGGGGTGTCTGTTATATTTACACAAACCTGAGAGAAGGTGAGTGTAATTTTCCCTATTCTTAAAAGTTATTAGGTTTGCAACCACTAAACCATAATTTTGGCTCTAATTTCGCAGTATTAAATGCTAATCAGGTTAACCCTAAAAATATTTCCCTCCCAAATCCATGCCAGTTTGAATTTCGAATTTTTCCTTTAAAAAAATAAGTGAAAAATCGGTGGCATTTACTAGGATATATGTTGTTTACCGTGATATTTGTTAACCTTTATAGTGTGTTTGAATGAGATAATTGAAAATTTTTAAAGAATTTATAATTATAGGCAATTCAAATTATTTAATTAAAATGCTTTCATTTCTTAATACTTTTGTTTGGATTGAGTAATAAAAGAATTCATTGTCATCATTTTTGGGCAACTTTTATAAATTTTAATTTTTTTGGGCCAAATTTGAAAATTGAAATTGGGGTCAATTTGTAAATTTTAAAAAATTTGAGGGGTCAAGTTATAATTTTTGAAAAATTTGAGGGATCAATTTGTAATTTTTTGTAAATTTATTGGGGTTAATTTGAAAATTTGAAGACCAAAATTTAAAATTTGAAAAATTATAACAATGAAGAAATTTGAAATTCCTAGCTTTTTGGCGTCATTTGAAATTATAAATGGAATTAACAAAGCTTAAACCGTATTAAATTATAACGGCAATGCTTGTCATTTTGATAACTAAATAAGGGAGATTAATGTTTTGTTAGTAAAATAGAGAGGATGCTTGTGTTATTTAAGAAGACCTTTAAGAGAGGTTAGTGTAATTTCTCCATGATTTTTGTTTTTTGAAAGATTAATTTTCCATGATAAAATCATTGAAATAGTTTTTATTAAATATTATAAAGTGGTAGGAAAAAATATGTAACATCAGATTTGTGGTGGTGCGATCGGTCTCTATGTGGTGTCACCACCAAACCCCAACTGGGGCAGCACAAAATCGACGGCGGCAATCTAGTTGCTTCAATTTTGTTGTGTTTGTTTTTCTTTCAAACGAAATCAGTTGTTCTTTTGATGGAACTTCATCATCTGTTTTTCAAAACCCGTGAGGGGTCTGGTTTTTCTGGTTATTTACAGCGACGCTACACACTAGTGAGTTGTGGTTGCTAGGTTCGTAGGTTCGAGGTTTCGATCTGGTCTTTGGGTTTGGTTTAGGCGACCTTGGCTTTGGTTTCCGGTGGTGTTCACCTCCTTTTCCCAAGGCTGATTTTCGGCGGTTTTGTTTTCACTTGCAAGATGGCTGCAGTTTATTTTTGGTTTTTTTTTTATCCTGATTCCACTACAGATTTGTTGAGATCTAGTGGGTTTCAAAGCTTCGGGTTGTGTCCCTCGTGCATGAGAAGGTGGGTCACATGTCGAAAGAGACATATAGTTTGGTCAAAAATGGTCGTGTTAGTTTCTTAGTTTCCTGTTGTTTGGATACGGTGAGTAGTTGGTTGTGAGTTCGTTATCGTGTTGGCGATAGGGATAAACACAATTACACAAAGGTTTGACTTCAATAGAATTTCATGCCTGTGTACTTTGTGGTTTCGTATCGCAGTCATCCTTTGTTTGACATGGGACTGTAACACCCCGTTTTCCCAAAGGTAAAATTTCTTAAAACATTTATCAGAGTAGACATCAAAACAACGGGATATCACATATGACATAATCCGAAAACAGTTAAATAATAATTTAACCAATAACTTCAAACATTGCAGCGGAAAAATACTTATAAATCACAAGACGTTTGGCACGCAGGCCCCATAAAATGTCTCAAAAGAGTTAGTTTCAAAAAAAACGAAATAACATAAAGATCCACGTAAAAGAATGAAGCATGCATAACAGATAACCTCATCCCGTTACGTATCAGAGCGACCTAGACGACACAGTGAGGCAAGGCCACTCACGAAGCAACTGCACACTAAGCACGATCACCTGCACTTGCCCACAAGGCGGCAATTCTAGCAGAAGGGGTGAGATTTCATAATCAAATAATATTAATCAGGATAATTCAAATTCATAATTAACATCACAACATTCTTAATCAACTTATCATAATTGATAAACAGTTATCACGTAATCATTTATTCAATCATCAACATTAGCATAAATCATAAACATGACAATGCGACAATGCTCTTAGACTCCTTATATGCATGTGGTACCAAACTTCATCATAAGTATTAATATACTTTAAAACGTGCGGAGGACCAAGCTCCTATTAGTCATGCGGAGGACAAAGCTCCTATCATGGTGAGGACTAAGCTCAATGAATGCTAATGCATGGACTCTAATCAACAAAACACCTTAATCACCTTATCAACATGCACCCAATAATTTGGAGCTAAACAACATCTCATTTATCATATAAAGACATCATGCAACTCAGTTAAATAACAGCAGCAGCATAGTCAAATATCAAAAGAAAACAGAAGGATATCAATTGCAATCAATGGCACATAAACATTCATTCATCTTCTTCATATTGTAAAAATACTTTAATTCATACTCAAATAACTTTAACACATCTTAAACAGCCTTACAGAATACTCTCAATATTACTAATAAGTCTCATTATCACCTAGGGGTCCACTCTTGATCAAACGTGCGACACAGATCGCACAACACTAAATACATCCCAATCTGGTAGTGCTCGCGAGGCGAGTGTATCTGCTCGCCATGGCGAGTAGATCCAGCTTCCAACTACAGTTGTTCTAGGCTCAATCTTGTCCTACAATCATTCTTATTCATCACCAGGTATGTTCAGGTACTCATAGGCGCTCATGGATCAACTAAGGTCGAAAGTTGCAAAACCTACGTGCTCTCAGCCCTAGCTCGCTACGGCGAGTAAGCATGCTCGCTATGGCGAGTTGCCTAGCACAACTCGCCAGGCGGGGGAAAGGCTCGCTATGGCGAGCGATGAAGTTCATCACTCGCGAGGCGAGGATCATTGCTCGCCGTGGCGAGCGATGAATGTCGCCGCGGGCAGACTTGCTATTTCCTCAAAAATCCGACAATTCTCATGGTTCTAAGCTTCTCATTGATTCCAGAATTCATCATAAACATATTCTAAGGTCTAGGAACACTTTCTACACGAATTACACCCATTCTAACCGTTTAATTATCAATTCTATGGATTAGACCTAGTTTTCTACTTTTCCAATTCACTCCTAATCTTTGCTAATTAATCATCAGAATCATGCTAATTAACATTACTGAATTATTAGTCTCGCCCTTACCTGGTTTAGAAGAAATCGCAGCACTTCACTTGGTCTCTTCTCTTTCACGTGTTTCTCCCTTTTTCCAAAAGTCTGATACGCGTTACTGACTTTCTAAACCTAACTTCCTTATTTATACTCCCAACAAATCTTATCTTATTTACTCTTTCTCCCACATAACTCTCTAAAATCCAAAACTAACCCACAACTAAATATTTTATTTTATTTTCAAATCTTATTTTATTTAACAATAAAATAAGTCTCTTAATCTTATCAAATCCACAAAATTCATAACTTATCACAAAAATCAACTAAATCATCCAAAATCACCAAAACATACCAAAATCACACATATATTATATAAATATAATATAATCACCTAAACTCAATTTAAATAAATAATTAAACGAAAGTGGGCGTTACAGGGACAATGTGGACTCGAAAGAGTCGTTAATGCTTGTTGCCATGTTGCAGGGAGTTGATGGTATGTGATCCGATTTCGCGTTGATGGTCGAGTCATTCGCCAAATATAGACCCGCTTGGTACTTACAAACGTCTAGTGTTCGTTTGTTATAATTGATTAGGGTTGGATCCATTGTGTTATTCTTTATTGTTTGTATTCCCGTTAGGGTTGATTCACATGGATTGACTGAGTTAAGTTTTATGTCCCCGTAGTTTTTATATAAATTTTTCCCCTTTTTTTAATAATATATATGGGCAATTGACAAGATTATAGTAGAGTACCACTCTTTTTTATGTCATTTTGCTATTGCCCTATAAAAAAAAGTAAAATATATATATATATATATATATATATATATATATATATATATATGTGTGTGTAAAAATATTATAAACAATTAAGATCTCGTTGATGATAAAAATCTTGTTACGAGTCCCGTGTATGAATTGTACAACTGTAATATTTAGTGACTCATTGATAATTTATCTAATATTTTTTTTATAGTTATAATTTTAAAGTCTATAATAATTAACAATCTACAACAATGATTTTCTTTTGTAAAATGAAAAATATTATTTTATAATATGATATTAAGAAAAACAAAAACAAAAATAAATTATCTATACAAAAGAATCAATCTTGAAAATGTGAAATTTTCTGCAAAATAGTTCTAATAAATATTAATCCCGTGTATAATCTATAAGTGGTAAATATATTGTAATTTTCTCAAAGTTATGTTATTTTATAATTTGAAGTTGTTTTTAGATTTTTTTATCCTGGTTTTTTTTAATCTTTAAAACGATCTTTTAAATGTTATTACGAACCTCGTGGGGCCGTTTGTTATGGATTAAAATAAAAATAATTTTGAAATTCAATAATATATAGATTTTCTTTAGAGATTTTACAAAAACAAAAATAGAATATATTTTGTTCTTTCAAAAAAAAAAATATTTTGTGTTTGTTTATCATAATAAAATCATTTTTATAGAAAATAATTTAAATTGTTTAGATACAACAATATAAAAGAATTTTTTTGTTACAAAATCATATCAATCTTTTGAAAGTTATTTTCTTTCTCATCTAAATAGGATTTTTGTTATAAAAGACACAAGAGGATAAATAGTCGGTGGTGCGTAGTCGGTGTGGTTCGTAACTTGTTGGTTCCTAATGCTTTGCAACCCAGAGGTGCGAAGCATCATGTTATCAAATATCGGCCTGTTGAGAATGATATCATCTGGGCTAGCGAAGGTTTTGTGGCATCAGTCATTAATGGCGAGTATATTCCTCTTATTCAACAACGTATTTTGGATGCTGGTTTTGAAAATTTAGATATTATTCTGATGGGTGCAAATAAGGTTTTGTTGAAGTCTTCCAATGACATAGATGTGAATTCTATCATTATAGGTGCTGCTGATTTTTTTAAATCATTTTTTACATCTATACATGCATGGAACAATCAATGTGTTAAATTTGAAAGAGGTGCATGGGTCTGATTATATGGTGTTCCTTTGCAAGCATGGAATGCTAATTTTTTTCGGTTATGTGCCTTTGACATTGGGCGTATAATGCGGTTGGATACTTGCATGGTGGATAGAGACTGTTTGGATTATGCTAGAATTTTATTGGCTACACCATCATTGAATATATGTCTTGGTAGATGATACTTTGGTTAATATAAAAATTGTTGAGGAATGGGGATTTTCAATCGGTGATGATATATGCTTATTTGAAGATGATTCAATGTCTGATGAAACTGAAACGGCGGTGAATCACGATGATCCTATTATTAATAATGATGTTGACATTTTGGTGAATGAGATGGCGGAGGATTGGGCAGAGGAGGAACATAAGTGTGGTGATAAAAATAGTGTGCATAGTGATCATGACGTTGAAGATGAATTTAAGTTTCTTGAACTGTATGTTTCTTCTGACAAAGTTGCAGTTACAAACGCAGCCATACAAATTAACTTTATTGGTCAGGAGGTTGCAGGTACCGGTAATATGAGTGAAGAAGTGGTGGTGTCAGGAGAGAAGGGCTCGCTTGCAGCAAGTGAATTTGTTGCCTCCTTGGCCCTAAATCATGTTGTGGAAGGGAGGGACAATCGTGTTATTAAGAAAGCTGAGACTAGTAAGCGTACCGCTTCTTGTCCGCCAGGCCGTAAGAGCCCAGTGGTGTATGGGTCGTGGAGTGTTGACTAGTTGTGTAATCATAATCATGGTGATACATGTGTTACTTTTGCATCCAAAAATAGACAAAAGCAAACATCTACTTCTCAAGTAAGAAAACAGACAGTAAAAAAGAAGGCCGATAATGTTTTGTGCCATCCTATAGTAAGTATAAAAAAGGTTGCTAGGATGTCGTCTAAGGAACGTCAAACAGTCCTTAAGGAATTAAATAAGCGGGTTTGTAAACGTCGTGGTAGTCATGTGAGCAATGGTGGGGAAATTAAATAAGCGGGTTCCGTTAAAAAAGACTAGCAAAATTGGTTTGTTTTACATGGTAACAAGGTAGTGGCAGAGGATGTCTGTGGGATAGGGAAGGTGATTAGGGTGAAATTTAATGGGGGATAAGGCGGACATGTTTAACGTATTATCTAGAGGGAGGCGGAGAGGTCAGGTTGAAGGAGGGAGGTCGGTTTTCGTGAGGGAGGAGCCGAAGGAGGGGCAGTGAGGTGGTGGGGTGGTTGGTGAGGGTGTTGGCGAGGTAGGGGAGTGAGTGTTTCTGGTGAAGATTCTTTCTTGGAATGTCAGGGGGCTATGTGGGTTTGAAAAAAGAAAAGAGGTGAGGAAGTTGCTGGGAGAAAAGAAACGGTCTATTATTTGCATTCTGGAAACTAAGCTTGCCAAGGTGGCTGATTTTCTATGCTCTACGCTTTGGGGAAGCTCTCCTCATGGCTTCTCGTTCAGATCGTCGGTTGGGGTTTCTGGTTGTTTACTCACCATGTGGGACAGCGACGAGGTTGACATCAGTTTCTCTTTTTTTTTATCATATGTTGGCAGTGGGAGGTCGCTTTATGCATTCCGATGAGGATTTTGTTTTACTCAATGTGTATGCTCCGTGTGATATTGGGAGTCAAATTATGTTGTGGGAGACTTTGTCAACGAGGTTGGCTAACTATGTTGGACACCTTGTATGTGCTTGTGGTGACTTTAATGTTGTTCGGGGGCCGGAGGAAAGGTGGAGTACGGGAAACATGCAGAGAGCTTCATGTGTTGCTTCATTTAACAATTTTATTGATGCAAATGATTTAGTCGACCTTCCTCTCATTGGTCGTCGTTTTACTTGGTATCGTGGTGACGGTCACTCCATGAGTCGTATTGATAGATTTTTAAAGTTTGAAAGTTGGTGTTCGAGGTGGCCTAATTATCTTCAGGCTGCCCAGTTACGTGGTTTGTCTGATCATTGTGGTTTAATTCTTCCTGCTGATGAACAAAATTGGGGACCACGTCCTTTTCGTATGTTGAAATGTTGGGCAAATGTGTCGGGTTACAAGAGTTTTGTTAGTTCTAAGTGGCGGTCGTTTCAGGTGGAAGGGAGGGGTGGTTAGGGGTGGTTATGTCATTAAGGAAAAACTAAAATTGATTAAGGTGGCTCTCAGGGAGTGGCATTCGACACATACTAATTATATTCCGACCAAAATATCTCAAGTGAAGGATCATATTTCGGTGTTAGATGAAAAAGGGGAGGTTTCTTCTCTTGAGGAGGAGGAGGTGGAGGAACTTCATGGTCTTACTGCAGAGTTACATTCTCTATCTCGAGTTAATTCTAGTTTTTTTTTGGCAACAGTCGCGCCTGAATTGGTTACAGGAAGGGGATACTAATTCAAAATATTTTCATGGTAGTATGTCTTGTCGACGGTGGGCCAATGCCATTTCCACAATTGTTGTGGAGGTGTTTAAGTCAAAGGTGTCGGGAATGTCAGGATGGCGATTTTTAAGCATTTTTCGAATCACTATAAAGCTACTTAAGCGGTGTGCCCCCGGGCAACTGATTTGCAATTTCGCACCTTATCTTTTAGAGAGGGGGCAACCATAACTAGGCCATTCAGCATGGAGGAACTCAAAATTGCGGTGTGGGATTGTGAGAGTTATAAATGTCCTGGTTCGGATGGTGTGAATTTTGGCTTTATTAAAGATTTTTGGCTGGATATGAAAGAAGATCTAATGCATTTTGTGGCTGATATTCATCGAAATGGCAAGCTCTTGAGAGGTATAAATAGTACATTTATTACTCTCATTCCTAAAAAAGATTCCCCGCAGAGTTTGAATGACTTTCTCCCCATCTCTTTGGTGGGCAGCTTGTATAAGATATTGGCTAAGTTACTGGCAAATAGGCTAAGCACGGTTATTGGTAGTGTTATATCAGACACCTAGTCGACTTTTATTAAAGGAAGACAAATTCTTGATGGTATTCTGGTTGCTAATGAGGTTGTAGATGAAGCACAAAAATGTAAGAAAGTTTATTGATCTTAAAGGTGGATTTTGAAAAGGCATAAGATTCAGTGGATTGGAGATATTTGGATGATGTAATGGAAAAAATGTCTTTTTCTGACCCTTCGGAGGAAATGGATGAGGGAGTGTGTTACTACGACTACATCATCGGTCTTAGTGAATGGGAGTCCCACTGATGAATTTCCCTTAGCTCGACCCCTCTTTCTCCCTTCCTGTTTTTGTTGGAGGCGAAGGGGTTCCATGTCATTATGGATTCTCTGATTATTGATAATATCTTCTCAGGTTACAAAGTTGGTAGGGACATGTCTCTTTCCATTTCCCACTTGCAATTTGCAGATGATGCTCTCATTTTGGGGGAGAAAAGTTGGGCCAATGTAAGGGCTACGAGAGCCGTGTTGCATCTTTTCGCGGCAATGTCGGGATTAAAAGTAAACTTCCATAAGAGTGAGCTTGTTGGTGTTAATATTAATAAGTCTTGGTTACTTGAAACGACAATGGTTTTAAATTGTAAAGTCATTGGCTTACCTATTATGTACTTGGGCCTCCCAGTTGGGGGCGATCCTTGCAGGTTGAATTTTTGGGAACCTGTGGTTAGCAGAATTAAGTCTCGCCTGTCAGGTTGGAAAAGCATACATCTTTCTTTTGGTGGTTGCCTTGTTCTCCTAACGTCTGTTCTGACTTCACTCCTTGTTTATGCCCTTTCCTTCTTCAAAGCTCCCTCAGGTATCATTGCCTCTATTGAATCTCTTTTAATTTGTTTTTTTTTTGTGGGTGTGACTATAATAGGAAAATTACTTAGATTGATTGGGGGTCCATTTGTTTGGATAAGGAGGTTGGTGGTTTGGGGTAAGGAGAATTAGGGAGTTTAATTTATCTCTGTTAGGGAAGTGGTGTTAGAGACTGTTGAAGGATAGAAAGGGTCTTTGGTTTAAAATGCTAGCCGTCAGATACGGCTTGGTAGGAGGTCGGTTGAAGGCTTGTGGTTGGGAGGGGTCGGTGTGGTGGAGGACGATAGCTAGCATCCGAGATGGTGATGGTATGGTATCGGGTAGTTGGTTTCCTGACAATCTACGTCACATTGTCGAAAACGGAGTTAGCTCTCTTTTTTGGTTGGATAGGTGGGTAGGTGAGGTACCTTTTTGTGTTAGGTTCCGCCGTTTGTTTGACTTATCAGTAAATAAAATGGCGATTGTTGCTCAAATGTTTACTTGGGGCTAGGATGAGGGGGGAGAGGTTTGGAACTGGCGTAGGAGGTTGTGGGCGTGGGAGGAGGAGTCAGAGACTTACTTATGAGGCTCAGTTGTGTGTTTCTGGCTGTGGGCAACAGGAGTCAGAGACTTACTTATTTTTGTCTAGTCAGTTTTTTGGCCAGCTATGGCAATTGGTTAGGAATTGGCTTGGTGTTTACTCAACAGATCCATCTAATATTGTGGATCATTTCTATCAGTTTGGTACTTCTTTCGGCTATGGCAAATCTCGATGTTCGCTTATGCATCTGATTTGGTTTGCTTGTTCGTGGGTGTTATGGAAGGAAAGAAATGACAAGTTGTTTCAAAATAAAGTTAATTCTCCGACTCAGATACTGGAGAATGTTAAACTTCTCTCCTTCAGGTGGTTTAAAGCTAAATATGTAAACTTTTATTATAGGTCAAATACCTCCCCGGGTCCTTTAAATTTCATATTTGTTTCAGATAGATCCTTTAAGTTTCTAAGGTTTTAGATAAGTCCTTTAAGTTTCGAGTTTGTTTCAGATAAGTCCTTTAAGTTTCTAAGGTTTCAGATAGGTCCTTTAAGTTTCGAGTTTGTTTCAGATAGGTCCTTTCTATCAACCTCTTTAAAGCCAAAGTTGATCTGTCCGTTAGAAACATAAAGGACCTATCCGAAACAAACTCGGAACTTAAAGGACCTATCTGAAACCTTAGAAACTTAAAGGACATATCTGAAACAAACTCGAAACTTAAAGGACTTATCTGAAACCTTAGAAACTTAAAGGACCTATCTGAAACAAACGTGAAACTTAAAGGACCCATGGAAATATTTCGCCTTTATTATAGCTTTCATGATTGGTGTCAAAACCCTATTCTTATGTGCGGGTAGGGGTGAAAATGGGCTAGGCCGAGCCAGGCTTTGTAAGGCCTAAGCCTGGCCTACTTCAAAAAAGATAGGCCCGAGCTTGGCCTATTACCCGTCATAGGCTTATTTTCAAGGTCTGGCCTGGCATTTTTAAAGGCCTGATGAAACCTGAAAGCCTATTTAAAAGCCTATTTTACACTAAGGCTTATGAACATCTATAAGCTTACTACTAAATAGGCCAAAACTTATGAAGACCTAAAACACACAAATACTAACGAAGGGTTAATCACACTAATATACCTGCTACTAAATAGCCAAATCATATGAAAGCTTGAGTTTATAAAAATAAAGCATCAACATTATCAATAATGAAATGTCTATTATATATAAAAAGCTTAATAGGTCGGCCCGACGGGCTTAATAGGCTTTTTTGTAAGCCTTAGCCTAGCCTATTTAAGTAAATGGGCTTTATAAAAAGCTTGAGCCTAACCTTTTTATTAAACGAGCTGGGCCGAGCTAGGCTTTTAGTAGGCTAGGCCATAGGCCCCTGTCGGACGGCCTGGCCTGTTCCCACCCCTATGTGCAGGTATTGGTTAGTTTATTTTTGTTTTTGCTGAACACTTGTTGTGCTTTTCAGTTGTCTTAGTTGGTACATCTTGTGCCGTCTAGATAGTCTGTTGTTTCGTGGTAATATATCATTTTGATTTCTTAAAAAAAAAAAAAAAGATAAATACATGATGAGGTATCAAAAGATTAAGATGGGGCAAAATTATATTTTTGTTCGTCATTAACTTCTATTAAAGGTGTATAAATATTTTGTACAGACTTCAAGAAGCAATGTCCAATAATATTCAAATTTATTTATAACTTAATACATGTATCAAAGTGGCCAGGGCTTCATTTCTGTCGTATTTTAGTGACATCTATGGTTATCTTAAACTTAATATTCTCTTTCTCATATGGTCACATAAGCATAAATGACTTAATCAGAACCTTGACCGGTACAAAGCAAGTGAAGAAAAGGTAACACATGATATTTACATTGGGTAATCTGACATATTGTCATAGATAAGCTTTCGGATGTTCATCTTCGTTAAGATTAAGAAAATTGGTGTTTAAATAGTAAAGAAAGGACGAAGAACTAAAAATATCATCTAAAGTTATAGAGATTAATCCTCTTGAAATAATTGAGACCAATTTAAAGGATTGATATATCTAAACAAATAATTTTTTATATACATCGACCAATCAAATAGTTAAGGGTATAAGGTACACCAGGGCCGGCCCTAGGCATAGGCCGTGAGTGCAACGGTCTAGGGCCCATACCGTTAGGGACCCTAAAAAAAAATTACTGTTGGGGTGTATATAGAAATATTGGTTTTCTGAGGGGCTTATATAGTAAATTTCACTAAAAGGCCCTAAATATTGTTAAGATGAAGAGTTGGGCTCAAGTCTGTTAATGTGTTAGTCCCTTTTGGCAAGATTTGCTATATAAGCCCTCGTATAACACAAATATTTCTACATACACCCTCCCTATAAAAAAATTGGTTTTTCTTAATAATTTTCCAAAAAATTTATTATCGAAGAAATTGGCAATATTTTTTTGGGCCCTTTGTTTCTAATAATGTGTCTCACTAATATTAAAAATATTGGTGATATTTATTATCCAAGAAATTGAGATAATTTTCATAACAAAACAAACTATATTTTAGTTGAAAATTAGTTGAATTATATCAATATTGTAATGTCAAATTTCTTGAATTGATTGAAAGAATTGCAAAATTGAATTTGATAGTGTAAGATCGTGTGAGACGCATTCATGGTCATGAAACCAATGTGAGACGCATTCGTGATCATTTTGTAAGTGTTATTGTTCTTTTCTACGGTATTTTATTTTGTTTTGGTGTCTATAAAGTATTTGATTTATTTTTAGATGTTGCCTAAAAAGGAAATTATTTGGTAGTGAAAAGCGGGAAAAAAACAAAATGAAGAGCCAATAAAATCACAACAATGAGCTAAAAAAAATTAGAATATACTACCTCCGTCCCTAATTATAGGGCCCTTTTGAGAAAAAAAAATTGTCTCTTTTTATAAGACCCCTTTGCTATTTTCAAGTACATTAATTAATTATTTACCAACATACCCCTATTTATTTTATATCTTTTTCTTCAATCAACATTAAATACTACATTTAAAACATACACTAACCCTCTCTCTTAAAGGACAAATTTGTAAAAACAGTAGTAATTACAAACAAATTTATTACCATTTTTAATTTTCTTAATTCCCGTTATTTTTTCAAAAGGGTCTTATAATTAGGGACGGAGGTAGTAGCTCTTCCCCCTGCACTTTTCGCTCCCACCCAGCCAAACTAACCAAAATACCCCTGCGTTAGTTAACTAACGCAAGTGTAAAATTAACATTACTTAAAATTTCAGAATTTTGCTCTTCACCCTGCACATTTTGCTTGCGCCCTGCAGCCGTTCCAAATTTACCCTTGCGCAAGTTAACTAACGCAAGTGTAAATGTCTGCGTTAGTTAAGTAACGATGCGTCAATTAAGATGCGCAAGTGTAAAACACTGCGTGAGTTAACTCACGCATAGTGTTAACACTTGCGCAAGTTAAGTCACGCACTACTGATCGATGTACTGATATGCATTCAAAGACCCGTAACCTCAAGATGCGCGTAATTGAACCTACTTACGCCAGTTTAACAATATTATTAGATAATACGACACAATCGATCAAAATTACACTAAAACATCGTTTTTTTCACAATCACATAACGATCGAAACGATGTAAATTACACGAATTTGCCGGTAATGGCCCGTAATCATTTAAACACACTTAATAACACGTAAACCATCCAAATTACACAAATTTGTCCGCAAATTTATAAAATTACATAATCTCACATAAACGGTCAAACATTACATGATTACACTTAAATAATGATTACAATTCAACAGATCGGACAAAAAAATACAAAGTATTATTCTCAACCATTACCCTAAACATGAAATCAACGTCGCTATCTTCTTTGAGAAGTTGTGTATAATACACGGTCTTCCAGAAATCCTATTCCTTATCCTCCCCCAAGTCCAGGCCTGACACATTTACTATCACATCACGTGTTATATGATTTGAACCAATATGGATAAAGAAGTCGTCAAGCTTTGCCTTCAACTCATCCAACTTGTCGGTGGGGTTTACAGTGAACCAAGCTCTCATTTTCACATCTACATAACGGACTTCAAGTTTAACCGGATCTTGTGCATCTTCAGACATGTTTCACCTCACAAACTTCACAAAAATATAATGAAAAACAAATATGAGCGAAATGATATAAAATAAGTAGTTGAATAATTATTGACAAAGTAAGTAATGCGAGCAATAATTGGTGTGACATAACCGGCCACCAAAAAAATATTCCATTTCATTTAATATATATAATATTAGTTGCATATTGGCCACAAATATCCAAATTACATAACCGGCCACCAAAAAATACGTCGGGGTGTAATACCACAAAAAAAATAGGACGAACACCGACTGACCTATAACTGTCCTAAACTATAATAACCTATCTAAGAGGTCTAGTGACATTCCTAAATTGTCGTCTTCTTCCATGTCTTCTGTCCAGTCAAATTCTTGTTCCTTTTTTTGCGGGGTGGGAGTATCATCACAAACAATTGGATTGTGCTCATTTGTTGGTTTCTTTGGCGGCTTCGGCTCCTTGGACATGAGTTCATTGTAAGCGTCTTGTCTATCCAAAAACGCAAAATGCCAATTCTCCGCCTCACCAATCTTGTTGTTCATCCACTCCTTACAACTCGGTGGTAACGGACAACCTTCCTTCAAAATCACATGAAGATAGTGGTCGGGAATTAAGCAAAGACCCATGATGTTGGAATGTGGATTAAGTGGAGGAGCACTTCTAATTGGGAAATATGTCTCACATACACCACCCGTTTTGGGCAAAGTCAATAGAACAACGGGTCTTTTGTAGCAAGAAGCAACAGTGTGTCCCATATCCGGAGTGGTCATCCACTTATCTACCGGCGCAACACCAATTGTACGTTTTGGAGGGTATAAACCATTCAAGATTTTGTTATAACACTCCTTCGTGTCATATATCGGCATGTAGTCACTCTTGTGATTTTTCAACTCATTAATAAGTGCATACCAAACCAAAACATGATCTTCCTCATCCTTCCCCAAGTGCCTAGCTATCACCCAGAATCCACAATGACCATCCCCTTTAACATTTACAATTTCTTCAACAAAAGGCCTCATGATATTTGGAATTTGTGAAATGTATGGGATATTCGAAAACGGTTTTGAAGTAGAGGATGAAGCTTGTGAGCGGGAGTAAGTGCCAAGGCGTGCATCTTTCCTCTTTGGCAGTGACCTCTTTGGTTGTGAAGGTTAACTATCCGGATTTTGAGAATCAATGGTCTCCCACCTAGAGGGGATTCGTCCCGATGATGACACTTTGAGTGTAGTCCTCTTCCTTTTAGGTGCTCCCTTGGTTACTGCCTTTGTCGAAGGCGGAGACAAAATTGTAGTTTCCGGAAATGCTATTTGACACATCATCTCTTTGATGTGGAGTTTCATATTGTAAGGGCTTTTCTTGAGAAGTTCTTAAATGCCATTCCACTCCTCCACCACGGAAAAATCATCATCAATCTTTTATCCTTTTAGACACAACCTTTTCCAATGAGGGTATATATCATCCAAGACAATAGGATATTTTTGCTTGATCTTCATGGCAATAATACACGCACAAGGTAACCCGTACGATGTCTTTTGCACACAACCACAATCTTCCTCACGAAAGCCGAATGTCTTGGAGCGTTTCAATTCATCATAGATAAATCTCAATGCTTTTCTAGAAACATAACCCTCCAACTCTTTCATCATCTTGATTTTTCCGTATTTGTGTTCAAAGACCGTTTTGTTCCTCCCAAAACTTCCTTGTATCTCACCAAATTGCACGGCCAACATCTTGTGAATTTCATCCCAACATGATGCCAAATCACCCACGCTACTCCTCAAATATTTTTTCAAAACTCCATGAGCCGATTCAACAATGTTGGTGGTTCTACACCCTAGATGCAAGACTTTATTCGTCCATGCCCTCACAAATGTTTCCTTAAGGTTCAAAACCGTTTCTTCGACATATTTAATGAATTCCGGAAATGGCATGAATACCTCTTTGAATTTCAATAAATTACTTGCATATGATTCCTCCGTAGGAGATTCGACCAACTCTCTCCAAGCGATCACGACTTTCTCAACAACTTCTCTATTCTTCACCTTGTTCTTCTTCAATTCTTTCTTGTCAACTTTTGCACCCTTAGGAGGCTTTGGGTGAACTTTACAATCTGTGATGCACTTAGCCCTTACATTGTTCCCAATATGAAAATAACAAAGCATAGTGTATGTTTCAGGGAAAATTGTGCCAACGACGTTCATCAAAGCACCATCCCTATCGGTGACAATCACCTTAGGCATGTTGTCTTTTGAGGACAAGAGACCTTTCAACATCGTAAGTGCCCAAGCAAAGTTATTCTCTAGTTCAAAGTGAAGAAAGGCAAAACCAATGGAATACGTCATTTTTGTAGAGGTGCAACCAACTATCTCAAACAACGGCATTCGGTAGTTGTTGGTTTTGTATGTGGAGTCCATGACAAAAACGGTCGGAAAGGTGTTGAGCAATTTAATTGAATCCGGATGAGCAAAAAAGATGTCATCAAGAGTGGTTTCCTCACTATTGCATCTTGTGTAATAGACGTATTTATGCTCCACCAACTTCGAAATCAAGAATTGCAACTCCGTCATGTCACCTCTTTCCCCCTTACGCCATCTTGTTCGCACATTGTACACTTGCTTGATTGTTGTCACACTTTCGTTATTATTTTCCTTCAAATTGGTGAGAATATTCTGAGGCACCGCCAAGCTCTTTATCATTTCGATAACTTTTTTCTTCTCCTCCGCACTAAGTCTACCCGTAATTAGGTGTCCTTGTAACTTTCCCTCCTCCAAGTCATGGTTGTGCATTCCACAAAGCATTGCAAGCCACCAATCATTTGTATCTTTATCAAAGAAACCTTTCAACCTAAACGGACAATTACATTTCCTTGAGTCGATGCCTTCAAGGTTCGGTTTCTTCCTTGTCTTAGGTGGCTTGTATATCCCACTCCTTTCACATTGCATCGTCAAGTACGGCCTTTTTAAAATGGATTTATCTATAAAAACACCAAATCCGGCCTTTACTCCTTGTCCACGAACCCAAGTAAGTAACTCTTCTCGCTCTCTCCATCTTGCATTTGTTGTAAAAAATGAGGCGGTGTCGCGAGCTTTACAAATAACACCGATAGGTACCGGTTTAGGTTCTTCAATTTTACCAATTCAAGCTTGCATTGGAATTTGGACTTTAAACGGTTTCAAATTATCGATTGCTTTGACATTGCCGAAACCTTCACCGGAACCTTCATTTTTGGCCGGTTTCGGTTCAACGTCATCATCCGCGACATTGTCAACCATCTCCCTATATATCAATTGAATAAACAAAAATACAAAGGAAGAATAAATAAATTACTTGTGGAACAAGCTAACCAAGAACAAAAGTGGCGCAAAAAATTCAAAAAACAGGACTGTGCACAGTGGCGTTACTTAAGTCACGCAACACATTAACCCCTGTGTGACTTAAGTCACGCAGCCTTTACCCCTTGCGCAAGTTAACATGCGCACCTAGCCCTATTGCCTACGAAAACCAGACGAACCTAGCACAAAGACCAGCGAAATGAGATGAGTTTTGATGATACAATACCTGATATTTGGTGCTTGATGAGCGTAGAAACTTGCTTCCTGACGATTTGCAATGATTTGGGATGTGCATTTTGACCCAAAAAATCGCAATTTTTGGGTTTTTGAAGGTAGAGGAAAAGAAAATGATGCTTGGAGTTTGGACTGATGGGTTTTGTACGAAAACAGTAACGTTACGTCACTTAACTTGCGCTGCGTGAGTTAAGGTGCGCAGCGTTACTTAAGATGCGTAACGTTACTTAAGGTGCGCAAGGGTAAAATTGGAACGGCTGCAGGGCGCGAGCAAAATGTGCATGGTGGAGAGCAGAATTCAAAATTTCGTTAATTTTACACATGCATGACTTAAGTGACGCTGCATGAGTTAACTCGCGCAGGAACTCACGCAGGAATTCACACCTACGTGAGTTAACTCACACTGGTTTATTTTAACATATATATGCATATTCTCTTTTCATAACAAGCGCAAGAACACAAGAAAAGGGTGATTTCAGAAACAGGCAGTCCATGAGTTAAGGTATCAAAGATTGATACAAGCAAAGGTAACCCCATGACCAGCTAATTGACAATTTCAGTCCCATAAGGAAATTAGGCACATCCAAAATTCCATGTGTCAACTATGATATTCATGTGCTCTTTACTTAAATGGATTTACTCATTCCCAAAGTAAAAGATCAAAATGCCCTTATGTATGTTAACTCACGCTGGTGTTAAATTTGCGTGAGTTAACTCACGCAGCGATTTACACAGGATTTACACTAGCGTGAGTTAACTCACGCTGAGATTTGCACTAGCGTGAGTTAACTCATGCTAAGAGTAAATGAGATTTGCACTAGCGTAGCGTGGGTTAACTCACGCTGCGCAAGTTAACTAGCATCGGGGAATTTTCGACATTTACTTTGAGAATGAGCGAAACTGTTTGGGTAAAGAGCAGGATTATGCCACTTATAAGGGTCTTTTTCTCATATTATGCCTAAGGCCCATAAAACTCTAGGAACGGCCCTGAACCTGAATGACACAAATATCTATCTATATTGATCTCAACTTTCTTTTTAATTGAACCATTCATCAAGGTTAATTTGAAAACCATATCATCAAGGTTAATTTGAAAATGAATCTTTAAATTATTTTTTAAAAATTATGCATCAGACAATTTTGTTTCTAATATGAATAAAATTTCGAAATTTCATTCATACCCTTTAAAAAAATATGAATGAAATTTCGAAACGATTCACATTATAATTTTAGTATATTTAATGATAATTTTAGTATGCGCGTGTCTCTATATATATATTTCATACAGATGATATTCACTGTTTTTTTTAAAGAACAGATGATAGTTCACTTCTTAATTTGGTTAAAGAACGACTTAGATCTATAAATTAAGTATTTTGAAATAAATCCATACGTAGTATTTTCCAAAAGAACAAATCTATAAATTAAGCAGCAGTTTCCTCAGTCCTCACTACAACTTTTTTTTTTTACCAAACCTCACTACAACTTAGTGAAGTTAAAAACTGGCTACAGTCATGAAAGACAAAGTGTTACCTATTTGTGTTATCCACATGGTAGTATAGTACAGATACTTTCTTAGAATAATCTCATTAGGAAACTCACCTTTTGTACATTGTTGCTAGCATTTTCGAAAATTGACACTGATATTCCGTTTGAGAATTTTCTTAGAATCTTCGGCAAATACAATTTTATTTATACTTCATATATATATATATAAGACCCGTGGGAAATGAGCAGTAACTTTAGTCCTTGAATGCAGAAAAATTACAAAACAGTCCCTGAATGTAGACTATTAATCAATTTCAAAGACTAAAGTGACTAAGGAAGTCTATATTCAGGGACTAAACTAACTAATAGAGTCTGCATTTATTGACTAAATTGACTAACAGAGTCTACTTTCAGGGACTATTTTACAATTTATCTGCAATTCAGGGACCAAAATGACTAATCTCCCAAGACCCCGCACCTATATTCTTACAAGTACAACTTCCATCAACTATATATATCACCTTTGTTTTCTCATTATATCCATCTCCTTTCTTCTATTACGTTTCCGCTCATTTAGCAAAAGCAATGAACAAGTTTAAGAAATCTCAAGTGCTGGTATTATTTGTTCTACTTCTTTTTCTTGCTTTTATACCTTTATTACCTTCATCTCTTAAATCTACATACTTGTATTTCATCTCAAACTTCATCATCATTGTACTAGCTGCTGAAGCTGGCGTTTTTTCCCTTTTTTATAAGCCTTTAGAAGACAAAATGCAATCTTCTTCTTTTATCAAGAAACCTATTATACCCTCAGAAGGATATTCTGAGAAAAAAGAAGCTCCAGCTCCCATAAGTTTTGTCTCAAAACATGTTGAGAAGAGGCTTAAACCTGTTGAAAAGTCAGCATCTGAGACTGAGAGGGTTGATGAAAGGATAATGGATGATGATATTGAAGTACAAGAGGAGATTGATGGACTTAATGGCCAAGAGCTATATGCAAAAGCAGATGTTTTCATTAGGAACTTCTACAAACAGTTGAAGCTGCAGAGAGATGAATCTTAGATTTATTAGAAAGTCTTATAATAATGTGATTTCTATAGTTTAAAGTAGAAACCTTTTTTTTTTTGGAAAAAACTAAACTAGCCACCTTGAACAAAACTTTTTTTTTAACTTAACCTAAACTAGTATGTATGTATGTATAAATTAAAATGTGATACATGAACTGAAGTCACACCTTATTCTAATCCTCTCAATCTCATAAACTTTCGATATATCAAGGCTCGAAGGGTATAAGAGTCAGTGGTGGATACTTGTTTCTTGTGGCTTAGCTTTGCTTAGTAGTTCCTTCCAAGAGTGAGAACGGACATTGAAGTTTCAACATGATTGTGACGGAGGAGTAGAGTCGTCTTAAACAACATGAAATCATAAGTGTTGTTTATTTATTCAATACATAATATGTGAACTTTGAACTGCTTCATCTGGTGCGGTGTCGATTGGATATTTGAATCCTAATATGTAACACTGTCACTGATAACACATTTAAGCAAAAATATCATTTGAGTATAGCTTTGTGCTTAGTGCAGGACTTGGAATTCATAATGGCTGGGCAGCAAATGAGCAGTGTTTTTGATTACTAATCATATGTGAATTTATAATCAAAGTGTATTTATATTAGAATTCTCTCAAGAGAGAACACACAACTCCTTACCTAAACTTCTGAGTTTGAGAGTTGACGATACATTTTGTATACTAATCATGTAGATATATTTTCCTTCGATTGTATTGGTTAGACTCACTAAAATAAATTAGCTACCATTTGTTAGATATTAGCTTTTTTTTATGATTAAATAAATTAGCGTAAAAAATCCTTTTTTAAGGGGTCAATTTTTTTTTTTGTTTTTTGTGTAGAAACAAAAACAAACCCTTCTCTCCAAAACGCACAACCGTGAAAGCCGATATACATCTCCGCCACAGTGAACACCCTAGTCTCTGCTAACTCGTAAAGATACCTAAACCTAACATGAAGAGGTACTTGACCCACCAACTCAATATTAATATTATAACTAGACTTTAGACCCGTACGTACGAGTATTCTCGACTATAATAGAGACCAATAAATAATCTTTAACCCGTGAGATTGTGGGTCGATTAATAAACGAAAATTAAATTATTGGAGATACAAATATTACAATCAAATGATAATAAAAATATTATAAAGAAAAAAGATAAAAAGAATACAAAATTATATTGTTGCACGGGTCAATTTTATTGATTACTTTTATAGTTAAACATCAAAAATTAATGCAGTTCATGGTTCCTAACAAATTATTTAGGGTAGCCGAGTTTGCATGGAAATTAGGGTATTCTGTTTGTAAACGTATTAAATAAGTGTACAACAACTTGTAAAAAAAAATAAAAAATCTACGGAAACAATAGGTTAAGTTGCTGCAGACCTAATAAAATTAATAAATAATAAGGATAAGGATTAAAATATTTATTAAATTTTTTCTTTGAAAAATATTAATAGTTATTAGAGAGAGAAATGAAAAACATATATGATGCAAATTTAGAGCCAAAATTTTAGGATAGAGTTGTTGCAACCCTAATAAGGGATTAGTGGAGAAAAAAATTAGGTTAAGACTTAACAAAA
This sequence comes from Medicago lupulina, assembly GCA_958299785.1. Classification (NCBI taxonomy): domain Eukaryota; kingdom Viridiplantae; phylum Streptophyta; class Magnoliopsida; order Fabales; family Fabaceae; genus Medicago; species Medicago lupulina. The sequence goes on along the minus strand of OY283144.1, from coordinate 34,047,920 downwards.
TTAATAAATAAGGATATACTAACGTTAACACAAATAGTTACACCTATCTTTATATAGAAAGAGATTCAACTTATATACTGTAATAAAATATTTTTTGGCAAATGTATCAAGCCAAACAAACAAAAAACGAAGGGGTGGGTTTGTCTAGCTTGACCTTGCGTTTGCGAAATGGCAGTTTCTACATGTTGTATTTAGTGTCTTGAAGTGAAGCGGATGTCTTATTTAAAGTCTATGTGTTGTGTTTGTTAGGGGAATGGTCCGCTCTGATAGGTGACATCGGATTGGGCAATGTATTATAGTTTTTTCTTTATAATTATAATTAAACATGTAAATCTTTTATAGTTTTCCAATGTTAGACCGTAAGCCAAATTTTATTATTCTTAATTTTTCAAATAATCAAGTATGAGTTGTATTCATGACTTGTGAGATATTCTTATCTCAAAAAAAAATTGAAAAACCATAATTTTAATAGTCTTACGAGACATAAACACTTCTAAATATTAAATAAATTATTTTGGGAATTAGAGTATCACATTAGTGGTATCAGAGTAGGTATGTCCAATCAGACCATGTAGGTAATGTGTAAGTCATGTGTCAGTCATGTGTGGCCGTATGTTAGTCTCGAGTAAGTTGTGTTCACGTGTGTATTCCATTGATGATTAATTGTATATTGTTTGATAATCCTTGTTGTTTTACAAATCATAATTTCCTACATGAGCAACTAAGTGATTTGTGAATTTGTTGAGGTGCTTTCGAATTTATTTTGATAGCTAATATGTTACACTACCCTATTTTAGATAGTTAATTGTTTTGGATGTTATTTTGCTTTGTGGATTTTATTAAAGAAAGAAAAGTGTACAGAGATATAAGTGTCAAATGTAAAATTCGACCACCGGTAAGAGAAATTGGAGAAAAATGTTGTTCCTTGATTCTGTGTCATGTTTTTCATATATGCCATATATCTCCTTCACACAATATATATTTGTAAGATATTTATCCCCTCTCCTCATTTCCTTTCATTACTTTAACTTTCGATATTTTTGTTGTTGGTGTTTTGTGAAAAATGAATCAACTTGAGAAAGGCAACCATATAAAATCTAACCACATGATCATAAATGAATTTTAACTTCTAGCTAATTTTTTAAAATCAATTATGATGCTACAAAATATGATATTATAACTAGCTCAACTCTATATGTTTCCTATTGTCTGGTGATTGATATTGTTATGACTTGGCTATAGTTATATCACGTAAATATAAAGATTTTGGATGGGACTGAGGTTGAGTCGGACTCTATGCAAAATCTTATTTTAGATGGGACTGAGGTTGAGTCGGACTCTATGCAAAATCTTTATTAGTCCCATCCAAAATCTTTATATTTACGTGGAAAAGAACATCGAGCACGTTAAAGTTATATCATGGAGCTGGTTTTGTTTTTTAAAAAGGGAAAGAAGATAGGTCTTTCTTTTTCAGATTGGCTTTGCAATCCAATGTATTTTGCTAAATAAATGTAACAAATGCGAGGGTCTGATGCATATATATTTGAGGAGTGTATGATTTGGGTGCTAATTATTCACTAGCAGTTTATATAGTAACAGGTTGTGTTCTTATTATTTTGAAGAAGGTAGCAGGTTTATTATTGAAGTGGTTTAATTAGTGACATGGCTTGTTGGTTGCGAACTGTGTTGTGCAGGTTGGTATAGTTTTGTTTGCAGAGAAAACATTTATTATCTTGAACAAGAATATTGGAACAAAGAATTTTGAAGAGGGAGTAGTGTAGTTTGAGTTGACAGAAGGGGGCGTTCCTTTTGTTAGTACTTAGTTCATTTCCGATAGAGTATTGATGTATTCAAATATACTAGTTTTTCCACCCGTGCAACGCACGGGTTAGAAAAGATTTATTGTGGCTTAAATTAAATATTTATAGTCTCCTATGTTTTTTTAAGAATATGAAACTGTAGACTTAATTAAATAGAAACTTAATTGAAACACATGTAACTCGATGTTTCAAAGGAATATGAAACTTTGGACATTTAATAGAAATTTAAATCAGATACTTATAGCCTCCCGTGATGCATAAATTGATAAGTAAAAAGTGGCAAAATATTTAGTTAGTTAACCGTATACAATAACATACGATATGACGGTAGACTCATGTTAATGGAGGAATTAGAAAGTGGTAGAAGTAAAGAATGAATTAACTAATAGAGACCATCTATTATTCATATATTATTTAGCATTGATGAAAGAAAGCCATATAATTTCCCTAACTTCCAGTTTCCTCCCTCGGTCATCTAAAACCAAATTGCATGATTTTAAAGCAGTACTCAGCCTATGCTGTATATAAGGATGGATAAAAACAAATAGAATTTCTTATGCTACTAAAGACTCGTGGCTATTTGGAAATAGTCAAGATAGGAACCTTGATAATGCACCAAACTTCGAAACATTTTTAAAGTCTTGTAGTGATTTTTCTCATCCTTTTCAATTCTTCCCTTTTATTTTCTTTTGTTTTAACTTTCGTTCATCTTCTAGATTTGAAACATGTTTGTGTACAACATGTTCATACAACATTCATAAACGGTATAAAATAATAAAGTACATAAAAATGATAATTTATCCAAAAGAAGATTAATGAAAGTAACACCTTCCAAATTTTATAGTCCTTATTGATACATAGAGACATTGATTACATGTTGAATATAGAGACATTGCATGTAAATCTAAACTTAAATAACAACATATTCTCAAGCAATGGTGCACTTTGAACTTGGTCCTCCATAGATAAACTCCCTCCATGAATATTAATTAATTAATATACAAAGCCTTCCTAGAATATCTTATTCCTGTTAAACACTTCAAAACAAATGTTCTCTAACTCTCATGAAAATAACATACTTAAAGGAGAACAATAAGAGTGATCATTTGCAATTTGCAATTCTTTTTAAGCTTTGGTTTAAAATAAAGATGTTATTTGATATGTATTGAGATGTTTTCTGCAAATCAGGATATAAAAAGGTGTCAGACATTTCAATTTTGAAAAATATATTATAAGTATGAGAGAAGATTATAAAGTTGTTTCACTTAAGATATATCTAACATGTCAATTAATATGTGTAAAATTGCTATTAAAAGAACCACTAAGGAGTTTTAATCTAAAAAGAAATAAAATTCAAATCTAATGATATAGTGAATTTTGAAAAGCACACTTAGGTAAATTTTGAGTTTCAAAATTCAAATCATCTTACTAATCCAAAAAATAACCAAATTACACCATCATTAAATGACTAATCATGATAATTATATATAAAATATCACACATTCAATAGAAAATATAAAAAATTAAACTTGCAGAGTCTTTGTTTTTTCCCCTGAAAAGAGACCATATGCCCCTACTTTGTATTGAACCTTTGCAATTATGGGCTAGATTACCTGATTTATGTGTGTTTTAATCCAAATAAGCTTCATTTTTGTAAACCACTAAGATACTATTAAGAAAAATTACATACAAATTGGCCTAAACAAAGAATAAAAAGTGAATACCAAATTGAAGTTCCCGTGTATACCTAAGTGAAGTTCCCGTGTATAAAAACAGGGAGGAGTAGAAAATGGTGAATATTGTAAAAGAGTGTGAATTTGGTTCAAAGGTCCAAAAAGTTTTTATGAAGGGATTTGAGTAAGTGCATATGGTGATGGGGTTTCAATGTTGTCAACCATCCTAAAATTAATACATGACAATATTAAAACTAATGATAACTTAATTAGCAGATAAATTTGTGAATTTAAACAATCCAAGTATAATGAAAAACTACCTATTCTTATGGGCAGTAGCTTCTGCACAAATTGGATTGAAAACCACCCTCGTACAACTGATGCAGTTTTGGATGTGTATATTGTCTACAAAATCCATATCTATGACTTCATATCTACAATTAAAAAATATCCACAAATCATATTCTGTTTGTTATAATTTTTGTATAAATTCAAAACTGATTCAATGCACTTTACATAGCTTTAAGAGGATGAAATTACAAATTGTTTGAAAATTGTTTCATGGTATAACTGTTGTATAAATGAACATAAACTCACAAACTAAGTAGTCAGGATCATGAGAACCACCGCAAATTTCATCAATTGGAACAAAGGTAAACGGAGAATGGCCTATTTCCATACCAGCTAAAGGCATACACTTGGATCTAAATTGAAAGTTCAATTTATATGCATGGCGGGTGGTCTTGTAGTTACCCCCGTTAGCAGCAACTCCAAGAATTTCAAATGCATAGACTCTCCCTTCAGTTATGTTGAAACTTATAGATCAAGTCTTTCGAATAAATGCTTATTTCCCTGCAAGAAATAAGTATATAGTTTTCCATTTGTGAACAAAGGGAGAATATCTTTATATATATAGTCTAACGAAGCATAAAGCAGCAGTTTTTTCATGCTCACAAACAAATAATTTTGATTATTACTGAATATGTAAATTTTAAATTATTTTTTTGACACATGCAAATTTTAAATATATTACACTTCATTGACTCACAACTCACTCATTTACTCTTTTTTAAAGTAATAAAGTGTTAAATACTTGATAAATTAAATATATTTTTTCAAATAAATAGGGAAAAAAATTATTATTAATATCAGTGACATTAACTATTATTTTTTCATATGAGATTTTAACTTCATTCCTTTTTGTAACAAAAAAAAACTTCATCCCACAGTGAACATGAGCAGAGCTTTGACACAAAAATAAAAGCAAAGAGCAAAAACACAACACTGTAAAGCATACCTTGTGATTCTTTGCAAATAGTCGCTCCAACAATCAGTCAAGCAAATAAAATTCCCCACAGTGTTCAATTATCTCATTCACTGGATGATAAAAACAAATCAAGAAAGTAAAATATAGGTTAGTGTGAGTATCAATTATCAATCACAAAAGGATTTAAAATAAAAACCAATCAAAACTTATAATATTAATAACTACCATAAATCACACAGTCGACAAAATATAATAATAAGGCTAATTAGATTTAAAACTGACGATATCAGAATTTATAAGTCACATTTTGTCAAACACCTAGTGGGTGCTAAATTTGAAAATGCAAAATTCAAATCAAATCCACTAACATAATCATATAAATTCTATCATGAGTTTATCCTACCTATCCATATCTATCATGAGTTGTTCATCAATCATTTGAAACAGTTTGTAATAAAACCTACCATGTAACAAAACATAGTAGCATAAAACCTAACTTACCAAACCAAAAAATCAGAAAAATTAAATTCACAATAGGTTTAATAAGTTATCAAACCATGTCCCGTTAGAACTCATAACTGCTTAAACATAAAAGAAATTACACATTTCAGAACCCTAAACCAAAAATACTTTTAATAAATTATACATTTCGGTGTACATTAATCAATTTAAAAGAACTTTCAAATAATATTCTCTCTACTGCAACTCATGTTAACAAAACATGAGTTTAGAATTTACTTTTTCAATTCACAACTCATATTCAATATATATAGAAGTGATCCTATTTGTTCTATGTATTTAGAATTTACCTCTTCACCACTCATCAACATACTTTGAACTATTATCAAACTTCTCCCCATATTTTGAATTTAACTTTCATTTTCAAATCTTTGTTATTGACCTGCACTTAGTAACAACAAAAGGAATTGCACATGTCCGAATAAAATCAATCAATGTAAAGAAAGAAATCTAAGACCACAATTGCATGTTCAAACCTTTGTGGCCAAAAAACTATCTCATCACATGGTTCATATTGAAATATATATACTTGATGCAAAGAAATAACTTAATGATTAAATGGAAATGCTAACCACATGATTATTGGATCAAAATCATGAACATAACTTCATTGGCCCTCTTAATGAGCAATGTAACTACCTTATAAAAGTGCAACTTTTAAGAATGGATAATCAAATTCAAACTCATAATGAAAGAGAGACATAAAAAGTAATATCATATGCATGAATCATCTCATAGCTTACCTGATTTGGACAAAAGCAGTTTCAATGATCATCAAAACCTTTAAACAGTTGCCGCTAGTAAGCACCTGAACATAGAAAGCAACTTTTAAGAATGGATAATCAAATTCAAACTCAAACATTGATATTCAAAATTAACTCAAAACTCACTAATCAATATGAGATCTTCATGATTTGCCCACCTTTTCATGCCAAAAAAAAAAACAAAAATTGTTCTGTATCAATATCAAAAGTCAAAACTAAGAATATCATCCACTTTCTATTTGAGACATTTTATCAAACATTTTGTGAGTGCTCCATTTCACAGCAAAAAAATCAAATACAAAACCATGTCAAAATAAGACAAATTCAATAAAATCTAAATACTCTTGTTGATGTAAAGTTGTAAACACAAAAATAAAATCAATAATTTAAAATATAATAGTTTTTGTTAATCTAAACATAAAAAATAAGACAAATTCAAGACCCATTACACAACTAATAAAAAACGTCAAAATAAATTGTCAAAATGAAACTTCTTGAACAAATTCTACAATATACAAAACCATAAGAGTAAGAGAAAAGGGGCTTACGTGGTGGAAGACCTTCACTTGGACTGCCTCATTTTTTTTTTTTGAATCGTTCTGCAAAACAAACCAGAGAGCGAGAGTAAGAGAAAGGTTATACAGTTTGAACATGAACATGGATCAGACATCTAAAAACAAAAATGGAATTGAAATTCTTACCTCCACTTGCATCATTCACTATTTCGAAAAATCGAATATGAATATGTACCGGTTCCGATTGATTTGTAATTCAGAATTGCATTTGGCTTGTGATTGGAAACAGATGAAATCAGTGGGGATATTGATTTCTGATTTGAGAATGAAAAATGATGAAAGGGAAGATGAGACGATGAAAAAGAGAGAATGAGGGATTGAATTCGTAGAGAGAGAAGAAGAAAGAGATAGTGATAAATTGGATGTGTTTGAATTTGAATAATGGGAAAGGAAGAGATGAGAGAGTAAGGAGGGATATTAGAAAGATTCAAATTTCAAAATTCAAATTGAAGAAGAATGAAAAGGGGGAGGGATTCTGTCTAGTTGCAGAAGTTTGTTTGAAGAAGAGGGAGTACGTTTCTGTGTTCAGAGTGAGATAGGGACTGTTTTTACCATTTTTCTTCTAAATCCATTTAATGCACCAAGAAAAAAGTTGGTAAGGGTTGGACTTTTCAGTTGGGCTGTACTTGTATGGGCCACTATTCAAACTTGGATTTTTGTCATTTTCCTGGAAATAGGCCCGATAGCAACATTTCTTAGAGGGAAATCTACTTATTCAAATTTTAGTGCCATAAAATGCATTTTGCTCATTTTTTAATTGTGAGAAAATGAGGATTACATGGTTTTCTGGTCATGCTTACTATTTTTGATGATAAAATGAGATTTATTGAAGGAGGCTTAGAATTGTGACACATTGGATTGAGTGGCTTGTTTTTGCTATTTGTTGCTTCATGTTTGTATATTATTAAGATTAAGATTTGTATTGGGGTTATTGTATTTAAATTCATTCAACCCTTTATAGAAGGTGGATAGTTGTTTTCTGCTATGATGTTGGACCTTGGTCAACAACTTGTAAGGATTGAGTATCCTTTCCACATTTTTGCTTATATAATAAAAGAGATAGGTTATTTGAACAACCACAGAAAATATACTCCCTCTGTCTCTATATGTAAACACTCGTTTGATTTTATTTTTGTCTTTAAATCTAAACTCCTTTTTAAATTACTAGATGCATTTATTATTTTTTTCCTAAACATACCCCCAATTAATACTACTAACTTGTCTTGAAATTTGAAAAGTCAAATTTAATACACATACAAACAAAAAGCAATTTGGTAATATTAACACATAAAACAAGACACATTAATTACACTGACAACTTTTTAAAAAAAATATGGAAAACAAAAAACAAAGGGGGTTTACATATAGGGACGGAGGGAGTAGATAGTAATATATGTATTGACACGAAAGTCAAAGCAATGGATAGAGAAAGTAATGACACGATGAGTGTATAAGAGAGTTGTTATAAAATGGATGTACAAATATCATTTCTCATAAAAAAATACCACTCTTACAGAAATTGACAAAGTTAATTAAAAAAAATATTAACCCTCAAAATAAAAATGGTGTTTGAATAATCCTTCATTATAAAAAGACACTTTCCGTTAATGTGTCAATTATTTGATACTCAACTGTACATACTTCCCAAAGAAGTGGAGTGTACTTATCACACGGAGAAGAGAATCATCGAACCAGCTAAATAAATTTATGAAAATTTCTAGTTACACATGGATAAAACCTAGTTACAACCTAACATGACTTAAAATTAAGTACCCTTAAAATAAAATAAATATTCAGATGTACCAAAATCATTTCATCTATTCTAAAACCTGATTTGCGTGTTCTTCCTTCCCAAACTCAGAATACGATCACCACTTCTCTTCCCTTCATTGAAAGTAAACTAAGTTTACATGTATACTTAAATTGAGTTTACATGTATACACTTAAACTTAGTTTGAGTGAACCTTATTTTAAGTGATGTAACCATTCTTAAATTTAAACAATTTTCGATTAACACAAGTTTGTGCATACCTAAACTAAGTTTAAGTGTATATACTTAAACTTAATTTACATTAAACTTATTTAAGTTTTAAGTGATGGAGTACGTAAATTTAAATTATGTTAACCTGGGATTAACACTTAAACCTAGTTAACGCACCATAGAAGAATTGTTTCCCCAAAGAAGACAAAAGGACATAGAACAAAAACAAAATAGAAACTCATTGAAAAATTGGAAAAGCATAAATTCATTTACCTATATGGAGCGAAGTATGGATGGAAAATATTATGATAGAATCTTTAATCTTTTATTGAGATGGGTTGCACACTCGTGAGAGGGGGTGAAAGTTTAGAGTGTGACAATGAAAGGAATTTTGAGAAAATTTATATGCAAAGGGCAGAGTTTTGGTATGAACTTAAAATTTTAAGTAAATTTGAGTGAACCAGAAATATATAGGTGTGACTAGAAAAATTATAAATTTATTTGATAAACATTAAAGTCTTCTTATATAGTTTCAGTACACAAATACACAATGGCTAAATAAATTTGTTTGATAAACATTAAAGTCTTCTTATATAGTTTTAGTACACGAATACACAATTCCATAGTTTATACTCAATTCACCATTAGATGATCAAAACCTCCTCCACCTTGCAGTGCAGGAACCCGATTCCCTCCAACATTGTGAATCAGTTGTTGCAGCCACTTCCTAGTTGTTGGGTCCTCCTGAATAAGCAAAACCAAGTATAAGTATTGTAAACAAACTAAAAGCATGAATGTTTTTCACAGTGACTGAATGGAAAATTTTCAGCTCTAGCATTAACGATTTGGAGAACATGATGAACTGTTCTAGTTACTACCTTTCTCTTGGACCTATTGTTAATGATTTCTTCACTCATGCCATTTAACTCAACAACAAAAAACTATTGCATATTTGGTCCAAGTCATAAAGTTTCGACAAAATTACATCGGTTGTCGAGGCCTAATTGATTAAAAATTACTCCATCTGATTCTATTTGTCACTTATGTAGAAAAAAAATATGTTCTTATTTACTAGTCATTTTCAAAGTTCAAACATTAATTTTGTTTTGTCAATAATACTCTTAAGCGTTTATTGCAGAGAAAAAACCAGGTGGAATTAGATAATAAATAGTTTAGATATTGTAGGCAAAAAAAAATATTCAATAAAAAGTAACAATTTATTAGTTTTCTTGGTAGGTATAATTAATCATAAAATCACACCAAAAAAAGAATGGAGGGAGTAGTAATCACAAGGAGTACTTACACGAAGGCAGCTGCTGAATGTAGCATCCCTTAACATGTCAGGAAGACAGCTTCTTAACGCATCACAAGCCCTGTTTTAACAAGACCAAGAGTTTGATTAATGATGGCATTTGAAACTTGGAAGGAAAGGGCATGAAAGAGGCAATTTCAGCGGAAAGGGAGGAGGGGAAGGAGGAACTCGCATTAAGTTGCAATCCTATTAACAAACCTCGGGTTATCTGACAGACGAAGATAGCATCGAATGATATGCTTCAACAGACGAGATGATGGTTGCTCAGCAAGAGCTGCCACCATGTTTCCAAGAACTCGCCCAACAGCGAAAAAGCGCTCAGCTGTAGTACAAATATAGTCCAAGCCCACATCGTCTAATAGAATCTTTTGAACAATAAACGTTGCAACCTGTTGCAGCAGAGCCTTCGTTAGACTATCATGCTCAATTTTATTATTATCTCATATACATTAATAGGGAAACTGATAGAAACTGGTACCAATAGGATAAATAACTTGATATTATTGTTTATTATTGAATATTCTCTGGGGGAAAGTTCCCTAATCAGAGATAAATATACAATCACACACTTGTACAGAATTGAAATTACACAGAAATATTCACAGTACACACTCACAAGGTTTCGAGAGCCTTGTGTCTCTCCTTTTCCAATGAACCACACAATAATTCTAAGATAACTATTAAGTCTGACTTTTCTTTATTTATATAACAGAATACACACATTCTAGAAAATAACTGCACAATAACTGCTAAATAATAACTTCTGCACAGAAACTGATAACTGCCCATAACCGACATAGAAACTGCCAAGTCAGTTTCTGTTTCTGTTTCTGTTTCTATTCCTTGAATAATATTTCTTTACGAGAGGTCTAACAGAAACCAGACAGTGGCAAGGTGACTTAAAATCTATACAACAAAAGATCAAGAGTTTATCCTAATGACCATAAATTTTATTTAATAATTTATCCTAATGACAGAATAGTATTTAAAGTTGAACCCGTATAAATACATACAGATGCCATTGCTCAAATAACATATTGATAACATTAAACATCCCCAGCAAAGTTTAAACAATCCCATGACCATAGCTAAACCCTTGGATTGGGAGCAGCTATCCAAAAGGTAAAACAAGAATATCAAAAGCAGTCTTCTTAAGTGATAGGTTCACAGTATCTATTTATCTTGTGCTCTGACGTATGAATGCATAAACTGATTTAGCATGTGTTTGAAAACTAACAAAACGATGGTGAAAAGGCACGGTTGGCGTAAAGCTACACCAACTAGCTTCTCAATACCATGGTGAGATTAACTTTAAACATGCAGTAGCGGTCACTCACCGCACAAACAAACATGCACTTATTATATGTATGTCTAACACAGCACTGAAATACGAAAATAACTTCACATGCATATATTAATGTTAATCGAACATAGACAGGAAAAATGTGGCTAACGAGATGGTAATAAAGTCTGATTTGCCTGTGTTTGCATAAATTTACCCAAGACAGACAATCAAGAATCAGTAAACTCACCGTTTTGGAGAGCTCACTCCCCATCTCCATAGTGCGCAGGCACAGGGGAATTATTTCAGTCGAAAGCAGAAAACTAATAACCTCAGTATCATCAACCTGGTGAACAGAAAATTCAGACTAAATTGAAAAACACTAGCATAGATGATATATTGATAAAAAATAATAATAACATAAAACAAGAAAGAAAAAAAAATAGAGGAACACTAGCTTACGAATTCATCCAAACAAGTTGTTGGACTTTCATTCCATTATAAAGAGCTGTGTCGAGGATTTTGCGATGAATCTTTTGGACAATTTTTTGTTGTTATTTCAAATTAATTTTGCAGTAAACATGTAACCGTATGAAATGTAGGTCATCTCGCAGTTATTTCCACTCAACATCAGAATGAGTAAGGAAGAAGTACCTTCACTAATGCACCGATGACACCAAGACTAGTAAGCCTCAAGTACTCAAAAGGTCTCGATTTGCTTGTTGTGTTCAGGAACGGATACAAATACAGAGGAATGTGCGCTAAAGAAAAAAGCAAGTGAAAAGAATCGTTAAAAGAATACAACATACCTTATGAACTATCTTTAACTAATAAAAACCAATGGATCTTTTGACATTCAAGCAGTCTCCTTATATTCAATATAAAAAGAAAAGGTATTACATCATCCAATTTCCAAAAGCTTCTGGTTTAGCCGTTTTACAGGTGTTAAGATATTAGAAGTAAAAAAATTCAAAAGCAACAAGTAAAGGCATGACCATGCCTACTAAAACAGAGCATCAGATGGGGTAACCTTTAAATAATAGGAGAAAGTTCGAGCAAAGTGGAGACTCCTAAGATGGGTAAGGTAATCACAAGGGCATGCGAGTTGAATTTAAAGTTTATTAGCAACATTCATTTTTACTCATGGAAATGGCATCAACCAAATCTAAAGAAGCCAACACCGTTTCCCAAAGCATTTCAGTAAAATACGAAATGCCAACTTCGATTTTTAAGAACACATTAGTCCAACACCCATCAGAATATTTGAAGCGTATATGATAATCAAAAATCAGACAGCAGTTCATTGAATCAATGAAGAAAGTAACATTACCATTCAGGAATAGCATCCTTGTATCAGGGTGAGATGCTACACACTGTAAGAAAACAAGAGGAGAAGAAAAAAAAAACTTAGTGCTGTCATTTTTTTTATGTTCTTAATGATATGTCTCAAAAGAAAATAACAACAAAAAAACGAAAAAGTATAATATCTATGGCTGGTTCTTTTCCTAATCAATTGATTATCTGAACTTAAGATTTAAGAAACTGAAGAAACACTGCACATCAGTATCTTCTTTTCTTTTCTCCTATCTTGATAAGCACGCAGGTGGAATTGTCAGATACAAATAACCTACCACGCAAAGTATATCTTGTAACAGTCCACACACACAGTTCTAACAAGAGTTGTGTTTTTTACTAAAAGTGTGATATAGATGTCCAAATTTCACTGTTCTAATATAAAATGAGTATTCACATAATCAAGTTATTCACAAACAAATAAAAGGATTGAGTCAGACAAACTCATCTAACCTGGAGTAGGGCAAGAGCATTGCACACTCGATTTGATTGTGCTGGAGTGAGGTTGGGAGGAGACAAAACAGGATATATTGAAACAATTTCCTGAAAGAAAATAAAATATCAAATCCAACTTAGTGGAGGACAACGGAGAAACTTTGATATTGGAAACTGAAAGGAAGATATAGAGCAGACTGATGTGAGAAAATATTAAATTAAAATAAATATAGAGAAACTGAATGCAGTTTACAGAGTATGCTGATACTATAGCATTTTAAAGCTAACCAATTTTTAGATGTACAGTTTTGAAAAGATCGAAGTTAAATCACAGCATCACGTAGTTTTGACTAATTATCAAATTTCAAAGTTGGTCTAGTCAAGGAAAAATAGTTGGAACCAAGTATAACAACAGGTTACAAAAACGAAGAAATAGGGGGAGAAGAGAAAAATGTGAATGCCACAATATATTCAAAACTAAGTATATTTATGTTGTCAATGGCAGATAGTAGAGCATAGCAGTGGACATCCAAAATGCTATAGCGGTATCGTGAGAAAGGGTATCATCGGTACCACTACATTAAAGTTTGGAAAAACAATGCAAAAAATTTATACCATAGTATGACACACATAAAAGCTCAGAAATCTATACCATAGTATCTTACACATTCAAAACTAATAATCAAAGTTCAGTGTTACCGATATTCAAACCCAACATAAAGCATAGTTTTAGGATGAAATGACCAAAAAGTTTCAAAAGAAACGAAAGGGAACACCGGAGCATCTATAAGTTGAGGGCATATTTTGCTGCTACTCAAAAATGCAAATCAACAGGGCAGGGTTTCGCGTAGTGACTAGGGGCTTCTATTGACTACAGATTAGTATGAAAGGTTATAGCAAAATAAGCTTAACAATACAGATAGGAAAAAAGTGACACAGCATACCTGCAGAAGTGCTGCAATAGTACCAAATGAATTCCATAGCAATGGGGCGAGATCTTGAAATTGCTCCCTCTTCTACAATACATAAAACAAAAATGAGATACCCATATGAGGGCAGTAGCAATCCAAACAAACAGAAACCAAGTCAAATCATCGTGATATAATTCAATAAATGTCTAAACAATTTTTAGCACAAATCTAAAATTTAATTAGTTAATCAGCATCAATCCATTAACAAATAATGATTACATCTCCCATGTAACCCCAAATTCAACACAAGGAAGAAATAATGCACAAACCAAAGACATTGAAACAGATTCTCACTCAAACGGGAATACTCATGCAAAATTGATCATACCTCTTTCTACTTTTCTCTCAAAGGTAAAAATTGTAACAACAAACAAGGAAAGAAGAGATTCAAAAAACACGCAAAGCAGAAAAACAACAAAAAAATCAAATTTGTCCGACACGACAGCAAACTCATAACAAGAACACATAAACATAACATCAATATCATCTCTTCAAAATTAACTAACATTTGAAGGCCAGATCAAAGTTCCAAACCATATCTGCAACAACAAATTAATTAAATGAAAACCTAAACGTGCATTAACCAAAAAAAAAAAAAGTAAATACAATCCCGTAAATGTGATGGAGAGGGTAAGTAAAAGGTTGTGGGGACGTCTGATATGTTGAGATGTGGGTTCGAACCCACAATACCTCTTCACCGCACTTTGTTTTCGATCCAAATTTGTTGAAACTCTAGTCTGGTATTCTAAAATAAAGGGGAAACGGTAACCTTGCAGAGCTCACGAAGTGCATTTTCAATGTCGTCAGGGTTTCTAAGTTTACAAATGAGTTGTTCTGCAGCAGAAGGCATCGTGCCATCTTTGGTGGCGGCTGAACCCTGGCCAGTGGCACCCTGAGTAGTCGGCATGTCACTTTTGTGGACAGTTGATATTTTCTGTTTTGATTTCTTCTCACTTGATTTATCTCAACGTTTTAAACACAACACGGCAATTTAATGTAACATCACGATGCAAATTTTACTGTCGTGTTTTGTAACAACGGTTATATTTTTACCATTTTGATCTATTTTCCTTTAAGAAGGTTTGCCAACTTTGACAATCCAGATCACGTTCAGGATCACAAAAGTACACACAATAAAGGGGTAAAAATCCGCAAAACTGGTAATTGTGCATGGAACTACACGCATTTTAACGAGCCCCCCACACGCAAGCTGAACATCTGTAATTTTGTTACATACCCGACTGGATATATGTATTTTTCTTCAAGAGGGTTTACCGATTTTGACAAAAGTACGCACAATAAAGGGGTAAAAAACCGTAAATTTCGTAAATGTGTGTAGCACTCCACACATTTTAACGCGCCCCCCACGCGCAAGCTGAACATTTGTAGTTTTCTTACATACTAGACTTGATATTTGTATTTTTTAAACAGACACCCTTTGAAAATCTGTAACGCACGCTCTCACGCTCAAGACTGGACAGCTCTAGTATATCTGCTGTTGAGATATCAAGATTGCCATCTCGTAATTCTGAATAAATTAGGTTTAAATCCAGTCAAAAAAATAAATTAAGTTTAACAAAACCACAAAAACCCTAGCACAAGAAGTAACTTAAAAATTTCAATTTTTGAGTGTAAATACAAAAAATAAAAGAAGTGATTCAGCATCAAAACAAACAATAACTAAATTTACATCTCCAATGCAACCCTAATTTCAACAAAAGGAATCAATCAATCAATGACCCACACGTCAAATTCCATTGAAACCAATTCTCAATCCCACAAAATTGATCACACTATAAATCTATACCATAAACTAAATCAGTAATCAACTAAAAACAAATTTCAAAACAAACACACAAAACAGCAAAAACAAAACTACAGTTCAAAAATTATAACAACAATTGACTAATAAAATAAAAACCAGAACAAATTTTCAATACATAACAACGTAATTAAACAGTGCAAAATTATCATAACAGCACATATCATCAACACTTCTGATGAAATGCATCTGTAGTGTCCGACACTAACACATGATATTACATTCAATTATATCATTTTCTCAAATTTTTACCAGTGTCAACATGTCATGTCATGTCATGTCATGTCATGTAATGTCCAGTGTTCATTTCTGTGTTTCATAGATTCCAACAATTAACTAACAAAACCCTAATCATAAACAGTGTAACATAACAAAACAATTAACTAAAAAAGGAAAACCAAATCAACCTTTCAACACAAATAAACAGTGTACCATTCTCATATCTCAACACTTCTGATCGAAGACGTTGTCAATGTCGAACACGGCACATGTAATTACATTCGATTATGTCATTTTCTCAAATTGTGCCAGCTTCTTAGTGTCGTGTTGTCAGTGTTTCCTAGATCTCAACAATTAAACTAAAATAACCCTAATCATAATCCATAACCCTACTCACGTATTTAAAAAATTAAATAGAGAAATTTGAAATTGTTTAGAGTTTGAAAGAAAAAGGTGAAAGAGAAAATGGTTACGATGATGATGATGATGATGATGAAGATGTAGATACCTTGGAGAGTTCGAGAAGAGCGTTTTCACGGAGTTCGGGATTGCTGAGTTCGAGAACGAGTTGTTCAGAAGAAGCCATCGAGTTGGAAGAAGCGGGAGAAGGAGGAATAGAACCGAATGAAGAGTTGTTGTTGTTCATAGAAGAAGACAGGTTTCACATGTGGCTACTCTTTTTTTTTTTAGTGTCTTTTTATACTAATGTGAATTAATTCATTTTTATTTTATTGCTGTTTATAAAATAATTTATATCATATACAACAAAAAAAAAAGATATGTTATTTCCATAAAAAAATATTATGATTTGGGTCTATCATGTCAATAAAAAATTAATTGGGTCAACAATTATTTTGTTCAATGAATATGTGAAAGTTGTTGACGATATTTCCTCTGTATTTTATTATTTGAAAAATCAAAATTACCAAAAATTAAATGTTTACTTTGAAACATTGATGTTGCTTTTTTATTAAATTATTTATTATTTAATATTTTCTCTTCCATTCTTTTTATTTGTTTCGTTTAATGATTTGTCAAAAAAATCATATAAAATCAGGAAAAAAAATTGTAAAAATAAGAAGAAAAAAAAATCAGGAATTTTGATTTTACAAAAAAATAAAATTTTGAAAAATTCAGGAATTTTTTTTACTACGAAAAATATTTTCCAAAATTTTTATTTTTTGTATAAAAATGAAAATCAAGCTTTTTAATTTCTAAAAAAAAATCTAAACTTTTTCGAATTATATTTTCTAATTATTTTCGAAAATTTTGAAATACATTAAGTTCCAGAATTTTTCATTTTCGTAAAAAATAAATTTTTTGTAATATCCCGCTCGTCAGCTAATGGATTAATACTTACCAACGTGTCAGATGGCGAAATGTTTAAGGAAAATGAGTATGATGGAAATGTTTATTACGTTTTGGCAGGCAAGCACGAGTTAAGTATCAGTGTCCGTGTAAACGAGAGTGAGACTAAGGGTATAATGGTATTTGCATCAAAGGAGTATATAAGGAAAGTTTGGTTCAAGAATTCATTTGGTTGAATTTTCTTCTCTCTAGACTTCACAAATAGAAGCTCTCTCTCCTCCTTCTCTCTAAACCGCCCCACCTCCCTCTTTTCTCATCTTTTACAAAACACTTTCTCCTCATGATTTGAGCTTATGTTAAGGTATCTACATGGATTCGGAACAAGTAGGAGTATGGTTTTGGCTTGGAAGCAACTTTAACATCATCATAGAAGGAATTAAGAAGTTAGGGTCTTACATGAACTTGAGGTGAAGATTAATCCTAGCATGCAATGGAATTGGAAGCTTGGAAAGAGTTCAGAATCATCATGTGAGTTCTTTAGATAGTTTCCCAACCTTGGGTTTGTGTATATCCATGTGAGATAGCATGATTATGTTAGGTTTTGAACATGTGAATTTAGTTTCCCTTAAGTCTTTGATTTGTTGTAATTATGTTAATTGTTGCCATGCAATCATGCTATACTGTTTTCCATGTATTTTGGGTGTAGTATGAGCATTAGAAACTTGATTTTGAGGTTTTTGGACCAAAGATTCAAAATCTCCAGGTCTGAACTGATGAATGTTCGCTTAAGCGAACGTACGTTCGCTTAAGCGAAGGGATGACAGAATCAAACCTGAGCAGTTCGCTCAGAGTTCGCTCAGGCTTCGCTTAGGCGAACTAGGTCAGCACAACACATGTTGACCCTGTTCTGAAGTTCATAAGTGGCCGTCCGAGGCCCGTTTCTTGCAGCCCTTTTCTAACGTTTAACCCCCCTCAAGATTAAAGGAGTTTAATGTACATTACTACTCAATGTTTTATCAAAGGAAAGGTGTAACGCCCCATTTTTATTTAATTATTTTTAGTTGATGTTTGAGTATTTTTATATGATTTTATATGACTATATTTGACATATATGATTTAGATATGATTTTATGTGAAATATATGACTTGGTATGAATTGTGTGATATTTGGTGTGATGATAATTTATTATATGATTTATGGTGTTGTATTTTATTTAAATAAATGTTGTTTGATTATTTTATTTATTTAATAAAAAGGTAGAAAATAGTATTATTTGGTTTAAAGGGAATTAAGTATAATTATGAGGAATAAGTGGGAGTTAAGGAAATAAGAGGGGGTTATAGTTTACAATAAAAAGAAAAGGAGAGTCAGAAAGAGTTTTACGTACAATTGAAAGAAAAAAAAAGAGAAAGTGAGTTTTTGAGAGAAGAAGAAGAGAAAACCTAGAACCAAGAGAAGAGGCTAGAAGAAGAGAGAAGAACGCAGCTTAATTCAGGAGTCATAATCTAAGGTAAGGGTGGGATTCCTTCAATAGTATGTATATATAATTTTGATTGCTGATGAAATTGTGTTCTAGGTTTAAGGTTTAGAAAGTTTATGATAATTGATATGATGTGACGAATTGTGTTGTTTAATGCATGTTTCTGTGTTGTTTTGATTGTTATGTTGTATATAGAACCTGTAAACATTGTTCTCTATCAAATTTGGGATTTGGGTAGATGAAATTTGGGTTTTTGAGTGAAAAATAGAGTTTTTCCGAGAGCTACCTTTGACAGCATACCCTGTTTCATGTTGTTGCGTCTTTTGCATCAGTTTCTGTTTCGAACTAGCTTTCGGTGTAAACACGAAAGTTGTAGGTATGAATGTTATCTTTCTAATGCCATTGGTCTGACGTCAAAATGATTTATAGAACTTGAGTTATGGTCAAATTACTGAACGTAGGTCACAGTGAATTTTTATGAATTTCAGCACAACTTTGTCCGAATTTGAAATGAAAACTGGTATTGATTGGTACATAATTGGTCTTAGGTGTAAACATGAAAGTTGTAGATAATTGAGTTAGCTTTCTAATGGCACTGGTTTGACTCGAAAATGTTTTGTAAATCTCGAGTTATGATAAAAATAGTCCAAGTAGGTCTTCAGAAAATTTTAAGAAAACTTATCTTAACTAATCCCAAGTTAGTCCAAAACTTATGGTTAGTTACCCAACTTCAAACTTAAGTATTAGGGATTTAGTCGGAGTGTTTTATGAGTATTTGGCTTATGTTTTATTGATCAACTTGCTTTATGTTTGAAGAATGTTTTGGTTTGATATGGATGTAGTTGATTAATGTATATGTGCTTTTTCCGGAGATGTGTGATTTAAATATGTGTTATATCAAGATGTGTTGTTTGTAGATGTGTGACTTAAATATGTGCTATATAAAGATGTCATATTTAAATATGTGATATTTGACGATGATGCTATTTAAAGATGTGTATTTGTCGAGTCATCTAAAGATGTGCATTGTTGAGTCTTTACTTGTGTCGTTGCATTTGAGTCGTGTCGTTGCATAGCATAGTCAGCGATGGGGGCTTAATGCCTGACAGGTCCTCTATGACCTTAGCGATGGGGGCTTAATGTCTGACAGATCCTATTTGACCTTAGTGATGGGGGCTTAATGCCCTGATGGTACCACATGCATGAGGTCTAAGTGTTGCATAGTCGTGTCGTGTCGTTTGTGAAGTGATGATGTAATTGTGAAGTGATGATGTAATTTGCAAAGTGATGATGTATTCGTGATGGTGTAATTGTGACTTGTTGATGTATTTATGACGTGTTGAAGTATTTGTGATGTTATGATGTACTTGTGAATGTTTGAGATGTTTTCGTTATATGTGATGATTTGTTGATGTTGTTGATATTGTTGTTGTTGATTGTTTATTGTTGTTGTATCTTGCTAAATGTCGTTGATGTTGATAACGTTGCTGTTGCTATATATATATATATATATATATATATATATATATATATATATATATATACATATATGAACTTGTTGATACTTGTGGTATAATTTGTTGTTGTTTCATCGATTTGATGAATTATATATTATTATTATTGAATGTGTTTCTCACCCCTTCTGTTGGAATTGTCGCCTTGTGGGCAAGTGCAGATTTCCAAGGCTAGTAGGATGTTGGCTCAAGTGTCTTAGGGCTCTGATACGTAACGGGATGGGAGTTAATTGTTGAATTTTCATTCCTTTATGTATCAATTTTGGAACTATATTGTTGGAACATTTATTTATTATTAAGAGGATTATTGAAATGATTATTTATGTTGGGGCCTTTGTGCCAAGATTTTGTTGAAGTTGATTATATTTTAAAAAAGACTTTTCCGCTGCAAAATATTACGAGATTAATTTATGTTGTTGAATAAATAGTATATTTTCTATTTATGAATTTTTGAAAAGTAGTGTAACATTCCGTTTTGCGATGAAAACTCTGATTTTACGTATATTTAATTATGTTGGGAAATCGGGGTGTTACAAAAGGCATGGAAATTATTAACATATTCAACGGTCAAAGACATACGAGCCAAATATGAAATTATGTGGGTGGTAATCAAGTATAAGAATGGGTGAAACCCTAGAACCTCGGCTTAGGCAGTCGAGAATTAGAATGTCACCTTATAAACTAAGCTAACTAGGTATAAGTTATGTATGATCTAGATTATGTGAATTGATTCACCGCTTAAGCGAGTAGGCTACGGACTCGTGGTGAACATTCAATCAAGTTATGTATAGGCTCCCCTTGCATATTAAGATAAGTAAGTGGCGCTTCACCGCTAAACGAGTAGGCTACAGACTCATGGTGATCGCTCACGTAAGTTAAGACCCTATGTATGTTTACGACAAGACTAATAATCAAGATGTAGGTGTCGTGTCTCTTGCTATCCACACCAGGGGGATACAAGAGGTTCACGTCAGGGGGACGGGATACGCTCCGCAAGGTAGGCCCGCACGACACTGAAGGAGTCCGATGTTCCCTAGCTAGGTTCATCAGTCATGTATGGGAATATACTCGGGGTTACTCCACTCGACTATATTCCATAAAACCAACCAAGATAATTATGTTTTATGACGCTAACATATAAGCTAACAGATGAATATGAATATGTACGATACGTTATGATTATGATTATGTTATGAGGATAGATATGTAGAGCTTAGGCAATATAACAAGTCATGTATGTTTACCGACGACGATCTTAGGCTCCCCTAATCGTCCGGTTTAGAACCGTGTCATGAACATGTTATGTTATGTCTCGATACGTTTAGCGTATCTTGAATCAGCGGTACTAGGAACCCTTGACCGCCATGACATGAAGGAAACAAATAAGATGACCCTACGACGGATCTAGCAGTACACGACCGTCTATGCAAGCCCCACGCACGATATACAACCGTCAGGTGGTGTTGTAGACACGTGATGACCATAGGTTTCCCCGAGGTCACCTATAGACTAGGATTAGGAGAACTCACTGAGACATTATGTCTCATCCCAATCCTTATTTGTTTCAGATTAGCAGAGCAGTTGAGCAAGCTACCGTCGGATGGATATTCAACAAGGACCCGTTCGTACCCGCTGCAGGATGTTCGCATGGATTCTAGAATGTATTTCTTTATATTTGGATAATTGTATGGTAACTTTGATGTACGAATTGTATTGTTGTATACAATATTCATTCGAAGTAATTTAAGTTGTAAACTTTAATGTATCCAGTACTAAAGATAAGGCACATACTAAACTTTCTAGATACGTTTAGTATGGGTGTTACATTTTTTTTCTAATATTTTAATTTTGAGAAAGATTTTATAAAATTTTCGGAAAAAAAAATCTTAATTTTTTTATTTTTTGAAAAAAAATCTGAATTTGTTTATGATTTTTTAAATTTAAAAAAAAAAAATCTGATTTTGTTTCCGATTTTTTCAATTTTAGAAAAAATAATCTGATTTTTTTTCTATTTTTAAATTAATATAAATGAATATAAAAAAATTAAAAAGAAAATTAATTATACAGTCAGCGCGCCACATCATCCAAAAGTGCTGACTCACCGTGCCATGTCATCATGTTTGCACAGTCAGATGACCTCAAGGTCTAAAACGAAAGAATCTTCAAGTTACAGGGTCTATTTTGAAAGAATCTTCATATTTCAGGGACAAAATCTAAAAAAAAAATTTAGAGGGGGAAAACCGAAACTCGCCCAAATTATAGGGGGTAAAAACATATTATATATATATATATATATGCTCTAATCTGCTGCTTAAATTTGATAGTTGATGCCTATAAGTGTACATACAAAAATTTGACCTTTTGACATTTTTCAACAATCCCAAAATCACGAGTGTTAAAAGAAAAAATGTTAAGAGTAATAAATTTGTCTCATGTATGTGTGAATATTACTAAATTGTCGGTCATTCCTGTATAGATATATTTAAGGCCTATATTTAATGTTAATTTTATCGACAAAACTTTTTTGTAAATTATCTTATAATTGAAGAGGGGAGTATTCTATAATCTATATTGATAGATCTTTGACTGGTTTGTGCACATGATTCTATTATCAGGTGGCCTTTACTGGATGGCAAGTTTTATTTTGCCTGCTGTAACTACTGTGGGTCAATATTTGGCGGGACCAGCAATTCGTGAAGTTCAATACCTTCTTTGTGTTAATAACACAGTCAATGATCTTGAGAATGAAAAGGAGGCACTGACATTTGAAAGAGACAACTTGCTAAATCGTATTGAACAAGCCAAAGAGAGAACTGAAGTAATTGAAAAACCAGTGGAAAAATGGTTGAATGATGTGGAAAATCTCCTAAGGGAGGTGGAGGTGCTTGTACAAAGGACGGAGACAGACAACAATTGCTTCCAGGGATGGTTTCCAACGTGTGGACGATATCTTTTGTGCAAACAAATGGTACAGAAGATAGACGCAATGGGGAAATTCAAAGGCAAAAGCAAAGAAATTGAACCATTTTCTCATCTTGCTCCATGTAACGCCCTGATTTATTAATTATTTATTTTATAGAGTTTAGAGTCTTTTATATATTTTAGTGAATATTTGCGATGTGTGGGTTTTTATAATTATGAGTTAGTAGTATTAGTGGTTTAGTAAAATATTATTAGTGGAAGAATAAAATAAAAATAAAATTTTTGAGGCAGTAAGGGCAGAATTGGAATAAGGAGAAATTATATTAGGTTAAGAATATAAAAGGTAGAGTTTAGAAAGTTTGTTTAACGTAAAAACAATTTTTGGGAGAAAAGTGAAAAGTGAGAAGTCAGAGAAGAGGAGGTTGAAGAGTTCTGAATTCAACAAACTTAAGGTAAGGGTGAGACTAACTTTCTATAATCTTAAGTATATGATTCATTAAAAGATTAATCATGTTGTTGTTGCTGAGTTTTAGGATTATTGAAATTAGGTTAAAATTCAATAAAAATTGTAGAAAGTGTATGAATTTTATGAATTAATCTAAGGAAGTGATGTCTAGGTCGTAGAATATCAGTAGGTAATGATTCCTACCAATTTTGGGTTTTGGAGAGAGAACAGAGGTCTGTTCGCAGACCTGTCTGTCATCGCTCGCCTCAGCGAGTGATTATCCTCGCCTAGCGAGTTGAAGTTATCGCTAGCCTAGCGAGCAAGTCTTGTCGCCCAACGAGTAGTCCTAGCTCGCCACAGCGAGTGCTTTTCCTCGCCTAGCGAGTTGTTCAGTAGAAAATAATGATTTTTGTGGAAATGATGTTTTGGGTCAAGCTTTAAACAAATTTGAGTGTCTTTTTATGTTTAGAAATGATTAGACAACTTTCAGAATCAAATTTGGGCATTGGGAAGTTAAAATTGGGATTTTTGGGTGGAAAAGGTCTAAATGTCGTAGCTACCCATTTTCGCTCGCCTTCGGCGAGTAATCTTTCTCGCCACGAGAGTTGTTCATGATGTGCGCTCGCCACAGCGAGTAGCTGCTCTCGCCTCACGAGCTGTGCAGTAGCGGACTGCCTGTTTGTGTTCTTGTGTCTTTTTCACATGTTTTCGTTTTGATTTGGACTTTGATATGAACATGAAAATTGTTGATAACTGACTTATCTTTTCAGTGACCTTGAGTTGATGTGCAAATCTGTTGTGGTTGATTTAATATGAATTCATGATGTTGATGTCGTTGCATTTAAGTTGTGTCGTTGCATAGCATAGTCAAGGGAAGGGGGGTTGATGCCTGACAAGTCGAATGACCTAAACGAAGGGGGCTTGATGCCTGACAAGTTGAATGACTTTAACGAAGGGGGCTTGATGTCTGACAAGTCCAATTATGACTTTAACGAAGGGAGCTTGATGCTCTGTTGGTACCACATGCATAATTATGTTGCATTTGTCGAGTAGTTGTTATTGCATTGTTGAGTCGTTGTTGTTGCATTCTCGATGTTGTTGTTGTTGCATTATTAAATGAAGTTTAATGATGATTGTAGTTAATGTTGAATTGTTGTTGTTTTTATGTTGATTAATTCTTTACATGAATTGTTGCTTATTATTATTGAATGTGAAATCTCACCCTTTCTGTTTGAATGTTGCCTCTACGTGGGTAATGTGCAGATAACCAGGAGTAACCGTTGATGTGAGTTGATTCCTCGTGTCGTCCTAGGAGTCATGCTCTGATACGTAACGGGATGGGGATTATTTACATGCTTTGTTTTCCTTGTTACGTATTTTCTTTTAAGTTGTTGTTGAACCATTTGGAATTGAAATTTTATTACGTTGTTGAAGTTGAGGCCTTAGTGCCAAGTATGGATTCGAAAACTTGAAATTTTCCGCTGCAACATTATTTTGCATTATTGAAAGCAGTTGTTTAAATAAATAGTGAATCTAACTCTATTTTATATTGATGATATTTTGAAGAACGAAATGTGACATTCTGTTTGCGATGGAAACTATGATTTATTATATGTTATTTATATGTTGGGAAAACGGGGTGTTGCACTCCACTAACAGGTATTCAGTATCAGTCATCCGAAGACATCATCTATTTTGAATCAACAAAAGTGGCTTATAATCAACTCTTGGAGGCACTTGGGGATGATCACATCTCTATAATTGGAGTGCATGGAATGGGTGGATCTAGAAAAACAACCCTTGTAACAGAAGTTGGCAAGAAGGCTGAGGAATTGCATATGTTTGACAAGGTAATATCAATCAATGTGTCTCGAACTCCAAATATTAGAGGCATTCAAGGAAAAATTGCAGATATGTTAAACTTGAAATTGGAGGAGGCAAGTATAGATGGAAGAGCACAACATTTATCGTTGTGTTTAAAAGAAATGAAGCGAACTCTTATAATAGTTGATGATCTATGGAGAGAGTTCCATTTGAAGGATATTGGGATTCGCTTATACAATGATAATAGAGCATATGCCGATGACACCCTTTGTATTGGGAAAGCGACGGTGGACAACCTTTGGACCCTTAAGGTCTTGTTGAGAGGTTTCGAATTAGCTTCGAGGCTAAAAGTTAATTTTTCCAAGAGTTGCTTGATTGGGGTGAATGTTCCTAGGGACTTTATGGACATGGCTTGTAATTTCTTGAATTGTACCGAAGAGATCCTTCCGTTTATGTACTTGGGCTTGCCGGTTGGAGCTAATCCCGGGAGAGCGTTGATGTGGGAACCTTTATTGAATCTTTTAACCCGTAGATTGACAAATTGGGGTAATAAGTATATTACCCTTGGTGGCCGTATCGTGCTTCTCAATTCGGTGTTGAACTCTATTCCTATTTTCTACTTGTCCTTTATGAAGATGCCTTCGAAGGTGTGGAGGAAGATTGTGAAGATCCAAAGAAATTTTCTTTGGGGAGGAGCATCGGGTGGGGGTTCAATTTGTTGGGTGAGTTGGAAATATGTGTGCCTCCCAAATCATAAAGGTGGTTTAGGGGTAAGGGATGTGAGAAGGGTGAACTTGAGCTTATTAGCCAAATGGAGGTGGCGGTTGATTCAAGAGGGTAATGAGCTTTGGAGGGAGGTTTTGGTGGATAAATATGGTCTGAGTGTTGCAGACTTGGTGGAGGGTGGTGTGAATCCTTACCCAAGATTTGCGTCCTGGTGGTGGAAGGATTTGTTGGGTTTGGAGGCGGGAGAGGGCAATCAATGGTTTAACACGGAGGTTACTCGTAAGGTGGGGAATGGTAATTCAACTAGCTTTTGGGAGGTGGCTTGGAGAGGTGATATACCTTTCCGAGTAAAGTATCCGAGACTTTTTTCTTTGTCTAACCAAAGAGAGGCCAAAGTGGGAGACCTTTGTGGGACACTTGATTCGGTGATGGATTGGGTCTTCTCTTGGAGGCGTCCGTTTTTTGTTTGGGAAGATATAATTTTGGAGGAGTTATTGGTGGATTTGGGGGGTTTTATGAGGCTTAACGTGCCAGATAGGTGGTGGTGGAAGTTGGAGGAGAAGGGTTCTTTTTCGGTGAGTTCCATGTATAGGAAATTGGATGAAATGGTGGTGACAATCTCTTCTACGGAGGTGCAGCTGTCGGCTTTCACGCATATTTGGAAGAGTCCGGCCCCGTCAAAGGTGATTGCCTTTTCTTGGAAGCTTCTATGCGATAGAATCCTGACTAGAGTTAACCTTTCTAGGAGGCACGTCTTACCACCGGACTCCGCTCTTTCCTGTGTGTTGTGTGAGGGGGTTCCGGAAGTGTCGGATCATCTTTTCCTCAACTGTGTTACGGCAACAGCAGTTTGGACCAAGCTTCTGTCTTGGCTCGGTTTCACTTATCACCCACCACCGGACCTGTTTTATCATTGGAACTGGCGGGATGAGTTGTCTAGGAATAAGAAGATTCGGAAGGTGTATCGGATAATTTGGCACGCGGCGATTTGGACTATATGGAGAATTAGAAATGACTTTATCTTTAATAATTCTCCTTTTGGCATTGACGAGATGGTAGAGGATATTGAGGTGTTAGCGTGTAGGTGGGTTTTGAGTCGTTTGAATTTGCCGGTTTGTTTGTTTTATGAATGGACGTGGAATCCGCAAGCGTGTTTGGTGCGGTAATGGTGGTTTTATGGGACTATTAGGTGGGTGATGAGGCTTTGGTATGCTGCTGCTCTGTTGTTTTGGCTAGGAGTATATGACAGCCTCATTGTTGTCCTGTTTCTTTGCACTTGTGCTGCTGGCCTGCTATCTGTGTCTGGTTTGTTCAGCTGCTGGGGTTTTTTTTGGTTCTGTTTTTTCCCTCCCTGCGTGGTGTGGTAGGGTGTTTTTTGTTTTTTCCTGTGCTATTTTTGCGCACCTTACTGTATCTTTGTTTCGGCCGCGAGTCTTTGTGCGTCTTGCACAATCTCGACGTGAATAAAATTTCGCTGTTTCAAAAAAAAAATGAAAATAGAGCATGGAAAATTCTTGTAGCCACACGTATCGAGCATGTTTGTAATTTAATGGATTGTCAAAAGAAGATTCATTTGGGGCTCTTGTCCGAAGATGAGTCCTAGACATTCTTCCGAAAGCTTGCAGTAATCGATGACGAATTCTGTGTGTCATCAGATGGTGTACCACGAGATATCTGCAACGAATGCAAGGGACTTCCCTTAGCAATCAAAACTATGTCGTCTTCCTTAAAAGGAATGGATAATATTACGTGGAAGTCAACATTAGCTAAGTTGATGGTTTCAAAGGCATCTGATGATTCTGAAGGAGGAGAGAGTGATGTTTTAAAATGTTTAAATTAAGCTACGATTGTTTACAAAATAGAGATGCAGAACTGATCTTTCTGATGTGCTCTATGTTGCCAGAAGACTGTCACATCCGAATAGCAGATTTGATGAGGTATGCAATTGGACTAGGTGTAGGAAGAACATACTCATTGGAGTCAACGAGGAGCATGGTCCAAGCACACATAAACAAACTTTTGGATTCTTGTTTGCTGATGCATGGTTGCGTGAAGATGCATGACATGGTTCGCGACACAGCCTTATGGATCGCAAATAGATCAAATAATTGTAAAATCTTGGTAACTGTTGACAAACCACTCAGCATTGTGGCAGAAGATAACAATATAAGAGATTGTTTTGCAGTATCTTCATGGTGGGAGGCATGAATGATTTGACTTCTCTCCATCTTACAAGTTGCGAGGAGATAGAATGTGTCTTCGACGCAACCTATGATTTCAAGGAAGATGATTTGATTCCCAGGTTGGGGGAGTTACGCTTTCGGTCTATGAATAACTTGACAGAATTGTGTCGAGGTCCATCTCTTCAAGTACTACACTACTTTGAGAAACTAGAATTGGTTGACATATAAGATTACTGGCAGTTACACATCATGTTTCCATGGGAATGTAAGTTACTAAATCTTAAGATCCTCAGCTTATCAAATTGCACTCCGATAAAATACTCTTCTCAGCATCCGTTGCTCAAAGCATGCAACAACTGGAACAACTAAAAATAAGTGACTGCTATGAATTGACGCATATAATTGTTGCAAGTGGAAGCAAACATGGTGGTTGTAGTACAAGTGAGGAAATAAGTCCAGTTCAAATGAATTCTCATTTTTTTATGACCAAACTAAGGGATGTTACCATTTTTAAATGTCCAAGTTTAGAGTCGATATTCCCAATTTGTTATGTTGAAGGACTTACACAATTGCAAGAGATGGAGATAGAAAATTCTCCTAAGCTGGAATATGTGTTTGGTAAATGTGATCATGAAGAACACCTTTCATCACACCATGTCATGCTTCCGCATTTGGATGTTCTCATACTCTCTTCTCTTGGAAATCTCATTGGGATGTGTCCTGAGAGTTGTCAAGCAAAGTGGCCATCTCAGTATCTGACGATAGTAACCATAATGGGGTGTCAAAAATTGGCTATGCCATGGTTCAATTTGAAGGTTGGCCATGATCAAAGACAACATCGTCTGAATGAAGTACGTACTCTTACTGAAATACATTATAGTTTTAGGGTATTAATGTCATTTACTTATTGATATTTGTAATGCTTCCCACCCCAACATTAATTAGTTTACCTTTGATTATGCCATTTCAGAATTTACCGTCAAAATTGCAAGAACTCGATTTGAGGGATGTGCCTCAATTCTACTCCATTGCAAGAACTCGATTAGGGTTGCGAATTTAGGGAAATTAGGGTTGCGAATTTGAGAATTAGGTTGAGAATTTTGAGATTTGGGAACTGGAAAAGAGAAAGAAAATGGAAATCTGAAAATGGTTTAAACCGGATCCGAATTAAACTGGTTCGGATATCCAACCCATTTAAAATGGGTTGGTTTGTAACCATTTAAAAAAAACAGATATTTTAAACTGGGTCTGGATATGGTTATGGGTTTGGGCCTAAAACTGGTTGTTATGCACACCCTTCTTCCCCATATCTGTTGCTCAGAGTTTGTTGCAGCTAGAAAAGCTAATAATAGAAGGTTGTGACGAATTAAGGCATATAATGGTGAGTGATAGAGAGCATGTGCATGACTTCAATGCAAGCAAGGAAATAGTTCAAGCACCAAAGGATTCTCATTTCCCAATGCCTTGCTTGAGGGATGTTAAAATTTATGACTGTCAGAAGTTGGAGTCAATATTCCCACTCTGTTATGTTGCAGGACTTTCACGGCTAGAAATGATAGATATATGGAATGTTCCTCAGCTGATATATGTATTTGGAGAATGTGACCACAACCACCAATTCCAGAACCACATCATGCTTCCTAATTTGGAAGTTCTCAGACTTTGTTATCTTTACAATCTCATTGGTATCTGTCCCAAAGTGGCCATCTGAGTCTCTAAAGACGCTAACTGTGCGGCATTGTTTGAAATTGCCAACATCATGGATTGCTATGATGGCTGGCTCTCGTCAAAAACAACATCATCTTAATGAAGTGCGTACTGTTATTGAAATAATCTATAGTTTTGTGTTATTTATATAATTTCTTAACTGATATTAGTATTACTACCTGCGCCTTTATTATTTGGCTATTTACCTTTGAATATTTCAATTTCAGAACAAGCCACCAAAACTGCAAGGACTAGTTTTACGTGGTTTGCATCAATTGAAGTCCATATCATGGGTGGATCCTAGTCCAAGAAAGATTTGGAGTCTCAAATTTCTTCAATATTTACAAGTGAATAATTGTGAAAATTTGAAATATTTGTTCTCCGTGGAGGTACGATAGAAGCCTACAAGAGTTGACGTCCCTTTTGATTTACAACTGTCAAGAATTAGAACAAATCATTGCAGCAGATGAAGAACTTGTGCGGCTGCCTACTGCTCAATTGTATTTTCCAAAGCTTAAACATATAGAAGTCGATGACTGCACCATGTTGAGAAGCCTTTTCCCTTTAACCATGGTTACAGTGCTTCCACAATTAAGAACTCTTCGAATATCAAAGGCTACTCAACTTCAAGAGGTTTTCAGACATGGGCCCGGAGATGCTATTATCAATAAAATGGAAGTTGTGCTTCCTAACTTGACAGAAATAACATTGGCCGATCTACCGAATTTTGTTGATATCTGCCATGGTCATAAGTTACATCTTGTTAAACTTCTAGAACTCAACATATATAAATGCCTCAAATCTACTACAAGCTTATGACAAATCCAGGCAACTCTTATTTCTTGCTAATTAGGACTACTAACAAAAATTCTCTAGATTATTTGACATTTTTCTTAATTATTGAAAATGATAGTTATTTAGTTCATTCTTAGGAGAATGAGATAGCAAACAAACCATAGATTCATTTTGACTTCGTTTGCAACCGATTTCCTTTGAGATTTAATAAATCTATAAAACTTAAGAAAGGTCACAAATTGCGTAAGTTAAGAACATTGTCATTGTAAACCATGAATGTGTTAGTATGAAAGTATATACCGGAGTCTAAGACCTACGTCTGAGACAATCGGTTATTCAAATAGTGTTCAATATGATTGTGTTTTGGACCGATTTCTGCAATCAAAATAAATTCCTTTCGAGCACAACCATGTATGGATTTTAAAAAAAACCATTATTTGTACATTCAATATATAATTCAAATAGATTATTTGAATGTACTTGGTGTGAAGATAGCTCCATTGCTAACCAAATTTTTTATTTTGTTGTTGATAAGAATGAAACAGAAGGAAGCAGCATCAGAAGATGATGAAGATACTCTTTATCAGTACTCAACTTCTTGGCATAAGTAATGATGTGAAAGAAGCAGAAAACATCAATGAGGATTTTCACAATCATATTTAAGTGATACAGATAATCTAGTTTTATCTAATAATAACTTGTTCATTTTTTTCCCTTTTTCATTTGCACATGAAACTGTGTCATATTGGTTCTTGTGATTCTGGTACAGATGTGTCATATATTTTCCTATTTATACTTTATACTTGTATGAAATAAAAATGTGATTAGATAGCTGCGTAAGATCATCCCAGGAATTTCTTCCATTTGCATAATCCAAGTTTTTTTTGTATTGCTTCGTGTGGCAAATGAACCAGGAAAAATAACAAAAAAAGAGAAATTGGAAAAAAAAACTGGAAATGTTGAGAGTGGGATTTGAACCCACGCCCTTTCGGACCAGAACCTTAATCTGGCGCCTTAGACCAACTCGGCCATCTCAACTTTCTTATTTGATTTATTAATTACATAGTAATATATCAATCTATCTCTCTGAGTTATCTTGAATATTTAGGGAAATTATCTTACTTTTGCGTCATTAACTGAATGTTTCAAATTAAAATGTAGCATGTTTAAACTAATTTATTTCGTATGATTAAAAAAAAAAAATCAACTTATTTCCTTTATAAAGAATCTTTTGAAAAGACAGAAATATTTTATGGATGATGTTATCACAATAACATAATATTATTGCAACATAACTAAGAGGTTCATTATTGGGAGGTTGCAACATCACTTGAATCAATTATGAAGAACAAAATTATTATCAGTCTCATCTCTTAGACTAATTTGACACTATATAGTACTCTCTAAAGACATGTGTATTACCTAAATTATACCAACATGGTCACCCTTAAGTGCTGAAACATAGGATTCAACCACGTCCCTAGTCAATGAGTGCCGTCGACCATCCATGTCGATGTTCAAAGCTTTACAATATCTAAAGGTTGGTCTTCCTTGTTTGGTCTTTGATCTTAATTTCATGACCTTGGCTTCCCCTCTTGTTTGATAGGCATATCCTTAGAGTCAAAATAATCCAATGATTCTAACGATGAGCAAATAAAAGTGATTAAATACATGTTTCCCATATTGACACTAGATATGCCTTCAGTCTTAAAGAAGTGTATGTTTGGTTGTCCGGTGAGAACCTCAACACGCCTCTCTTTCCATTGAACA
The DNA here is from genome assembly GCA_958299785.1 of Medicago lupulina. Classification (NCBI taxonomy): domain Eukaryota; kingdom Viridiplantae; phylum Streptophyta; class Magnoliopsida; order Fabales; family Fabaceae; genus Medicago; species Medicago lupulina. The sequence goes on along the minus strand of OY283144.1, from coordinate 34,015,252 downwards.
TGGTTACAACTCGTTGGGTTCCTCGCAGTCCCTCCACTTAAATTGCTTGTTTCTTCTTTTGAATCAATTGTGAGTGATGTAGGTCTCTTTAACCTCTGAAACGTGCGACTCTTTGCCGCAGGTATGCATCTGGTTCATTTGTCTCTTTTACTTGAACAATTAGTAGGCAACATTCTAATGCACACAAAACAACACTCATCATGACTAGTGTATTGTCAACAAAATTAATTGTTTGCAAACATGTGTTCATTGCAAAACTATTTTCTAATCAGGCAATTTCACCACTCTTGCATTTTAGTTAGAAAAATTATCTATCTATATCTATATAAAAGAGATAGAGTAAATTACACTCCCCTCCCCTCATAGATACTTGAATTACACTCCCCTCCCCTCTTATGTTAAAATATACATTCCCCTCCCCTCTTATTCAAAACATATTAGAAAAAATTTCATTCCCCTCCCCTAAGAAAAGCTTTAATTGCATTCCCCTCCCCTCTTATGTTAAAATCTACACTTTACTCCCTCAATATTTTTTTTTTAATTCTAATAATCTAGCAAAAAAATAATAATGCAATACACTTCGAAAAAAATAGTATTGCAGGTCTATTTTAACATAATAAAAAATTGAATACATATTTTTTTGCTATTTTTTATTCACAATTTCATTAACATATAGTTTTAAACCCTATTATAAAATATGAAACAAGCCAAAATAAAATTAAAATATGTCAAAAATTACTAAAGACAATAAACCATGGTTATTTAAAAGTTAATTTTAAACTCTAAATTATAAAATCAATAGGAAAATATTTAAATTTAATTATCATTAACATTTAAATTATAAAGAAATGAATTAATTTTTCTTAAAGGGTGGTTTAAAATTAATATATATCATAAAAATATTTATTTATGTTAAAATAGATTAAAGTGTAGTGCATATTTAATTATCAAGGGAGGGGGTTGTAATTCAAGCATCTTATAAGGGAGGGGAGTGTAAATTTTACTTTTCAAGGGAGTAAATTGTATATTTTAACATAAGAGGGGAGGGGAGTGTATTTCAAGCATCTTTGAGGGGAGGGGAGTGTAATTTACTCAAAGAGATACAACACTCTGGTGTGATTTTTTTCTTTGATTTAACATTTATTTAAACTATTTTTTTATAATTGTTATCATGTACTCAATTAAAAAAATTAATTTTTTTATACTTAGTTATAAAGGTTATACTAACTTTTAGCATAACTCTATTTTCTTCCAATTTTACCCTTTTTATCCAATTAAAGAAAGAAAAAAAAAGGGAAAGAAAAATGAGATACTGGGGAAAAAAACAGACGTTACATATTCCTTAATGTCATAATCCATCTACCATATTTGATGCCCCCTCTAATTATTACATATTCCTTATAACAATTGAACTGAATCAATATACAGATAATTCAGGTATAACTTACTTCAGGTACAATCGATGTTACAGCAACTGAATACTTTAGTTACTACTACTCTATGAAAGTAAATGGAAAGCTAAAAACAAAGCTCTATACACATAAGTTCCTCCCCCTTATCATCCGTGTAGATTTTCTAGCAACTCTTTACACAACCTATATGAAATTTGTGGTATCTGGATAACTAGGATTTACATTTTACAACCAAAATCCTGGGTTTGCACAATTAGAATATGCAGTCATATTCCAGTACCTTGCATCTTCATGAATCTAGGATCCGTTTGTTCTCAACTTCCATGCTCAGGTACGTTCAGGCTCGGACATATTTACTGTTAATTTTTTCATACAGCATTATACATGTCAAAGAAAACTAACAGTCTTTCAATGTGATCAAGTTCTTGTTGGAAGATACTCCCCATATGCTGCAGCATGCTTCATATTCTCAAAATCCGCTTCAACTTATAAACCTGAAAAAGGTAGAACAGAATTCTTTATCGTTAGTCATGTCAAGCATAAGTATACTGAATAAAATAAAGATGCACATCCTTCAAAAAATTATGTGCTAAACATTTAATTGAATGTTTGTTGATATATTTAACTTTTGCAATGAGTAAAATCCACTGTAATTCATATTTACAGAAAAGTAACTTGGACAAGAAGGAAAAGCCTGATAGAAACTGGTATCTTTATTAAAAATAGTTTGGGAATAATTCCACTTGTTACATATACTCTCTGCTCCTATATACATGACTTTTATCATCGTTTTGCACAAATAAAGAAATAGCTTTGATTAATAAGCAAATTTCAAAGATACTATTACGTTTCATTGGTCTACTCATCCATTTACTCTCCCTTCATCCTTCATTAAGAAAGATGTAAATAATTGACGTGGTAAAGGTACAAAAAAAAAAAAGTAGTTAATATAACATTAAAATTTGAAAACGACAAATAAATATAGAATTTTTTTTTTGAAAATACTGAACATTGAAAAGGAAAGAAGGGAGTAAGAGATTGCAGAACTTCTACGGTCTACAACTGCCAATGCCAAAAGGTCGTATCTGTTTCAAATGAAATGATTCTTCCAACTAATGCCTTCGTCGACATTGTGTGTGTGTGTGTGTACACCACGGTCTACCCTTACTTATATACACCACAGCCTAGCCTTACTAACAAACTAAGGAGGCTACCTATTAAAGCCCTACGTAAATTGTTAAACCCTTTGGGACGGACTTGCAAATTGTCGAGACAGGATGCAATAAATAAGGCTGTTCAATAATGGTTAGTTTTTTTTCCTTATTGGTGATATTTGTTAATGCTGAACAGGGTCCGGTTAAAATTTAGACGAACGACTTCAACTTTGATATATTTCAATGCTTTGTTTAAGTGACTAAGCATTTTTTTTTTTTTTTGAAGAAACTAAATTAGTCCACCCAAATTGGCACCGGGGGGAATCGAACTTGAAACCTTGAGGAGAAGCATACTCCCAGATCCCAGGCCAACCCAAGTAGGTTGTTTAAGTGACTACGTTGATCAACGAAACATGGAAAGTAAACAAAAAATGTAACAGCTGTAACAAACTATTAACCTGAGCAGTTCTGCTGGGAAGTTGCACCTCTATGCAGTTTCGATGGCCATCGACTCTGTCAATACATGTTACCCACGTCAAAACACGATAAGTCAAAAAAAAAAAAAAAAAAAAAAAAACAGAATGCACAAGGATAAAATCAAAGAGGCGAAAAGCTGGAATCGGAAGAGATTCGAGAAGCATGACTACCTTCTGCTTACAGTTCTTCGAAAATATTGGTCTTCTTTAAGGATCCCCTGGCCGGCATACTTTATTTCATCCGTGTTCAGAATAAGCTGTACCATCAAAATGCCTCAACAAAATTAGTTACACTTCAATGGACCTAAAACCAAATGCTAAACATTCGACTTCAGATATATAAACGGTGCATGAGGGAAAAAAATACATTAAATGTGTGAATTTTCAAATTTAATTATGAAATGATACTCACTTGATACTCCCCAGCTTCTTCTACACCTACTGCGTAACTATCATATGAGTCCGTTGGATGAAAATTGAAAATGAAGAGAAGGGGGCCTCTGACATAAGATATGACCTGCAAATAATGAACCAAACGGACCCTTAAAATATATAATCAAATATATCACAATGCTCTGTGTATTTAGAAATGGAGGACATTATATAATTGAAGAACAAGGACACTTAAGGCATGTTTGAATTGGCTTATTTGAGTTTAGCTATTGGACAAGGAGGAAACGGATTATAATATAAGCTCTCCAAGATAGCTTACACCAAAACAGTTTGATTTTATTTTATATATTTTGATATGAAAATATCCTATACATAAGCACTTATATGATAAAGTGTTTATTCTATAAGCGCTTAATTAAGATATTTATCCGAATAGAGCCTTAGTATACAGATAATTTGTCAAGTAATATGCTAAAAACCAATGAGGAAGTAAACCAATTATTTAAGTGGAAGAAAACAAAATTTGATGTACCATTGAACTGTCGTTAACATGGTGAAAGGTTGGAAAAGCTCGCGAGAGCACTCTCTCCTTTTCATCCAGCTTCATCATGTCCTGAAAAGAATGGGACAAGTAATTTCATAATTTCCATTTGTTTACGGGTCAGTTACAAACATGAAGTCTTATTCCGAATGGAAGCTTCAAGCCACATATGATTATTGAATAGTTAAGATTTAATTATACAATTTGCCAGCAGTGCACTGCTTATGATTAAACAATTATTAGCAAACAGAACACAAATAAATGCATTGATAAATTGGCCAGTTTCAATATCCAATTACTTTCCACCAACACACGAGTCATAACTAGTGAGCAAGACGAATACAACTATAACAAAAGGGATTGAATTGATACCTTATCAAATGTAAATAAATCACGGTGAATTCCATCTTTTTCCAAAAGATCCCACTGACGATTTGCAAGCGAATATGAGAAGTCGTTGCTTGATGATGGAAACTCAACACTCTGGCACGGGTAAAACATTAATACGTTTAGTCACAAACAGGTGGTAGTTGTGTATATTTAAGATGAGTAATCAATTCCTCACCTTTGGATGCCCAAATTCATTGCCCATGAAGTTCATATATGCTCGACCGCCAATTGTTAATGTGATCAATCTGATCATCTGGCACAAAAGTCGAGAATATTTAAAAAAAATGAGAAGAAAAAAGGAAATGGAAAACCGTCTAAGCATGCTATATATCAGCGATCTTTTAAGTTTTATTGTAAGAATTTATTTACAATGTAAGGATATGTGAGATATAGAAAGCAGGAAGAATTTGGAGACAAGGAGAGAGAGTGCGAAGGTTAAACAAAACTTTGAATTTAAATGTCTAAATTCCTATCTTCAGTTCTAAACAGAAAAACAGAGGAAATTGGTTAAAATCATACTTTATGTAATGAAGATCCCCTTAATAAAGACTCCTTATAGTTTTCTGAATGCTCGTCAATTTCACCGAACAATGCTTCTGCAAATGACAGCCTACCAGATATGGACTGGCAGCAATGTAAGAAAAAGTTAGATAACAGTGATACCTGAAAAACAACCACACAGATCTTCATGAAATCAAAAAAAGGGTGAGTTACCTGTATGTGGTTTTCTGCATACAAGAGCATCTTATTAGCATATTCCTTTTTGGAAATTAATGTGTTAACAATCTGCAGCATGAGATGTAACATAAAATAAATTAAGAGTTTAATTTAAAAAATTTAGTAATACTAATGGAACCTAAAAACACAATTAATAACAAAATGATCAATTATATTCGAGTACGACCTTTGTCATGCTCCACTCATGGTCAGGAACAGTCTCGAGAAAAGTTGACCACATCTCGGGCGCAGAAAGGTTGACATAGTAATCAAATCCAAGTCCACCTTGAGAAGTTGGCTCACATAATCCAGGATAATATGATGCCTGATCAATAATGGATCCAATAATTATACACAGTAAGGATAATGATTACCTACAGCACAAGTTAAAAAGTAACTGTTCACTATTCCATGGTGGTTAATGCATTACAATAATATTATGTCAGTTATTTATGAATTTTTGGACCTTACTCCAACTCCAAAGCACACTTCAGATTGCCACATAGGCTGCAAATATTTGAGTTTTATGATGGTGCAGATTTTGACAATAGAAAATCGCAACCATTGACTCTATCATAAATCATGTCTGCAGCCAAACCATTGGCTCTAGTTTCCCTTCCAAGAAAATAATGACTGATACTTTTTTTTAAATTTTAAAAATCTTGAGTATGATCATTTCTGCCGCCAAAAAAATAGTGCATGCTATATATTTCATTTATTATTAGCTTCTTGAATCTAAATAAATGCTTGTCTTTTTCATGGTTAGCTTACTTGGTCAGCCTTTTTTGAAATCCAACACTGACAACCTAGCCTTCTCATAACAAGGTGGGTTCCTCTATACAAACTAAATGAGGTCAATGGGATATTTCAGAAACCAAATCAATTAAGGGTAAAGTTTAGTTTCATGGTTATAACTTCTAGAGTTTACTTTGGTCTTCCGCGATGCTTTTACATGCACATAGTTCAAACTCACAAAATGGCATTTTTTGGTTCACTTTCAAGAAGTACTAATTGATGCTTATTAAGTATCTAAATTAATGAAAAGAACATCAAAGCTTACATCTTCTGCTATTGTGACAATATTTGGGTGAAGAACATGTAGAATCTCATTGGCCATGATAAGATATAATAGTGCATCCTTGTCAACATATTGGTTGCTGTACCTGAATGAAAGTAGAATTTGTAATCAATGCAATGCAATTATGAAGATCATTATGTTTCACATTTAGAAAAACAATCTACTAAATACAATTCAGTATTGTAGTTACTTCAAACTCTGCACTATTGTGACAATATTTATACCTAAAAATTGAGGATGACACAGAAAACCATAAAAAAATCGTTTAAAAGGACAGAAATATTTTATGGATGCTATCACAATAGCATTAGATTCATGCAAATGACTCGGAACCAAGATACATTTACGAAAGCCAACAAAATCTCAAATATAAAATTAATATTAATATATATGAAGCAACAAAGCTTGGAAAATGCCTTACTCCTCCAAGTCACCAGTAAATGAAGCAAAACCGTTGTGAGTATATATCATAGATGAAAGTGAATGGAACTGGAAACCATCAATTTGATACTCCTCAACCCACCTGTTCAAACATCATGAAGTGATCAATTTAGCATGAACAAACACTTCCTTCCAGATAATGAGGCAATAGAAAATACAAAAACAAAATATGAAAAAAATAATGACATTTCTGATCAATAAAATGAACTGGTAGACCAATTAGGTAGAAACACAATGGCTCAAAGAGGCAATTATAAGTTATAAATTCTTGTGCAATTGCATATACCAGTTCAAGTTTGATAGAAGGAAATGTAGAACATCATGATCGCCATATTTAAACATTCTTGTTCCCCAGAACTTGTGTTGCCCCCGTTTTCCTGTTGAAAAAGTCAAATCACGGTTGGCATTTACAGTTATTAGAATTAGAATAAAGGCCAAGTTTGAGGTAGGAAAGCTCGATACAAAACTTCTTTTTCTAAGGAACCAAAAGACGTTTAAAACACCAATACACTAATCACACTTGGCAAATTATCACTTTGCAAAAGCTAAAATAATATTACAGATCAGGGAATTTTGCATTAAAATAATTTATAATAGTAGTAGTGATAACGAACAGAGCTAATTGTGACATATACAAGCTTGGCTTGCTAAATACTTCATTTAAGCTCATTTGTTTAGCAAGAAATAAGCTAAAACTTGTGTTAAGCTTGATTAAATAAATGTGTCAAACTCAAGCTTTACAAACTTGACAACAATAGCTTATCAATATATCATGTATGTGTTCTCAGGTGTGCAGTGTATCAAAGGAAATTATTCCGCCAATAAGTTGAATGATCAATGATGAAGATTCAACTAAACTTTATCATTTCTATGTTCAATATGGCTATAGGTTGAACATTTTATAATGTTAAAAAAAATTGACATTTCTTTCCATAATTGCTAGATGTTATGATTTTTTATGTAAAGGGTTATCATTACAAAATCCATATTATATTTCTACTTCCATTCATAATATTGCATCATCGCATGCATGTAGTGAGAAACAAAAAAGGTTTATCACATGGTCTTGAATGAAATGAAAGTAAAGAATAAAAATTGCAAGTGTGACTAAATAAAGAGGTTTCAGCGGCATGAACAATACCAGAGTGAAAGAAACAGTCATTAGATCCATCGAACATCGATAATCCAACCATCTCATCTGCAGCAGCATACGAATGGACAATTTCCATGAATACAAGCAATCCTAGTCCTGTGCAACCAAAAGAAGAGTCAGCAACTATGAAGCACAGACACGAAAACCAGACACAACACTACCACTAACGCATCAACATCGATAATAATTTAAGATAATGGAATAATTGATGGTAACCACATGTGTCGGTGTCAGACACCGGACACATGGTATCAGAGCCTATCGGGTCATTAGTTAGCAAAATAAACTGTTAGCAAAATAATTTAAGATAATGTGAAGTGTCAGCGCAACATAGTTAGCAAAATAAACTGTTTCCCCCAATGAAAATGAAGAGAGAGCAGAAATTATGTCATTATTATGTTTGTTTCTTAGTGATTAGTTAGGTCTTGATATTCATCACATGGTATCAGAGCCTATCGGGTCCATCAATGGACTTCCTGCATCGTCCACGCTTCAGGCCCATTGGGCCGGGCTGAAGCGTGAGGGGTGTGTTAGCGGCCAACACTCGGTGGGATTTAGTCCCACAGATAGATAGGATTCTTGAGAAGAGTTTATACAGAGGAGGCACTCTTCACCATACAAGCCGGTTTTGTAGGGATGAGTTATGCCTCCTCTTTATAAACTCTTCTCAAGAATCCTATCTATCCGATGTGGGACTAAATCCCACCTAGTGTTGGCCGTTAACAATTATTGCTGGAAAAAACGGCAGCCACCAAAGATTGGAGATATAAACACACCCAAAAGAAACCACAAACAAACAGCAAAAAAGACACAGTTGACATTCGACATGACATCACTTCTTGCCTATATCCATAAAAACAAAATAAAATAAATAAATATCCAAGAAAAGGGTTACTATCCCATACAAGTTTACAAGTTGTATTAAACTTGAAAATTCATCCCACGTTTTGTATCACCTACATGTCCCACTAGAGAGTTACAAGGAATGACACTCACATTCGTTACACAAGTGATCACTCACGTCACATGCTTGCTCAATTCTGTTGAATTTGGAATGCCTTAACTCTTCCAAAGACCTCTTTATATAGTAGTGGGGTGTGACTTCTTCAAACAACAGATAAATGGACAATAAGTCATTAACTACATAGCACATTTCCAAGACTTTCAAGAATTCACTTCTCCTTCCGAAGATGAATGCAAGCTTCTCAGTGGCCAAAATACCAATTCCAATTCCATGATTAGCAACTTGGATTGCTTTTCCGAACAACTTATATTTTACCTTTACTTTTAACCTTTAAGCAAAATTGGAAAAATATGCACTGATGCTTGTTTTTCCTTTCTTAGCTCCGTTTAATTTGGATACATATCCAGTTACGTGGGCATTATCCTCGACTTCAATGAACTCATGTAATGCAACAAATATAATGTATCATGTTCTGTCTGTCTATCATTTTCAATACTAACGGTTATGATTAAATTTCTACTCACCATGTGCCTCATCAACTAAACGCTTGAAGTCATCAGGAGTGCCATATCGACTACTAGTGGCATAAAAATTGGTAACCTGCACCAATCAGATAGAATTTTGAGCATGTTCCTAACTAACTTAAAATAGTGAACTTTTGATTCATTCATTGATAGAACTCATAACTGATTTGTGAAAAATCAGAATGTTGTCAAAGGTAAGTGTTACAATATAATAATCTAACAAATAATAAAACATATAATATTTAAGAAGAACCTATATGGAAGGTGCATGCGTATATTTGTAGTTTATACCATGACTTACAAGATAAAGCATGCATGCCTTTTCACAACAGTTACCAATAAAGTTATCTTATATATTATTAATTTAAAAGATATATTTGGAAATTCTCCATATTCCTCTATTCAAAATTCAATAATGATCAATATTTTTACACTAACCTATAACAGAAGCTTAACATTCTGATTCATACCCTCATACTAAGACAACTAGATTTTCCTAACTTCGCTTGTGCCTTCCTAGATACAGCGGTCATCAATGTCTCAGACTTAACAAAATTCTAGAGAAACTTAATCAAGATATAATTAGAGTCATAAAATTAATCAAGAATTACAACAATGTTAACTTACTCTGTAACCAACAGTAAAATAATCCTTGTGTTCCACAACTCCAATCAACTGAATTGCATTGTATCCAGCTTCTTTTATGTAAGGAAGAACCTGCATTAAGTATATAACATAAATTCAAGGGGGTGGTTATACACAGAAGATATAATGGGTTAGCTATAAACTTCATGTCCAAAAAAACAGAACCTTGTCTGTGAAATCATTAAATGAAGATATTTTTGGCTCGGATCCACTAATTCCAATATGAGCTTCATATATCCGCAATGACTTTGGTACTTTGGGACTTCCATTTTTCCATTTGTAAGCATCTTCAGGAGGTGGTTCCCAGTGGATCGCATAAGCTTGCCTTCCATCTAATTCTGAATACATAACATTCAGATAAAACGGAATCAATAAAAATACAAAAAAATATTAAAAAAAATTACAATATTATGGAAATGGTGATACTATCATGCTAATAGCCTCTCCAGCAATGCTCAATACAAAGGTTTGTTAAAGAAAGAAAAAGTTGACTTCGACATCAAGCAAACTCTAAACATGTATTCAAGGATGCATTTTAGCTCCTCCTCAAGGTCTCAGGTTTGATTCTCCCGTGTTAATTTGGGTGGGCTAATTTAGCTTCTTCAATAAAAAAAGGATGCATTTCGCTTATGTTCACAGCAGTCTTGTCATTGTCAATACATAAAAGATTACCTTAAAGAATCACCTTTGCAATTGCAACAACAAGACAAAATAACATATATACGTGAGACTATGCAAAAGAACATAAAAACCATGCACAAATGCATAAGCAGAGCTTTACAAAAAAGAAACGACAACAACATACTACATAGGAACAAATACGAATCTAAAGGAGTTTTGATGTACAGATGATTAAATGACTCAAGAATCCCTACTATAAGGTTTACCTGGCTGCACATATGTAGCCCAAGCAGGAACCCGCTCCAATGACCCATTTGGAGTGTTAAAGTAAACCCTGTACTTGCTTCCATGAGGAATACCGGGCATATACTTTTTCAACCATGCTTTCCTGCCTTTACGTGTCTCAAGCCAATATGCTATAGGAGGTTTCAATGCACGAATTCTTTGTCGCCATTCTGGATCCACTTTCACATTAAATATGTCGTAATTCTTGCCTTCATCAATCACAGCATATGGGGAAGGTCCATTCTCTTCTGCCCATTCCTTATACCTTGTTCTGGCATCTGGTATGTCTCCCAACTCCTCCATGGTTTGAGGTCCATTAGGACCAAACATCTGTTCGTACAATTTAGCTGGAACTTCGAAATGGTTTTTCAGGTAACGGTCTTGTCCTGGTTGCCAGTACTCGTCATTCGCTTTCTTAAAGAGCTCTTCAATAGTGACTCCACTATCCCCTTTATCATAATCATCTACATAGTTATACTGCTGAAAATAAAGTTCATCTGCCTCTTCTCCCTCTCTCAGCTTATCTTCAAGAATAATAAACCAGTATCCATAATCATCGTGACCGAAGTAATGCTCTCTTGCACAATTTTCAGTAGGTGACCAGCCATTGAAGTCAGCAATAATTGCACAATAGCGTGCCCCTGCATTTACATGCTTCTTAATATAACAAGAAAGGATGAACAGAAATAAATTCAAACAACAGATTACTCTGGGTGGTAACTTGGGAAAAACAACTGTTGACGGTGTGAAAGTTTAGATAAAAGAAGGGAAAATAATAAGAACTTTGAATACTATTGTTAATAACTTGATACAAAATTGACACAAAAGACTAAAACTAATCCCTATTTATCAGGATATATAGATTCGACCCTAAATACCAGGTGACAGATAGAAGTAGGCGTTGCTCAGACACACAAGACCTCTTCTAAACACATACTTCAAAGAGCAGAATAAAACACTGATTTGCCAAAATTTACACCATGGTGCAAGCTAAAACCCAGGATGTTGAAATCTTAAGAGAGTTAAGTTATGTTTCTTACTGAAGATAGACTAAATAAGACTAACAATTCAATATTTGGAATATGAAAACCAGACAGACCCTAAAAAATATCCTGGGGATAATGTCAAACCTGGAGCCCATTCCATATAATCCACCCTGTGTTCTGGATGACGATGCATACCCAATAACTCAAACCTGGACGGACATAATAAAGAAGAGTCAAATGCAACTCAAACGGAACCTCGTAACTTAACAAGCGCAGCTTTGTCAAATACCGTAATTTCATAATGTTGATAACTTCATAAACATATAGGAAACAAAAAACACATCATAATTTGTGTTTTCCAATTAGGTTGATTGAACGGGTAGAGTTAAAATATTCAAAGACACCAGATAGAAAGAAAGCAGCTTGTAGAGGATGACAAAAATACACCACAATGCACTGAAGTATAAACTTAAATGTTAAATCAATGCCACTTATTAGAACTAACCCAGAAGCCATCTCCTTGAAGTTCATGTGCCGCTTCAAAATTTCATCTTTCAGGTCCTTCAACGCTTTGTATCTACAAAACAAATGAAAATTAACATTTTAAAAATTCTCTGCATCAAATGTCCAACACTCCAAGAAAGAACAACAAAAAAGTACCTATCAAAGCTATGTAACTCACTATCACAACAAAATTGAAAACATACAAGTTTTCCTAGACCTTTTTATTCATTGATAGTTATACCAACTTCGGTGCTCATTACATTGAACCCCTTATACAATGCCAGCCATTTGGTCTCTGAATATTGGAAATTGCGCCCATAGTCCTTGAATATGTGTATGTTTTAGGACCTTTAAATGTGAATTATGTATCCTCCTATTGAAGGTGCTCTTAGTCGAGGCCAACAGGGCAACGAGGTAGGACCTCTTTCCAAGGATTTATGTTTCACAAGGAATCAAACAAGACCTCCTACTAAGAAGCATCCTCATAAACATTCTCTTGACTTGCATGCCTAACACGTTTTCACTAGGCCAACCTAATCAGGTCCTGAATATTTGTACATAACCGCTGTTACAGACATTTCAGTATTGTAACTATCAATATTTACCCTTTTTAATTACCTTTAGGTTAGCCTATTTACTTTAGGTTATCCTAAACATAGAGGGGAGTAATTTTTGCCTATAGAATGATTCTAAAATGAAGCTATGATATGTAGCTTTTGCCTCTCATCATGATTTTTACATTCAAATTTATTGTTCGACCAAATATAAATCATTTTACATTGAAGTCACTTTCAACTACAATCAATTTTACAAATTCAATCAAAAATCAAATTTTGTCACAGTAGAACCAAACACACACTCAGAGTAAAACTTCAACATGAAGATGAAAGAAGGGTAATTACAGTTCCAACTTCTACTAAAGACTCAAACTTTCTAAGAAAACCACAAAAACAAAACAAACCCAGAAAATCAAAACACAAATTCAACCAAACTTTTCCATTTAAATTCAATCCACTCACCTTTCACGAAGAAACTGAGCAAACACTTTATGAGAAACACCACGTTTAACAAGAAACCCAACAGGGTCATAACCCTTTTGTCCATCAAAATCAGTCTCATTAGCATTGTTATTCGACCCTTTCTTCTTCTTATGTTGCTTTTGTTGTTGTTGTGGATTTTGTTGTGAAGAAGAACATGCGGTTTTTACAACGGTTTTTCTGCGGGAAAAGGTAACGGTTTGAGGCTGTTGAGAGAATGAAGAAGTGGGTGTGGTTTGAATTTGATGGAAGAAGAAGGTATTGAGAGGAATTGAAAGTGTTGTTGTTGTTGACATTGTTGTTGTTTGAGAATGGATAAGAAATGAAAAACACTGACACAGTAGCAAAGAACTATGTGCTACTAGTACTGTGTGTTGTTTTTGTTGTGTTGGGTTCAAGAGAGGTTTTTGAGTCAAGGAATATAAGACAGAATCTGTAAAATCTATGACTTGTTTGGTTACATTTTTCTTTTACTTTTTGGCTTTTTCATTTTATTTTTAATTTTAGATTATAATTCATTTTCATCCGTCACAATTTTCATGCGAGTCAACCTAAGTCTTTAACAAAAAATAACAGTAGTCTTTGACATTTTTATATTAGGCACAAATTAGTCTTGACTCGGTAAAACAGATGGACTAATTTGTCTCTGTTATGAAAATGTCAAAAACTACTTTATGTTTTATTTTTATGAGATATTAAATTGGCTCAGACGAAAATTGTAAAAGACCAAAATAGATCTTCACTTTTAATTTTAATTGTTGATCCTTAACTCAATAATTGTTGTTTTAGTTAAGTTATAAATCAGGGGATTTGCATGAGACGTATTGCAATTGAAGGTAAATGAAATAAAAAATATGATCATTAAAATGGTTAGGATTGTTTGAATCTTCCTTTTGCCACTATTTGGTAATAGAGATGATAGTCATGTAAATTGATTGCCCTATGCTCACGACAATTTAACAAAGTACACCAAACCGATTCATTTTTCTTAGACAATAAGTTGATCACTTAGGTGAACTAATGTCATCAAAAGCATTAACAAATGCTAAATTCTTTATCACACGTAGATAATTTGATATTTCTAAAGTAATTATCTAGTAAACAATAATTCTAGATCCAAATATAAAACTTGCAAGATTCTCTCATCAACCTTTGGTACTCAATTCGAAACTTGACACTAGGAGGAAGATGAAACAGAGGAAAACCTAGAACTAGTATTGAATTATCTCTTAGATTCTCAATATTGGTCAGATAAATAACAACATTGAACACGAGAATTACTAAATAAACAAAGTATTGTTTAAGACCATGTCAATGTCCAATCCTCAGGATCTAGAGTCCATTATCTCATCATAAACCCAATAAGGCATCCATTCACAGTTTCATGTCATATGCACAAGCAAAGAGTCGTGCTGCACTAAATAATACGCTTAGAGCATATATGAGTCCTTTATATAATCAAACGATTACTCGACCACTGATCAAGCAGTTATCTTCATTTTCTTTCACTTACCCGTGTGTTTATATTAGCTTTGAAATTGTTGTCTACTTTTATTTTACATATTTGTTGTAACACACTCATGTGTTAGACAACTATTTGTCTAACGTGACCCTAAACATAAAATACTATTTTATCCCTTGGTTTCTCGACCGCAATTGTGTCTTCTTCATTTAATCTCTATTAGGCAATTTTTCAATTACTTTTTCTTTTTGTTTGCATGTTTGATTCTCTTTTGCCTTCCTTTGAGTCTATATTAGTGAAGGTAAAATATTGGACCAAGTAGGTTGGTTAGTTGATTGGATCTAATAAGACCAATGTATGGTTTATTTAAGCTCAAAAACAGAAATTATCCCCAATTCATCAAGGTGTAATGTAGGTTTCACTGTTACGTTTTTTTTTCTTTTCTTACGATCAATTGTCATTATCATCTCAAGAACATCAAACTTCTTCATCTATTTCATTCAACATGTGATCTCAAATCATTATTGTCATGTAAAGTACCTCAAATTCATCAAGGAATGATGTAAACATCACCCTCTTACATATGTCACTTCCAGCAGTACTTTAGGCATGATTTCTACCCTTGTTATTCCCATGCTATTAAGCTGGAAATCTAATACTACCCAGAGAAAATAAATAAATTCAACTACCTATAACTTTCAACTACCACGTACATTCAATTGCATTTTTTATTTTAAATAAATTTTAAAAACATTCTCAGGAGAACATGATTACAAGAAATATAATTTCATTGAAACAAACGCATATTTCGTTTCCATCATTTACTTCTTCTTTTACCTATGTTGCACCCTAATTGTTTATACTTTTTTTTTTCTGGTTTAATAATTGCGTACAAAATGTGTATTGTTGTAGAGATTCCATCATAGTTCATATTTTCATTGCATCTTTATCTGTAAGTACTATGGTGATGTTTTCCCCAACCGCTCTGTTCTTAAGAACCTCCCACGGTTATATTTTCTTCCCAATTTTACTGATATTTGAAAGAATAATTTTGGATGAGATTGATCCAATGAGATTTTACTTATTATTGAAAATATTTTTAACAATTTTGAATTATTTGTCAAAGTGCCCTTCCAAACCGAGTAAAAAGCACTCAGCTCAATTGGCAGAGACATTGCATAATATATGCAGGGGCTGAGGTTCGAACCTCGGACATCCACTTATTTTCTAACCACTATGCTACTTGACCAAAAAAAACACACAATTATTCGAGCAAACCATCTCAAAGTAAAAGGCAAACAAGACTTAGTGCCTCCCAAGGGGGCTTACCAATATGCTAGTAGTTATTAAGAAAGATTTATAAATTAATGAGTTGAATAAAAATATTGTTTATGACATAACATTATGACATAATTTAATCTATGTAGTCGACCTCACTTAGTGGAAAATGTTTGACTCTTGTTGTATCAGTTATGCTAGCTCAAGCCAACCCTATTGACAAAGAAAATAAAGAGACTAGGCAATTTGGTGTTCAATTTGGTTAAGGAGGCACTCAGAAATCCTTCAAATATCAAATATCAAGAGTATACATGAGACCCTTTTGGTGTTACCTCTATTTTAAGCTTTAATTATAATTATTTGATTTCTTTCTGCATGTAACATCTGAATTATGATTTATAAATAGCATCCAGTTAGGTGGCAAAAAATAAAAAAAAATCAGTTACTTTAATACCAGATTATTAAGAATAATCACGGTGCAAATTGCCCTGCAAATAGTCATTGAAGATAAATAATATTCAAACCCTAGTTACAATTGTTAAGTTTTTTTTTGCAGATGGTCACTGTATAATGGTGGAGCATGCTGCAACTATATACTATAGTCTATTTGCTTCCCTTTCCCTCTTTCCAAGTAGCATGAACAAGCATTCTGTAAGAATAGAAAACAAGAAATTGAAAGATTTTCTATGTAGTTTGTTCTTAGTACATATACTTACTACGAAAGTGATTAACAATTTTATTATATCAATTACAATGGTAATAAAACAATACCATTTAGGAGATTTGTGCCATAATGTAATCATGTCTACTTTAGGAGAGAAAGAGAGATTGCAACTTTCTGCTATCATTGTTTTTTTGCGTACTCTCTTGGTCCAAATATTGTTGACCCAATTCTCACATTAGTACTACCTGATTCGATCTGAAAAGGCAAGAATATTTGTTAACTAGTTATATTATATACTTACAAATGAATAAATAATACAACGTCAAAATAAACTAGAAGTAGAAGAATATAGATCAAACAGTATCACGACATTCTGTCATGATTCATGAATCATATCTAAAGGTTTCCTTGGTCTTATATTTTTAGCCTACAGTTTTCCTTAATCATCTCCTACCTCTGAACAATTAGATGAGAAATGATATTTTGACAACTAAAATCAACAACACTTTGAATGGTTAATGCGGTTTGATTTGAAAATATGGTTAGTTACATTAAGTGGATGGTTAATGAATATAACAAGGTGTCACAACTCATTAATCATCCACCGAACGTAATTAACACAATTTTGAACTTCATTAACCATGATTGTCAAGTGATCAATCAAATATACATGATATTCAAAATTGTGGTTAATTCAATAATTGTGTTATGTGGATGATTAATGGGACGTTAACTCTTGTTATATTCATCAACCATCTACTTAATGTAATTAACCATGTATCTGAATTGCATTAACCATCCAAATTGTTGTCAAATTTTGTTATGCCATTGTGTTAAATAAAATAACCCAGCTCCTATTAGACTATCTTCCATGTGCTTTACTTTCCTTATTGGCACTTCTAATGGGTCTCTTTGTGCATGCACAAACTACATAAAACAAGGCTCTACCATCTTTTTTAGAATAAGAGATACACCTATTTTTTCCTTAACAATTTGCTTTAAAATCTTATCTTATTTGACCACCGATCTATCATGACATAACTAAATCATATTCCTTAGAAAAGAGAACGTGTCAGTCTCATCATAACAATCTCTAACTATAAACTATTACTATCACTGTGAACACCAGAAAATCCCATTCCAGTATTAGGATTTAGGAGTTAATTCATTCCCTTATGAGCTAAAAAGCATCCATAAGACCATAATTATCAGATATTTCAAGATGCAATCATGTAATGCAACTATCAAGATAATTAAATAACTGCTTAATAACTTTAACACACTATTCCATACCGCTAACTCGAAATCGCCAGACATGCCCATTGACAGTTCACATTTCTCCTCGTCCATTTCAAGTGCCTTGCAAACTTCAGTCCTGCAATTTGATAGGGTCTACATTTTCGCAAAAGAGAAAACCTTAGCAAATAGACATTAGAGTTTAGCATCGAAGCGCATAAAGCTGTGCATTAAACCAATGAAATGATTCTAAAAAATACAAGATTAAATTCAAGTAAAATAATATGAACTCAAGAAACAGGACATTTCAAAGAGTTCTCCACATGCTTTAGAATATAACTATTACCTGAAAGTTCTGCGGAGTTGAGGTATAGTCTGGCATTCCTATTGTCATTAAGCCAGAGAATTCTAAGTTTGGACAGCTCAATTTAACATGTTTTGCAAGATCGACACAATCGGAAGGATCAACACCAGATTTGGCTGCAACAATATTTAAAATAGTTAACAAGTTTATCTACTTAGATATGTAAGGAATAAAAGCACTGTATTCTGACAAACAATGCACTCAAAAGTACTTGAAAGTTGAAACAACGCCAATTCATAACAGCTGTTGAACTATCATTGATTAAGCAACAAAACCGTGCCATTATCTGCAATGAATATATACAAGCTAAAAGCCACTACAATAACTTTGGAATAAGAGGGGAAGGTGTGAGTCCCAAGTAGGCAGCTCGGTTGATTACCTGAGCAATGTTGAAGGAGTTTTAATTTTAACCAAGAGGTCTGGAGTTCTAACCTTAGAAACAAACATAATCACTAATTTACTAATATTTGTCTATCAAAAAAAGAGAGGTGAATGTTTTAATTATTATATTCTGACTTATGGAGTTACGTCGAAACATCAAACAGTTAATAAAAAATAATTTCCCGACACATTAAGAAGGCTCGGTATGTGAAGACAAGTCCACAAAGTTACAGTGATGCATATACATACAAGTCACAACATACACAATAAGGGTTACAGATAAGCAAAGTATGTGATAGGAACCTCAAATTAAGAGGAGAAGATATTGTATCATTGATAGAAAAAGAGATGTATTACAGAGATAATCACCCTGTAACCGAAGAGCTATTGCTCCTCAGAAAAAGACAAATCTCTCTTTGCCCAACCTTTACAGTTCTAAATAGAAAAGATGATGAAAAATCCCTCTCTTTTCACACCATTTATAACATAATTGGTCTCACACTACGTGCACCCTTAGCCTCTGCCACTTCATCACTCATAATCCTTTCCCTCCTTCCTATATTTTACTAACATCACTCCCCACATAATAGGCATGCAAGAATCAACTAACGGCCTATTTGGCCACATTCAAATATGGGATCCTAACAGTATGGCTCAGCTTCGCTCCTGAGGATGTTGGAAACCCTCATAAATAACCAAACACAACAAGGATTTAGGGTAACTCATTGTTTTAAGCTGAACTTACATTCTTCTCCACTGGTATTTACTTGCACCAAAACCCTTAGACGATTTCTTCCCAGGTTTGAAACCATACGGTCAAGGTTATTTGCCACCTGCCAGTTACAGAAGTACAAGAACACTTTAAAGGTTTATCAAATGATATGGCAAGTGGTATTTGTAAGAAAATTAGCTTATCGAAATCACAGTTTGGAACTCCAACTAGTTATCTAAAAGGAATGTGCCTTATCAACAGAGAATCCTAAATCCTAAATTATAATTGAGCACAACCTGAAGATCATTTTATCTAGGTTTCTTCAAATTAAAGCATAAAGTACAAAGAAACCAACAAATTCATATCTCTAAGAGCTACTGGTGATATTGGTTATAAATGTCTACCTTCTGATTGTCCACGCCCTCTACCATGGCCAAATTTGGAACTCCGCCTGCATAATAAAGCATGCAAGGTTAACGTCGTTAACCTAATATAAGGATGATAAAGAAAAGAAGAACCAAACAACCTCAACCAAGATAACTCCTTCATAAATATCAAGGATGTTAGTAATCATTTAAAGTATAAAGATCGGAAACAGTGGTCAAAACTCAAAACTCTTCCCAAGAACCAGTTTATCCTGGCCACTTAGAACCTGTCTAGATAATCAACTTAGTTAAGCATTTATTCTAAGTTATTTTAGGAACCAAAATCAAGCACTTATCCATGAGATACTCTATGAAGTTTAATGAAAGAAGTTGAAATCAGCTTTTGGGTATGTCATTGTATTTATAGGTGTATACAAAAACAGAAACACTAATGAGTGCTTATGTCAAAACTAAACTCAAAATATTCTAAGGCCACATTTTTATTTAGCATCCTAGTGAAACTACAAAAAAAGCATTCATTCTACATTAATCTAATTAAAAAGAAACAGATTTTGAAACAAATCACAAGTAAATGAAAATATAAATAAAAAAAGCATACTCAGAAGTGTTTTGGCTTTATTGCTCTGCAAATGCCCAATGAAGTGCCACTGAATATCTTGCGGAAGCTGCAGACAATCCCCAAAACCAAATTCTTAGAACTTTACATCCAAACAGAACAAAAATAACACAGTACTGTTTAACTAGACATATAAATACAAAATAAAAAACAATTAGAATCGAGTGAATCCCCAAATTTGTCCCTGAAATTATATTTGCTAGCGAATTCGTCCCTAAAATTAAGAAATTGACAAAACCGTCTCTGAAATTGTAAATGTTAGTCATTTTAGTTCCATCATCACTTCCATTAGTGACATACGCACACCGAACATGACACTGACACTGGTAATAATTTTAAAAATGATAAAATTGAATGTAATCACATGAGTTGGTGTTGTGTCGGACACTGACACGAGTGTCAAAAACGAGACACACCTTCAATCAGAAATGGTCGTGCTATGTTTACAACTAGACCTCACGCATACAAGTTTTTCGTGTTTCTTAGCTCAACAACCGAACTACCTACTTAAAAATTATTTGTAAATGTCAAATCAGTCCTCATATCTTATTATTTACCACTCAAAATATTGCTAAAAACTATAAATAAGAGATAATGTACAATTTTAGAGACGTTTATTACAATTTCATAATTCCAAGCATTAATATGATAATATATTGCTCATACACCAACACAGATAATAATTTGAGAAAAAGACATAATTCAGTGTAATCATAGGTGTGGCGCTGTCTGCACCGACAAATGTCTGACACCGGGACACATCTAAATCTGAGGAGTGTCGGTACTTCATAACTACAATTTCATGAAGAAATTTAACTGGATTAAAATTTGAAATGCAATATGAAGAGAGAAAAAAAAAGTTTGAGTACCTGAGGAGCTTTCTCAACGATTTCTTGGACATAGTTTTCCCCAAAGACTCTATGACCTGCGTCATAGAGTTGGCGAATCATGGAAATGGGTTTGGTTTTGGAAACTGCCACGACCCGAACTCTATCGGGTTTGGCTCCGGATCTTTCCGCCGCTTGTTGGACACGGAGCATTACTGATCGGAAAGCTAAGACGGCAGCTGCTTCCGCCATCAGCGGAGATGTCATTGGAGGAAGATGAGACAACTGGTGGTGTGTTTGTCTGTTGAGGTGGTTAAACAAGCAACACAAAATAAAATGGAGAAGATGAAAAAACAAATTAAAGAATATTAATACATTCTTATAAAATCATCTAAAAAAAATGTTTTGTTATGAAATAAAATTCATTTTAATTTTTTGGTTTAATTGTAATTTTAATCCCCTATTTTTATTATTTTATGGATTTGGCCCCTATTTTAAAATCTAACAATGTTTTTTTAAAGAAAAATCTATCAACGTTGATCCCTCCATTTTTTGATCTAAAAACTTAGAGGAATGTTATGGTCGCATCCTCTAACACACATTTTAACGAGTCTATCATTGCTCCATTTAAATTTGTTTCATTTACCCCTGTTCACTTCATAGATGTGTGACACGTGGCAAAAATGAAACCAACGATTCAGATTGAAAGGTTTGGAAAAAACACTTGTTTACTGAATAAAAAAGCAACATACGTGTTTCCTCTTCTCTTACGCAGCAGGCACGTTCCTTTCTTTCTTCTTCCTCTTCTGGAAATTGAATTGAATTATTGTGTAATAAAGAATTGAATTAATGTGTAATCAATACATAATATGTATATTATGATTAAATCATCAAAATTTAAAAATATCATATCCTAACTTCGTTTCATCTTCTTTCTCTTGGAATTTCATTTTGCGCCTATTACAGAGATCGGTGACAGTAACGATATTTTTTCTCTTGTTGTTGGAGATCTGTGTTTTTCCGCTTTTCAATTTCACACTTGATTTGTGTTGCTCCTTTTCCTCCGGTATGCGATTCTCTCCGACGACGTTGCTTCGTTTCACCGCTGCTTTAGAACGGTCGCCGAAAGAAGAGTGGCAGCGGTGATTATGAGTAGACGAAGAAAGAACGTACGTGCGATGGACGACACCGTGGTAGAGGTTTGACGGAGGGATGAGAGGGAGACTGTGAAGAGGAGAGGGAGCGTGAATACAGTGGAGCTATGTTTTCTGGTTGTTTTTTATTATGTTTAATCTCAACCTTTGGATGTTTTTGTGCCACGTGTCTTGCATCCATAACCTTAAATGGATTAAATGGAGCAAACCTAAATGGAGCAAATATGGACTCCATTTTAACACACTCCAATTGTAACTTTCCATCTCATCCACTTTTTTTAAGCGTTTTACCTGTTACCTGATCATTTCAAAAGAACCTTTCATTTTATATTATTTGGACTTCCAACTTTTCATTTCATCTTCATCGATCAACCTTTCACCATGAATGTCCATCGACGTTCTGAAAATTCTACTCTTAGGACGGAAGATTTTAACCCAAATTGACAAACATTATTTGCAAACTTCTACAGAAAAAGACATGCATATCTAAATCGTATTCCCCCAAATAATGTCATTGACAACATTGGCAAATTTCAATTGAAATAAAAAACAATTACCAAATGAATGTTTATACAAATTTCCAAATCATAGCAAAAGAGAATTCAATTATAGATGACGGCATGTAGGTGCAAGAGAAATCCAAGGCTTAGAATCAATATTGAGAAACAATTTAGATCTGAAGAAAAAAAAACAAAAATGAAACCCAAATAAAACAAGAGATGGAACCCCACAAGAGAGTACGACAGATAGATACAACAACGGGTATAGGAAGCAACGTTTAACTCTCTCTCTCTCTCTCTCTCTCTCTCTCTCTCTCTCTCTCTCTCTCTCCCTCCCTCCCTCCCCGCTCTCTGTTTTTCTTTTCATTTTTACAAAATATATTTTCTCAACCTGTTCAACCGGTCAGCAGGTAAATAACTTAAAAAAAGTGAATGAGATGACAAGTTACCATTGGAGTGTGTTAAAGGGTGTGACCCTAGCATCTACAATATAAACAAATGAAACTCCTTCTATTCAAAAGTACACGTGTCACCTATTTTGCCTAATCTACGATTAATGCTTCTCTTATAATTTTATTAGGCAACTAGTATGTGGACCCGTGCCAAGCACGGGCTAGAATTTTGTCATACTCAAAAGAGTGGATATTGTGATTTATCAAATGTTAAAGACCAACATTGAATAAATGATTGATGGTTGAACAAAACTTAAGGATGAAAACATTATATAATTCTATCACATGTGTGGTTGGCAACCTTGTAAATTCCAACAATAGTATAATATCTCAGTTCAACATTATGGTGGAGCGAGAAATGACTCTTGGTGGTGGATCACGTACACGGAGAGTCTCAAACTTACAGCAGAGATGTTAATGGTCAAATGTGAGTTATAATTTCAAATTGGAAACCCTTTTGGGTTGACTAGGTTGTGTTGACTTGCGACCTTGGAATACACACCTCTCAAGGTCTCAAGTTCGATTCTCCTTGACGTCAAATTTGGTTGGCTAGTTTGGCTTCTTCAAACAAAAGTGCATTGGATGTTAAAGTAGATGTTGAGGCACATATAAGTGAGATGACTTATATACCTACGACCTTAAGACTTTAGATGAAAATGTGATGTTAATCTCATTTGTGTAGGTTCTCTTAGTCTAAGGTGATGATATAATCTAATGTAGGCCCCACAAAAGTTGCAACATTATGATAATTTATTTTATTAGTTTTTGGGCATCATTAGTTTATTTTTTTATCTTAAATTTTACTTTTGGGGTGTGATTTGTTTTCTGTAATTTTTTTATTCAAAATATTTTATTTCAAATTCCTTCAATCTGACAAATGAAAAAATATATATGTGTTTTGCTGAGTTGACAAAATACATGTTTATTATCCTTAAAAAAAACATGTTTATTAGATATTTTAAATTGATGTGACATTTTCGTAATGAGTTTAATATTTTGGTAGCATAATTATCTGGTAATCTCCATTTTCTTCAACGAATCTCTAAAATTATCAGCAACTCATTATTTCATATACTCTCATAGGTAAAATACACATTCCTTATTTATTTTTTCTCTTATCATTTCTCTCATGTTGAAATACCTTTTTCAATTTTTTTTTCTAATTTATTTTCTCTCTTCTCATGAAATAGAGGAACAAAAACACCCCTTATATGAAACCGTTGTGAACCCACCTTTTTTACCAAAAGATATGTGAATATGTATGTGTGAGTTAAACTTCTACCTTAAATTCAAGAGTAGACTTTGAACAACGTATAAATGTGATGATCAATATACCTTATGTTTTAAGGTATTTGATGAAGATGTGGTGTCAATATCATTTATGAGGTCTATCTTAGTCAAATGTGACAAATCAAAGCATTTTAGGCTCCCTCATAACTCCGGACATTATGATAGACTGTTTTATTGGTTTTTGGATGTCATTTTCTTTATTTGTTTTGGCGAATATAATTTTTTTGGTGTCGGTCGCTTTCATGAATTTTTTTAGCCAACCTCTACTATTTTAAACACCATCACTTTTTGTCTTTGCTGGGATCTAACAATGAAAAAGTGCATATATGTTATGATGATACATGCTTTTCAGACATTTTAAAATAATGTGGTATTTTTTTTAATTGATTAAAATAATTATTGATAAATCTCCAACTAACCCATAAAATTACCAATAACTCACTCTATTTGTGATGCTTTCACGGATAAAATACACACGACTTTTTTCTTATCATTTGTCGGGTGTTCAATTTTATTTTTGTATTCCTTCTTTTTCTGATTTTTTCTCTCTTTTCATGAAAGTTATGAACATAAACCCCCCTTTACAGAACTATCATCAACACATTTTTTTTATCATGGCGGGCCTCCGTCTGACCTTATTAGGCTATGTAAAATATTTCAATGTGTCAATCGTTACTTAAAGTTTCACATTGGATGCAAGAATAGATGTTCATAAATATATAAGTGATATGACCAATACACCTAATGTCTCATGATTTTAGATGAAGATGTATTGTCAATCTCACTTGCATGGTTGCTCTTAGCTTAATATGATGATATAACCCATTATAGGAGCTTAGAACTCTAAACATTATGATTGACTGTTTTGTTAGTTTTTAGATGTTGTTTGTTTAATTTTTACATTAAAGTTAAGCTTTGGATGTCGTTCACTTTCATGAATATTTTTTATTAATTTATATTATTTTAAATTATTTCACTCTTGGTCTTTGGTGGGATCTAACCATCGAATAACACTTATATGTTATCTTGAGTTGAAAAAATACTTGTTTATTACACATTTTTAAATCTTGCGTCATTTTTCTTAATTGAGTCTAATTTCTTTCGTTAATTATTTATTCAAAAATCTCTAACTCCTTCCACAAATCTATAAAATACAAACAATTGAATCCATATTTATAAACTCATGGACAAAACATACAATTTTTATTTTTTTACTAGGTACATTTCTCTCAATATCAAATTTCGTTTTCATCTTTTTTATTTTTCTAAATGTCTTTCTCTTTTACCTTGAAAATGGAACATGAATCTTCCTCCGTTAAACTACCACAAACCTACCAGTTTGACCATGTTGTACCTCCCTCTGTTTTACCTTATATGGTTATGTCACATTATGTGTCAAATTTGAGTTGAGTTTTATAATAGATGTTATAGTATATTGAATAACATATAAGTAAGATGAACTATATACATGTGCCTAATTTTTTTGAATGAAGATGTGGTGTCAATATCATTTGTATGGTTTCTCTTAACCTTATGCGATGATACAATCCAATGTATGCTCGAATATAAGTCGCAACATTATGATGATTTGTTTTGTTAATTTTTGGGTATTTTTTGTTTAATTCTTTATCTTAACTTTTAAATTTTGGATGTCACTCACTTTCACGCAATTTTTTTGTCAAGACAATATTTTTTTTTATTCAACCTCTATTATTTTAAATTTCTTCACTTTTTTAGTCTTAGTGTGATCTTACAAAAGAAAAATGTAAATGTGTTATGTTGAGTTGACAAACTACATTATCATCTTAAATTGATGTGACATTTTTTTAACGAGTTTAATATTTTAGTAGCATAATAACAAACCCATTCACTTACCAACAACTCACTCTTTTTTCTAATCATTTCTCTCATGTTCAAATTTTTTTGTCATCTTATATATTTCTTTTTCTAATTTACTTTTTTCTCTTCTCATGAACTAAAGGAACAAAAACATCCCTATATGAAACTACCATGAACCCTTTTTTTTTTTTTTTTTACCATGTTGTACCTTTGATCTTGTTAGGCTATTTCACCATATCACAAACACAAAGTCTCACACTTGATGGAGATATGTTAATGTGTTATGTGTGAGTTAAACTTTTATATTGGATGTAAGAGTAGTAATTAAACAACAAATAAGTGAGATGACTAATATACCTAATGTCTTAAGGTTTTATATGAAGATATGGTGTTAATCTCATTTATGGGGTTTCTCTTAGTTAAATGTGATGGTTCAACCCATTATAAGCTTCCTCGAAACTCCGACCATTATGAGAATCCTTTATTTAGTTTTTGGATATAATAATCCCACCTTAACACGTAGCTTTGACAAAGTTCAAAGGCATTGTCCGTAAAATAACTTTATAGTGTTTTTTAAATATTTTACAACTACTTTTTTTTTGTAAACAATCGATATTAAAAAAAAAAAAGAATAATGCATTTAATTTTTGTTAACCGACAATTAAAACATTTGAGGGAGAAGAGGATATCAGAGGAGGTGGAACACATTAATAGGAATTTATGCCCCATAGATAGTTCATTTTTTAATCCATAATTATTGGGTAAGTAGTTTAGTACCAAAAAGGTTGACTCATTACGTGTTAACGTGGATAGTGATTATGCAATAGTCAATAAGCAACTTATATTTAGATGATGAGGCGTACACCTATATTAGTGTTTTATGATGTTTAACACTAAAAGGTAACCAATGTACTTTTACAATTTTGCATGCCAAATATTTATAATAGAGATAAAGATACAATATCTTGATAAAGATAAAGACATTTAATCTTATGAATTTGCATCGTATAACAGAATATGAATAAAAGTTGCAAAAAAATGTTGAAAAATATTTTTCTCACTTATTTTTCTCTATTAACCCTCCGGTTCATAGGATAAACGAACCAAAGTAATATCGAATTTTTTCAAGAGATAAATAAAATCTAATAAAAATTGTTCCTCCTAGAGACTAAATTAGGGTTCTACCAAACATTTCATACATTTCTCTATTTTATCGAATGTGTATGATATATTTTGAATCAATATGTTTACAAAATATCTACAAATTTTTACATCCATTATTCTAATATAGTATTTCACTCTCTACTTTGATTATGTGAAAATCCAATATGAATACTATCATATGTCTATTGTATTACATACACAAACTCCATATTCATTCATTGGGTTATGCTTGAGTTACAAAAATCAAAATTCTAAATATTAATATGATCTAATAGCGTAAAAGGAAGGGGGGAGAGAGAGAGAGAGAGAGAGAGAGAGAGAGAGAGAGTTGACGGATAAAAAAAGTTATAAAAACCTCATCAACTAACACTCAACAATGGTCTACATAGAAAACTTTTTTTTTTTTTTTATAATGTGCATGCAATCATTAGAACTATATTCAATGAGAAAGGGTGCAAGACACAGTTTAAGACACGAATGAACCAATCTCGTCTGACTATTCTCCATAATTCTTTGACTCAATTGACCTCAAAGATGTTATTTGATTTGGTGTCATGTCAATTATTTTAATTTAATAACACTTTTGTGATGGAATACGTAGATGAAAACGATGCTAAGGCAAAACAACTCTATACAGATGAAAATGATTGATAATGATATGATGATAAAAAATGACATATGTTAGAATCTGATTAGCTTGCACATAAAATTATGGCATGTGTTATAAATTGATTGGTTTCTATATTAAAAGGTGATTGATTGGTTGAAGTTATTAAGAAATTATGATAGCATGATTGATGCAAAAAATTTGAGGACTTCAAATTAACATTAATGACATAATAATTATTCTCATTAACTACTATGTGATTGTTTGCCTTTGTATGTTTTTTCTTTAAAAAGTTAGAACTAACCTTATTAATCACACGCCTTTTATATGTATTTTGTTATAAAAGTAATGAGATATAAAGAGAAACAAATTCTAAATGTTGGCTTCACTTTTGCCTAAAACAAATATTCACTCAAGATGTGGAACACAATGTTCCAACATCTAGACATGGTTCTGTGTGTTCTGTATCTTTCCTTATTTTATGCACGTGTTTGTTTATTTAAGGAATCCACGCCTTTATTCTTGTTGGTCAAACCGCGTGTCTTTAATAGAGAATCAGAACATCTGTGAT
This sequence comes from Medicago lupulina, assembly GCA_958299785.1. Classification (NCBI taxonomy): domain Eukaryota; kingdom Viridiplantae; phylum Streptophyta; class Magnoliopsida; order Fabales; family Fabaceae; genus Medicago; species Medicago lupulina. The sequence continues at coordinate 33,986,428 of OY283144.1, read as the reverse complement.
TTCCTGAAGGAGTGTTATCTACTTAGGAAAGTTTGAAGGTGATCAGTATGTTCCAAAAGATGTGCCTACATTTTAGGAGTTTCCTTGTCTGGTTCTATCTGTTGTGAAATGGATCACCGATTTGTTCTGAAGCCCAACAAGTGACTGACCCGTATTGCTTCAGTATTTATTCAAGACTGCAAGACCTAATTGATCATCGAAGCCGTCATTTGAAGAATAGAAATTTTAGGGTTTTGAGTCTATTGTTTGTGAGCTTTTCGTGTATCATTTTGATGCATGCTTAGGAATGTGTTTTGAGTTGTATTTTGTTCACTACTATGAAGCTTTTAAGCAAAAAGTTAGGTAGATTGTTCACTACACCAAAGCTGTGAAGTACGGTGTTAGTTGTTGTGTTTAGAAGGTAATTTCGCATAATTAATTGTGTTTGTAATTTGAGTATCACAGAGTCTGTGATCATTTGTAAGGGAGTGAGATGGGATGTCAAATCTAGGAGTTCCTAGATTGAAGTCAGTACGGGTATGTCCTAGGTCCATAGTGCAAACTGTCGTTTGCTGAGAGCTAATGAACGAGGACTACACTAGTGGATTTTCTTCCTGGCTTGGTAGCCCCCAGAGTAGGTGACGTTGCACCGAACTGGGTTAACAAGTTTGTATATGCGGTGTTTCTAGAGCCCCTGCATGGCCTCAGTATAGTTAATGAGTGGTCTTAGGGTGCTTGTCGTTGTCATTTATCTATCAATTCATGGGTGAGGCTACCATTCCTCGAATATGGTAGATGTGTGGATATTGTACCCTGCTGCAAATAATTATTTTTACTTTAATATGTATTTTTAATTGGGTTAATTAAGTTTTTAGTCCTTATAAATATTCACAGTTTTGTTTTTAGTCCCTACAAAATAAAATCACACTTTTTAGTCCTTGTGACATTTTCCTTAAGCATTTTAAGGACCAAAAATGTTGATGGAATTTTTTGACAAGGACTAAAAATGCTGATGAAATTTTTTTATAGGGACTAAAAATGCTGATGAAAAATTTTATATGGACTAAAAAGTGTGATTTTTTTTGTAGGGACTAAAAACATAATTCTGAATATTTATAGGGACCATTTACTTAATTAACCCTTTTTAATTTAATAGGTGTTTGTGTTGTGTTGGTAATATATGTTTATGTTTGTACTATGTGTTTATGTTGTGTTTGTTTTTCATATCCTGAGTCATGGAGCATTTCATTGGAATTTATCCACCCCTGTTATTCCGTCGACATGCCACACACTTTGTTATTCATTCATGTAAGGGGCCACAAACTACCAAACAACTACATGACTTATTTTGATCATCTAGAGGTTGAGAATGTGATCTTCAGCTTATATGATGATCATCATCAGACACGTCCATTTGATGATATTTTTTGGTACTCCTGATGGTTAAAGTGTGACCACAAGGTGGTTTATCGCCACTTTCCAGAACGGTGAAGAGGTTGTATGGTCGTAAGCAGACCATTACGAGGCATCCTTCCTTTGTACCAGCTATTAATGTCTTGTATAGATAGATAAGGCTTTCCAAGATATTTGATGCATGTTATACCTGAGGGTGAGCAGGGTCTATTCTTAGAGAACTGTTAACAACACCTATCATGTTACATTTCCTTGTTTTACAAAGTTTCTCATCTGAAAGTGGTGCCCCAGTTAAAGGAGAACCACATAGTTTGACAAATGTGTAGGTTATAATAAAGGAGGAGCATGTCAGGTGTCTTAGGACCATTGCCTTGGATGGTATGCACATGGTACTTCATATTAGGAACAATATGCTTGTTTGGAGCGGATGAAACACTATCGACCACTCAACATCAAATTGCATAAAGGAGGATGACTTTCCGATGGTTATTTTTGTATTTTGATTTTTTTGTTTCATGTAAATGATAGGAATTTCTCAAGATCCGACTAATCCGAGGGGTCCAATTCCACAGTCCATTTACGCCCATTTAAAGCCAAAACATAGCTCTGTACGAACTTAATCCACCGAAATTGGCGTCAAGAGGAATCGAACCTGACACCCTGAGAGGAGCACACTCTAAGGGTCTGTTTGATGGACAAGATAGAATAGAGGCATGAGAGGATATAGAGCTGTATAGAGACATGATATGATATGGACATGATAAGCATTAATCCTATCATGTGTTTGATGCGCACATGATAACAAATATGATATTATTATTTTATTATATTTAAATGAGAAAATTACTCTTTTAATTAATTAAATATTTTAAAAAAAGATGTAATTAATTACTATAAAGAAGTCGGGAATGACAATATTTGTTAAACGGCATAATATTTTGGTAATAAATAAAGAATGAATTTTTAATCATGTCATGTAGGGATAGGAATAGGCCAGACCGGCCTACAGGGGCCTACGACAGACCAAGCTTTTTTCTTAAATAGAGAAGACCTAGACTTTTTTAGAAGCGTATTTAGTTTAAAAGGCCAAGCCACAGACCACTCAAAAAGCCTTTTAGGCCTATTAGGCCAGCCTATTTAAGTAAATATCAATAATATTATTTATTATTATAATATATTTTGTACTTTGAATTAAAATAAAAATTTGTTAACTTTTTCAGTAATTTCAGCTTATTAGTATACGTTAATTTTTTGCATATTTAAATGTATTATTATAAGTTAGAATTGAAATATGATACAATATATAGTCAAATTCCTTAAAAACTCATGTTGATTATCAAAAGAGGGTTTAATCGAATTGATATATTAGTTCGTTCGTCTATTTAAACTTAGACCATATTGCTTATTTAAAGATGTCCATATGAAATAGACTTTTAAACATGCTAACAGATCGTTTCAGGCTTTCAGAAGGTCAGGCTCAAGCCCAAAAAGTAAACCTATGACAAACCGCAAGTCAGACTTAGACCTTCCAAAAATTTGGTAGGCCAGGCTCAGACCTTGCAAAGCCTAACTCGACCTAGCATATTCCCATCCCTATACATGATACTTTCTAACCTAGTCTATACTCAAATAAAAATTACAAAGGTAAGTCAGGAAATGATAGAAAAATGGTTTATTTTATCCTATATTTTTGCTGCATCAAACATGAGATTTAAAAAGGATATGATAAATATATCATATCATGTCTTTCTATCCTGACCATCAAAAAATGACCCCTAAGGCCTTAAGCCAACCGATAGACCAACCCGAAATGGGTTAAACAACCGCAATTATTAATATACTATATAAATATTTGTAAAGAAAAAAAAATATGTCAGTAATTTTTTTCTTTTGGTCAGGTAGCCTAGTGGCTAGAATTCACATTATAAGGTGAATAAGTGAGGTGTCCGGGTTTAAACCCCGACCCTTACATATAATAATGCATTGTCCTACCAACTAAACTATGTCAATAAAATCATTACAATCCGCTTATAGTATAACAGAAGACATTATTCCTTTTCAAAAATAAAATAAAATATGAGACCCTATATGGAAGCCTCAAAAATGAATTCTTATGCGTAATCGCACATTCCATAGACACAATACTTTACAATTTCACACCGATTGTTGCACTCTCCACAATGCCTCATAGTTTGTATCTACACATTGTCCTCTACAACATGTTTGAGTGAACTTGCAATGCTTCTTGCACGCACCACATTTATGCTTATCATATGCCAAATCAATGCACTTGTTGTTGCAACATGTAGCGTTCTTGGCGCCATATAAGCAGCAAATCTCATTTTGCTTATGACAATGAATAGGTGCATTTGGGTTTTGAGCTAGGAGACGACTTACCTCGAGTTTTTTTTGATGATTTTCAGACCAGTCTAAGAGTCCGTGAACCTCCACTTCAACTGCGGAGGTGTGATAGAATAGAATATTCTTGTAATTATTTTTATAGTAATTTGTAATTATTCTCATTCATATTTATCATTAATTGTAATTATTCTCATTCATGTTTGTCATCATTACCATATGTATGACTTACACATTATCATTGTATATATACCCTTTACTATGATGAATGAAATCAAGACATTACATAAATATGATTTTCGTCCCCGTAATTTGGGTCAGTTTTGATTTTCGTCTCTGCAAAAACAAAATTTGAAAAATATCCCTGCAAAAAAATTTTTGTTTGAAAAAGGTCGTTGGCCCCACCAAAACATTGAAGTGGCATGGTTTTTGCCACGTGGCAGTTGCTGACTGTGCAACTTTTGTCACGTGGCATGCCACATAATATTAAATTTTTAAAAATATTTTTTTTAATTCTGAAAATTTATTTTAAAATAAAAAAATATGAAAATAAATTTTAAAAATTCTGAAAATAAATTTTAAAATATTAAAATAACTTTTTGAAATTTTTTTATTATATAATTTTCAAAAAAAAAATTAGTTTTTTTTGAAAATTATAAAATCTGAAATTTCTGAAAATAATTTTTTGAAAAAAAAATGAAATGATTTTTTCAATTTTTTTTTAAAATATGAAGAAAAATATATAATTTTCAAATTAAAAAAATTAATTGTCGAAAATTTAATTTTAACAGTTTTTTTCCAGAAATGTCTTTTTAGGATTTTTAAATTTATTTTCAGATTTTTTTAATTTTAAAAAATAATTTTCTATTTTTTTTTAAAATTATGTGGACTGCCACGTCAGCGCCATGTGGCAGAAGCTACACAGTCAGCAACTGCCATGTGGCGAAACCCATGCCATATCATAAAAAATGTGGGGTCAGGGACCTTTTTCAAACAAATTTTTTTTTGCAGGAACGTTTTTCATTTTTTTTTACAGGGACGAAATTTAAAACTGACCCAAATTACAGGAACGAAAATCATATTTAATCCTCCTATATACTTATAAAAATGACTAGTTGGTGATGCTTCAAATGGTCCAAGTGTAGTTCCTTGTTTTTAACAAATGTAAGCTTCTTCTAGCCAGTAGACAAAAGCGACCAATTATTTGTAGAAAGAGTAATTTATTCACTAGAAGCAAAGTTAGTGCTTCTTTTCCTTGTTGAAATACTTTTAAGTCTATCATCTAAGCAGTTTGTTGAGTTCTTTTGAAAAGATAGTTTCATCAGCATACTCAAGGAGATTAATATTCATAATTGATGGTCGGATTTAGGTAAGTGTACTAAATTGTTTATCGAGTAATAAAGTGTAAGTAGTGTATCATATTCACATGGATTGTAACCCATTTGGGTTGGCCTAGTGGTATTGACTTGGGATATGGGAGTGTGCTCCTCCTTGAGATCTCAGGTTCAATTCTCTCTAGTGTCAATTTAGGTGGGCTAATTTAGCTTCTTCAAAAAAAATATTCACAAGATTTATCTGTTTTGATTGAAGAATGTTTGCGACGGTTATGATTCTTTGAATCCCATTTATTTATTTGTTTGAATTACTTAACAGTTAGTTCTTATTCAATTTTTAGCGTTTTCTATCTAAGTGATGAGTTCATGGGTCCGTTTGATGGTCAGGAGAGAATAGAGACATGATAGGATATATAGTTGTATAGAGACAATATATGATATGAACATGATAAATAAGACATGTGTATGATGCACACATGATAATAAATAAGATATCATTATTTTATTATAGTTAAATGAGAAAATTACTCCCGTAGTTAATTAAATATTTTTAAAAAGACACGTACTTAATTATAAAAAGACATAAACGACAATATTTTAAAAACGGCAGAATATCGTGATAATAAATAAGAAATGGATTTTTAATCATGTTAGGATGGTTTCTAACTCAGTCTATATACTCAGGATAAAAATTACAAAGACAAGTTAGGATATGATAAAAAATGGTTTATTTGATCCTATCTTTTTGCTGCATCAAACATTAGATTTAAGAAGGATAAGAAACATATATAATATCTTGTTTTCCTATTCTCATTCTCAAGTCAACTGATAAGCCAATCCCAAATGATGGGTTAAGTAGCGGAATTATTAATAATATATACTATATAAATATATGTAAAAAAAATACTATATATGTCAATATAATTTATTTGAGATATAATACCACCACAATTGCGGTTTTTTTTATTGAATATATTTTTAAAAATCATGACAACCCTCGTATAGTATACCATAAGATAAGACCCTATTCCTTTTCAAAAATAAAATAAAATATGAGACCCTATATTGGAGACTCGATAAATGATATCTTATGCGTAATCGCACATTCCATAGACACAATACTCTCCAATTTCACACCGATTGTTGCACTCTCCACAATGCCTCTTATCATAGTTTGTATCAACACATTGTCCTCTACAACATGTTTGAGTGTACTTGCAATGCTTCTTGCACGCACCACAATTATGCTTATCATATGCCAAATCAATGCACTTGTTGTTGCAACATGTAGCGTTCTTGGCTCCATATAAGTAGCAAATTTCATCTTGCTTGTGACAATGAATAGGTGCATTAGGGTTTTGAGCTAGGAGACGACTTACCCTCTTTGAAGGAAGAAACTTGTTTTTCTCATGGAGGATTAGTGGTTGTTGGTCTTGTAAAAGAGAATCTAGATGAATCGATGCCGGTTTCGATTCGTTATGCTTGATGGTTTTCATTGTGATTGTGAGGGACAAAGCCAACGTTATTGCTATGATGATGATTGCTTTTAGGAACCCCATGGCTTTCCCGGTTGAAACTTGAAAGATTTCGTATACAAGAGTTAGAAAAGAAGAAGAAAGATCCAGAGAAGGAAATAATGTGTTATTGTTTTTTGTGTTTTTGATTAGTTGGTAGAAAATTAAGAGGAAGATATAGGGGTTTATATAATAAGTGTTGGGGGAAAATAGTTGACGCTGCAAAAGTGGCCAAAGGTGAGAGGAATTTGTATGGTGCATGCATGAGGAAGAAGAGTATAGTGGAATTAATCCTAGAATTTTCTATTATTTGACCTTACAAGTTAAAAAGCTTAAGCTACTTAATTATGCATATATTAACTTCAAACACCAATATCTCTCATTTCAGATTTTAATATGCTTTTGTTGTTTTCTTTAAAAAATTAATATATTTTATGTATTGTCTATAATACCCTTCGTCTTATGAGTTAATCATATGATGCATGTGGATCGGGATATTCACTGCTTTTAAGGGAATCTCACATTCACATATGCAATCATTTCACCATGATTAGATTTGGTCAACCTATACTCACAACCCTTGATTTGTTTTGTCCAAAATAATAGAAAGAAAAAAATACAAGTAGAAATAACAATAAATTGTTTGTTGTTTTGATGAAGCCAAAAGGAAAAGAAACACAAAATAAAACTAACAAAACTAAAAATAAACAAAGGATTAATGAAACTACAAAGGATAGATACCAGTTAAATCTCTAACATACAAAGAATTAATGAAACTAGGGGGACCATTCCACCAAAAATCAACAATAGATAGAAAGGAATGTTCTCAACAAAAACAAAAAAACAAAATAGAAAAAACAAGTAGAAATAACAATAGATCTAAACCCTAATCTAAACAATAGATAGAAACTAATGCTGCATAGAGTCGGTCCAACACATATTGAAGTCTAAGATGAATTTTAAGAGGAGACCTTTTTTATAAACTATAATAGTATTTTACTAAAATTATTGATATTTTTTTAATTTTTTTCCATATGTTTTAGAATACAAAATCATTCAAACAATAAACTACTTTTAATTTGATAATAAACTCATTTAGTTGAATTTGTCAAGAAAAAACGTCATTTAGTTTAATCTTTCTTGAAATACTATTTATTTTATATAAGATTTTATTAATTTAAATCTTAAATATAGTAGAATATGTAGCATTTTTCGTATGTATGTAATAATATATTTTTAGAAGCCTAATGTGATTATTTCGGTGGCCTTACCCTTGAGGGCATCCCTGATGTTACAGTAGCATCTATGAACGCATTCAAGAGTCTCCCCCATTAATGTGCTATTGCAAGGATTCTATTTTCCATGAGTATCAATCGAAGTCAAAGGGTATTTAAGACTTTTCCGCATTACCGACCAATATTGATGAAATGGCACGAGACGGCCTTAATAAATTTAGCTTACTGCTAGAATAAGTAAAGTGCATTGCCATAAATGTTAACAACATTGAACAAAACAGAACTCATAATTAAATCAAGCTTCTATACATATTCAATAATATATTCTAAACGATTACAAGTGTTATTTTAAGACTAAATAATTCTAATTTATAATTGTGTCCTATAATTACAGCAGAGACTCAGAAACAAAGCAGGTTTGAAGAATTTAAACTTGATTATTGAAAAGAGTAAGTATCTTAATATCAGCTCCAAGTGTATATAATAGGTCGTTAATTGGTTGACCTTGAATTTTGTATGTGTTTGCCAATTGCGTTTGCAATAGTTTGAGTTATCCGTAAAGAAAACGTAATTTTGTTAGTTTATTAGAAAAGAAACGTAAAATGTAAATAAACTTGTCCATTGATACGCGGACACGATAGTCGTAATTTACAGGCTCATATATGAGTACTATACTATAGTCTAATGCCAAACGCGTTTTTTTTTATAGCTCATTGTTACGGAGAATAAAAAAAATGAAACACACGAACCAATGTGGTCTAAAGATTTAAGCCCACCCAAGAGGTGATTTCCGTCAAAGCCTCCAACGGCTAGCTAGAATCGTCCATTTTGTAACACCTCAACGACTTGTAACAGAGAGAGCTCGATGTTGTTGGTGTGTCATTGTGTAACGACCTTCATTAACCAATACATGACTCCAAAACTATGCACATTAACAACATCATTCATCACAAATGCAGGCTACACGAATGATATCCTTTCAATATATGTCTCACTTTCGTTTTTTTACTGACTTGTGCGTCGAAGTGTTTACAGGTACACATGTACCCCCAACCGCATCTCGACGGTTGCTACTCGATAAAAGCTATCATTCTGATCACTCTAGACCATGGACACCGTTTGTGGAAATTTGAGTTACCTCGTAATTTTTCCTTGAGATCAAAACTTTTCAAGAAAATCCAAAGAAAACACGTGAAGATGGCTCATATTTAGCACAACCGGCTTAAAAATGTTTTATATCGCATCAATCCAAAAGATGGAAACACCGCTTCACCTTCGTCGTAAATGAGTCACTTTTTGTGGCATCAACAATAAGTATTCGGGTTTTGTCGTATCTCGTACAATACTAGTATCTTTCAACAGTTATTATAATTTTAAGTAGAGATAAATGATTGTTTGTTTATGAAATGAATTATGCATTTATAAGGGAAATAAGAAGACATGGGTAATATCGTTAGGACTAGCGCAATTAATGTGACCCATTAAAACTTTTTTGTGCTATCTTCTCTATCCTTTAAACTCTTTTAATTGATTGTTAAAAGTAGGGGTGCGAACAGTCAAAGTTGTTTGATAGGGGCCTACATCCTGGCCTATTAAAAACCTAGTATGGTCCGACCTGCTTAATAAATAGGTTAGGCTCAAGCTTTTTATGAAGCTTATTTAATCAAATAGGTTATGCTAAGACTTACAAAAAAAAAGAGCGTATTAGGCCCCGTCAAGGTTACCTTTTCATAAATAATATATCTTCCATTATTGTTGTTGTTGAAGTTTTCTATATAAACTTAGACCTTCGTAAAATTTGGTTATTTAGTAGTAGGTTTATTGGTGTGATTAAGCCTTCATAAGATTTGATTATACTCAGGCCTTTATAAGATTTGACCTATTTGGTACTAGTAGGTCTATTGGTGTTGCCAGACCTTAGTGTAAAATAGGCTTTCAGGCTTCACGGGGCCTTTAAATAGGCCAAGACATGTCTTAAAATGAGCCTATGGTAGGTAATAAGTCAGACTCACACCTATAATTTTTGAAGTATGCCAAGTTTAAGCTTTACAAACCTCGGCTCTGCTAGCCCATTTTCACCCGAGTTAGAAGGAAGCACATTCATCCAATCTCTTATTGTATCAAATTCATTTTGATACATACTTCAAATCTGAAAATCTTCTCATGGTTGAGAAACAACCAAAATTTCAAAGAGTCGCAATTCAAACCACCTTTTTGTGACTATTTTTTTTAAGTGTTTGGTGAAATGTTTAAGGACGTCGGGAATCTCCTAACCGAATTAATAGGTTTGTGTTTTGTCGGCAAGAAACAAGAAGATTGTAGAAACTGGTGTGGCTTAGTGAACCGTTATGAAATTATTGGATTCTGTGTCTTAGTTAAACATGATTGCAAGTTGCAAGAAACACTATTTCTATTGATTAAGATGGTATGTGCCACCATCATAGCTATCAAATATGTATTAACAAATTGAGGAACTAATCATCCCCAATATGTTGTTGATAATGAGTGAACAATATGTTGAATGGAACAAGTCATTTGTCACCACAATTGTAGTGTGAATTTTTTTTGGAGGGTGAACATGTTTACACCTCAACTCCTCTTCCCAACTCGATTCCTCTTCCGTTAAGATTCTTTTCCATCTAAACATCAAAATTCTCTCATCCTTTTCACCCTGAACAATGTCTCTAACACAAGCATTTTTTCCATCGAAAATTACAAATAACCCTGGGTATCTAGTCCTAAGTGGAACCCCTTCCAACCAAGGGTCATCCCAAAATCTCGTTTCTTCATCATTGCCTATTTCTTTTCTTAATTTCTCAAAAAACCAATTCAATCTTAACTCCCACAATCCCTTTTCAATATTTTGCAAGTCTTTCCACCACGACGAACAATTCTTCCCTTCCCTATTAATTTTATTGTTAGACTCCTGATAACTGGAAAATAAGTTGGTTACCATGTTGCATTTAAACCCTATAATGGACAAGTTTTTGAGTGATTGCATTTCCTTCAACATCTAATCAATGTCTATTTTAGGATTTTATAATTTTAAGTGTTTTTAGTACTTTGGAACTAGTAATGCTTGTTTATGATGTTTGATGATGTAGGTTAAGGAATGACTCTAAAGATTTAGGAAGCTGCAACATGAATTGAAGATGTATCGCTGAAGATGTGGAAAGTTGCAGCATCCTTGGAACTCTAGCCGGGTCGTACATAGTATGCATGTGTGGGTCCAATTTGTCCATTTTGTTAATAAGGAATTATATGAGTTATCCCCAATGATTGCAATCGTAGGAGGAGTAAAGGGATATGTTAGTGGGTTGGTAGGATTGGATAAGGACAGATGGATAAGGACATTCCATGTAAAATGACCAAAGGGTACAACTTGTAGTGGGTGGCCTTGTACTATAAAAGGACACCCATATGTTAGTGCAAAGGGTCCAAAAATTCATCTTAGAATTGGAAAGGCCAGGTTACGGCCAGGGTTAACAACTTTAGAGATCTCATTCCATCTCATCTTCTACCATAGATGAGCATGGTAGCTAGATTCTAGAGTCTTTAGAGTATATTACTTGGTGATGCTTTGGCTCACCTTATTCTTCAAGGATTGTAATCTTGTGACAACTTTACCTATTCTATTAATATAGTTTTCTAAGTTTTCATTTATTTCCATCTTCATCTCCATTTCCATGGTTCAGCTCACCATGAGCTAAACCCCATCTAGTGGTTTAGACATGGTGAGGTTATGGTTTATTAATTTCTTGCGATATATAAAGTTGTAGCGTCGTGCCTTGCTCCGATAAATTATTTTTAAACAAAAACCATTAGAAGTTTTACTTCTAATGATATAGCTCGCTTACCTTGACAAAATAAGGATTGGATCATGTTTAAAATTTACGTGTAGCCTTAAGCACTGAGAGAGTGAAAATGGACATAGGTGCAGGACTGGATGTACAACTAAGATGTGGGAAGCTATAGCTCGGTGAACCTCAGTTAGCTTAACAGGTTAATAAACAACCGTAGCGCTGAATCACCAAGAGATATACCATGTTGTAACTTAGTAGTGCATTCGACTTATGTACCCTTGATGCATGTCATGCGGTACTTAGTTAGGCCACACAAAAATGTGAAAAAGGGCATGACTCCTCAATTAAATAAACCAGGAAGCCAGATAATTAAAGTTATACCGCTATGAGCGACACATAGTAGTTGTTTCAGGATATAGCGATGGGTGCGTCTCAGAGACTAAAGATGCTTTGAACCTGATATAGCTTTGTACATCGTCGTAATGTTTTATCATAACTGGACCTAGTTCTAAACCACACCTTCCATCTCGAGATTTCCAAAAGACTTTAACTGCTTTCCTAAACTTAACTTTTTTACTTTTATTGTTATGACAAATGATTTATTTTATTTTTCTCTAAATAATTTTGCTATCGAGAAATTATATGAAGCTATAGCTCTACAGTCCATGTGGGATCGATATCTTTTTATACTATAACTTGGACAGTGTATACTTGCACTTAGTCTTTCAATCTTAAAATATTTATAGTGTTTTGGCATACACCAACCCCCCAAATTTGTTTGCAAAAATCTATACGACGAGCTAATTTTTCATTACACATTTGATGACATGTCATCTAACGTTACTCTTGGCATGTTTTTCAGTCAATTTCAATAGGTTTTACAAGAAAAATAGAGGATTAATTATTAGATCAATTGCTTATGATTTCAAAACATTTGTAGTGTTTTCTATATTTGAGTGTGTAATTCTATTCTTCCCGAAACATAGCAATTTTAGGGTGTTTTATGTAATTCACGAAGAAATCACGCAAATCGGCCAAGCAAGACATTTGAAGATTAGTGAAGACTCTGGGAAGATCAAGAATGAAGAATCAAGAGGCATCAGAAGACGTTACAGAGAGATAATTATGTTCCCATATCCCAAGACGTCTTATATGGAAGCAAACACCACCTCTCTTGTTTGAAACATATAAAATAGTAAAAAATAGATTAAATATAACTAACTATTATTATAAAAATTTAAAACCAACAACTAATATTCTAATGCAATATGTTAATAGTTATACAAAAAGCAAATAATTAATATTTATGAATGAAGTTTCACTACAAGAAAAAAATAAGATTTGTTACCGAAAACTTGCTATAAACTGGATTGGTAGTTAATATTAAATAACTTTGCTACCATTTGACCCTGACTAACTATTTAATTTTATTATTTTTTGGACCAAATTTCATTTTATTTTTGATAAATCACATTGAAAATTTATTACTTCTTATTTACAAACACGTCATCTCAAGGCAAACACACATTCTCTTTCTTCATTCAACTATTTCTCTCTCCATTTCTCTCTCTCTGATTCTCTCTCAATCTATCTCTCTCTCTCTCTCTCTCTCTCTCTTATTCTCTCTCTCTCTCTCTCTCTCATTGACATCGGTTCGTTGATCTAAGATCGAACCAACAATGGCGATTTCGTCACTCCATGCAGACTCTTCTATAAGGTATATGAAACTCACCATCACCACCGTGACCTTCGCTCCTCATTCACAAAACTCTCATATCGATTGATTTTTCACAGGTTTATTGGTTGATTGATCGATTCTTCATTTTATTCCTGATCCAATATTTTCCAAAATCGATTGTGAATCCGAAATCAATTCTTCATCTTTCGTCGATTGAAACGATTTATCGATTTCGAGTCGTACTTTCAATTCTGAATCTCTCGAGAAATGCTCTAAATCTCACAAATCTACGGTATGTAGCGCCTCTACATCTATTTTTCTTGATTTCAATTAAATTTATACGGTTTTGAACACATTGCTTCATTTAGGGTTTTGATTTTTGATTTTACATCGTGCTTGCTTAGATTTGATATATCTGATTTAATTTCAAGTTTATTCTTAACTTTGATTATTGATTCTTATCTTTGATATTTCGAGCATGTATTTTATTCACTGATCGAGCATATATTGGATTATATGAGCATGTTTAGGCTTTATTGATCGAACATGTATATTCTTTAAGCTTCCTCGATAGATTAAACTTCAATTGGATAATTTAGGTTAGTTGATTTCAGCTTGATTTGAGTTTACTATACTGTTTGATAGGGATATATTAATGTGTATGTTTATTGACTTGTTTATTTTATAGAATTTTCTATTTTAGGTGTCAAACTTATAACGTACACTCTGTTTTCATGAAAAACAACATATTTAGTTGAAATTTTGGCTAAAAGTTGGCTCATATGTTACTTAGTACACGGTGGAGAATAATTAGAATTATCGATATGTTAATTGTGCTAATTAGAAAATATGTAGGAAGCTGCATATAGTCAACACTATGCTTATCATAAAATATAACATAGCAATTTTCCTTTTGGTCCCGAAGCATATTTCCTAGTGTGCAGGTAGGAAGCAATTCATTACTGTTATTTGAAGATCATGTTTATTATGATTATCATTTTTGCTACAAAATAATGGACAATGTCAAGTGATGTTGCCTATTTGGAAATGAATCACTTCATTGTTTCTATGATTATATCAAACTTTAGAGAACTCTTGAGTTAGGAACTGTTTGGATAAACAACTTATTTGGAGCTTATAGCACAAGTACTTATCATGTTTAGTGTTTATGTATAAGCTTACATCAACTATTTTTATAGCAAATGATAAAACAAAGTCAAATTGAAATCTATAATCGATTGAATTCCTAATTAGAATCCCTAATCGTTTTTCCTCGTAATCAGTATCGTTCATCACTAAATCCCTAACATTTGTTCTCGTTCATCATCGAATCCCTAATCTTGGTTCATCACTGAAGGAGGATTCAAAAAAAATCCTCCTTCTCACCCCATCTTCCTTAACTACATCTTTAGCATTATGTTTCTAATATTTTATTTTAATAAGTATTCTGTTAATGTATATGTATTATGACTCATTGGTCAAATCATAGTATGTGTTGAATTCTTATCAATTTATATTATGTCAATTTAAATTATGTTATTTTAATAAATATGTCATGTAATAAAAAATCTGAGTAAATACAATTTGGATTGGATAATGCGAAAACATCAGTTACACTTCATATATTACAAAGTCAAACGAGATAAATGGTCAATTTAAAAGACGTGTGAGAAGTATGTAAGTTGGTAAAGAAAACTTAAAAAATTATTATTTAAACAAAAATTCAAAGCCCAAATTAGTCAAGTAATTATTAATACATCACATATAATATAATATTAGGTTGAATTGAGTCATACACCACCCAAAAAAATTTGAAAAACCTAGATCTAGAATTCTAGATGCTTCTTCTGAACCCTGGCCAACTCATTCACTATGGTCTGTCATGTGTACAAACTCAAACCCATACAGCAGTCGTTGCTGCTCCTATATATATATATATATATATATATATATATATATATATATATATATATATATATATATATATATATATTCTCTCTTCACAAATAGGGTGATACAAACTCTAATCCTTACAATAGTCGTTGCTGCTCCTTTTCCCCTTTTGAGCAAATATTCTTCAATTTCTATGAAAGAGTTTCTCTCAATTTCCATGATCTACACAACCCATTTTTTGCAAGCTCTATGCTTAGATCGATGAGCAAGTATATAACCAGATACAACATGGATGCATTGTATGTTGGAGATCTGTTGCTACAAAATTTGTGGAGGGTGACTTTTGTTTCTTTGTCATCTCCTACATGGTTTAATGAATCCATAGACAATAATTTTATTATTTCATCGAGTGTGATTTCATTGATTAATTATGTCACAAGGTTTGTGCCTTAACGATACTTTTGTTTGTACTTATAAAAGTTACCGTGATTCTGAAAGTTATAGGATCACGTTGAATTTTATAAGTATAAATAAAAGCATGTCGCTGTTAAGACACATACCTTGTGACATAATTAATCAAAGAAATCACACTTGATGTTATATTAAAATTATTGTCTATGGATCCATTAAACCATGTAGGAGATGACAAAGAAACAAAAGTCACCCTCCACAAACTCTGTATTAACAGATCTCCAACATACGATGCATCCACGCTGCATAGATTTGCTCATCGATCTAAGCATAGAACTTGCAAAAAGCGGGTTGTGTGGATCATGAAAATTGAAGAGAAATAGGTTTATAGAAACTAAAGAATATTTGCTCAAAATGGGGAAAGGAGAAACAACGGCTGCTGTTAGGGTTGGAGTGGGTATCATCCTATTGTTGAGATAAAATATTAAAACTCTTTTTTCAGTTTTAAACATGATAAATATATTTAAATTACGTTTATAATGGTTCTGATTGTTTTTGTATTTAACTTGTTTATTTGAGTGTTTTAACTAGTCACAGGTTAAATATCAAAGGCGCGCAACTATAGTTTATATTTTGGTCCCACATATAATATTTAGAACAAATGTTCTCACACACGTGAATACAAGTGTTGTTTGGCCTAATTTAGAAAAGTTGCAATAGAAGGAATTTCGGCAAAGTTAATTGGACCAATGATATTGCTACAACACATTGACTGCATGGTCTAAACTAGGACATGGTTTTAATTTTGTCTATAATACTACTCATGGTCATATCAAGAGAAACCAAAGCAAAAGTAGAAACACTACAAATTGAAGCTTTTTAGCCGTAAAAGAAAATTGGCTAGCTTGCAACTTGCATACACACACGCGTGGGACCACGGGCTCACGATTCAAAATGATGCACACGTGAGAGAACAAAGATTATGAGCTGTTGTGTTTCAATCTCATGAATGGAACTACAAAGCAAATACGCTCCTCACATCGGAACACAAAGGCAGGAAAATTCAATTGCGCACTTCTCTGTCTATAAATACTAAGCATCTACAAGGCAGAAAGAACTGAATTTTTGAGAAAGCAGCAAGCATACAAATATCAAATGCTTCAAAAGCACTCTCGTTTTGTTCTTAATTTAAGAAAATAAAAATTTCTCTTTTGTTTTGAGCTCCTTTAGCACAACAAAAATATTTCATTTTGTCCAAGTAAGAATTTATTTCTTGTTGGGTTGTTGAAGAAACAGTTTAGCTTGTTGAAAACAAGTATGTAAAAGTAAGGGTAAAATTACTCGTTTGTAAGAAAGATCAAGACAAAAGAGGAGTTGAGGTTAAGTTATAACTCAATGGATAATCTTACTCGTTTATAACTCTCTCTCTCTGTATGTGTGTGTCTATATATATATATATATATATATATATATATATATATATATATATCCTTACGTTATCTGTTAATACCCACACACTTCACAATTATTATTGTTATTATTTAATAACTAATCAACTAATTGTGAATTATATTTGGAGAATTTTTATGGGTAAAATTTTAACAGTTCACAATTCAAAGCCCCCTTTTTTGTGAAAATATTTTACTTCAATTGGCATGAGAGCTCTGCCTCTAATGTTTGAGCACTTAAGAGTGTACGAGGTAAAAGATCCAGAAAATAGAAAAAATGTCTAAGGTAAAATTCATGTCCGAAGGAGGTTCTACAACCAAACCACCTCTCTTTGAATGGGCCGATTACTATTTTTGGAAAGGAAAAATGGAATTGTTTCTAAAATCACAAGATAATCATATGTGGTTCATAGTTGAAAATGGAAACTATATTCCATACGATGAAGATCTAAATATTATAAAACAAGAAGATTGGTCATAAGAGGAAGGTAAACATAATTTATTAAACTTTAAAGATAAATTATTTCTAACCATGGCTTTGAGAAGGGAATAATATGATAGAACACAAGAATGCAAAACTACCAAAGAAATTTGGAATACCTTAACAACTCATTATGAAGGAACCATCCATGTGAAAGATACAATAATTGATATTGGTGTACGAAAATTTAAATTATTTGAAATGAAAGAAACTGAAACCATAGATGAAATGTATGGAAGGTTTACTATCATTTTAAATGAATTACGATCTCTTGAAATAATATTATTGCTCATACGGAGACACATTGTGCCTGCAATAAGAGAAGCAAAAGATTTGACAAAACTCAGATTAGAAAATCTAATTGGATCTTGAAAAGCTCATGAAGTTCTATTGCTAACAGACAATTCCTCAAACAAACACAAAATGATTGCTCTGAAAACAAATCAAGAATCACAAAATCAAAAAGAAGAAGTCAATCTTGATGATCAACAACAAGAATTTGACGATGAAGAAAGTATAGATCAAATCATTCTTCTCACTCAAAAATTACAAAGAATGATACAAAGAAGAGATCAACAAAAAAGAAACTTTCCAACAAGAATAGAAAAGTCGAAAATGACAAAAGTCAAGTTGTTTGTTATGGGTGCTACAAACATGGACATTACAAATCTGAATGTCCACTAAATAAAAAAACCAACTTTCAATTCAAACAAAAATCTTGGTCACTTGGGATGATTCATAAGAACCAACAAATGAAGATGAACAAGCAGACTTATGCCTAATGATAAAATCAAACAATAAAGAGGTAAATCCTAAACCTTGTTCATCTTGTGAGAAAACTGAACATTTATTTGATAACCTTTTTTATAACTCTCAAAATCTAGAACAAACACGTGAAAAATTAAGAAATGTAAATCTTGAACTAAAATGGGAAAAAGAAGAGTTGGAAAAAATAAATAGGGAACTTCTAAAGAATATTCAAAATTTTCAATCAAAAGAAGTTCTTCAAATAAAAAATGAATCTCAAGAAGAAAACACTATACTAAAGAAATAATTTTACAATTGAAAAACGATATCTCCAACTTTGTTAAATCAACTGAAACCTTTTGTGTCAAAAAAAAAAAAAAAATTCAACCGAAACTTTTCAAAATATCATGGGTTCACAAGTAAGTGTTTTCGATAAAGCTTGCATAGGTTTTAAAACTAACCACAAACAAAAACTTTATGAAAACTTTTTTATTCTTGAAAAATTACAAAAAAAATGTGAAAGGTACAAATGTACATATTGTGAAAAATATGGACATCTTGAACCTTTTTGTTTTAGGAAAAAGAAAGAACAAATTTTACAAAAAAACAAGAGTTACTTACGAATCAACTTTGTTAGATTTCATAAAGAAGGATTTCCTAAAAATAACACTAACCATCAAGGATCCAAAAAGATATGGGTACCCAAAGCACTACTAACTTCTACTCCAGGAATGTCTCATGATAGTCAAGAAAAAGCCTTGGTACTTGGACAATGGATCCTCAAGACATATGACTGGAGATAAACAAAGTATTCTCTCCTTCATCAAAAAGGAATAAGGTCTACTGACTTTTGGTAATAATGAAAAAGCTCAAATTAAAGGTATCAGTGTTATTGGTAAGATAAACTCTGCAAAATTGAAAATGTCCGGTATGTAGAAGGTTTAAAACATAATTTGATCAACATCAGTCAATTGTGTGATAGTGGTTTTGAAGTAACATTCAACCTCATACATGCGAAGTAAGACAAGGATCTTTAGAAAAAATCTTGTTTACAGGATCAAGAAATAAAAATGTTTATGTTTTATACCTAGATGAACTCCCTGTTGAATCCTTCTTTATATCTCTTGAAAAGATAAATGGATTTGTTATAAACGGGATGGCCTTATAAGTATGAAAACAATATCTAAAATATCAAAACTTGATCTAGTAAGAGGACTTCCTAAGATAAGTTTTGAGAAGGATAAAATATGTGAAGCATGTGTCAAAGGAAAACAAGTTAAAAGCAGTTTTCATTCAAAAGACTTCATTTCAACAAAAATACCCCTTGAGCTACTTCACATAGATTTATTTGGACCTTTCTCAATAGAAAGTCTTGGTGGAAAAAAATATGGCTTTGTAATCGTTAATGATTTTTCCAGATTCACTTAGTTTTATTTCTAAAACACAAAAATGATTCTTTTGAAGCTTTTCAAACTTTTTGGAAGAAAGTTCAAAATGAGAAAGAAACTGTTATACCCTCATTTTGGACCTAAAAATAATCGTTCAATTTTCTTTTCTATTTTCTGATACTCTCAAATTCACCGTGTTTTCTACTGTGCTCCAGACGCATATTGTGTTATTACTATCTCCAATTTTCTTGCATTTAAAACCACCCAAAATGTTTTTTTTGGATTACTAGCCATTTGAAAGGGTCTCTAAGACCATTGCATATTTTCCTGCATTTCATTCCAATTTTTTGCATAAAATCATACAAAAGGGTATTTTGGTCATTTCCTACAAAGGAACCCATTTTAGTCCCTACAATTTGTCCCTGAGTCTTTTCAACTTGTCTGCATGAATCATTAATCAAATTTTATCCAAAAATCATCTTAGTTTCGCATCTTAGTCAGTCTGAGTCATTTTAGTCCTTAGGGGCATTTTGGTCTTTTCACATCAAATATTTTTTGACAGAGAGGTATTTTAAAATACCTCATTTTGGTAGTTTGTTCGTTTTTAGTCCGTTTTGTCGTTTTTAACTGTTTCACTTTACGTTATTTTCCAATTACATTTTTTACCAATTTTTATTTTTTTTATTTTATTTTGCAGATTGGTCCTTTAGTTTTACTTGTTTGCAGATTGGTCCATTTTTACTTTTTTGCAGGATAGTCCTTCAATTTTACAATTTTGCAGAAAGGTCCCTAAGTCCATTTTAGTCCAGAAAGCCACGCGGGCAGCACAGGTCCACATGTCAAGATCTCATTGGTCCAAGGACCACATGGCAGCCTATATAAGGCCGGTTACTGTACCAGTCAGAAAAAGAGAGGACCATAGAATTGGCGCCACATCACACAAACAGAATCAACATTCTCTTTCCTTTCAGTTACAGATCAAAATCCACAAATTCACAAAACCTCAAGAACCTTCATGAAACCCTAGCTCAATTCAGAACGATTTCAGCATCAATCCAGAACAATTCCGCACAAATTCTTCGAATTCACCATTGAATCCAATTCACCGAGATGAACAGAAGCAAAATGCAAGCAAATTCGATGCAATTCCAAATGGTCCTCAGAGATTCAGAGTGAATCTTCATCATTGAACCGTTGCACCTGCAATTCAAACACGAGCACGCCACCGGAGGTAGCGCGCTGCAAGTGCGATCGCAGGATTCGAATCAGAGAAGAAGAAGAAGAAAAGGTGAAGAAGATCGCAGGATTCGAACCGGAGAAGAAAGAAAGAAGTAATACCGGTTTACCTACGAAGTTCGAAGCCAAAAATCAACAGAACAGAGCCAAATCCAAAGGATCTGCGAAGAAACGGTTCGAATCTGCGGTCAAAACTCAGGTAACACATAAACTCTACTCCATCTTGCTGAAAATCATCACAAATTCAGAACGATGTGAATCCATGGAAGATTCGAACTGTTCGGTTCAAAACCCTAACCCTAACACAAAAATAATTTGAAAAAAGCAAAGAAACACTTCAAGATTCACAACGAGTGTGAATCAGAGTGAATCCTTGAGGTTTTACGAAGTTTTAATTCAGAAAAACACGAAGAAACCGAACAGTTCGAACTTGTGATTAAAACTCAAGATTCATGTTGATTCAACGGACGAAAGTGATTTCCAGTGACTGATTCATGCTTAGATTAACAACACGAATTGATTAAGCCATGAATGAACGAGTTCTGGGTAGCTTAGGATGAAGTAGGGTTAGGGTTTAGATTGAGAGGAAGAGAGAACGAAGGGAGAAGACGGAGAAGAAAGAGAAAGAAAAGGAAAAAATGAAGGGATCCGAGCCGGTTCTTTTTTATATAAACGTGCAAACCGGGTCGGTCCAAACCCGATCCATTTTCCCGCGCCCTTGGCCGTTAGATCTAGGTTTAGTGGATCCGGATCAATCCAACGCCTCTGAGGCGTTCAGGAGATCCGGATCCACCAGCGTGTGGGTTGGACCAGTATCCACTAGGCTTTTGGTTTCTTTTCAGTTTCTTGAGATTTCCTGCTATGTGCACCCTTGTTCTTGCTGTTTGGACCCCCTGTACGTTTAATTTCTTCACAAAAATTCCAAAAAATGCTATGTGTTCTTGATATGTTTCCCACTATTTTGTGATATTTTTACATGTTTAAGATTGATGAAAATAAAATGTGTTAATTTCTCTTTTGATTCGTATATTTTGTGTGTTTTCGTGTGAATTTTCTTGTATGATTTTTGATCCGAAATTTGTCATGTGATGTTGATGTTTGGCACTTAATTTTATGATGAACTTACCTCTGATTTTGTGCTAATTCATCCAATTGTGTTATTTGATCTTTGTTTACAATTTTTGCAATATGTCCAATTGTGTTAGTTGATCTTTGTTTACAATTTTTGCAATATGTTCAATTGTGTTAGTTGATCTTTGTTTACAATTTTTGCAATATGTCCAATTGTGTTAGTTGATCTTTGTTTACAATTTTTGCAATATGTTCAATTGTGTTAGTTGATTTTTGTTTACAATCTTTTGCAATATGTTCAATTGTGTTAGTTGATTTTTTTCTTCTTTTGTTTAAAATTTTGGCACTATTTTCGATTCTTGTTAAGTTTGATCTTTGTTTACACTCTTGCAATATTTTCAATCTTGTTAGTTTAATTGATTAGCTTTTGCCTTACAAGTTGGTATGCTAGTTTCTAACTTTGCAAAGATTATCCTCTTTTTTTAGTTCCTTGCTTTGTAAATAATGTTAGCTTGCATGCATTTTTCTTTCCATCCTTTCATACCCTGTCATTATCTTTCTTTGCTTAATATTTTACTACCATTTCATATTGCTTCACTAACCATGTTATGTTTCACGCATATTGGAAGCTCCATTTCATCTCCATTCTCTAAGTTTAGGTTCCATTCAATTTCTCAATGTTTAGGTAGTTTCTCTATTTTAATTTCTTGCAAGACCATAAAATGTAAACTAGGGCCAATGTAAAGGACAATGGACACTATGAAGATGTACACCGACACACGCACCGACACGCACACACGTTGTATGATCTAACGCTAGGTGTATGTTTAGGAAGCGCGAAACTTAGAAAAAAAATCATTTTTCAAAAAGTGTTAACAATTCTATCACTTGAAAACCTTTTTCAATAAACCTTGGAGTCAAAACTCCATTGTATTTTCTTTCCTTTTCTTAATCAAACCCAAATGAAAATAATCCATACTTAGACTTTTTTTGTAAATAACCGACCAACCTCACCGTTTTATTTTCTCAAGCCTTTACGGCCTCTTTCTCTTCTTCAAAACCTTTTTTTTTTTAAAAACTAAAATGAATCAAAACTCACAAAGCTTTTCGAGAGAGAACTACATGGAGTTTGATCCCTTAAAAGGGTATGTAGGCAAGAGGTCAACACCTCTCCAAGTCCAATAAAAAATAAATCCAAACACTTCTTCTCCCCATTCTTAAAAACAAAACCTTTTCAAAAATAGCCTTTAAAATAAAGCGTAAAAGATAAATCTAGAAAAACGGCTCCTATAGAGTACTATAGTCGTTGCGGGTGCCTAACACCTTCCCGTAGCGAAAATTGCCCCGAACTTAGAATTTCTAAGGGTTTCCTCAATTTTACCCTTCCCCAAAAAAATAGAGACATCAACGATTGAAAGGTTCAAGCTTAATTAATGACTTGACACCCGAAAATCGCGATGACAGAAACCAACATCATTTATGTAAGAAGTGATCATGGAGGAGAATTTGAAAACTCTTCTTTTGAACAATTCTTCAATGATAGTGGAATATCTCATAATTTTTCTTGTCCTAGAACACCTCAACAAAATGGAGTTGTAGAAAGAAAAAATAGAACTTTGCAAGAAATGGAAAGAACTATTTTAAATGAATCAAATGTTGAGAAAGCAGAAGCAATAAATATTTTTTGCCATATCTTTAACAGAGTTTCAATAAGAAAAATTTAAACAAAACCCTGTATGAACTGTGGAAAGGAAAAAAGCCAAACATTTCTTATTTTCATATCTTTGAATGTTATTGTTACATTTTAAACAACAAAGAAAACTTGAGAAAATTTGAGTCAAAATCAGACAAAGCTATATTTCTTGGCTACTCCACCACTTCAAAAGCATATAAGGTATTTAATTTAAGAACAAGAATTCTTGAAAAAAAGTATGCACATAAAATTTGATGAATTTTAGGAACTTGAAAATCAATAAAGAATCGTTGAAGAAGATGAAGAAAAAGAAAGTCAAATCAACTCTAACAGTGAAAGTTCTCTTCAACAATCTTCAAACGCAAAAGCACGTCAAAGTCCTCCAAAATCTTGGAGAATCATTGACCATCATTCACAAGAAAAAATAATTAGTGAGACCGCGGATGGAGTAAGAACAAGAAGATCTTTTCAATCCAATGATATGACAATGATATCACAAATTGAACTCAAACCAATAAAGGACACAATCATAGATGAATCATAAACAAGGTGAGCCTCCAGTTTAACGAGACGAAACAAAGTGAGTTCTTCATCTCAGTTGCAACATCTGCTATATGATGGTGTAAATCTGCAAGTGACGGTTTACCGAAGTAGTAAAAAGAGTATCGTTCCGACAGGGAGTTTGAATTTAATTTACTTTAAACAATGGTTAGAAGGAAAGTTCAAAAGTAGAGAACTGATTGATTAAGGAAAATAATAATAATAATAATAAAGAGAGCCTTGGGATTATTGGTCCATCATAATGACAAACCCTTCACAAACCAAACCATAAACCTAGAACTTTATGTTAGACCTATTTTCTAAAGACAAGTTTCTCTTTAGCCTATCACATCTCCTTTTGGTCCCAGTGAGTGTGTTCCTCTAACAACCACGCCTCTTCTCATGGTTGATTATTATTGGAATCCTTGAAGCTCGAAACTTTATATGTCTCAAGGTTTGCTAGACTATTCTCATGTTTCACAATCCTTGTCTAATTTCACTTGTTCCAATATTAAAACTTCATCTCTCGATCCATCACTTAATATTTGTGATGATGAATTAACAAATATTTATCCTCTACTCTCGTTTCGGATTTGGTATTCGTTAATTCATTATAAAAACAGTGAAATTAGATTAGAAAATAGGGTTACATAAAATTAGGTTTTTAGGTTTGGGTTGATTAAGATTGTGTCATTAGACTTATCCAACAATCCCAAGACAAGATAAGTCTACTCACTCATGATCATAGTAGACGTGAAGAAGAAGAACATAAATAAATAAATAAAATAAAACAAAGAACTTTTATTGAAAGAACAATTGTCACTATTATTCCAAGAATGAAAAGATGAATTGGTATGTCTGCTAGCTGCTCTATTTATAGCTAATTACTGACTTAAAACCTAAGCAATGTATCATTGGAGTATTATACAAGAAAATCCATGGGCTTTAGGTCAAATAAATCACTAAAAATGCAGCTGGGAACATGGCACGGCCGTGCCACTGGCAGCACGGGCTGTGCCACCACTCTAGGAAAAGCAGCAAAAGGGAGTCAACGTATCGAGCATGGTCGTGCCAAGCTTCTGGCTTTGGCGATTGACTTGAAACTTCTTTGGCTTGGATATTTTTTGCACCGGATCTTTATATTTTCAGCTCCAAATATTATTTTAGATCCCTTTCTCCTTAAATCAAGCCTAAAACCCTTTTTTTTCCGCAAGAATCAATCTTTTCACAAATTCGTTCCTGAAATATAATAATATGCAATTGTAGTAAAATAGTTCCAAATATTAAATAAAAACGATTAGAATCTAAATAAAATAGATTAAAATCAACCCCTAAAATAACTAATTATTGACTCATCAAACTCCCCCATACTTGAATCTTTGCTTGTCCTCAAACAAAAGGCATAAACATGAACAACAAAAACAAGATTAATATATGACAATTCAATAAAAACACTTGTCTCCTCCAAGGCCTTATTCTAAATGTACACTAATCACAACTTCAAGCATTTCTTTTGAACTTATTCAAACCAACAACAAGTTTCAAGTGAGTGTGTGTGTGTGTAGTCCAGCCTTTTTCTTGCTACTGTATAAGATAGATATTATGAGGAAATAGGTTCTAACCTTAAGACTAAACCAACCGAGAAAAATTATTTCTTCATTTCATATAAGAGAGATGGGAGTGTTTTTGATCATTGGACCTTTTGCCGTTTGCACATCTTTGGGGGTTTTTGCAGAATTTTTATTAATTTTTGGAGAAAATCACCTTCACGTAGGAAGTCGAAGGGCCTACCCCCTTCCCCAATCTAGATTCAATGGTGCCCCCTATTTTTATATTTGTTCTGCCCCCTTAAGTTTTTCAGGATAACATCACCTTCACGTAGGAAGTCGGAGGGCCTACCCCCTTCCCCAATCTAGATTCAATGATGCACCCTTTATAATTAAACTGGATTTATATTCCCCCACACTAACTTATACTACTTTTACTCTGAAATTTTTTAAAGGTCAATTTACCTTTAGAGTTAGAATGTGCTCCTTAAAATACCTATTTATACACTTGCTCAAAGGCTGCAACTTGTGCTTTTCTCATAGAGAAGTTTCACAATAAAACAAGATGTGGGTATAGCAAGAACACTTAAAACACAAGAAATTACTTCCATGTACAAAAGAAACAACCGTATGGAAGAGACTAAACAAAAATTTATGTCATAATTCACAATAAAAACCAAGTTGTTCGCATGCCTTTCGCAATAATTTAAAACAAAAGATTAGAGACATTTTATTGTGGCTCCCCCCATACTTGGTTGAAGCATTGTCCTCAATGATTTGAAAGAAGAAGTGAAGAAGAGAATAAGAGACTAAAGAGAAGAGGGAAAAGGAAAAGAGAAAGCTCACATTTTCAATTGGGACGTGGTGGTGGGTCCTGGAGGTTAAAGTGGTGCATTATTTACAAGAGCATTCGATTGTTGTGCTCATGCATGCAGTTGCCCCTTTGGATATCAACACGTAGCCCTGAAAGTTCGACACCATGCCTTTGTTGCTCGAGGCTCATTCGTTGAATCTCATTTTGGACCCATGTCCACCTGTAACACCCCGTTTTCCCAACTTTTAAATAACATAGATTAATCAGAGTTTTTCAACTTTGTAACAGAGTGTCACATTCAACTTACAAAATTTTCCACAAATATAAATGGAACAAAAATGCTATTTATTAAAAAATCTGTCTTAATAGAAATTCAACAAAATGCAGCAGAATTATTTTCAACATCTTAAATAGTACTTGGCACTAAAAGGCCACAACATCAACATTATCTTAAATCCTCATAAAAATAGTTTATCATTGTTTAATAAAAGAGATATGTAACAAGAAATGCAATAAAACATAGCAAACTCCCATCCCGTTACGTATCAGAGCACCTAAAGACACAACGAGAGATAGCCACTCACGACAGCAATCAACAACTACTTATTCTCGATTACCTGCAAGTTACTCATACAAAGAGCAACATTTCCAAGCAGAAGGGGTGAGATACATATTCAAAAGTAGTAAGCATATAATTCATCAATGGAATTCAACAACATAAGCTACAATGCTTAACAATATTATTACTTCACATAATTCTTCATTAGTATCTCATTAATAATAACCAACTTGACAACAACAACTAACACGACACAACGACACCGACTTGACTATGCAACAACATCAACTTAGCAACTTGACAAATGCATTATGCATGTGGTACCAATCAGGGCATAAGCCCTCAACTTTAATTGAGCATAAGCTCCAGGGCATAAGCCCTTAACTTTAATTGAGCATAAGCTCCAAGGCATAAGCCCTCAACTTTAATGAGCATAAGCTCGAGGGCATAAGCCCTCAACTTTAATTGAGCATAAGCTTAAGGCATAAGCCCTCAACTTTAATGCATGAACTCAACGACCAACAACTTAGACAACCAACAACTTAGACAACCAACAACTTAAATGGCCTAAGCAACATGACATTATGCAACATACAATAATCACATAATATATATTTCAACCTATCAACAACAATAACAACATATACATTAATCAATTACTTACATATCAAACCAAGTTAGATTCATCACAACATAGATTAAATACTTATAAACACCTTAATTAAACTCATAGTACTTAAGCTCTGAAGTTCGGAGACAATCTATAAGTTTTAGGTTAGTTTTCATAAAATTGCACTAAGACCTCCTTAGAGTATTTTCATCATATCTTAAGATCTAAAAATCATTTTCAAGCCAAACCAAATCCATTAGAAAGCTAACTCAATTATCTACAACTTTCATGTTTACACCAAAAGCCAGTTCGGAACAGAAATGGTTGAAAAAGACGCAAGAACACAAAATAAGGGATGATGTCACTGTGCATCGTACTACGATGAAATGCATCGTACTACGATGGAATGTGCTGAAAAACAACTTTTTGCTACTGGAAACATCGTAGTACGATTTCCAGCATCGTACTACGGTGGAATGTGGACAACTCTACGGGAACAGACCAGTTTCACTCCAAAAACCCAAAATTTTCACCATATTTAACCCAAATTCGATTGAAACGTTTGTACTAAGGTTAATCTATGATCTGTAAACAGTTTCTACACTAATTCCACGGTTTCTCATAATCTAATCATCAATTCATCACTTTTAACCTAATCCCCAAAACTCAAAACCTACAACTTTTGTCAAACACAATTTCAGAAAAAACATACTTAAGATTATAGAATTTGAATCCCACCCTTACCTTAGATTGTTCTTCTAAAATCAACAGCAGCGTTCTTCGTTCCTAGGGTTCTCTCTGAGTTCTCCTCTTTTTCTCCAAAAATTGTACGTGTTCTGATTTTCTAATCTCTCCTTACTGACTCTTAACCTAATACACCTTTTTACTCTTATCACCACAAAATTACTCTTCCCCTTTATCTTATTATTTCTAATAATTATATTCCTCCCCCACTTAGAATATTAACACACCAAATAATGCACATAATAATATATTTCATCAAAATATATATATTATCAATCAAATAATAACACACTAAAAATACAATAAATTAATAAAATAATAAATAAGAAATTTGGGCGTTACAACTCTACTCCCCTTAAAAGAATTTCGTCCTCGAAATTCAAAGCACAAGAGAAAATGAATTTAATTATTGATTAAATATCTTAAATTATATATAACAAAATAGTAACTTCAAACAATACACAAAAACCACATTAAAGTTAGTCAGTCAAACATGATCACATAATAAAACATAACTGTTAATTAGAAAAATACAACGACAGTACTCAACCGTCACACGACACAACGCGACTCAACTACTTGGCCGGACGGACCGACCTGCTCTGATACCAATTGTAACACCCCGTTTTCCCAACTTTTAAATAACATAGATTAATCAGAGTTTTTCAACTTTGTAACAGAGTGTCACATTCAACTTACAAAATTTTCCACAAATATAAATGGAACAAAAATGCTATTTATTAAAACATCTGCCTTAATAGAAGTTCAACAAAATGCAGCGGAATTATTTTCAACATCTTAAATAGTACTTGGCACTAAAAGGCCACAACATCAACATTATCTTAAATCCTCATAAAAATAGTTCATCATTGTTTAATAAAAGAGATACGTAACAAGAAATGCAATCAAACATAGCCAACTCTCATCCCGTTACGTATCAGAGCACCTAAAGACACAACGAGAGATAGCCACTCACGACAGTAATCAACAACTACTTATTCTCGATTACCTGCAAGTTCCTCATATGAAGAGCAACATTTCCAAGCAGAAGGGGTGAGATACATATTCAAAAATAGTAAGCATATAATTCATCAATGGAATTCAACAACATAAGCTACAATGTTTAACAATATTATTACTTCACATAATTCTTCATTAGTATCTCATTAATAATAACCAACTTGACAACAACAACTAACACGACACAACGACACCGACTTGACTATGCAAAAACATCAACTTAGTAACTTGACAAATGCATTATGCATGTGGTACCAATCAGGGCATAAGCCCTCAACTTTAATGAGCATAAGCTCCAGGGCATAAGCCCTCAACTTTAATGAGCATAAGCTTGAGCATAAGCTCCAGGGCATAAGCCCTCAACTTTAATTGAGCATAAGCTCCAGGGCATAAGTGTAACACCCCGTTTCCCAAAACAACGTGATTTTATTATAACAATCAGAGTCAATTCTCAAACGGAGCATTACACTGCTTATTCTCAAAAATTCTTTAATAGAAAATAAAACTATTAAATTCCAACAACCAATCTTATAAAAATTGCAGCGGAAAATTCTTTTCAAATCATTATTAATCTCCAACAACCTTGGCACAAAGGCCTCAACAAATTAAAATATTATTCAACACCATTTAAACTTCAACAACATTTTTCAAAATTAGATACATAAAGGAATGAAGAACATAAACGACGCTTCCCCATCCCGTTACGTATCAGAGCCTACGACGCGAGAGCCAACTTCTATCTATTCTTCGCTACCTGCACTTGCCCACGAGGCGGCAATTCCAGCAGAAGGGGTGAGATTCACAACAATAATATTAATATATAAATCAAACGTCAAGATTAACAAATCATAAATCCAACTCATCACATATACATTATAGCACATCATAACAACATCACATTATACATCAACGTCTCAAACATCATCATGCAACATCATAAACATACATCAACATCTCAAGTATCATCATACAACATCATAAGCATCATAATAACAACATCATAAGCAACATCATACAACATCATAAGCATCATCATGACAACATCATAAGCATCATAATAACAACATCATACAACATCATAAGCATCATCATGACATCATCATAAGCATCATAATAACAACATCATAAGACATATACATATAAATATAGCATCATACTTGATTATCAACACTACTCCAATTATATCTAATTCGAAACCAACTTCATTCTTGATGACGACACACCGACAACGACTTAACTCCAACAACATCGACAACTCACCCAACATAACAACTACGACAATGCAACAATGCACATGCTGGTGGTACCAAAATACAGGGCAGAGCCCTCACCGCTTTGAACAACAAAGTGTTCCAGGACATGAGTCCTCCCGCTTTGAATGACAAGGCGTTCCAGAGCATAAGCTCTCACCGCTTTGAATGACATTGCATTCCAGGACCGAGGTCCTCACCGCTTTTGAACAACAAAGTGTTCCAGGACATGAGTCCTCCCGCTTTGAACGACAAGGCGTTCCAGAGCATAAGCTCTCACCGCTTTGAATGACAATGCATCAGACTCCAACTGTGTATATCAACATACAACATGACAACACCGACAACAACCACCAACCAACAATGCATACATCTACGTATGACTTACACCACGACAATTCAACATCAACAACTGTGCCTAATTTATTTATGACACACTCCCCAACTTGGACAACACAACAACAACTCAACAAATGCATAAACAAGATATGACTTACATTTCAACAATACATCAATTATTCACAACATAAAAGAACCATCAGCAATCTTCATTACAGAATGCATCTAAGGATATAAAACATCTCTAACACTACCCCAAGGGTCTCCTCTCAAAGTCCCATGCGAAACAGATCGCAAAACGGAACAGTCAGTCCTGAACCATCTAACTCGCCACGGCGAGTACATCTGCTCGCCACAGGCGAGTACTCCCAGCAGCTCACTCGCCAAAGGCGAGTTGGGGGCGAGCTGGAGGCGAGAAATACTGGGTGCTTCGGCCTTTTGACATTTTTCTCACCAAAACTTCATTTTTAATCTCTCTAAATCCAATTTGGCTAAACCAACTTCACAGATCATCTCTATAAATATGAGGGCACTCAAAACCATCTAAAGTTTGGCAAAAATCTTAAATTTAAGGGACAAGCTCGCCACGGCGAGCTATACTGCTCGCCTCGCGAGCAACCAAGGGTTACTCGCCACGGCGAGTGATCACTCGTCACAGGCGAGCGATCTCAGAACCCACACGGGTTCAGACCTAATCTCACCAAAAACATGCCAATTCTCTCAAATCAAACCCCTAAATCATCTGTAATGTCATCCTAGGGGATAATCTAGGTTCTGTAACAAGTTCTACAGCCTTACAACATCAAACCCTCATCAATTCATCACAAATTCATCTTAACCCTAGTTCATAAAACCCATCTCAATCCTCTCAAACCCTATGCCAATCAAGAACAAATGATTCACAATTAAGATTATTGAAGTTAGGCTCACCCTTACCTGATTAGATGAATAAAAGCTACAGCAAATCTCTCCTCTTGGCTAATCCTCCTATGCTCTTGGCTCTTCTCCTTTTTCCCCCAAAAAGTCTGTTTCTTTACTGTACGTACAAAACTTATGTCTGCCTCCTTCTAATCCTTACCAACCAAAACATAACTCTTTTTCCTTCTATTTACTCCCTCACTAAATCTTATTAAATTTCTCATTAATCCTCCTTAATTCTATTAACTCCAAATAAATCCCTCTTTATCTAAAATAAATATTATTTCTCCTATTTCATAAAATTCTACAAATAATTATATAATAAATATATATCAAATAACAACACACTAATATTCACCTAAATCAACATTTTCATATAAAAAAAATACACCAAACATATTAAAATCAACCAAAAATAGTAAAATAGCAACTGGGCGTTACAATAAGCCCTCAACTTTAATGCATGAACTCAACGACCAACAACTTAGACAACCAACAACTGCTTAGCTTGACGGTTAGTAACACTTATAAAAATGGATCAAAAAGATCATATTGTGCAGATGACGCTAGAAAGCGTTCTTTCACACTACGATCACCAATTAAACAACAAGAATAAACAGTAGGGTCTTTCATGATATTAGCTATTTCAAATCCTATCCTCTCACCACTCACTTCAAAATTTATCCTACCATTTTTAACATCAATAATGGTCCCAGCAGTTGAAAGAAAAGGTATTCCTAGAAGGATATGGACTTGGTGGTCTTCATCAATGTCAACAACCATAAAGTCAGTTGGGATGTATATCCCTTCTATATTAACGGAGATGTCTTCCACAAATCCAATTGGGTGGACAGTGGTACGATCAGCTAGTTTCAAGGTCATCTCGGTAGGTTTCAACTCACCTATTCCTATCCTCTTGAAGAGGGACAAGGTCAACAAGCAAACACTAGCTCCTAGATCACACATGGTTTTATCTATGGTTGCACTTCCTATATGGCCAATATAGGAAGAATAGAAGAAGGTGAAATAACATTAATACTCAATTTTTCAAACTTTTGGGTGAGAGCATCTACCTTAGCAGCAAGATGATCAAGAGGAGAGACTTCATACATACATTCCTCCTTTTTTAGAGGGTTAAGCATTTACGGCGGTGATAGCTCTCTCATTCGTCCACTGGTAGTGGTTATGTGCCATATCATCGATTAATCCATATGTTGTTGTGTAATTCTTGTTCATTAAAGCTCCACCTGCAGTTGCATCAACAATCATTTTTGTTGTATATGAAAGACCATTATAACAAAGCGAGTTCTTCATCTCGCCTGCAACATATGCTATATGATGGTGTAAATCCGCAAGTGCACGGTTTACCGAAGTAGTAAAAAGAGTATCGTTTCGACAGGGAGTTTGAATTTAATTTGCTTTTAAACAATGGTTAAAAGGAAAGTTCAAAAGTAGAGAATTGATTGATTAAGGAAAATGATAATAATAAAGAGAGCCTTGGGATTATTGGTCCATCATAATTACAAACCCTTCACAAACCAAACCCTAAACCTATAACTTTATGTTAGACCTATTTTCTAAAGACAAGTTTCTCTTTAGCCTATCACATCTCCTTTTGGTCTCAGTGAGTTTGTTCCTCTAACAACCGCGCCTATTCTCATGGTTGATTGTTATTGGAATCCCTGAAGCTCGAAACTTTATATGTCTCAAGGTTTGCTAGACTATTCTCATGTTTCGCAATCCTTGTCTAATTTCACTTGTTCCAATATTAAAACTTCATCTCTCGATCCATCACTTAATATTTGTGATGATGAATTAACAAATAGTTATCCTCCACTCTCGTTTCAGATTTGGTATTCGTTCATTCATTATAAAAACGGTGAAATTAGATTAGAAAATAGGGTTACATAAAATTAGGTTTTTAGGTTTGGGTTGATTAGGATTATTTCATTAGACTTATCTAACAATCCCAAGACAAGAGAAGTCTACTCACTCATGATCATAGTAGACGTGGAGAAGAAGAACAAGAAGAACATAAATAAATAAATAAAATAAAACAAAGAACTTTTTATTGAAAGAACAATTGTCACTATTATTCCAAGAATGAAAAGATGAATTCATATGTCTGCTAGCTGCTCTATTTATAGCTAATTACTGACTTAAAACCTAAGCAATGTACCATTGGAGTGTTATACAAGAAAATCCATGGGCTTTAGGTCAAATAAATCACTAAAAAGGCAGCTGGGAACATGACACGGATGTGCCACTGGAAGCACGGGCCGTGCCACCACTCTGGAAAAAGCAGCAAAATGGAGTCAAAGTATCGAGCACGGCCGTGCCTTTGGTGGCACGTGCCGTGCCAAGCTTCCGGCTTTGGCAATTGACTTGAAACTTCTTTGGCTTGGATATATTTGCACCAAATCTTTATATTTTCAACTCCAAATATTATTTTAGATCCTTTTCCCCTTAAATCAAGCCTAAAACCCTTTCTTTTTCTGCAAGAATCAATCTTTTCACAAATCCGTTCCTGAAATATAATAATATGCAATTGTTGCAAAATAGTTCCAAATATTAAATAAAAACGATTAGAATCTAAATAAAATAGATTAAAATCAACCCCTAAAATGACTAATTATTGACTCATCACTATATCAGCCAAAACTCTTTGCAAGAAAAAGAGGATTACCCATGAAATCATCCATTCCAATTCAGGAACAAAATATCCTTCAAAAATCTCAACCTCCTCAAATCACGGTGAAAAACACATCAGATTTCTTCTTACAACCCATGAAGAAGAAGATCGTCATTCTTTCTCAGATTTGAAACAAAAACAAAGAGAAAAAGAAGATCAAAACAAACTTGCACGGAAAAGAAGAGAAACATCCTTTTCATCAAAAGATGTTAAAAAGAGAGAGAAAGAGCTTTAGAGAAGAACAAAGGGAATGTTCTCCTTAAATAGCCTCAAAGTTGTACACATCAACGGACCAGATCAAGCAAAACGAAGAGTCACGATCTGAACGGTGGACGATGGTCTTGGGAAAACGTAACATAGTCAAAGCCTCACTCACTCGTAATGTTTTCCCAGGAGCGTGTAGAACACACGAACCAAACAAATGGACGACGAAGCTGAACGATCTCAACGTTCCACCTGAAGCGTTAAATGCCAACTACTCCCACTAACTCAAAGTCGGGTGCCCCTTGCGGGTGGAATCAAAGCATCTCAACAAAACACTTCAAGGGTCCTCCGTCTTAGATCACCACGGATGCCATACTCCTTGCGGGTGGGCTTCAGTTCCTGACACAACGCATCGAGGGCCACCGGGCTAAGCCGTTGAATAGCGCCTTTGATCGACGCCTCCTTTCTCTGCTAAAGCCATTGAGCCATAAAGGTATCAATGGCTTGGGGGAAACTGTTTTGGACCACTCATATGGTTCCACCTGTGCAATAATACGCCGCCTTAAGGCTGCACACTCAAAGGAGCACGCCAACGTGTTTGCACTGTGCCACACCAGAGCACGCCTCTATGTCGGGATCACGTCACATTTGTTTAGTCTCGCTCCTAATCATACGTCGGATAACCCGGAGATGGTTATGCCAAGAGTGCGCCTATATAAGGGTGAACTTACTTCACCCTCAAGGTACACAACACTTTTCACAACACTTCTTAGACTTTTTCTCTCAGTTCCATTACTGACTTGATCGTTGGAGTGCTAACGCGCCTGCATGCACTCTTCATTCCACTATAGAAGACGCATCGTCGTTGCACCAAAGGCAATTACTAATTATCAGAGCACTCTCTACAACCGTTGCGACTCAACCGTTCTCACCGACAGATCAAAATTAGTTCGTCAAGAACTATATAACATTTGACCAATTAACTGTGTAATCCTTCATGGATGCATCACAACTGAATTCTTTATGGATTCATGGAGAATGAAACTTGAGATATTAAGTTCTTTAGTAATATAACCATACACAATCAAATCACAATGCATCTCTATTGAATTCTTCAAGAATCTACGGGGGATAAAAATTGATTTTTAAATTCCTTAACAACTATAACATAAATATAATCAATTATTTATACCATCATTCATGGATGTGTTAGTATTGAATTCTTCGGGAATTGGAAGAGAATAAAATTTGTTCACAATCAATCATTTATTGTGCAATCATTCACGGTCACAATTGAATTCTTCAAGAATTCTGAGTTTTTAAGCAATCTTTCAGGGATTCATCAATGTTGAATTCATCAGGAATTCATTTTTGAGTTTTTAAGCAATCCTTCAGAGATGTGTTTCTTTTTTAATATAATATAGTTCTTCAAGAATTATATTATAGATGTGATCAATCTCTTATGCATTCCTTCAGGGATGCATGGATGTTGAATTAGGAATAAATAAACATTATATAATTTGCATAATAACAATTATGTGTATCTATAAGACACTGACTGTAATAGTAGCCTATAATATCTTACCTTCTCAGTTGGCTAGAGCGTGCTGATAACGTGTTATGAAACTAAATAAGCAGAAACGAAAATAGATAATAGAGAGAAGGAGAGGAAGAGAGAATAAAGAGAAATGTTATTTATTCTCTGGTGTGCTTCAGAATTTTACACATAAGCTATATTTATAGGAAGATATAGTGGCCTATATGGACTAAGCCCAATAATCTAGTAGTACGACTTATTAACTCATTTGCTATATGAACATTCACTTATAATATTCAACACAAATTACTATTATATTTATCATTGTCAAATGTTTAAAAGTAAATACCGCAATTTAAACACTACTAACGTATATTCTATTTTATGTGCGATCCCTCACTCTAATTTTTCAATTCATACCACACTAGATCAAAATATAATTACTTTGTGTTTAATCTTGTAATTTTCATTTCAATTTCACACCAATGTTCTAACAGATACAATATGACATTTTTCTTAATTAACCAAAAATCATCATAAATATTCTTCAACCCGTGTCATCTAACCGCTTTATCCCTAGGCCTTACAAAAAGTACTTGCAATCTCAAATATCTTTGTTTACAGCACTTAACTTTTACACGTTTAGGCATAACTAATCATATGCTGTAAAATCTACCAAAGAAAATTATATTGTGTAACTATAAAAAAGAAGTTTATAAGCTTAATCATATTATTAATAAAAACTAATATGTCTTTGACCAATATTTATTATGTTTTAAACCTTTATTTTTGTCTCAATAGAAACAGAGCAAGAATTTCTCTTCAATCTATATTAAAGAGATTATTTATCCACTATGTAAGTCAATAAAATTAGGCCACTAGAAAATAATATAAAAGATTCTTTGGAAGAAAACACACATTCGGGTGAAGCTTTGTATTTTAACTAGACCATTGACCCGTGCTAACGCACGAGTCTTTTTAAGAAGTTAATATTCACTGTAAAAATAAAACAATGTAGTTCACTTGAATGTAAAAATTGTCGTAAATCAAAGCATAATATCAATTACCATAGACTTTGTTTTTGTTCCATAATTTTAGTACGTAGTTCATGTTTTTGGAAGCCATGTTAAAAACAAGAATGACGTATTTTGTTTAGATTCCAATAACCTCTTGGCGATCACCTACAAAACAGTCAAAAATATTTGAGATAAGTGAAAGGAAGCAGAGTTGAAATATAGTCCATTAAATATCAATTTTTCTAAATATTTAGATAGTAGAGATGTAAATAGAAAGGATAGGGCATCCATAATCGAACAAAAACATTACAAAATTGAGCTCTGCATGTACAACAATGGCCGAGTATTACCAAAACAATACGCTGAATGCACTATATCGAGGCGACAAATACAATTACGATCAATATTAGGTATTAAGGAGAAAGAGTATGAAGAAGTTGTTTAAGATCAAGGAGAAAGAGTAAGAAGCTGATAAAGATGAATGTCTCTTAGGGTAAATCAGTTGAGCAAGTGAGGAAAAAAATATGGTAACAAAAAATATGGAAATCAATTAGATAGGTTTTAGGAGGAGGGAAATTAGGAGATAATGGTTAGGGTTTGGAGGGGGAAATTAAAAGATATGGTTAGGTTTTGAAGGAGGGAAAAATTTTAGGTTAAATTAGGGCATCAGTGCTTTGTTTATGAATAAAAAAAATATATGGTAACAAAAAATATGGAAATCAATTAGATAGGTTTTAGGAGGAGGGAAATTAGGAGATAATGGTTAGGGTTTGGAGGAAGGGAATTAGGAGATATGGTTAGGGGAATTAGGAGATATGGTTAGGTTTTGAAGGGGGGGGGGAAATTTTAGGTTAAATTAGGGCAACAGTGCTTTGTTTATGAATAAAAAAAATATGGTAACAAAAAATATGGAAATCAATTAGATAGGTTTTAGGAGGAGGGAAATTAGGAGATAATGGTTAGGGTTTGGAGGAGGGGAATATGGTAACAAAAAATAAGGAAATCAATTAGATAGGTTTTAGGAGGAGGGAAATTAGGAGATAATGGTTAGGGTTTGGAGGAGGGGAATTAGGAGATATGGTTAGGTTTTGAAAGAGGGAAAATTTTAGGTTAAAATATTAGGTTAAATTAGGGCAATAGTGCTTTGTTTATGAATAAGAGATAAGAGATGTTTGGGTGATATACTTGATAATTCTAAAGTTAGAATGACATCTCTCTTTTTTCAATGTTTTCTTTAGTAATAAAAGTTGGTTAGGAATGTTCGGCTAGCTTTTTAGTTTTTCTTTTGGGTCTTTGACCCTCTTTTGTACTAAAAAATAAACTAAAAGTTGAGTTAAATATGTTTTGGTCCTTATAAAATTGTGATCTTCTAAGTTTAGTCCTTACTTAATTTTAATAGCTTTTTTAATCCCTACAAAAAAAATTCTAAAGTTAGAATGGCATCTCTCTTTTTTCAATGTTTTCTTTAGTAATAAAAGTTGGTTAGGAATGTTCGGCTAGCTTTTTAGTTTTTCTTTTGGGTCTTTGACCCTCTTTTGTACTAAAAAATAAAATAAAAGTTGAGTTAAATATGTTTTGGTCCTTATAAAATTGCGATATTCTAAGTTTAGTCCTTACTTAATTTTAATAGCTTTTTTAATCTCTACAAAAAAAAATTACTTATAATTTTAGTCCCTGCTAAAACAAATTTTGTTTAATTATCCTTAAACTCTTAAATTTTTTAACGATTCTTTTTATACAAGTTTAGAACACTATTAAAGGTTCCTTTACTAAAATCTAGAATTTTTTAGATTGAGTAAGGACTAATATTGAGTGCAGTAGTTTTTTGTAGGGATTAAAAAAGCTATTAAAATTAAGTAAGGACTAAACTTAGAAGGTCGCAATTTAAAGGGACCAAAAACATATTTAACCCATAAAAGTTTAGGTAGAACGACTGGAACAGGATTTCCTACACTAATTGCATCCTGCAGTAACAAATGACAGCCGCCGATCAAAATAAATGGCCATGATTATTTTATTGTGTGAAACCAAGTTAAAATCTAAGCCGCCCAATCTTAAATCACCAGATACTTTTTATTACATCGTAAAACTATGTTAATACTTTACAGCAGAGAAACCTAATCCACAAATTTTAGAGGTTCAACGTACTCATGTCTTAGACTCAGAAGAACATATACAAATCTATTATTTATTTTTGGTAGATAGACGAAATAACAATATTCATTGAAAAATTACACATTTAAGTGGAGAAGTCGAGGTTCGGACCCTAACTAAAACATCCAACCTAACAATTTTGATTTAATCAATTGAGTTAAAACTTCTGGACTATATATATATATATATATATATATATATATATATATATATATATATATATATATTCTTTTAACGTTTATATATGGGTATTTGTGAATTTTTTTAACGTTCATAGGGGGTTCAAATAAATAATTTCGAAAGGGTTGGATTCTCTCCTGATCTTATCTAACAAAAGTGTTAGCAACACTCACTTTAAAACTCTATGACTATTTCTAATATGTTCTCTCATTTGATAAAATTACGTAAATCTTATATTATTTTATGTGAGGCTTATTTTTAAAATGGTGAGATCCATATGAATTTTACTACAATAAAAGACAATGTAGTGTTGAAATAAGTGCTAGAGCAAGCATTGATAGCACTCTCCAATATAATAAAAAGTAGAGGAGTTTTGGATGTTGTGGAAATTTTTACAATTAATTTTGAGGCTAGTGTGTATCAACCACCACCAAAAAATATAATGTTCAAATGTGGATTTTTTACAAGTTAAAAAGTATGATTCCGGCGTGTTCATCCAAGAAACGAGTTAAAAATATGATTTTTCATAAATTAACAATGTCGAATGATGTCTTCGAATATCCAAACATGAGATATTTTTTGTGCGGCTTTAATGCAAAAATGTGTATGTTTTATTATCAAAAGACTTTCAGCGTTACAATGAACTTGAAGTTCAAGGTTTGAATAAAAAAGAAGTTGTGCGAAAAGAAACATAAAATGTTGAAAGTTTAGTCCAGGAATGTAAATGTGGGAGTAAAATAAAGTGCAGAAACTTAAAGGTGCGAGGAAAGTAAAGTGCATGAAAAGTAAATGTCTAAGAAATTAAATGCAGAAAATATATGGTCCGTTTGTTACAGATTAAAATAACAGTGATTTTGATGTAAAATAATTTAGAGATTATATTTTAGAGATTTTATGAAAAATCAGAATCTATTATGTGTTTGTTTACCGTAATGAAAATCACTTTTTTTAAACAAATAATTTAGTTTGTTTGGATACAACTATATAAAAGGGCCGAATTTTTTCCTCTCCTAGGGTTTCTGTGAGCTAGGGTTTTGGTTGCACCCTTCATTAGGTTGCCGCCATGTCCTGGGCCAGATTCTTCTTGGCGTGAGCTTGTTTCTTCATATGATCCATGATCTAGATGCTTCTGTTTTCTCCTATATATATCAACCCTCATGGGTAACCAGATTCATCACATACAAAACCCTAAAAGTCGTAATTCCCATATATGCTCTCAAACCCTAGTGCTTTCTTTTTCCCAGTTTTCACGATCTTTTCCCTGCTTTTTACTGTTATCATGGATCCATCTGAACTTAACCTTGAAGGTTTAACCCTAGCTGACAAAGGTTTGACCTTGAACCTTGCTACCAAATCTGCTAGCTCTTCCATCCTTGAGCATTGCCTGATTGGTCATTTACTGGCTGACAAAAAAATCAAGCTTGCCTATTTTGCTGAAAGAATGGCCACAACCTGGAAGCCTGTCAAACGTGTGTCAATCTTGCAATCTGAAGCTGGCCGTTATCTGCTCCAATTCCATCATAAGATGGATGTGGCTAAGTTCATGGAGGAATGACCTTGGCTTTATGACAATTTTCACCTTGTGGTGGATCGCATCGCTCTTGGTGTTGTTCCACGGACTGTAGTTTTGAACCATCTGGGCATGTGGGTGCAGATACATGGCTTGCCTTTTGGTTTTATCCAACAAAGGGTAGATCACGGTATCAGACAATTTTTGGGAGAGATAAAAGCTTATGACAGTCGTAACACTATCCATAGCTCATATATGCGTATCAAAGTTAGGCATGATGTTACTCGACCTCTGAAAGAAGAATGGAGAGTTTGTATCAATTATGGAAAATATGTCCCAATTGCTTTCAAATACGAGAAACTCGGTGTGTTATGTTATTGACGTGGCTTGTTAGGACATACTAACAAATTGTGTCCCGAATTGCTCGAAATCAACTCTGATGATGGTGTGCGCCCATGGGGCCCTGACCTGAAACCTGTGGAGCGACGTGTGGGTATTGCAACAACCTACAAGTGGCTGCTGGATCCTATTCTGGATGCTGCTCCAAATGCTAGTGATGTTGTGGGAGGTGGACAACCTTCTAATACTAATTCTTCTTATGTTGCTTCGGCTAATCTGTCACATGTCAATGGCCGGTTGCTAGCTGTTCACCTGAATATTAATTCCATCAAGCAAGACTTCATAGTTGCACAAAACACATTGGTAGATTGTAATGGAGCATCTAGCTCTCAGAAAAATATTCCTATGCTAACCTCTTCTTATGCAGGTACTTTTCCGTAAGGGACTTCTCCACATAGGTCTCTAGTTCTTGGCATGCCTGTTGTTCTTTTGTCTATCACAGGTGTTGCACACCTTGCTGGTGATAGTGAAATTGACAACATGGAAACAAGTTCTGTGCACAAGCGGCAGCTGGCTCTAACTTCTACAGATGCGCTTATGGAGGATAATGCTACTTATGTTGTTATTAGGGAGGCCGGGGTTTCTAATTTAGGAAAAACTGTTAGTGAAGGGGGGGGGACAATATGAATGTAATTTCCAATCCTTTGTATGATGAGTCTGATGTATCGGCAGGACTTGCAAGTCAGGCCTGCCGGGGTCCATGAGTATCCTAGCTTGGAATTTTCAGGGTTTAGGTTTCCCAAGTGTAATTCCTGATTTAAAGTACCTAGTTCAACGCTTCAATCGGGGCCTATTATTCTTAAGTGAGACACTAGTCCACCAAAATAAAATTGACGCTTTTCATTACATTCTTGGTTTTGCTTCTTGCTTTTCTGTTGACTGCACCGGTAGAAGCGAGGGTCTTGCAATGTTTTGGCGTTCTTCTTTAAATTGTAATCTCATTAATTATTCCAACAACCACATTAATGTTGAAATTATTGACCCTATCCTTGGGGCTTGGAGGCTTACCGGCTACTACGGGTACCCCAATGGGGAACGTAGGAGAGCTGCGTGGAACTTCCTTCGCAATTTATCTGAACAATTTGCAGGTCCTTGGTGCATTTTTGGTGACTTTAACGACATAATGAATGACAGTTAAAAAAGAGGTCGAGCAACACGATTGTGATGGTTGATTAATGGCTTCCGTCAAGCTGTCCTAGATTCAGGATTATCGGATGTGTCGGTTAAAGGATATCCTTTTACATGGTTCAAGAGTTTGGGTACTTCTCGTGCCGTTGAGGAAAGGTTAGATCGAGCCCTTGCTAATAATGCTTGGTTTAATTTATTTCCAAATGCTTTATTAGAAAATCTTGTTGCACCAGCTTCGGACCACTATCCGATTCTATTACACCATTGCTATGTGCCTAGAGTTCCTCTTTCTTGTCGCAAATTCAAGTACGAAAATATGTGGCAACTCGAACTGGGTTTTCATGACATGGTTACTAATTCTTGGCATATGAATTTAAAGTATCCTATTATGCCTAAGTTTGCTGCATGCGCAGATGACATGTTTTTGTGGAGTAGAAGTCATTGTAAAAA
The DNA here is from genome assembly GCA_958299785.1 of Medicago lupulina. Classification (NCBI taxonomy): domain Eukaryota; kingdom Viridiplantae; phylum Streptophyta; class Magnoliopsida; order Fabales; family Fabaceae; genus Medicago; species Medicago lupulina. The sequence goes on along the minus strand of OY283144.1, from coordinate 33,943,135 downwards.
ATTGAAAATTGACATTGAGGATTGCCAAAGGCAATTGAAATTTTTTGCGTGCAACTAACACATGTACAAGGCAATCGCAGCTGCTAGAGGTTAGGAAAAAGATGCAGCGATTACTAGCTCAAGATGATGCCTATTGGAAACAGAGAGCTAAAATGCATTGGTATTGAGACGATGATCAGAACACAAAACTCTTCCAGGCTTCCGCTTCAGCAAGGAGAAAGGTAAACCACATTTTATCTCTTGAGGATAATATGCGGGAAGTGACAAAAAATTGTTTTGTTGATCTTTTTCAAAAACAAAATAATGTTGCTTCCACGGTTATCGATGTCATCCGTCACTCTATATCTGCATCTGATAATGATTTGCTAACAGCTCCTTTTACCAAAGGTGAATTTCGTGATGCTATGTTTTCCATGCACCCCGATAAATGCCCCAGACCTGTTGGCTATAGTCCGTAATCTTTTCAAAAAAATTGGAACTTATGCAGTGATGATATTTTCAAAGAGTGTTGTGCCTGGCTTGACTCTGGTTAATTTCCCTTGATTTAAATATGACAAACATTGCTCTCATTCCTAAAGGTAATGCGCAGACCTCTATGCGCGACTGGCGCCCGATTGCGCTTTGTAATGTGCTTTATAAATTGATCTCCAAAGTTCTTGCAAATAGGTTGAAGGTGATTCTCTCTAAATGTATTTTTGAAAATCAATCTGCTTTTGTCCTAGGTCGCTTTATCCTTAATAACGCAATGGTGGCAATCGAGGTTATTCGCTTCATGCAAACTAAGACTAGGGGTAATGACAGATATGTGGCTCTAAAACTTGATATCAGTAAGGCTGACGATAGAATGGATTGGGATTATCTCCGTGAGGTAATGATTAAAATGGGTTTTAGTAAAAAGTGGATCCATTAGATTACTATGTGTATTGAATCGATGGATTACCCTGTTATTGTTTACAATGAGCCGGTGGGACCTATTATTCTGGGTCGCGGTCTTCGCCAAAGGGATCCTCTATCTCTGTATCTTTTTAATTTATGTGCGGAAGGTTTATCCTCGCTCATAAGGGATGCGGAAAATAGAAACACTATTTTTGGCACTCGAATTTGCAGAGGGGCTCCAACTATATCCCATTTTTATTTGTTGATGATTGTTTTCTTTTTGTCAAGGACGATGAAGAAGAAGCTCAAGTCATGAAAAATATTCTTACTACCTATGAAGCGGCTTCTGGACAAGCGGTTAGCCTACCAAAATTTGAAATCTTTTGCAGTCATAATGTGCCGGAACCGTTAAGGAATACCATTGCTTCTATTTAGGGGTTCAGGTTGTCGTTGGTAAAGGTAAATATTTGGGCTTACCCTCTAAATTGGTAGGAATAGGAACTCCACGTTTGCTTTTACCAAAGATCGTGTGTGGAACAAAATTAATTCTTGGAGTAGTAAATGCTTATCTAAAGCAGGACGTGAAATAATGATTAAGTCTGTCCTGCAAGCAATTTCGTCGTATGTGATGAGCATTTTTCATCTTCCGGCAGCCCTTATTAACACAATTGAAAAGATGATAAACTCTTTTTGGTGGGGTCATGGACACACTAATCAGCAAGGAATTAATTGATTAAGTTGGGAGAAATTATCTATGCACAAAACCAATGGAGGAATGAGGTTTAATGATCTTACAGCTTTTAATCTTGCTATGCAAGGTAAACAAGGTTGGAAATTTTTAACGAAACCAGACTCTCTTGTTTCCCGGCTATTCAAAGCTCACTATTTTCCAAATAATACTCACCTTACAACTACCATTGGTCATAATTCTAGATATGTGTGGCATAGTATCATGTGTGCTTGCATAATTGTACGTGGGGGTGCTCATTGGAGTATAGGTACAGGTGGATCTATTCCTATCTTGGGCGAACCTTGGGTCTTGAATGGGGACTGTAACACCCCGTTTTTTTCCAACATAAAAATTTCTCAAAATAAATAATCAGCGTAAACACATAACGGAGCATCACATTTCACATAAATCTCAAATATGAATAAATAATGATTTATTCTTCAAAAAGTAGTCATAGCAATATTTCAAACCTTCGCAGCGGAATAAAATCAATTACATAATAGTCTCTGGCACGAAGGCCTCATCAAAACGTCTCATAAAATTCCAAAATATTAAATCATAGTCATGAAATCTTAAAAGTAATACGCAAGGAATAGAGAAAACATAAGCAAGGTTCCCCATCCTGTTACGTATCAGAGCACCTAGACACAACCGAGGGAAGTCCTCAAAAGACTACACCTAATCTTGATTACCTGCAAGTTACCCATACGAAGAGCAACATTTTCAAGCAGAAGGGGTGAGATTCACAAAACAATAATATTAAACATATAATTCAACAAGTATAGTTAACAACAAATCATCACATAAACACATCACGACAAACATCATTTAGCAATAAATAACGTCATAAATCATCATCATAAACATCTTAAACAACTGGACTCGACAATGCAACTTCACTTGACTATGCAACTCGAACATCTTAATCATCTTAGACATCTTATTTGCATGTGTTACCAATATAGGGCATAAGCCCTCGTCGCTTTGAGCATAAATATACTCCCAGGGCATGAGCCCTCGTCGTTATTGAGTAAAAGCTCCAGGGCATGAGCCCTCGTCGCTATTGAGTAAAAACTCCAGGGCATAAGCCCTCATCTCTGAATGAGTATGCATGAGACTCAATCTTTTACGTCTTAGACATCATGACACATCTTATATGACTCCAACAATTGGACAACATCTCACGTCATAGACCGACTCATGCAGCTTAATTAAATAATAGCAACAGCATGGCATCAATCATTATCAATGCAAACATCATCTCAAACATCGCATAAACTTCACATATATTTCACATAAGGCATATATGATTCATTAATTGATAGCAACAACATAAAATCATCACAAGCATCTTTACAAATCATCAATTATATTATAGTTAACTTCCAGTACTACCCAAGGTTCAGCTCATAAGGTCTCGTACGAAACAGATCACAAACAAGGGAAAAGTGACATTTTGTCACAGCACAGCTCGCTGTGGCGAGCTCTAATGCTCCCCTGGCGGAGTGTCACGGTTCCCTCGCTATGGCGGGTTGGGTTGCTCGCCTGGCAAGCGATGAAGGTATGTTTGCCGTGGCGAGCTACGACTCTCGCCTGGCGAAACGGTGACAGAACAAGTACGGGATTACGAACTTTTTCACCAAAACACCTAATTTTCACCATGATTAACCCCAAATTCGACTGAAACATTAACATTAAGGTTATTCTAAGTTCTGTAACCAATTCCTACATCAGTTCTACCATTTTCATCATCTAATCATCAAATCATCATGGTTAACCTAATTCTCCAATTCTCTAAAATCATTCCTACACTTGTTAATTATAATCACATGAATTACAGGCTTAATAGAATTGTATGCTAGGCTCACCCTTACCTTAGTTTGCAGAAAAATCGCAGCTCTCTTGGTCTCTTCTCTCCTCTTGCCTTTTTCTCCCTTTTTCTCCCAAAAACTGAATTGCACGTACTAACAACTCTTAACCTAATATTCCCTATTTATATTCCCATCAAATCTTATCTTATTTACTCTTTCTCCCACATAATTCTCTAAAATCTCAAAACTACCCCACATCTCTATATTTATTTTACTTTCAAATCTTATTTTATTAAACAATAAAATAAGTCACCACATCGCATGAAATCACTAAAAATCACATAAATCTTAATTATCCGCATCTCATAATATTTAAACAAATATATCTAGACTCCTCTAATAAATCAAATAATTAAATAATTAAAATAATCTAAAGTGGGCGTTACAGGGACTGTATCGCTACTAACATTGTAGGCGCACATTATGTTCACCATGATACTATTGATAATTTGATGCTTCCAAATGAGAACAGATGGAACGAGGTAGTTGTCAGACAGGTCTTAAGTGTTAAATTAGTAGATCATATCATGAGTACGCCACTTGTAGCTCATGTACAGATAGACCGTCTAATTGGGAAGGCTGAAAAGAATGGAAAATATTCTGTAAAGAGTGATTATCGCTTGTGTGTCGAGGAACTTATCGATTCCTCTCACCTTCGTCGTCTCGGCAATTGGTCAATTATTTGGAAGCTTAAAACCCCTCCAAAGATTCGAAAACTTAATATGGATGATATGTAGAGGTTTTTTACCTACACGGATGAGGCTCCAAGATAAAGGGGTACAATTTCCTACACATTGCGTCAGTTGCGATTCTGGTCAAGAAGATATGGCACATTTATTTTTTGACTATTCCTTTGCGGTCCAAGTATGGCGTCTTTTATGTTTATGGTCTCATATTCAGACTGTTGTTTCAACTGTTGTGTCTGCACGACAGATGTTTTTCACGTTGCTAGACACATTTCCAACAGATCAGAAACATGTTTTTGTGGCCATGGTGTGGAGCATTTGGAAACATCAAAACCTGAAGGTATGGGAGGACAAGATGGAAGATGCTGCTACTGTTGTGGAGCGTGCATGTGTCATGATTTCAGATTGGTAACTAGCAAATCTCAGCAGGCAGAATGAGCTTTCTGCAGCAACAGCACGTTCAACTGCTCGCGTGCCTACCAACTTGTAACAACCACCTCGCCAGCCGATAATCTGGTGGTGTGGTAGAAGCCGAGCCCAGGGCATCATAAATGCAATATTGATGCAACATTTTTGTCAAATTTCAACCGAACAGGGATTGGCATATGCATACATGACGAGGAAGGCACTTTCGTCTTAGCTAAGATGGTGAGTTTCCCTTGTCTACATCAAGTTGTGGTTGGTGAAGCTATGGGTTTATTTGAAGCCCTCCAATGGCATAGTGACAAGGATGGAAATTTTTAAAGGAACCAGACTCTCTTGTTTCCTGGCTGTTCAAAGCTCGCTATTTTCCAAATAATACTTACCTTACAACTACCATTGATCATAATCCTAGCTATGTGTGGCGCAGTATCATGCACGGTTGTTTAATTGCACGCGGTGGTGCTCGTTGGAGTATTAGTACAGGTGGATCTATTCCTATCTTGGGCGAACCTTGGGTCTTGAATGGGGACTGTATCGCTACTAACATTGTAGGCGCACATTATGTTCACCCATGATACTATTGATAATTTGATGCTTCCAAATGAGAAGAGATGGAGCGAGGTAGTTGTCAGACAGGTCTTTAGTGTTGAATTAGCAGATTATATAATGAGTACGCCACTTGTAGCTAATGTACAGATAAACCGTCTAATTTGGAAGGCTGAAAAGAATGGAAAATATTCTGTAAAGAGTGACTATCGCTTATGTGTCTAGGAATTTATCGATTCTTCTCACCTTCGTCGTCCCGGCAATTGGTCAATTATTTGGAAGCTTAAAACCCCTCCAAAGATTCAAAAACTTAATATGGATGATATGTAGAGGTACAATTTCCTATGCATTGCGTCAGATGTGATTCCGGTCAAGAAGATATGGCACATTTATTTTTTGACTGTTCCTTTGCAGTCCAAGTATGGCGTCTTTCAGGTTTATGGTCTCATATTTAGACTGTTGTTTCAACTGTTGTGTCTGCACGACAGATGTTTTTCACGTTGCTAGACACATTTCCAACAAATCAGAAACATGTTTTTGTGGCCATGGTGTGGAGCATTTGGAAACATCAAAATCTGAAGGTCTGGGAGGACAAGATGGAAGTTGCTGCTACTGTTGTTGAGCATGCCTGTGTCATGATTTTAGATTGGTAGCTAGCAAATCTCAGCAGGCCGAATGAGCTTTCTGCTGCAACAGCAGGTACAACTGCTCGCGTGCCTACCAACACTGCAACAGCCACCTCGCCAGCTGATAATCCGGTGGTGTGGCAAAAGCCGAGCCTGGGGCATTATAAATGCAATATTGATGCGGCGTTTTTGTCAAATTTCAACCGAACAGGGATTGACATATGCATACGTGACGAGGAAGGCACTTTCGTCTTAGCTAAGATGGTGAGTTTCCCTTGTCTACATCAAGTTGTGGTTGGTGAAGCTATGGGTTTATTTGAAGCCCTCCAATGGCTTAGTGACATGTCTTTCGACAATGTTGATTACGAGCTAGATTCTAAGGTTACATGTGACATCTTCTATGCCCGTCGAGATGATATTTTTGAGTTTGGGCACGTCATCGCATCTTGCAAAGCTCTTTTTGCCTCTTTCTTTACACACTCCAGGGTAGAGTTCACTAGGCGACAAACAAATGCATCTGCTCATGCTCTTGCAAGAGAGGCTACATTTCTAACTAGTCCCGTCATTTATTATCATATCTCATCTTGTATTAACAATATTGTTATTAATGAAATACAATGAGCTTGTTTTCTGCAACAACAAAAAAAAGGATTTTTTGATACAAAATTAGTTCAATATTTTAAATCATATTTTCTCTCTCCTCTAAAAAAAATCTATTTTTTGAAAAACTACTCTTAATAGCTTCTAATTTGAAGCTGTTTTTTTTTTTTTTTAGATTCTTAAAAAAAACTATAACAAAGGGGCTCATAAATTGATTTGAAATTTAAACTAGAAAAGAAAAATGACATAATTAATCATGTATAGATAATCAACTGTTGTTTTATTTTTCAGGTGTGGTTTTTGAAAGCATTAAACAGACCGTATTTAAGTTCTCAAAAACCTCATTTGTAGCAAAATATGGCAACTTCCAAAGACATGCATATCTGTCGGGTGTCCTAGGGTAATAATTGTCTTGGACACTACCTAGTTATGCAGTGTTAGCTTTATTTGGTAAGTCTACATGTTTTCCTACACCTTGTATGCACTTGATTTCTCCTTTATATTTAAATTTATATTTACTTATAAAAATACAATTAAATTTGTCCCATCAACACTAGTATCACACTCTTTTTATCATGTATTTTCTAACACACACTCTCATCATCTAAAACTAACGTTTAAACAAATATTTTGTACATGTCTTTTCTCTCTTTTTGTTGCACTAGTCGAATAAATTATAAACAACAGTTTTTACAAAATTTTGATTTTGATTAAAATTATTGCTATAGATATTTTGCATTTTCTTATTCTAACAAACTATAAAGAACTTTTTCAATGACACCAAGAATATTGCAACAATATACAAATATAATATAATTTTTTTATCGGTTTGAATGACAAGAAAAATGTAACATTCTTATAGATAAATTTTTTTAAGAATATAATTGTAAGTGAAAAAACTACCCTAAAACCATCTATTCTCTTTATATATAGTATAGATTCACATGAGTCCCACTCCCACCAAATAATGTAGCTCTTATATAAATTTAGTGGATCTCATGTGAATTTTAATAAATAAAACATATAGTGTGCTAGAAAAGTATAAATTAATTTCATAAACAATTGTGGTTGTCATATATAGTTTGACATTCCACCCACACCCGCTATGATTTGGATTCAAGTCTAAATTCCACATTTGATAGGTTGTGTGTTCCCCTAATTTATTTGTTTTTTAATTTTTAGTGTGAACCATATATCTTCTGCATTCTCCCAAAAAGATTTAACAATGTTGTATTCTCAATGTTGGATTTAATTCATGATGTTAAATTGGAAGAGATTCCTTATCATCGATCCAAATGTTTTTAGGATAAAAAAACCTAAATTAAACTCACACAACAGTGTATATATATATATATATATATATATATATATATATATATATATATATAAGGTTTTGTTGACTATATAATAGTACTGCCTCTCCTAAAAAAGAAATAGTACTGTCTCAAACACATGTCCTCCCTCCAACAATTTTCTCCTTGTTTACTTAGAAAACCTATGAAGAAGCGCCATGTGGAAAGTAATACGCATCATCTTACCTCATTTCCCGAATCTTTAATATTATTATTTTCAATATTCATATTCAAGTTCCTTCTCCTCACACAACCAACTTTTTTTGTTTGGAGTAAATTAATATTTGGTCTTAGTCCAAGCTAACCATTTTTGTTGCCGAGTCCATTGCATCTCACAAACTCTGACTTCAACTTAACAAGAATCAAATCCTCTCTCTTATAATCTCCACACACCTTTCTTTTTCTTTAAAACAAATTTGTGGGCATGAATACTATTGTTAGAGCTATAGAGGACTCTCCTTTGATACTCATCTAACCACTTTCTTTATCTCTCAAACACCTTTCTCCTTAATTAATATTATTATTTATATCACAATATGGAAGAAGAAGTCATTTGTAATGATGCTATAGGAAACTCTAGTCTTGTTGAAATTCCACATTCTTCTTCTTCTTCTCAAGTCATGTCTTTTAATGGAAAACGACTAATTATGGATGAGGTTGATTTCTTTGCAGAGAAGAAAATGAGTCCAGTTAATGACCTAACACTACACCAAATGGAACATCATCACGTAGATGTATGTATATATTGGCAAAAAGAAATTGATGAACTCATAATTATTTGATTAATTTCAATAGATATTCCATTTTGGAATTTTATTTTATTTTTTACTAAAATAGCTAATTTAGCTTATCATTGTTGATTTTTTAGACTAGTTTAGATCTTCGCACAAAGCTTTCTCTTAGCAACAAACTGGATGATAGAGAATATTCCAATGCAAGAAACGAAAATGAGGTATGTTTTTCTTGGTGTTCATCTATAAATATTGTTTTGATTTTTGGAAGAAATATGTATATACATGTTAAGAATGGTTTTTATTTTTCTTTCACATTATCACAACATACAGCTTTCTATATTTTTCTATCATCTATCACATCTCATTCTACACCATGAACGTATATTAGGTGTGTTGTGATACTTATATTCCATATTTGTCGGTATTGCGCTTCGGCCCTCTTTGTAATAAAAAAAAATGTTGTCATCAGTTAATTGTAAACGATGTATTTGTATACTGCATCAAATACCTTGTCGTATTTAGATGTTCAAATAATATTTTTCTATGACAACATGGTCATTTCTTATCCATTAAGAATATATTTTCACTTTTGTGTATACAGTATGCTGCTGTGGTAGCTAAATTGCACCAAACGAATGCTGAAAATCAACGTTTGAGAGAGCTAATTGATAGGCTTAGAATTGATCATAATGCCCTAGAAGAGCATATTAAGCAGCTGAAGCAGAAACAGAATAAACATGAGGTAGTTCTATTCTTTCTTTCAAAAAAAAATCAACTAGTTCCGCCGGATTTAATTACAGATATCAAGTAGCCTCATTTATTTCTTTTTTATTTATAATGTAAAACACCATTGCATTACCTATCCTCTTTTTTTTTTTTTTTTTTTAACGATTTGTTGCATTGAAAGATGTTTAAATCATAACATAGTATGATGACATTATTTTCTAATCTTTTTTTTTTTTTTTTACTAAAGTGATATTATCTGGTTGTTGCTTATATTTTGGTTCACTAAATATAGCTACATTTTGCTTATATATTGTTGGGGAGCTTGGAGCACCAAAAGCAGCAATGAACTAAACCGTTAACATTTTCTCCATTCCTAATTATTATAGGACTAACCACTCACTTGAAATCTAACAATCCTCCCCTCAAAGTGTAAATCACTCACATAGCTAGCTTGATCCACACTAGTTGCTCCTCCACCGAACTAAACCATGACTCTGATACAATTTGTTGGAGATCCTGAGAAGCGTCGGGAGCGGTAATGGACTAAACATTCATGACTATTAAGAGACATTAACATCATATATTTATCCAAAAATTTAAGGCAGTAGGTATATAGGTCTCATCTCTCATACATCTTAGAAGTCCTAGATTCTTTAGCTCATTGTCGCTCCCAGCTCTCCATGGAATCTCAAATAAGTAGTATCTGAGTCATGATTTGGCTCGATGGGAGAGCATGATCCTAGTGTGGATCAGGCTAGTGATGTGGGTGACTCACTCTTGAATAAGACTGCAAGTTTTATGACTAACATATGGACTTTGTTTTGTATAGATTAATAATGAAGCAACTAAAGAAAAGAATGGTATGAATATGATTCCAAGGCCATTCTTGGACATGAGTTTTGCTGACAAGGGTGAACCTTCACAAGAAAGAAAAAACATGGTTGACTTGATGGAATACGATAAAAAGAGTACTCAAAAGTTTTGCAACAATGGAATTATACAAGAGAAGACTGAAAGGGAGGAAAATGATCATGAGCATTCACCAGCTAATAAAGCACTTCAAGGGTGGCTTTCAAACCAAGTTCCAAGGGTGAATTCTTTCAAGGGTGTTGATGATCAAGCATCAGAATCAATGATTAAAAAAGCTCGTGTTTCAGTTAGGGCAAGATCAGAAGCTAATATGGTTAGTGTCAAATTAATTAGCTAATCATGCATGTTTATATCTTTCAAAACTTTTCAAATAATGATATATTACATCTAATTAATTAACAAATTTTAGCATAGATGGGTAGCTGGTGAATTCTAACTGATAGAAAAGTTGAAATAGCGACGGATAAAGGAAAAATATGTCTCTAACTTCGTCGTTAAGTGTTTAATTCAGTAAGCAATATTATTTTTTGTCTCAAATTTCAGTCGTTATTTCAAATTTGGTGAATTTCTTTAGGATTTTCAAACCGGTGCCAACCAAGTCTCTCTTTAAGTAGTGTGGACAAAAGGATATTGAGCCTCTACTTTTAGAGGACAGTGTCATTAATCTTTTAGACAAGTTTTGGACAATTTTCAAACACCAGTCACAACATTTATCAAACTAGTCCGCTGCAGAACTTGTCTATATGCTAGTGTATAGTGTGTGTATTTGAAGTACAACAATATTGTGTGCTACGTGAATTATGATTGCTGCTAAACTAATTTTCTTTTTGATCAACTAATGTATTACAGATTTCAGATGGATGTCAATGGAGAAAATATGGACAGAAGATGGCAAAGGGGAATCCATGTCCAAGAGCTTATTATCGTTGCACAATGGGGACTGCTTGTCCAGTTCGGAAGCAAGTATGTACAATCTCTCTACCTTTTATGAAATTTGATTGCATACTTTTATGTTTAGTAATTTGCACATATATAGAAAAGAGTCGGTCCAAAATTAATGTAGTTCATATATTTTAATTTGGTTCTAATATAAAAGTTGCAAAGATTTGTATCTTTTGGTCACTCATATAGACTTGTTAAGATTTTTTTTTATAAAAATAATAGTGAAGTGAAAAATTATTTTTAATTAAAGTGACATTAATTAATAATCATGACACCTAGGTTATCCATAGAAAAATGGTGAGTAATTTACCCGACCAATGAACATTAGCCACATAAGTATATTTTCAAGTGGCACCCACAAACTATCATTAACCCCATTAACAAAGGTTCATTTTCATTGGTCTGTGGGTATGTTACCCATCATTCTTTAAAGGTAATATAGTAAATCCAGATTTGAAATTTGTTCCTCGGTAAAATTCATAACCACTTATCTGATACCTAATGGACATATAAACTTATTAAGATCAAATTTAAGGTTCTTAATACCTAAAAAGATGAATTAGATCAACTTGACTTAAAGACCATTAACAAAGAGTTATATACTCTTAACATGAATTTGCACAAATGAGCTTATACATTTTAATTATTACATATGCTTCTTTATTAAATATAGGTACAAAGGTGTGCTGAAGATAGAAGTGTTTTGGTAACAACATATGAAGGACAACATAACCATGCTCTACCACCAACAGCCAAAGCAATGGCATCAACAACAACATCAGCAGCATCAATGCTACTTTCAGGACCAATGACAAGTGCAGATGGTTTAATAAATCCAACAATATTAGAAAGTGCATCACTCCCTTGTTCACACACCATGGCAACACTCTCAGCTTCAGCTCCATTTCCAACTATCACACTAGATCTCACCGAAGAAGCTATCAATAATTCCTCACAAAAACAACTACAACAAAGTCAATTTAACCTCCTTCAACCCATTTTGGCTCACAAATTTATGTCAGCTCCAAATATTTTCGGAATGGAAAATGCTTCATTTGCAGATACAGTTAGTGCTGCAACAGCTGCTATGACTTCTGATCCGAAATTCACTTCTGCTCTTGTTGCTGCGATAACTTCCATCATTGGAAGTAATTCAAATCCAAACAATAATGGTACTACCAATGGTACAAGTGGAGACCAGAATTGAAATAAAGCATAATTTGAAGACTTCACTTGCAATATTCAGCATGGTTTTAAATTGCAGTCCGCGACTGCAATTGTGGCAGCCGTATAACGATTTTTGAGCTCTCTTTAATGGCATCGTAACTGAAATTTTGGCCGTATGTGTCGGTATTTTTTGCTAGAAAGGTTAACTGCATAACTGCAACTGCGGTCGCAACCACAATTTAAGACTGTGTTGGGAATGGGGAGGTTTTTTAATTTTTCCTATCCTCTTGGATAGATGGAGAAGTTGTTTTCAGTCATTCGTTAGGATTAGAAGGATCTCACATTGATTAATTGTTGCCTTTACTATTCATTTGATCTATGTTTGTGGTCTAGAATTAGACATGCAAAATTTGGCATACTGCTGTAATTTTCAAACCAATTAGGAAATAGTTAAATGCATTTTTATTTACAAAAAAAAAAAATGAAATTGAAAATTGTGAGAAAATGCATTCAAATATTTAATAAATTAAATTTGTTTTGAAAGTTAATTATCCTCTCCATGTCAAAAAAGTTGGATCGTTCTCCTTGTATTAGCTCACTTTTATGTTAATGACTTTGTATTTGGTTGGAATACCCTTTATGTTTTATCCTCAAGACTATGTTTTTCATTCAAAATAAAATCATACTCAAGAACACTTTGTGCAAGAGGGATAGTCTCTATTTCAAAAGCCGAGATTGGTCTTGTTATTATGGTAATAAGGGAGTATAAAACAATACAAAACATAAAGAAATATTAGACCAAAGAACAAGACAAATTATGTTTGAACTTTATAGTGATTTAGCGTTCACTAAATGTAATATCTGATTACAAATGCTCAAGCACACAAGCAAGAGACTTCAAATGCTCAAGAACACAATCAAGAGACTTCTAATGCTCAAGCACACAAGCAAGAGACTTCTATCAAACAAAATTACAAGGAAAATGTTTGAGGTTAAACACTTGATATACAATCAGTGGTGTTCACAATGTAATTCAGATACAGACTCTTAAGACTTTTGAATTTCAAGGATATGAACTTGAAAACTGAAATTCTAAGTGAACTTTGGATGCTTAAACAATTTGACAGAGTTTTTGCACTTTTAAAATATTGTAGAGTCCTATTGCTCTTCAAGTGTTCACTCCTTTATATAGAGGTGTGAAATGAACGTTGTAAGTGCCAACACATCCAAAAAGAGTCGTTGTTGAAGCTTGATCTTTCACCAATGGTTCTTTGCCTGATTAAGTTATTGTCCTATGAATGATCAATTTCAAATCCATTCCAGTTGTGAAGGAACATTGTTACAGACGTGGGTGTATTTCAGAGATGTTATCTTGTCTTGTAGTAGAGACACAAAACAGAGTAGTGGAGAAGGTGGTTGTACAGTCCGTACAGAGTACAATGTCAACGCTTCTTGTATCTTTGCAGCCAAATGACTTCAAATCCTTTTGAAATGACCGTTGCATTATTCCATTAGTCTTCTGTCAGTTCTATATGACTTTCGTTCCAAAATATAACACTTAATCCATAAAATCTTGAATCATTTTACTTCTGGTGAAATTTTTGAAGAGCCAGCTTCTGAGGACCTTCAACTTCTGATGACGTCATACTCTTCAGGAGCGCAAGTCTTCAGGAGCGCCTGCCTTCAGGAGCGCTTTACTTTAGGAGCGCTTGCCTTCAGGAGCTCTTTACTTCAGGAGCGCTTTAAGCTTCATTATATTTGTTTCCTTTGCTCTTTATTTTGTTCTTACATAACCTTTGTAAGATATAACATTCGGTCTATGATCCTGTACACTTGAACAATTGTTAGCAATACCAATTGTCAATTTTTAATACCTTGTTATCATCAAAACTCTTTAGGATTTATTGTTAAACACATTTTGTTCCAACAATCTCCCCCTTTTTGATAATGACAAATAATAGTATTTGAAACTTGATCAATTGTTGTTAATCTAATTAACAAGTTGACTTATAGGGTATGAGGTTTGTAAGCTCCCCCTAAGTCTAATAGTAATTTCAAGGTGAGGTTTGTAAGCTCCCCCTGAGTTCTATCTTGTTAATTAAATTCATTTAACGCACAATAATAAATTTTAACATTAATGAAAGATAGAAGTAAAGGTTCAATTAATCTTAATTTGAATTTCGATACTTCTTCATAGATTCAGAGCTTATATTACCCCCCTTTTTTTTAATTCAGGTAAGAATGATGAAAAGTCTTTCAAAATTTCAAATGATATTAATGGAGCTCAGAGCCTTTAAATACTATCACATATACTCCCCCTTTTGTCATTAACAAAAAGAATTAACAAAAGTTCAAAAACAAAAAGAATAAAAGGGTCAGAGCATAAGCAAATCATTCAGAGGCAGTTATTAGTTCAGAAGCAATAATTAGATCATAAGCACTTAAGTTCAGAAACAGTAAATGATATTCAAAAGAAGAATAAAATTCAGAATCATAAGATTAAAGACAGAAACAATAGAGATAAAACATAGCAACAACAAGCTAAACTAAAGGTGTGCAACTAAAGGTTGGTTTGCTTGCTAGTGTTTGCTAGAATCTTTCTAAGCAACTCATTGGTTTCGTCTTGTTTCTTTTCCATCTCTGCCTTGAATTGTTCATGCCTTCTGATCAGATTTTCCTCTCTGATTTTAGCTTCTTCCAACTTAGCTTCTGTTTCAGCTTTATATTCCAGTAGAAGTAGCTTCTGTTCTAATAAGTCTTTTTCAAGCTTCTGATTCTTCTTTTCCAAGACTTTATACTTCTGAACTAGAGCCAGATCAGGAGCAGCTGTCTTGAGATTTCTCTTGTTGAGAACAGACAAGTCTAGGTCCTTAGGATGAATGTATTGAGGAAGAAAGTCAATTGCTTCTCTTCCTCTGATACTCAAAGAATATCTTCCCCAAGTACCCAGAATCTTGACCTCCTCAAGACTCTCATCAATGTCATTGAGCCAATCTTGCAACTTCTACTTTGCTTGTTCCTGGGCTTCAATGCATGTAGAAGACAGAGCATTCATCACATTTTCTACTCTTTCCTTCAACCTCCTCCACTGCTTATCATAGCTTTCTCTATGACTCAAGTCATTTCTGGATGAAATTAACTTGATCATCTTTTCTGCTATGTCTTCACACACACCTCGTAGTACATTAGAATCTAAGAATCTGGTGGGTTGTGAAGGTAGTTTTCTAGGTTTGGGAGCAGCAAAGGGTTCAATTTGAAGGTTATTTGATGGTTGCTTGATTGAAGGAGAGGATTGAGTGTTGCTAGATGATGGTTAATCAAAAGCAGACTGTTCAACCTCTATATGTGAAGATTGCTCAGTCTCTTCATAAAGATCTTCTGATAAAATCATGCCATCAGATTCCATAGCATTCTCAGAATGAGTGGATGAGGAAATATGGTCATAACCAGTTTGTTCAAGAACATAGTGTTTAGGAACATTTGGTTCAGAAGAAGGTTTTTCAAGGACAGTTGTGGAAGACTGTTCAGGGTTAGGTTCAGATTGATGTTGGTTTTCTGAAGCAACTTCAGAAGTTGTTACTTCAGAGGCCTTTTGTAGGTTTATATCAACATTGGGTAGTTCACCTGATAAATGACTACTAAGATTGTTCAAGACAGAATCGTCTTCAGGTTTATCAGGAACGATCATGTTGAGTGGTTGAATTGTTTGTGGTTGTAGTGGATGGTTAGGAGGTAGTTTGCTACTTCTTATTTCAAGCAACTTACCAATCCTAACTTCAACAGGTGGTTCCATTGGTTTGAAGCGAGAAATAGGTTTAGAAGGCTTTTTTATGGAGTTTGGATGATGGTGACTGGCCTTTGTTTTTAGATTTGCATAGGATGCTTATTGGTATATCATCCATATCAGTAGATGAGGATGATGAAGATTTGGATTGAGAGGAGTTTGAGTCAGATTCTATATGTACTACAGGTTCTGAGTGTGTAGAAGAATTACCTGATGTAGCTTCTGAACCAGCAGTGGATACAATCTGATCTCCTTTCACACCAGGAGCCAATAGCAGATTCTCAGCTTCTGTAGTCACCTCCATCTGCAGTTTTGTAACACTTTTTAAGGCTTGTACGGCTACTTCAGCAACACCATCCTTGGACAGCATTGATGCAGGAATTTCTATTTCCTTAGCAATCTTCAGGACCTTTTGAAGTGCATCAGCATCAGCATCAGCCATCTTTTTTTTCTTTACCTCCCTGGTAACCAGTTCAGTAGCAGCAGCTTCAGATGATCTTACAGCTTCTTCATCAACCCTGTTAGAAATCTCTTGAACCTCAGCAATCTTTTCAACGTAAAACTTATCACAGTTTTCTTGTCCAAATGCCTTGAGCTGCTCATCTCTTTCCAGCTTGTATTGTGCAGCTTTCCTTTTCTTTTCCAACACCCTCAATCTCTTCAGTCACATAGACTGATTCCTTCAGCTTCCTGGGTTCAGGTGTTCTCTTTTTCTCCTTCAGAAGAGTCTGCCTAGGAGCCTTTGTAGATGCAGGAGCAGCAGTTATGCCACTTCTGGTCTTCTTTGGGATTACAGCTTCTGGATTCAGATCCTGAGCTTCTTTCTGAATAGCAGATACCTCAGAAGCACTGGATTTCAGTTTCTCAGAAGTTTTGTCCTTCTTTACCTTCTTTGAAGGTTTCTCAGCTTCCAAGTACTCTTCTTGAGACATCTCCTTCCTTTTTGCTTTCCTGCCTTTTTCAACAGACAGCTTTCCTCCATACATTTCTTCAGGAACCTCTTCAAGACCAATAATTTCACCAGTGACTGCAAAATGGTCAGTAAGAAGTGCCATTTGCATAGCTAGTGAATCTTTCTTACAAATTGGTGGGAAGTTTGCCATCAAGTCTGAGACCACCATAGACTCACTGATGTCTGTTTTAAGAGGTGTGAATCTCTTGATCAGTTGCATATTCTTCAATGTCTTTCCATTGATTACCTTGCCAACAACTGTTTCCAACTTATCATCAGTGTAGAAACGAGTTTCGTTGAGAGCTTGAATAATACCTCCCTGATGAAAGATCTCAGAAATCAATCTTCCATAGGGAACCCAGGTTTTATCTTTCATCTGGCTTTCCTTGAGCTCCTTAATCATATGTTTGAAGATGTATTTTGGCATGTTTACTTTTTCACCTTTGATTATGTGATGAATGAATACCTTATGAGCTAGTGAAGGTTGATCACTGCCTCCTCCCTTTGGTAGAAGATTTTCGTATTGAATCTTCAGGAGCATCTTCTTCTCCATATCCAAGTCAGCATACTTACCAGTTTTTGTTGACTTGAATAATGTCTCGTTCACAGTATTATTCCAGGAGCTGTTTTTGGAACTAGGAATTTCTATTGCAGAATATTTTCATGAAGCTTCTACTCCAATAACAAATGCTATTATTTCTTCAGAAATAACATCTGGCACTCCCAACACGCTTGATCTGATTTCAGTACCTTTAAAGGGTGCCAAACCCATCTCTTCTCTTGATTTACCTTCCAATTCTGGATAAAGTATAACCAAGTTTCTTTCTTCTTCTTCAGAAGCTTCTTTGTCATAAACCGAAGCTCTTACCCAGAAATGTCTTACCAGGGTCTTGTAAGTAGGACCATTAAGCATATCAAAGTATTTCATCAGTCCTTGAACCACATAGTATTCCTTGATATCATACCCATGAAACATCAGGGATTTGAAATCGATAGGACTTTCCACTTGAATCTTCAACTGATATTCTTTTAGATTCATTGCTGACCCAGAGATTACATACGCGGCCCTTTCAGGTTGATCTTGTTGTTGAACTGATTGCAGATCTTGATTACCATATTCTGGAATGGTACTTGAAGATGCCATTGATTTTGATTGAGGAATATGATGATTTTAGGGTTCTAGGTTTGAGAGAGTTTGCTTAGCAAATACGAAAGCAACAAAGAGAAAGTGTAGGTAGTGAAGTGAGTAGTGTGTGTTTTGTTTAAGTATTTTGAGTAAAAACGTTTGAATACACAGGGGACAAACAAACACAACATTAATGACAGTTTAGGGGCGCGAGATAGTACTATGAAAGCATAAAGATCATCATTGCCCTTTTTGTTATACACCAATACATTTATGCCACGTTATCAAATTTCAGATGCGTTGTATAAGTTAGTGGGACAGATGTCACTAGAAGCAACTCCAGAAATTCCACTAACTCCTACTATTCAGAAGCACAAAGATTCCACTTCTGAAGTTTGAAATTCTGATGACTCATCAGGAGCACATTTTCCTCAGAACCTCACTTAAGAGCTTCTGATGGACTATGGCTTCTGAACTGACTTCAAAACCTAAACTTCCCATTCAGGAACAAGCAATTTTAATCAGACACATAATGCATGTTCAAATTTTTCTTAATGAATTCAAATCTTTCAACTGTTAAAGGCTTAGTAAATATATCAGCCCATTGATTTTCAGTGTCAATGAATTGTATATCTAAAATTCCTTTTTGAACATAATCTCTGATAAAATGGTGTTTGATCTCAATATGCTTGGCTCTTGAATGTAGAATTGGATTCTTTGACAAACAAATAGCAGCAGTATTATCACAAAAAATGGGAATACTATTAGCATTAATCTGAAAGTCTTCCAACTGATGTTTCATCCAGAGTAGTTGTGTGCAACAACTTGCAGCTGAAATGTATTCTGCTTCTGCTGTAGACATAGCAATAGTTACTTGTCTTTTGCTAGCCCAGGATATTAGATTATCACCCAGGAATTGACAATTTCCACTGGTTGACTTTCTTTCAATCCTGTCACCAGCATAATCAGCATCACAGAATCCAATTAGCTTGTAATCTGAGGATTTCCTATAAAGGAGTCCCAGATTAGTTGTTCCTTTCAGATACCTGAAGATTCTTTTAACTGCAATTAAATGAGATTCTCTAGGATCTGACTGAAACCTTGCACACAAGCATACACTGAATAAAATATCCCTAGATGCAGTGAGGTATAACAGAGAACCAATCATACCTCTGTATAGCTTCTGGTCTACTTTTGATCCTTCATCTTCTTTGCTTCAGGTGTGTAACGTCCTACTTTTAATATTTAATATTTTATTAATTTATTGTATTTTTAGTGTATTATAATTTGATTTATAATATATATTTTGATGAAATATGCTAATATGTGTTATTTGGTGTAAAAATATATTTGTTATAGAAATAGGTTTGTTATGTAGAGATATATTTGTTATAGAAATATGTTTGTTATGTAAAGATATATTTGTTATAGAAATATATTTGTTATTTGGTTTGAAAATATATTTGTTATTTTATGTAGAAATATATATGTTATTTTGTGTGGATATATATATGTTATCTAGTATAGAAATATATTTGTTATTTGGTGTATTATTATTAAGTTATTAGGGAAGAGAGTAGTTTTTGGTGATAAGAGTAAATAAGATAGAGGAGAAGAGATATATAAATAGGAGAAGCTAGGTTAGAATCGTTTTAAGGTAAAAACAGTTTTTGTGAGAAAAGTAGCCACCAAAGAGAAGAGAGAAAGCAATTGCCGTTTTTCTGAAATCTGCCTCAGTAAAACAGCGATTTCTCACTCGTTAACCGTTGGATCGTGACGAATTTTGGACACAAGGTTCACAACACCTGGGTCTACCTTTTCACCGTTCGGATCGTCGAAACAAAGTCGGAGTTAAGAGAAAACTGTCGCGCACTGAAGCAGTATATTTGGGTGTTTTCATCACTTTTGTTCTCTTTCGTAAGCTTTGTTCATCTGAATTAAGGTAAGGGTGAGACTAACTCTCATTAAAATTAAGTGTATGATCTCTGAAATTACATCTAACATGTTAGGGATTAGTTTTGAGAGTTTTTGAGAATTAGGGTTATGAGAGAATTTAATGGTTTAATGATGTTTAACGGTTTAAGTGATGCAAAATTGATGCACATACCTTAGATAATTCATAAGATGATAATCGGAATTAGTTTTAAGGTTAGAACCATGAGATTAGGCTGTTCCAGATTTTCTAAGTTGTTTACTTGTGCTGTTTTGAATTGTTTTGATTATGATTTGAGTTTTGATATGAATATGTGATTTGCTGGTAATTGAATTATCATTTCAGTACTTGTAATTTGATATGCAATTCTTTCTTTAATTGATTGTGCATGAGTTATATGATGAAGTTGTTTATGATTAATGAATCTTTTATGGTTGATTTAATATTGAATTATGAAGTTGTTGTTGTGGTATTGAGATGGTGTCGTGTCGTTGCATTGAGTCGTGTCGTTGCATTGAGTCGTGTTATTGCATAGCATAGTCAGCGATGGGGGCTTGATGCCTGACAGGTCCTTTTACGACCTCAGCGATGGGGGCTTGATGCCTGACAGGTCCTTTTACGACCTTAGCGATGGGGGCTTGATGCCTGACAGGTCCTATTTGACCTTTAGCGATGGGGGCTTATGCCCTGGATGGTACCACATGCATATAAGTTGTTAAGATGTCAAGATGTTAAGAAGTTGCATAGTCGTGTCGAGTTGTCTAAGTTGTCTAAGATGTTGAGTTGTTGAAAAAGAGTCTTGATGAAATAATTATGAATGCATTCGTTGTTTAACATGATGAACTTGATGATGCGATGATGTTTTCTATATGATGAATTTTGATGATGTTTCTATACATGATTATGATGAGTTGTTTGAGATTATATCTGTTGATGAATATGATGAACTATGATGAGTTGCTTTATGATTGTACTTGTTGAAGATTATGTGATTAATTGATGTTTTAAGTTGTTAGTTGTAAATTGATGAATTATATGCTTAAGTTTAATGTTTGTGAAATCTCACCCCTTCTGTTGGAATTGCCGCCTTGTGGGCAAGTGCAGATTTCCAGGACTAGTTGTTGATGTGAGTGGACTCCTCACGTGTCTAGGTGCTCTGATACGTAACGGGATGGGAAACTTTGCTTATGTTTTCTATTCTTTACGTATTAAACTATGAGATTTTATGAACATGATATTAAAGAATTTGATGAGATTTTACGTAGAGGCCTTCGTGCCAAAGTTGTTTTTAAGATTTTTGAAATAAATTCTGCTGCGAAGTGATTTAAGATTTGATTGAAATATTTTGAAGGATAAATGATTATTTATTCCATTGTGATTTTTAAGAAATGTAGCATTCCGTTTAAGTTGTGAAACTCTGATTATTATTTTGAGAAATTTTTATGCTGGGAAAACAGGGTGTTACAAGGTGCATGTTGGATGCATTGGAGTGTTCATCAGCTTACAGTCTTCAAGCTTGAACTTCTTCAGAAGCTCCTTTGCATATTTTTTTTTATGAACATATACTCCATCTTTGATTTGATTAATTTGAATGCCCAGGAAGAACTTCAGCTCTCCCATCATGCTCATTTCAAATTCATCCTGCATTAACTTAGAAAACTCCTTGCAAAGAGATGCATTAGTAGAACCAAATATTATATCATCAACATATATTTGCACAATAAGAATGTCTTTCTCAAGGGTTCTTTTGAAGAGTGTTGTATCAATTTGACCTCGTTTAAAATCATTTTTAATCAGGAAATTACTTAGTCTATCATACCAAGCTCTGGGAGCTTGTTTCAAGCCATATAATGATTTCTTTAGTTTGTAAACATGGTCATGATGCTTCAGATCCTCAAAACCAGGAGGTTGTTTCACATACACTTCTTCTTCTATGACACCATTAAGAAATGCACTCTTGACATCCATTTGATATAATATAATGTCATGATTAACTGCGTAAGATAGAAGTAACCTGATTGCTTCCAATCTTGAAACTGGAGTAAATGTTTCAGTATAATCAATGCCTTCTTGTTGACTGTATCCCTGTGCAACAAGTCTGGCTTTGTTTCTGGTTACTTCACCTTGCTCATTCAGTTTGTTTCTGAATACCCATTTTGTTCCAATAATGTTCTTCTGAGAAGGTTTGGGTACTAGATCCCACACATCATTTCGTTGAAATTGATTCAGCTCTTCTTGCATAGCTAAGATCCATCCATCATCTGAAAGTGCTTCATCAACTGTTGTAGGCTCAATCATTGTTATCAGTCCTATCATAGATTTTTCTTGTCTGAAGTGTGATCTTGTTCTTCTGAGACGTTCTTTACTCCCAATGATTTGATCCTCAGGATGAGAAGACTTGTATTTGAAAGTGTTGTTGGATGAATTTGCTTGCTGTGAGCGATCTTGTGCTTCATCAGAAGCAACTTCATCTTGAGCTTCTAATGTGGGTGCAGCTTTTGGACTTTCTTCAGATTCAATTATTTGATCAGGTTCTGAAGTGTCTTCAGAAACCTATATCTCTGCAGAACCTTCATCTTACTTTGAAGTTTTATCTTCAAGTTTTTTGTCATCAAATTTAACGTGCATAGATTCTTCAACACAAAGTGTCTCTGAATTATACACTATGTATGCCTTTGACCTTTTAGAGTAACCTAAAAAGATTCCTCTTTGGGTCTTGGCATCAAATTTCTTTAGGTAGAGCTTGTTGTTCAAAATGTAACATGTACATCCAAATTGATGAAAGTAAGAGATATTGGGTTTCTTCCTTTGAAGAGTTCATATGCTGTTTTCTCCAAGATAGGTCTAATGTAGATCCTATTCTGGACATAACACGCTGTATTCATAGCTTCTGTCCAAAAATGTTTTGCCAAATTGTTTTCGTGGATCATGGTTCTGGCCATTTCTTGTAAAGTTCTATTCTTTCTCTCTACAACCCCATTTTGTTGTGGAGTTCTAGGAGAAGAGAATTCATGGATGATTCCATGTTTTTCACAAAAAGCTTCAAATGACTCATTTTCAAATTCACCACCATGATCACTTCTAATTTTCAAAATTTTGGCTTCTTTTTTAGATTGAATAAGAGTGCAGAAGTTACTGAACACATCATATGCATGATCTTTGTTTTTCAGGAATTTCACCCAAGTCCATCTGTTGTAATCATCAACAATGACTAATCCATACTTACTCCCATATAAGGATGCAATGCTAACTGGTCCAAATAAGTCAATATGAATTAGTTCTAAAGGTCTTGAGGTGGAAACAATGTCTTTAGCTTTGAAAGATGATTTAACAATTTTTCCTTTTTGGCATGCACCACAGAGTGCATCTGAATGATAATCAATGGCAGGAAGGCCTTTGACAAGTTGTAACTTACTAAGGTTAGAGATTAATCTCCAGTTAGCATGTCCCAACCTTCTATGCCACATCCATTTCTTATCATTCATTGACAGAAGACAAATTACCTTCTGATAAGCCAATTCAGAGAAATTGATTTTGTAAACATTTTCCACTCTCTTTCCTTTGAACACTATGGATTTATCATCCTTGTTGATTACTGTGCAGTTGACTTTTTCAAATAATACATCATAACCATTGTCACAGAATTGACTGATGCTCAATAGGTTATGTTCAAGCCCATCTACCAACCACACATTATTAATAGAGGTAGAGGAATTACCAATAGTCCCCGTACCAATAATCTTCCCGGACTGGTTGCCTCCAAACTTTACATTTCCTCCTTCTTTCATTGTGAGGGATAGGAACATTGACTTCTCTCCTGTCATGTGCCTTGAGCAACCGCTGTCCAGGTACCATGACTTTTGCTTTAGACAAATCTACAGTATTGACAATTTCAGATTTAGGTACCCATTGTTTTATGGGTCCTTTAAGTGACTCTATTAGTTCTTCTCTAAGGATTTTGGAATATACCTCATTTTCATCTTCTGAATCTGATTCAGTTTCTGCTTCTGAAATTGTTGTAGCTACTAACCCAACAACTAACTTAGCACCTTCGTCAGAATCACCTTTGTCAGACTCAGATTCACTATCCAAATCATCCCATGTGGCCATCAAACTCTACTTTAACTGTTTCTTGAACTTGCTAGACTTGAATGTTGGTTTCTTTGACTTTTCCTTTGACTTTTCCTTCTGAAGATCAGGGCAATCAGCAATGAAATGACCGGGCTTCTTGCAGTTGAAGCATCCCTTCTGATCTTCCTTCTTTGAGCTTCTGAAGCTACCTCTTCTGGACACAAACTTCTTATTCATTTTGGCTAGATACTGAAGTCTGTTTGAGAGCATAGCCATCATCTCAGTAACCTTTTCATCAGAATCTCCGGTTGGTGAATCTTCTTCTTCAGACTCAACCACTTTAAGAGCTTTTGATGACTTGCCTTTGGATGGAAGAGCTATTGATTTACTCTTTTTAGTAGACTCATGTTCATTAAGACTTAACTCATGAACTTTGAGAGAACTAACAAGATCTTCAACACTTAAAGTGTTTAAATCTTTAGCTTCCTCAATGGCAGTCACATTTGGTCTCCATCTGACAGGCAGACTTCTGAGTATCTTACTCACGTGATCAGAAGCAACAAGCTTTTCTTCAGTATTTGAAGTCTAGAGACTAAGGTTTGAAATCTTGAGTACATCTCCTCAATACTTTCATTATCCTTCATCTTGAACAGCTCATACTGATGAACAAGCATCAATGCTTTAGCTTCTCTGACTTTCTTGCTTCCTTCATAGTTAGCACATAAAGATGCAAACATAGCTTTTGCAGTTGATTTATCACTCATCTTCATGTACTCTACTCGTGGTATAGCAGAAACTATAGAGCCTCTGATCTTATGATGTTTCTTGTACATCTTCTTCTGAGCAGGAGTATGAATCTTTCTATCAACAGCAGCTCCTTCTTCATCAAGGATTAAGTCACCAACTCCATATTCCAGAATATCCATAGTTCTTCATCTAAGCCCATGATATAATTGTAGAAGTTGGTTTTCCACCAAGAAAACTCTTCAGGATCTCCATTAAACTTTGGAACCTTCCCTGCGTCAGTTTTCTTTTCACTATAATCATAGGATACAGCATGATGACTACCACCAAAACCAGCAGAACCAGAAACAGATGATTCAACAGACATGTTTTTCTCAGATCTTGGACTGTTACACTGTTAAGTGTTGACAACAGAACCAAGGCTCTGATACCAATTGAAGGGGAGAAAAACACAAGAGGGGGGGGGGGGGTTGAATTGTGTTTTACTTTTCTTTGTTTTCAATAAAAAGGCACTAGAACACTTATGATCAGAAGCGCAAGAGACAACTTCTGAAGAAGATGTTCAAGAGCGTATGCAACGGAAAGATAAACAGAGAGAAAAGAAAAAGCAGGACACAAGCAATTTATACAGGTTCCTTCCACAAACCAAAAGTAGTCATGTCCCCCTTGCACTTCCAAGGAGAGTTCACTTAATGTAATATCTGATTACAAATGCTCAAGCACACAAGCAAGAGACTTCAAATGCTCAAGATCACAATCAAGAGACTTATAATGCTCAAGCACACAAGCAAGAGACTTCTATCAAACAAAATTACAAGGAAAATGTTTGAGGTTGAGCACTTGATATACAATCAGTGGTGTTCACAATGTAATTCAGATACAGACTCTTAAGACTTTTGAATTTCAAGGATATGAACTTGAAAACAGAAATTTTAAGTGAACTTTGGATGCTTAAACAATTTGACAGAGTTTTTGCACTTTTAAAATATTGTAGAGTCCTATTGTTCTTCAAGTGTTCACTCCTTCATATAGAGGTGTGAAATGAACGTTGTAAGTGCCAACACATCCAAAAAGAGTCGTTGTTGAAGCTTGATCTTTCACCAATGATTCTTTGCCTGATTAAGTTATTGTCATATGAAGGATCAATTTCAAATCCATTCCAGTTGTGAAGGAACATTGTTACAGGCGTGGGTGTATTTCAGAGCTGTTATCTTGTCTTGTAGTAGAGACACAAAACAGAGTAGTGGAGAAAGTGGTTGTACAGTTCGTACAGAGTACAATGTCAACGCTTCTTGTATCTTTGCAGCCAAATGACTTCAAATCCTTTTGAAATGACCGTTGCATTATTCTACTAGTCTTCTGCCAATTCTATATGACTTTCGTTCCAAAATATAACACTTAATCCATAAAATCTTGAATCATTTTACTTTTGGTGAAATTTCTGAAGAGCCAGCTTCTAAGGACCTTCAGCTTTTGATGACGTCATACTCTTCAGGAGCGCAAGTCTTTAGGAGCGCCTGCCTTCAGGAGCGCTTTACTTCAGGAGCGCTTGCCTTCAGGAGCGCTTTACTTCAGGAGCGCTTTAAGCTTCATTATATTTGTTTCCTTTGCTCTTTATTTTGTTCTTACAGAACCTTTGTAAGATATAACACTCGGTCTATGGTCCTGTACACTTGAACAATTGTTAGCAATACCAATTGTCAATTTTTAATACCTTGTTATCATCAAAACTCTTTAGGATTTATTGTTAAACACATTTTGTTCCAACACTATATACATTCCTCAACTCTTTCTATCAAGAAAATTATTCCAGTTCAATTGTAGAAAAAGAAACCATTTGTTTAAGTGTTAAATGAGCGAAAGGAACAAACTTATATAAGTTGTTCTAGGCTACAGAAGTCCTATAAAATACTCGCTCTGTTTCATAATACTTGTCCATTTTAAAGAATAATTTTGTTTCACAATACTTGTCACTTTCAAGTTTCAATGCAACATTAATTATTGTCTTGTCAATAATACCCTTACATATTTATTGTAGAGAGAGAAAAAATAGAATGAAATAATAAATGGTTAAGGGTATTATAGAAAATACACACATAATTTCATCAAAAATAACAAAATTTATTTGGTTTCTTGGTTACTACAATTTCTCCAAAATAAACATGTATTTTGAAATTGAGGAAATATATGGTATGAGACTTGAAATTCAACAATTTAGACCACCTTTATTCATCCTGGCTAACCCTAGATTTGTTATGGATTGGCCACATACACCAAACTAAAAATGTAAAACTAAAAAAACCAAACAAATACTCCCTTCATTTCATAATTATTGTCTCTTTAGTATTTTTTTTTTCTTTTTCTTAAAATAATTGTCACTTTACAATATCAATGCAGCATTTATTATTATTTTCCACTATTATACCATTATTTATTGAATTTCATCCAACTTAACTACTCTACTAACTACAATTAATAAATGTATTTTAGCAAATGCAATTAATTTTACCATTCAAATCAACATAATTAATCATTTTCTTAATAATCGTACATAAATCTTAAACGACTAATATTATAAGATGGAGGATAACTTACACTATCGCTCTATCATCAATTTAGTCCATATTAAAATCAAGGAAAAAAGTCTTTACTATTCTTTCATCAAACTATTTTGTCTCTAAGTTAACAAAATTAACTATTTGTCATAATAAGTTTTTTTTACACTTTGATAATAATTTAGAGGAGGCACACTTGGTTGGACGACCCAAATAAAAGTCTTTAGCTACACATAAAATAAAGAAAAAATTAAAAATAAAAAATAAAATTACAAGATATTAATTGATGTGACTAAAATATTTTTATTTAATTTTGTTAATTTCATATGAGTGTGTCCAATAATATTTATTTGAGATTGTGTCCATGAAAAACTTTCCCTAATCCTTATTTATTAATTTTGTTAAGTCTAACCCTAATTTTTTCCCTCCATAATGCTTTTTAGGTTTGTAACAAATCTATCCTAAAATTTTGCCTCTCAAAATGCATCAAATATGTTTTTATTAATAGCAAAAAAAAAAAACTAAACCTAAACAAATCCATTCATAAATAGCAAAAAAAAAAAAAGGCTAAACATATCGATAGACTTCTACATATTTTTTTTTCTTTTCTTCTTATTAATCTTAGTTTTTTTAACTAATTTTCTTATTTTGTGTTCTACACTTTTTTTTGACAAAGTATTTTGTACAATTATTTAATACTAAAAAAATGCATCGTTCTTATCCTCTTGCCTTTTTTTTATACACTTCTTTGATACTAAAAAAATGCATCTTTCTTTTTTTTTGACAATATTTTGTAGATTTATATGATACCCTAATTTCCATGATAACTTGGCTATATATACCAAACCCTAAACTGTGTTTCTCTAAAAAAAACTTTAACCCGTGGTAAATTTCACACACATCACAAGAATCATATCTATTGATATTTAGAGTTTTGCAAATGGAACGACGTGACCTTACAACTTTCCTCTCATACCACTGCTTAACTGGTAACTTTTTGATCATACACCTGAATTGTCGGCAGCGATACGGTCAAGAGGGGAAATAGTTTTAACAGTTGCTTCGAGTGGTATAGCTGCATTATTAATACCAGGAGGTAGAACCGCACATTCGAGATTTGGCCTTCCCTTTATTATCGATGAATGCTCCACGTGTAATGTCAAACCTAATACCCTGTTGGCTCAGTTGGTAGTCCAAGCAAGATTAGTAATATGGGACGAGGCTCTGATGATGCACAAATTTTACTTTGAAGCACTTGATCATTCTTTCAGAGACGTTATGAAGGAGGTGGACAAGAGAAACAAATATATCCCTTTGTACCTATAATTCCTAAAAGCACAAGACCAGAAATCGTTTATGTTATTATCAATTCTTCAAAACTATGGAATTATTGTGAGGTTCTTACCTTGACTAAGAACATGAGGCTTTTGTCCGGTGCGTCGATAGTAGACATGGAGGAAAAAAGACAATTTTCAGAATGGGTTTTAAGTATAAGCAATGGACGAATAGGGGAAGACAATGAAGTGGACAAGACCATTGTTATCCCGTCAGATTTGCTCATAGAAAGCGCAGGAGATCCTCTTGCTGCTATTGTTGAAAGCACGTATCCTAACATCTTGGAGAGCATGAGTGACATAGGTTACTTTCAAAATAGAGCTATATTGACAACAAAAAATTCCATAGTCGAGAAGATCAACGACTATATGTTGGACATGGTTCCAGATGAGGAGAAGGTTTATTTGAGTTATGATTCACCTATTCATCGTAACTTAACCGATGATCATATTGACAATGTTCATACACCTGAATTCCTCAACACCATCACTACTTCTGGACTTCCTAATCACAAATTAAGGTTAAAGGTTGGTGTGTCAGTTATGTTGTTGAGAAATATAGATACACGATATGGATTATGCAATGGAACCAGATTGGTTATCAATAGGATGGGAAGATACGTCATTGAGGGGAGGGTCATTTCCGGAAGTAATGTTGGTGAACAGGTTTTTGTATCCAGGTTATCTATATCGCCTTCAGATGTCAGGATTCCCTTTAAGTTTCAACGAAAACAATTCCCTTTGTCTGTATCATTTGCAATGACAATTAACAAAAGTCAAGGACAGTCGCTTAAACATGTTGGTGTATATCTACCAACACCTGTAATTTTTCACAGACAGTCGTATGTTGCTGTTTCAAGAGTTACATCCAGAGAAGGACTAAAGATATTGATCACGAATGAAGATGGTGAAGATACCAATGTGACTTCTAACGTCGTATATGATGAAGTATTTCGCAATCTGCGATGAAACAACATGCCAATTTACTAAAAATTTCATATTCTCTTACCGAATTATTGATAGGATTACCGAATTTTCTTTTATAATATTTTTCAGATTTTATACATTTTATGGAGCGTTTTATTTTGTCTACTCTAGATTATCATCTGTTATTTTTTCACCGTTACCAATTATATATTGCATTTTATTATTCGTATGTCATTTCTTTAGCAATAAAACCGTGCGGGCACGAGTCCAGTTTCTAGTTTAGAGATTAAATTGACTTACTCTTCATAATTTATGGATTTTTAGTTGATTTTATTAATTTAAAAATTAAATTGTAAAAGAAAAGAAAAGAAAAAGTATATGTATAACAACAGAGCAGGAGCTCCCTCGTGCGCCGCCCTCTCACTCCGGACGCTACGGCGCTACCATGATTTCGGTTCCATTCACTCTAAGCCAATTGATGATTCACTAATTTCTCCTTCCTTCTCCAATTGTTTGTTTTAGGGTTTTAGAATTGAGAATTGTTAATGGAGAAAGTAGACTCTGAAATCATCCCTATGCCTATGGCTTTCCCTCCTTACCGTCGATCTCACTTCCGCAGCCATACTTACACAACCCTTCTCCGTATTCTCACCCATCTTTCTCCTTCCACCGTTTCAACTCAACAACAACAACCCCTCAACGTTCCTGGTACATTCTTGTTCATGTTTCTTCTACTCTTACCTTTTGTTTTACTACTTTCGTGTTGTGCTTAGCTCAAATGATAGAGACATTGTCATTATATTTATATATATGCATGATCCGGGGTTCGAACCTAGACTCCCCATTTTGCCTTTAAGAGGTGAATTTCTAGCTACTAGGCTACTTGACAAAAAAAAAAAATTAGAAATTGTGAGAGAAAGTAGTTTACATTTTTTGTTCTGTATTTCATCAAATCATTTTTATTGAATGTTTGGTTCTGCGGTGAGAAAAGCTAATTTTCAATGAATTGATTTTACTTTAGTTGAATGTAGACTGATTTATGTTTTCATACATTTATATGAAACTATGAAAGTGAGTTGAACAATAAATTCCAGTGTAAAAACCACATTTAGACTTAAAAGTGACAAACCCTAGCTTCAAGTTAGAATCAACTCTGGAGGCCAAATCAATGGTTACTCGAGGTCAATCAGACATGTCAAAATCAATTTTACACCCAAAAGTGGAACCAAACATAGACTAAAGCGTAGAGGAATTTGAACAAACCGTTATTGTCCGGTGATACATGCTATTTAGTACAAAACGTGTTCAAAATCACGGCTATAGTGGCGTTATAACAATATTGCATAGTGGAATTGTATCAATCCGCTATCCGTGATTGACTCAACACAGTTAGTTATACGAATATGGTCTTGTTTGGCTCTGTAGTACAAATATTCTGCTTGCACAGTTAGTTACAATGTTAAGACTTTTTTTGGCTAGCTGTGCTGTATTACTCTATTAAGGGCAGTGGTTGCTGTGGCAGAGACATCAAAAACCTTCATGTCTCACAGCTAGGGTTGTGGAAGCGCTTGCCCCCTTTCTTTTTTGATATTATTGATTTGAATGATTGTTCAATTCAGTTTCTTTTGTTAATTGAAAACACAAGGGTGTTCCTTTTCTTCAATATTTTTTTCTTAGATATAAAAAAACTTCTTGTCAAAACAGAAATATAAATAATTTGATGTCACAGCTAAGGTTGCGGTTGCAGACATTTTTAACTTGCCACTTATATATATATATATATATATATATATATATATATATATATATATATATATATATATATTTGTTGATTGAAAAACAGAAGGGTGTTCTTTTTCTTCATTTTTTAAAAACTTTTTTGTGAAGTTTCCTGTTGGATTTTGAATTAAAGCTTATTTGTTTGGTTGTTTTTATGGATCAAATTGATGATAGGTCCTATTTAATTGCTGCACGTTTCATATTTTTTTGCTACACTCTTTGTTAAAAAATTTAATAATTTTTCTTCCTATTTCAAGATAATGGCAATGTTGGAATGGCGCAAGAAAACCAGGAAAAGGAGCCTGAGAACTCTGAGTTAAAAGTTGGTGCTGATGTCAAGGATCCCAAGGGTCCAATACCCTTGAAGGGAATACATGATGTCCATGAGGCCATTGAAAGTGTTGGAGACAAGGGCAATGATTTGAGTGCCAATGCTATGGTCCTAGATGATGCAGCAGAATTTCTTATGGGAAGAGATGAACCATCTACACAAACAGATGGTTTTCATTTGGAACAAATGATAATGGACGAGTTGGAGCTTGTTGTGAAAGGGGATGAAGATCCTGTTTGTGATGATAGTTTAATCCCCTTGAACTGCGAGAAACAGAATAGTGGTAGTGAAGTTGATTTGATGGATTTCCGAGTAGAACATGTTGAACATCTGCGTTCTGGTACAAACACGTCTGAAAGGGTAAGTGAGGTGCAGTCGCAAGTTCAAGGGGGGCTTAATCAACTTGACTCGGAAGCCTTTCATGTGTCCGAGTCAACAAAGGGACAAGCTTCTGACTCCGTGATCAGTAGTACATCAAGTATAAACAATGAAAGACAACAAAAGGAAACAGAATCGGTAACACTGGTTTGTCCTCTAGCGGGATCTCTTCCTACTATTCAAGAGGGTGTATTTGAGAAGGAAGAACACAATGGTCATAAGGTTGATGAAGCAACTCATAGTTCTTTAGATCTTGATACGAATATTGAAGCATTGAATATGATAGAAGATGGTGGATTACTGGATTCCACAATTATGAAAGATAAATGTGAAACGAAAAATGAAGAGCAATCAGAGAAGTTAATTTGTGTGAAAAATACAACAAGTTCTTCTGATATTCTGATCGAAGAAGGAGATTTAGAAGAGGGAGAAATTTCTGGAGATTTTTCAATGGACGGAAACACATTTGATGTGTCTTCTGTGGATGCTTTAGTTTCAGAACAGATGAAATTGGATGAGATTGAGAAACCCGGGAGTTCATTTGAAAACATGGTTTCTCCTTTCAATACGGGTATCTCCTTTCAAGGCTTTCCATCTAATCTCTTTATGGCAAATGCAATTCAAGATACACCAACTTTAACCAAAAATCAAGTATTTCACAAAGGATTCATGGGAGAAACCTCTATCAAAGATAATGGGAACTCGTCTGTAGTACAGGTATGGATTTCACCCAGTATTTTAGCACAATATGCAATGTAGCCTACCTTTTATTTTAGTTACCTTTACATTATGTTCTGTACTCACCACCAATGATGAATGGAAGATATTCGATGATGATCCTTGCTTTTATAATTTTTAATATATCGTCCTATTTGAGTTTATTTGGGAAAATTTATTTAAGGTCGGAATGATGTTCTGAAATACTTTATCATCAACCATATCCTTCGGTATCCTATGTAGAGTTCCATAATATAGACAACTATTCAATGATTTTAAAACTTGGTGATGTTTACTTTTCTTTGATTAATTATTGTTCATATGCAGCAGATTGTTGATGCCAGCAGAAAGGAACAAAGTGGTCCTGATCCTAAGAAGAAGAAAAACAAAAAGGTGTTCTTCTGATATTGTTGGCTTGTTATATTTTCTTTCTTAATATTGTATTGGAGTTCTAAACTTGTGATATGGGTTGAGGCTAGTTGATTTTTCCTCCTCTGAAGTCACCCCAACATCAGTTGATACATTATCTAAAGTTATTTTACGGTCAACCAAATCCTTACGGCAATTATTTTAGAGTTCCATAATGGGGACCAAAAATTTAATAATTTTAATGCAAGTGATGCTTATATTTTTTGCGAATTATTGATCATTTGCAGCAGATGGTTGATGCCAGTGGGAGCAAACGTGGTCCTGGTTCTCAGGAGAAGAAAACTAGAAAGAGGGTATTATTCTGATTTTATTAATATATCTTCCTTTATGTTGTATTAATGCCTTTGACTTGTAAATATATTTCTAAGCCAATTAATTTCACATCCTTTGAAGTCATTTCAACATTGGTTTATTAATTATCTGCTAGTTACGAGAATAATCCTTAGTTCTATGTTTTCGTATTACTGATGATTTCTTTATTTGATAAAATTTGCTCTGCAGAAGAAGTATCGAAAGAATAGAGCAGAAAAGAACAGAGAGCCAGGTGGTAAAAGGTTAAAGTGGACTCCTCCAGAACAAGAACAAAAACCAATTTATATATGTCGCCATTATATGAATGGAAAATGCCATAAGGTGGTTATAAACTCAATTATATTAAACCCCGACTTATTCTTCACTTTATATCATGACACCTTTATGCTTGTTTTAAAGTTCTTTTTATTGTTCTTCATTATACTGTTACACTAGACGAGATAGGGTTAGAAATGACGACGTTACAGAGAGAATTGGGGTAGTACCTAGTAGAAAAGATGGTGGAAACTAGACTTAGGTGGTTTGGGCATGTAGAGAGAAGACATGTAGATTATGTAGTAAGGAGAGTAGATCACATGGAGAGTAGTCAAATCACTAGACGGAGAGGGAGACTTAGAACAACTGTTAAGAGAAACTATTAAGAAAGATCTAGATATTAATGAGTTGGATAGAAATATTTTATTATAGAGCATTATGGCTTTGTTTGATCCATGTAGCCGACTCCACCTAGTTTGATAAGGCTTGATTCTTGTTGTTTGATTGTACCATTACACAATGCTTATGAGAACTTGTTATTTTAGTATTGATGCTTCATTTAACTTTTTGAAAGTAATAATTGATATATTTATTAATTGGAACGTAGAGCTTGCATGAATATTCATTTATATATGGGGTTAATGAGCCATGTCTTTAAATAACAAGATAAATTTCATGTTGATATTTACCTGTCATGTCAGAAGATTTCCGTATCCATGACTTGAATTAAAATCTTGTAAACTTTAGTAAAATTCATAATAGTACTTTAGTAAAATTACTTGTTTAAATTTTAACTGAAGTTTTCATACATACGAAATCATATATGAAACTAATGTATCGAAGTAAATTTTATCTACATGAGGCCTTTTTATCAAGTAATTTTTTTTTTTTTTTTTAAATTGAGGTCGTGGTTGCCTTGCTTGCCTTACCCTTGGGCCGACCCTGGTTACCTCATCAAGATCGTTGATGTAAGAGTAGTATATTTTTGCAATCTGTGCGATATTTGTTTGTGAAATTTGTAAATATAATATAATCTATCTATTGCAAATTATCAATTCTTACTTTCTCTTGCTTTCACAAAAACAAATTTGACAGGGTGATGAATGCAATTTCTCACATGACGCCATTCCTTTAACAAAGTCCATGGTATTGGTCTTCTTAAAATATCACTCCTTGGTATTCTTTTCAAGTTTAAATATGTCTTTGGTCCCTGCAAGTATATGTCACCTATTGGTTTTAGTCCCGGTAAATTTTTGTTTTTTATCCTTGCAAATCAAATATACCACTTTTTACTTTTGGTCTATGATTTTTGTTTTAATCTCGGTAAAATTTGTTCTTGTTGGAATTAATCCCTTTAATATGTGTTTGATATTCGTTTTAGTCCTTATGTTGTCTGTACTAGAGGGCCTAAAATCAAATACTCGGCATATTACGGTACTAATTCCAACATGAACAAATTTTTCAAAGACTAAAACAGAACATCAAAAGTCAAATGTAAAAGGCTGTATCTTCGTAAGGATAACAAAAAAAAATACTTATACAAGGACCAAAAACATATTTAAGCTTTCTTTTCATCAAGTTGTAACAAAACCAAGAGAAATTTACAGAACCTTGTATTGATTTTGAAATTGCAGCCATGTGCTCACTTTGCTCGTGACTCTTGTATGAAAGGGGATGATTGCCCATATGATCATCAGCTCTCCAAGTATCCTTGTTCCAATTTTGTGTCTAAAGGCTCCTGTTATAGAGGTCATACTTGTCTGTTTTCACACCAGGTACGACATCCTATTCAACTTTACCTGTTGTAAATGACTTAATGTCAACGAACGTAATAAATAATCAATGCTGTCATATAGCGGCTACACTGACGCTATAGCATAGTAAAATTTGAAAAACCAATACTGTTCTGTGATACACTATTTGTTCAAATTGTTGTTAAATAGTAGCATAGTGGAATTTGAACAAACTTCTTTTTTCTGCGATCCACAATTGACAACACTATAAATAACGGATTTGAATTGTATATTTATTCTCTCTTGGATTAAAATGAGCTCTCTCTTATTTAGGTGCGAACCAGCCAAGATATACCTACGCCTACAAATGGTTGCAAACCAGAGTTGAAGTCTCCTCTTTCGTCAGGAAAAACAAATTTCAGTACACCGCTGAATAATCATGGCACTGGTCCTGTCCAACAAAACAACTCCAATTCTAAGGGAATTTATTCTCACACAAATGTAGAAAGTAAGGTGACAGACGTTCCACAGACAAAGCCTACCTCAGCACCCAAAGGAATTAGATTTATAAATGTTGCTAACTTATCACCTAGTACACCAAAACAAGACACAGTAACACCAAACAAGGGAAATCTTGTCCACAGTGGAACATGTGATGAAGGTCAAAATACAGCAGAAGTTTCTAAAAAAATTCCAGCTGCCATGCCCAAAGGAGTTAACTTTCTTTCTTTTGGTAAAGGTTCTGTTTGCAGTTTTAAACGTTCTATGCAATCCACTGCAGAAGGAATGATATTGAAGTTGCCTCAGTCAGTCAATTTTGGTTTGTTTGAACATTCAGTTTCATCTCTGAATAAGGATGATCATGGAAAAGCTAGTGACAGAACCGCACACAATTTACCACAAACGGCGCTATTCTCACATGAGATTTCAGAGGAAAATCAATCAATGGCAGAACGAATGAAATCAAGGTTTCTAGGGAAAGATTCAACCGATGATTCTGTGAGGGATCACAGCCATTGTAAATCAGTTCAAGAGGTAAATAAGACATCCGATAATTTTCAGGCTTCAACTGTGACCTCAGCTACGCTTCTTGCTAGTCCCTTTGTTTCACATCTGTCTTCAGAAGGCCTGGTATCTGGATGTCATAAACAAGCATCAAACTTAGGCCAAAGGGCACTCATTTCGACTTTAGCTTTTGCAGCGGAGCATGAATCAAATATTAAGCTGAAATGCCCTACTGGTGCTTCACATGTATGATCAGAGGAAAATAAGTAAAACAATTGCAGCTCAGGGTTCAAAAAGAATAGCATTCCTAAAAAAAATTCAATACATGAAGCTCTTGGTGATTTGAATCAAGGCACTTCCTAGCTTAATGGATGATAACCAGGTAGGGGGTTGTTTAGTTTATTATGTTTCTATTTCTCTCGTGGTATGGTTGCAGGTACAATAGCACTATAGATTGCTAATACGTAAATCCTTAGTTCAATTGTTATTTTAGAGCATATTATTTATTTTAATATAGCATTTTCAATTTTAATAGTCCTTGTGTTATGCTCTTCATAACTCGGCAACGTAACTTGGCTTATCTTGTTGCAACTCAACTTTATTGCGGACATTGTAGGTAACGCACTCATGCTGTTCTTTATGACAACAAATTTGCATAGGTGGATTTCTCCATCTACCTGTCACTGTCAGTCACTTACACAAACAATATTCTTGCTTCTGGAAATGACTTGAGTTTTGAAGTGGTTAATTGGTTTTAAAATTTTGGTTCTATGATGCATGTACCTATTAAACTTGGTCTGGTGTTGCTTGTGCAGGTAACTTTGAGCAAATTGGCTGTCTTTTAAGATTTTGCACGAAAAGCAGCCTAAACCAGTTGTTTGATCTTAGTTTCTTATAGTTCTGCAGGTGTATATATTTTGTATTTAACAGTACTAGAAACTTCTGATGTCTAAATATTTTTTGGGAGAAATTCTGAAGAAAAAAAAAAGTTTGGACCAAGATATGGCTGAATGATGTCTTTTTGTGATATACACATTACAAATTTTTTATTTTTTTTTCATGTTTCATTTGCTATCATTTCTGGTTTACAATGTTTGTTCAACCATTTTAGTTTTTAACTTCATGTCTTGATCCTTGATATCCTAATGAGTTGAACTGAGCAGAGTTATATTAAGGATAAAGCTCCGAGACTATATATTTAGAGCAAAAATTCATTTTAGTCCTTTAAAAAAATTTGACGTTCAATTTTGTTTTTCATAATAATAATATTTAGAAACTATCAATTCAGGACATATTAGTCACTAATAAAAATATGAATACACCTGTACAAAAATAATAAAAATATGAATGACGAAGAAATACCAGTTCATGCATTTTAGACCGGATATGTACTTAAATACAAATCAATTTACCATAAACTCATTTTTAACCTAAATCAATTTCACAAAATCAATTTATTGAAAATCAATTTTTATCACCTCTTAACTAAAACACTTGGTTAAAATCAGGCAACACATATTCATAATGCAGCAATTTTAGAATTTGTTAACTCAAGAAAATCTAAACATATTCATAATGCAGCAATTTTAGAATTTGTTAACTCAAGAAAATCTAATTCCCTTCGTTGGCTCCTCCTTAGCCTCAACTTTTCCCACTAAAAAGGAATAAATAAAGTAAACATAAAAAGTAAAAGAAATAAAGTAGTAGTAGTAGTAGTACAAATGAAGGATTCACATAATTTCACGCCATAAAGCAATTGAAATTTGCTCTCTCCCATCTAAAAATGCTCATTGCCATACAAACTGATGAAAATACTCTCATGTGACTTAACTCACGCATGTGTTATACCTGGCGTGACTTAAGTCACGTTGAAATACAACCTACGTGACTTAAGACACGCTGAAAATTCACACTGAACCCAACGTGAGTTAACTCACCTTGGGTGTCTTTCAAATGTACTCTGCAATTCACATACAAACACAGAAGATATGAAATAAATTTTCTCTAACATTTATCTGTTAACAAAATCACCAAAACGGTATGAGTTTAACCTTTTATGCATGGTGGAGCCCTGAAGTTCTTAGTTCTGCATTCCTTCATCAATTTCTTCTTTCACATTCTCTGAAATTTGTTTAAGAATGTTTTCTTCCACTTCTTCAAGCTTTTGCATACACTGTTCAAAAGGACCTTTTTATGTGTTAATTTTACGTTTGCCTCTTTTATGCCACATCCTTTAAATCAAGCAGCAAAAGAATCGAACTCACATAGTTTTCTTATCAGTGAAAGACATATACATGAACCGGTTAATTGACCGTTGAGACCAAACTCTTGGAAATTGTGAATTTCCAAGAGTTACTTCAGAATGAAAAAAATAAATAAACTAGTATCCACATGACAAAGCTTGACAGCATAAAACTAGTTAGTAACCACAAAACAGAGACTAAGGATCCTCTCCATTTATATAAATAATCATCTCACTCTCCTTTGAGTCACAAAATAATAATAATTATAAGGAGAACACCGCAGCAACATATTTAACATGTTCAATAAAAACCTAATAATTAAAAGAATTACATCATTCAAAACGAAATCTTCAACATAGTCTTGTTCTGTACCCAAAGTAACAAAAACAAAAAACTAAGGCTACTACTACAATGTTGTCGGACACGATACTTCCAAATATAACAGTTCCATACACCAAACTAAACGTTGGCAAAAAATCTGTAAACTTGCAATCATTTAAGGAAGTGAGGGCTTATCAACCCAGCAATCTCAAGCATACCAACTTCATTTCTCCCTGCAAAGACCTTCTTCAGGTTCTCAGGGTCCTGTGTAATTAGAAACAAAGCAAAAAATCAGTTAAAACCAGTAAAAGGTTACAAAAGCTACATATCGTATTTGTGAATGCAAGATACCATTATATTAATGAATTGTTATCCCAGAAAACATTTAATTTAAGGATGACTCAAAAGTAATCAACATTGTACTAGTGTACTGTACAAGAGTAGTTGTACAAAGCTAGACGACAATAAACACTTCATTTGTAATTATATCAAACAGGGAACTTTAGATAAGATGGCTCCAAAATTGACGATAGAACCCATCTGCATCATCCATTATCATATAAGCTGCACAGAATTGCATATACAACAAAATTCAGACATATTGTGCAGATCAAACAATTAGGCATGGCAACAAAACCCATACCCGTGG
This sequence comes from Medicago lupulina, assembly GCA_958299785.1. Lineage (NCBI taxonomy): Eukaryota > Viridiplantae > Streptophyta > Magnoliopsida > Fabales > Fabaceae > Medicago > Medicago lupulina. Next base: position 33,903,408 of record OY283144.1, on the reverse strand, counting down.
TTACCCCCGAACCAAACCCAATTTGACGGGTTTTCCCCATTTTGACTGGGTTTGGGTATGGGTTTGGGTTTTCCCCGATTTCAAAACACGGGTATGGGTCGGGTAACGGGTATATAGGTATCCACCCCGAACCCATACCCAAACCCGTCCCAAATGCAAAAAATTACTTTTATGTTGATATGCGATGTTATTTGTTTGATAATTGTCGTGTTATAAAAACTACCATTGTTATTTAAAGGAGCAACTAAATCAATCGATCTAATAAATGTTAAAGTGAGCATATTGCTTAATAATGCATTACAACATTTATCTAGGGGTTGCAATAAAAAACTTCTATTTTTATTAAAAAAATTATATTGAATGCGGGGACGGGGATGGGGCGGGGATACCCGAACCCGTCGGGGATGGGGATGGGGTTTACTTTCTCATCCCCGTTGGGTATGGGTAGGGTAACGGGTAAGTATATGAGAATCGGATATGGGGATGGGGAATGTAAAACCCGTCACCACCCCGCCCCATTGCCATGCCTACAAACAATTGAAATGCAGAATAGCAGAGTTAGTAGTTCATGGCCAGACAGGTTAACAACTCACCAACCATTCTGAATGAACTTAACAATTGAAATGTTTTTGGAAAAGTTGTAGCACAAATTGAAGAGTGAAGACTCAATTTAGTCCGTCACAGTTTTCTCGCGGCCTAATTTAATGCATGACAGTAAATAATACCCAAGCCCTAACATTTTCATATTGAGGACAACTTAGTGCCTGATTTTGTCTACAATATAAAAATATTAGGGACTAATTCGGGTATTGGTTATTGTTACAAACTAAATTGTGTCGGGTCGCAAGAAAATTGTGAGACCAAAAAATTGGGTCTTCACTAAAAATAAAATATGAAGAATGGTGTTAAGAAGCACCATTTGTTGGATTCAATCAAGAGTTAGTCTCAACAGTCAATACCAAAACTTCATCATAATGTCTTGAAACCCCCCTCATAAGATAATGAAAAGAATAAACAATCAAATGAATGTTATTATATAATTAACAACTCACCAACCATTCTGAATGAACTTAACCAATGCGGTTTAACAATTTCAAAAACAAATTATTCCTAGGGTTGGTGTGAAATTTAGTTTTTTTTTGTCAAAAGGTAAAACCTTATCCAAAAGAGAAACAAATGAATTAGACGAACCTGAAGATTGTGTTACTTAATGTAGGTCCAAATGTCCATGAGTGCTTGGGTTCGTGAAATCTCGGGAAGGCCGACGAGGTCTTGCATCTCCGGTTAGATTTTTTTGGGCTTCATGATACCGCGAATTTTGCCGCCGGTGGGAGAGACGGTGACCTAAGTAACAACTGTTGTTCGGAGTGGGTTGCATCTCGGAGGTGTGGGAAACGCAACAAACCTTAGTGGTTGTTTGGGGCCTGAGGATTAGAGTGGATGATGTAGTAGAGAATAATAGTCTCGTTGCCATTGAAACCACCACATTCTTTCTTCTTTCACTCACAACGAACGAACAATGAATAGATTCAGATAATCTTAGTTAGTATCTCTCTCTTGGAAAAGAAACGTTAACTTATTCAATAAAACTATCCCCACTCCGCTCCAACCGTTATCCCATTCTCATCCCCCACCCACTCTTTTCAATTACCAAACTGCTCGTTAAGCTTTGAAACTTCAATTTGATTAGACAAGCATGAAATTCAGTCAAACATCAGTCATACCTGCTAGTATCATCTTTAATAAAGTTCCTAAAACAAAAACCTAATAATTCATGTGTTGTTACAGATACACTACATGACAAATCATAAGAATAGCCTTCACTTCACATGTATTTTTCTTGATAGCATTACTACATAGTTTACTATCTACACGGTATTGATATTAACACCAACCCATCTCCCTCCTCTTTCTATTATTTAATTTCCCATCTTTATATACAACCCAACCAGCAACCATCAATGAGCAGACATACTACTACCTTTTTCTCCAAATAAGCTGCAGTGAAGGAAACCACCCCCTTTACACCGAATTCCATACCCAGATATTATATATAATATTTTGAATTCTCATAAACCATGAAGCAAGTCATCCACAAACTCATGGAAATCCCCTTGCCATTCTCTTTAGTAACCTACTTTTCTCTTCCTTGGAAACACGTGGGTCGATATTACCAAGGTTTTTCACAAAACTGTTTGCTTCATCTTGCCGGCTGTGCTTACAATACCAATCAACGATGGAGTTATAAGTATTTTGGTCAGGCCTACATCCTTGCTTGATCATGTATCGAATAACATCGATAGCCTCAACAAACATTGACTCAGCAGCATAAGTTGCAACAAATGTGTTGTAAGTTACAACATTTGGAACAAGTGCAGAATCTTTCATTTCAGAAAATATCCTCAAAGCCTCCTTCATCCTGCCATTTTTGCAATATGCGTAAATAACAGTATTATATGAAATTTTATTCGGTTTCATACCTTTCTTCAGAACTTCCCTTAAGATTTCTTCTGATTTTTGGAACTTATCAGAACGGCTGTACATATACATCAAACTATTATATGTAGTCAAACATGGAGTAAAACCATTCTCATACATGAAGTTCAAAATCTCATTGGCCTTGGACACCACCTGCTTCCTCCCATATATTGAAATCATTGCATTCAGAGTAGTTAGGCCAGGTGCAATTCCTCTTTCCTTTAATTCAAAAAAAGCACGCTCTGTTTCCATCAGGAGATCACTCTTGCTACTTACTAGAACAAGGGTCTTCAACAGAACAGGATGTGTTTCAATAAAGCCGGAGTAAATCTCCTCGCCAAGTGCTTTCATCCTTTCAATCTCCTTACCATTGGCATAGGCATGAAGTAGAGAAGAGTATGTTAGCTCATTCGGTCTACACCGACCATCCTTCATTTCAGCAATAATTTTCTCAGACTGTTCCCAAAACCCTCCTCGAGCCAAGGCAGCTAAAACAGCATTATAAGTAGAGAGATCAGGAGTCACTCCAGATTCCAGCATGCTTTTATAAACAACCATTGCTTGATCAAACGAACCGCATCTGCTGTATGAACTAATTAAAGTGTTGAAAGTGTCCCTCTCTGGCACAAACCCGGATCTCTTCATCTCTTTAAATACTCCTGCCACTTCAGAGTCCATTTGATTCTGTCCAAACACAGCCAAAAGCGTGTTCCAAGTAGCAATATCAGGAGAACACCCACATTCCTTAATATCCTCAAAAATTTTCATCATTTCCACCAACATTCCACGATTACCATGCATCTTGATAAGAGCATTAAAGGTACAAATATTCGGTTTGCATCCCATCGCTTTCATTTCTTCATAAACTTCAAAAGCAAACTCAACTTTCCCAGCCTTCACAAACCCCGACAAAAGTGTGGTGTACGTAAAAACATCCGGCTTAATCCCTTTCTCCAACATCTGAACTTTAAACCAGGATGCTTCCTCCAACAAACCACCTCTAACATAAGCAGATATCAACGAATTGTAAGTAACAGAAGTCGGAGAAAAGCCATTACTTTCCATATCTTTAAGAACCTGCAAAGCCTCTTTGGGTCGTCTAGCCTTCGCAAAAACATCTAACAGCGCATTATAAGTAACCCTATCAGGAACAAAACCCGCAGATTTAATCCGGTCAAACATATTAACAGCTTCCTCATATAACGCATCTCGACGACAACAAGTGATAAGTGTATTATAAGTATACAAATCCGGAACAACTCCATTTGTTTTCATAGAATCAAAAAGGGCAGTAACACGAGACCAAGACATACCCATTTTGCCATAAACATTCAAAATGGAATTGTAAGTAACAAGAGTAGGAGTACATCCGTCACATTGCATTTTTTTGAACACAGAAACAGCATCTTTATAACGACCTCTACTAGCATAAGCAGTTATCAAACAAGTATAAGCATAAACATCAATCTCAAACCCATCATTTTCGAGTGATTGAAGCAAGGATGCAGCAGATGAAACCCGACCCGCTTTGCCGAGAATGTTAACAATAACAGCAATAGCAGAACCGGTTAAAAGATTAGAAGAATATTGATGGTTGCGAACCCAATCGAAAACGGAGAAGGCGAGTCGGGTTTTATTGTGAAAGCCTAAAGCTTTGAGAATAGCAAGAATATCACGAGATAAATGAGTGGGGTGTGGATGAGGTTGGGCGAAAAGGGGAGAGAGAATATTGTTGAGGTAAACGAGGGCATTAGGGGAGGTGTTAAGTAAGGTGTTAAGAACACGCTGACCTGGAGGAGAGAGGTCGTGGTTGGACCAGGGTTTACCAGAGTTGCTGTCAGAGGAGGATTTGGAGATGGCGGTACGAGTACGGGGGTGAGAAATTGTCGACTCAGCAATCTCAAGCATGCCAAATTCATCTCTCCCTGCAAAGACCTTCTTGAGGTTCTCATCAAAGAGAATAGGCCTCTTGTTTTCAGGGTCCTGTGTAATAAGAAACAAAGCAAAAATTCAGTTACAAAACGTATTTGTGAATGCAAGATAGCATTAGATTAATGTAAAACATTTAATTTAAGGATGACTTGGAAGTAATCAACATTGTACTAGGGTACTGTACAAGAGTAGTTTGACGATAATAAACACTTTATTTGTAATTATATCAAACAGAAAACTTTAGAGAAGATGGCTCCAAAATTGAAGATAGAACCCATATGCATCATCCATTATCATATAAGCTAAATATACAACAAAATTCAGACATATTGTGCAGATCAAACAATTGAAATCAGAATAGCAGAGTTCGTATTTCATGGCCAGAAAAGTTAATTATCTAGTGTGTGTAGAACAAGTGCAAATAAGATTAAAAATAAAGAGTGGTGGACATCACAGTCAAAATGTTTTTGGAAAAGTTGTGGCAGAAATTGAAGAGTGAAGACTCAATTTAGTCCTTCATAGTTTTCTTGCGGCCCAATTTAACGCATGACAATAAATAATACCCAAACCTAACATTTTCATGTTAAGGACAACTTAGTTCCTGATTTCGTCTACAATATAAAAATATTAGGTACTAATTTGGGTATTGGTTGTTGTCGTAAACTAAATTGTGAGACCGAATTGGGTCTTGACGCGATAAAATACGAAGAATGGCCCATTTAGAGCATCGAAAATGGAGACACCCATCTGTTGGGTTCAAGCTCAACAGTGAATACTAATACTTCATCCCTAGCCTGGCCCTCATAAAGATAATATATAACAATGAAAGGAACATTATTAAATATATAATCAACAACACACCAAGCATTCTGAATGAAGTTAATCTATGCAATTGAAAAAGGAGAGAATGGGTTTATTGAATTGAACCTGAAGATTGTGCTTGATTTTGCCTCCGGTGGGAGTGACGGTGGGAGTGACGGTGGAAGAAGTAACAACGACTGTTGTTCGGAGTGGGTTGCATCTGGAAGGCGTGGGAAACGCAGGAAACCTTGGTGGTTGCTGAGGTCTGAGGGTTAGAGTGGATGATGTAGAAGTAGTAGAGAATAATAATAGTCCCGTTGACACCATTGAAACCTCCATGTTTTTTCTTCTCCAACTATGAATAGGTTCGGATGGATAATCTTTGTTAGGGCAAACTTTTTGAAAATTAAGTCACTTATTTTTTTTTTAATAATAAGTCACGTATTTTTTTTTTTTTTAAGGAAAGTCACATATTATTTATTAGTACAATAAACATTAAAAAAATAGTTTTTAATAAACACTAAAATACATTTTTTTTCGGTAAACCAGGAGAATAGACAGACATCAAGGAGAAGCAACGACATCCCAACTAGGTTGGCACCCCGATGAACTCCCATCCTATACCGCCAAGCTCAAATATTATTAAAAAAGGGGGGAAAAATACATGAGGGGGAACTAGGCCAAAACCCTCAGAAAAGGAAGCAAAAAAGAACAAAAACGGGAAAACAGCAAAAAACAACAAAAAATAGCCACCTACGGAAATCTAATCCGAGGAAAACCAAACCTATCCGCAAATAACTCGTGGTGAACCTCAGCCGGCAAAGATGGGAGCCACACCTCCCCCACCATGGAATGGCCAAAATTAGCTAACTTGTCAGCACACATGTTGCCTTCCCGGAAAATATGAGATGAGAGGACATGAGTAAGATCAGCCCACAATTGCCGACGATTTAATGTACTGGCGTAAACTGCCGCAATATAAACAGTCGACTGCTGCCAGGTGACTTCTAGAGCAATGCATTGATTTGAGCCAAAAATAACTGTGCACTCCATCGCCCCAGAGGGCCAATAAATTTGGTAACAAAGGACCTCTATCATTCAGACAACTTTTAGAAACTCCAATACTATGCCAATACCAAGAAGGAACATGAGAAAATGTAATCATAGGTTCAGCCAGAAGAAAAAGACAGGCTTATGAGAAGCATATAAATTATTCAAGGCAATTCTTGTGTCCGAATTGCCAAAACCTCGGACATTCCAATAAAGCACTATCATTAATCAGAGGTATTTTTATCATCCTTGGAACGGGTTTTGTAAGGCTTACCAGTCGTTGTCTTAGCAATATGTTGCTTCTGCTTCCGAGTCAACACCGGTACAAAAGGAATTTCCGTAGCTCTTTGATCATAGTCTTTAGCTCGACACCAAAGCTCTAAATCGTGCTGAATCCTCGCAATGCTAGGAATCTTCGTAACAATATTTTGTGCCATATCATCCTGTGAACTTATGTCATTTGCCTCATTACCATCAACAGAACCATCAAAATTCGCACAAGAACCAACAGTGTCAACTGTGTCGTGGTTATCTTGAGATTCAGCAGATACCTCATTCATGACAACCTGCTCAAACTTAAAAAACTGGCAGTAGTTAACAACCATTTTGTCTGACGGTAGTTAACTACCGCTCATACTAGAAACAGAGCAATTCATCTTTATCTTTCATGAATTTTGGCTTGAAAAGAAATGAGTTGTGTCCACTTCGTTGTCATGAAGATTGGACACACCAAAATTGGCGCGTAAAGCCTCAACTTTCACAAAAGCTTCAACCTTAGACGGTTTGATCTCGAAGAAATAATCGGCAAAACTAGGTTTTCGATCAACAAGATCATCATCCGCATTCTCAACCATAACTATAAAATTATAAGTAAATTTTTTTGGTAGGGATTAAAAAAGCTATTAAAATTAAGTAAGGACTAAACTTAAAATGTCGTAGTTTTATAGAGACCAAAAACATATTTAACCTTTTATTTATTTACTATTCTACTTTCGTGAGAATATTTTGTTTAACAACACCAAAAAAACAACATGAACCAATTGATAGCATAAAGAGGAAAGAGAGACCAAGGATATACCTACATTTTTTTCTCTATACGGATGGACCATATAACTCTTTCTCTTGGTTCTTGAAGCTTATTTATTTGATAATTTTCAATGCAATGCTTTCCTAGAGAAACCTTTTGATGCATGACATTGGATATAGGTACTTCTTTTGCAAGTGGTCTCAAATCTTGACGTCCTCCAATATCTCTAATCCTCCTCTTTCTTAGTTTCCTTCAAAGATATTTAAAATGTGGCTGCAACTGTCGTAGCCAACTCTTGCCATAGTCGACTACTTAAACACAATGACTAACAATCATCCATTTATGAATGGCCAACCACACGCTAAAAAAGAAAAGAATCATCAATCAAAGGGAGCACATGGCATGACTATGAATATTATTTCTACACACAAAAAATTGACATAACAAACTTACCTGTAAAACTTAAAATATTGTTGTTTGGTCACATTCTCCATATTTATCTCAGTTATGCTTCAGTGCGGCTTGAATAGAGTCATCGGTGAAGATAATGACAACAAAAAATTAACACCTATAGTCTTCATGATTTTCATCATTTTGATCCATGACGACAAACATTGTGAACAAAATAAATAAAGGAGTGCTAAATGCAAAGAAACATTCTTTAAAAAAAAAATGCAAACAAACATAATAACATCTTCTATTCGCAGATGACTGTTTTCTGTTTTTCAAATCCGATGAAGCACAATCTCAGGTAATGAAGGATATTCTTGTCAGATATGAGGCCGCCTCCGGGCAAGCGATTAGTCTGCCCAAGTCAGAGATTTTCTTTAGTCGCAAAGTTAACGCTGAGATGCAGACTGCTATTACAGGTATTTTGGGAGTGCAAGCGGTGTTGGGCACAGGTAAATATTTGGGTCTCCCATCTTTGGTAGGGAGAGACCGGAACGCTACTTTTGCGTATATCAAGGATTGGGTCTGGCAACGAATCAACTCCTGGAGTAGTAAATGCCTTTCTAAAGCCGGGCGGGAGGTCATGATCAAGTCAGGCAATTCCAACCTATGTTATGAGTATATTTCAGTTACCCGCCTCGCTTATTACTACTATTGAGCGGATGATGAACTCGTTTTGGTGGGGTCATGGAGGTTCCAATTCTCGCGGCATTCATTGGTTGTCTTGGGAGAACTTGTCTATGGCTAAACTACATGGTGGTATGGGTTGTAAGGATTTAACGGCATTTAACCTTGCAATGTTGGGAAAACAAGGCTGGAAGCTTCTCACAGAGCCTGATTCCCTTGTCTCTCGTATCTTTAAGGCGGGGTATTTTCCTTCTGGTACTTATCTTACGGCACAACTTGGCCACAACCCCAGCTACGTTTGGCGGAGCATCCTTCGGGCGCATATCGTTGTGAGAGGGGGTTCTCGTTGGTGCATTGGTTCGGGAGAATCAATCCCTCTGCTGGATGCGCCTTGGCTGCATGATGGGCGATGTATTGATAGCCGTATTCCAGGGGCTCAATACATGCAGGGTCTCACGGTGGCTCACTTCCTACAGCCTGATTCTAAGTGTTGGAACTCCCAACTTGTTCAGCAGGTGTTTAGTGCTGATATTGCAGCTGATATTCTTCACACTTCAGTAGTGGAGCAGGTCCAGTAGGACCGGTTGATTTGGAGGGCTGAGAAGGACGGAATGTACTCGGTTAAGAGTGCTTACCGACTATGTATGGAGGATCTCGTTGACACGTCTCACTTGCATAAGCCGGGGTTCTGGTCTGGAATTTGGAAATTAAAAGTGCCGCCAAAAATTAAAAATCTCATCTGGCGAATGTGTCGTGGTTGCCTTCCGACGCGGGTGAGGTTACAAGATAAAGGCGTGCAATGCTCTCTCCATTATGTCAGTTGCGATCACCCCTTGGAGAACCTTATTCATGTTTTTTTCTCTTGTCCCTTTGCTCAGCAGGTTTGGCGTTTGGCAGGTTTATGGGCAGCTGTTTATCATGCAATGATGACTAATGTCGCAGCTTCAGGTGTTGTTTTCTCGCTTGTACAGAATTTGGGGTCTGATTTGCGTCATCGTATGGTGACTATTATTTGGAGCCTTTGGAAGCACCGTAACAATAAGTTGTGGCAGAATGAGAACGAAACAGCGGTGGTGGTGGTAGACTGCGCGCGGAAGCTGCTGTCAGAATGGATGGATGCCAATACTGCAGCAGGTTCAGCACGTCACCCATCAGGCAGTCATGCTTCTGTGCATACAGGTTCAGCGATTCCCCATGTTCAGGCTCCCTCTATTCGTTGGCAGAGACCACAACTCGGACGGCTTAAATGCAATATCAATGCCGCATTTGCATCAACTGTCAACCGGACTGGTTTAGGTGCTGTGTCCGTGATGCTGATGGCGCATATGTGCTGTCCAGCACTAGGAGTTTTACGCCAATGACGTCGGTAGATGTAGGTGAAGCCCATGGCCTGCATTATGCGCTTCAGTGGCTACATGACATGCGTATGGACAATGTTGACTTTGTGGTGGGCTCGAAAATGGTAGCTGATGCTTTCAACTCAAACAGGACCAATGTAACAGAGTTTGGTCAAATTATTGCTGCCTGCAAGGAGTTGTTCTCTTCTAGTTTTGTGAACTCTAGGGTGGAGTTTAATCGACGACAAGCTAATGAGGTAGCGCATGCTCTTGCTTGTGAGGCTACGCGCTCTGCTAGTCCCAACATTTATTTAAAAGTACTCGATTGTATTGCAACTATTGTTGGTAATGAAATGCTATAAGCACGTTTCCTTAAAAAAAAAAAACATCTAAACAAAAGGTAAAAAAATACTTTGAATTAAAAAAAGGCAAGAAAAGAAATACATCGAACAACACACTTTATGAGGACTTCACAGTTGACACACCTTCTGTCAAGAACATCTATAGAATTGGACTAAAAAAGTTTTCAAAATACCAGAATTACATTTATCAAGTTACCGTCAGGAATTTGAATATTTAAGCAATTTGTTCACCATTTTTTTTTTTTGAATTTCTTTCAGCAATATTTTGGTACAGGATATTTGTTTCACAATAATGTATTTCTTTTTTTAAAAATTTCAATGAACATGAAAGTTGGTGCACCATATTTTTCATGGTAATTGTCTTCCCCTTCTCTATCTCAAATGTTGTTGAAGGAAATGAATGACACAATAAAGGAGAAAAAAAAAATGTTCATCTTCCATATCAAACTAACAAACAAATTATTAGAGAAAAAATAAATAATGTAAAGTGTTTTTTTAATGAAAATAACATGTATATAATTCTATATTTAATTAATGATTGGCTTGTTCTTTTGTTGAAGTGAATATATCAACACCAACAAAAAACACAGTCATTAAAAAAGAATAAAGAAACAAAAAACACCATCAAGCATACTTTAACATATGATGATTGAAAAAAAATACATATGATGAGATGATTTATACAAATAACATGTAGAAACAATAGATGAAAGAGAAATAACAGAGGCTCACCCATCTTCCATAAAAGTGAAAATAACATGTATTGTGGCCTTACCTTTTTTTATTTTATTTTGAAGAACTGCTTTTCTTTTTGGAAAGGGAAAGAAAATAGTTTGTTTACATTTTACTTGCATATAAAACTGTCAAAAACAAAAAAACTGCTGCCTTTTATATTTTATTTAAAAAAAAAATGGTGCTTTTTTGAGTCATGCACGGAAGTTACATAATATGTGCTTTTGAGGAAAATCAATATGTGCTTTCATTATAAACCCTTGTTTTTCCTACTCCTCCCTCCAATTAATTCAATATGGATCGATCACCATGGATATAGTCTCAAAGTAATGTTATCTTTTTCTTCTTTTGCTTGAAACAAAGTAGCATATCAATTATCATGTAGCTTTTTTTATATACTCTATTCTAATATCATATTCCACGGTCTCATATTGTTTTTAGCCCTTTAAATTTGAATATCAATTTTGAAAATTCAGTAATTATGTTTGACTAAAATGTTCTTATTGAAAGTATTAGATGTAAAATTTAGTTACACTCTCCTCATTTGAAGAGAGAAAAAAAAATTAATCATAGAATTAATTTTATGTCAAATTAGCTCATAAATAAATCTATTAGTTTAACCGCATATCAATTTAACAACTCTTTAGTCTACTACTCTACTAGTTTAACTATTCAGAACTTACAATACAGGTCCTCATATTATACAACTAGCTTGTGAAATTGTTAGTTTCAGCTGGTAGAATAAAACCAAGATCCATTACCATCATACACCACATCATGGTTGTGAAAATCATTTGTTGAATTATATCAAGCATCTTCACTTGAAAATAACGCACTCAACGGTCCAGAACTGATAGGATTGGTTCCTTATGATTTTGGATGCTAAGAAAGGCAGAAGAATTCGACAATTTCCCTCCTCAGATTTCTATGAAGAGGCTTCTATGCTCCTTCAAACTCAAAAGGATCTAAGTGATTTTCTGCCTAATACTTCTGTTTAATTTTGTCGTCCATAGGAAGTTTCGTCAAATTCTTGTAGTGTACATTATTGTAACGCAACCGCAAATTTGTTGCTGCAAAGCTTTCTTCACAGCTACTGTGATTATAGTTTAAATGTGCTCAATTGAGGAACTCTAGTATTTGCTGAAAGCTCATCCATAAGAAGAAGATAACTCCAGTGGCAGAGAACAAAATGGTAATAGTCGGCGTTCCATACTTAGACGTAGAAAGTATATAGTACCACATCATTGTTAGATCGTTGGTACCTTTTTGTTCAAGCAGTTAGTATCAAATCTGAAAGTATACATCTACCACTTACTTAAGACTAAATGGTAGGTACTACAGAAACTACAAATTCCCTTTAAGGAGGATTTTCAAAGCTTCATCTATTTTCCAAAACAGATGACCTTGTTGCTTATATACAATCTAATTAAAAGAAAGATACTATACAAGAGGGTATCATCAGTTTTCATCATAGTTGAATTTGTTGGGCTCGATGAGCTTAACGCGAGTGTAAATTAAAATGCCAAAATCCAAAAGAGATTGGATCTTGCAGCGCAGCGGTAGCGATAAAAAAAATGAACATCAATATTTAACGTGGAAAACCCTCTAATACCGAGGGAAAAACCACGGGACAAAATCCGAAAAATATTCAACTATATTTCAGAATATTACAATATTCTCTCCACTCTCTTACACATACAAGAGATACAATATAGCGTTTCCCGTGTGTCGCGTCATTTTTCAGAGATCAAGGCTATTTGATTAGCTTTTGACTCACTAAATTATTTCACTACTTTGATTTAAAAAAGATTTGAATTTGATGGGGTCCGGGGGTTGGTTACATAAGAGGAAGGTGTTAGCACCCCTTATGTTCGTAGTACTCTACGAGAACCTCTTGATTTGTTTTGGTGTTTTTTATTAGTTTTGAAAAAGATTTTAAAGTGAAAAGCCAATTGGCAAAATAGGTTTGTTTGTGTTTTTTATATTAAAAGAAAATGGACTCAAAATGAAATTAAATTGATTGATATTTGATTAAGGAAGAAATAGAAAAAGGAATCACTCGATTTGTGGATCGAGGTTTATTGTGAAAAATGTTTTTGTGGTTTTTTATTATTTGAATGTTTTCTGTAGTTTTTGAATAATGATTAAATTAAAACTAACGGAGCGAAAAAATAAAACATAGGTATTTCGTGGTGATGCTGGATCGCCACAAAAACCTTTAACCTAAACTAGAAAGAAAATAAAAGGCATACACACACGCACGCGCACACCTAAACCTATTACATTAAACCTATTAATACATTTTAAACTCTGCGAAAATAAATAAATAAATTACATTAGAGCCTAAATATACATTCTAAAATCCGTGCGACAAAAATAAATGACATAATAATAAATGAATGATGACTGCGCAGAATGATAGACCTAAACTAATAAAAATGCATGTGAAATTAAATTCTAGAAAAAATGCATGAAAAATAATTAAAATTACAGCCAGGGGGGTATATACAGTAATAAGGGGGGTGCAATAATTAAAAATAAAGAAACTGAAAATGGGCTTTCAGAGGGACACATGCGTTGGGGTTAAGGAAATCAGACTAGGCCGTCTGATTAGAATCACGTGGCCTAAAGTTGATCATAGGCAGAAGCAACACAAGCTGTCAGATTTAGGTCAGAGGGACAAGGAGGCGTGGGTGCATGGTAAGATCGCACACCCACGCGCACAGGATCAAAGGGGCCTATAAATAGGCGTGATCCTTCAGAAACACTTCATAATTTTCTTTCTCTCTCTTCTCTATCTCTTAGAGCAAACACTCTCTTCTCTCTCTACTCTCAGGTTTTCTTCTCCGGCGAGAAGGTAAGGGGTTCCGGCGGCGGTTGGCCGGCCGGTCCGGCAGCGCCACCGCGCCGGAACCCTAATTCAATTTTTTTTTTTGCTTATCTTCTTCTACTCCTTTCTTTGTCTTGTTCCTGCAATCAAAAGTTCCAGACAACAATTATTTAAACCTAGATCTAAGAAAGAATTACCACCTTTTGGGTTCGTTTTGGAAAACGATTTGAGCCTCTTGAATGATTCTCCTGTGTTGTGGTGTTTACGGCCGATTTGAACGAGTTTGTGCGTTGTTATTGCTGGGTTTGATGTTGTGTGATTGGTTTTTTGTTCTGTTGTGCGATTATGCTCCTGTTCTTTGCAGGTGATGATTGTTGTTTCACTTGCAGCTTTTATGATGTAATTTTCGGCCTAAGGCTTATGTTGATGAATTCTGGTGTTTGAAATTGGGTCTGTTAGGATGAATTTGTACGATGAATTGTTGGCCTCTCTCTTGTGTTGTGATTGAAACTGTGAACCTAGGTTTTCTGATTGTTTGTGCAGGTTTTGGTTCGTGTAAACTGTGTGTTGGGTTTTGCAAGTTTGTGATGAAATTCGGCCCCCTAATTTTGTTCTACATGTTTATGTTTTATACCGAAGGATCTGATTAGGGTTTGTTAGTAAAAGCAAAACGAATGGCTTGGATTGGGATGAATGGATGTAGTTTTGTTCATGTAAACGTGTTCTTTTCAGATGAGGCTATGTGAACCGGTTTGGAATCGCCTGTATGAGGCGTGTGACAGGCTGGGTTAATGAATTTGGACTGTATTTGGACAAAAATAAAATAATAATAATAAAACAAAAAGGAAAGGATAAAGACTAATAAAAAATAAAAAATGAATAAAGTTTAAAATAAAATAAAACAAAAATAAGGATTAAAAACAAAATTAAGGTTAATTAAATAAATGATAGATGGAAATTAAGATTAAAAATAAAGATAAAAATAAAGTGAGAAGAGGGCCCGACTCGGAACTAAAAATGAGGTATTTTAAAATACCTCTCTGCCGAAATTTCGTTTGAAAATTCAGAGATTATTCAAGGCTAAATGACGCGTGTGAGTGGTGTCTTAGGTCAAAAATTGGGGTATGACCGATGCCCCTATATAAGTTTCTTCGTCTGGAGACTTGAAGATGAAATCTTTGATTCGACTGGTCGAAGAGACTTAAATACAAAGTACACCATATTTGACCTAAGACGCTATGAATGCTCGTGATGCAATTATGAATGCAAAACAGTCAAGACATTTTGACTGGGACGAGAAACCACAATGGGATACCTGAATTCGTTGAGAAAGGGATCCGACTCCGCTAGGGGATAATGTAGTTTCACTGGGGACAATGGTGGTGTATTATTGTATTGGTTTGGAATGATAGTTTAATGGAGACAAGACTTTTTCCTAGTGACATCTTTTGACCAGGCACACTAAGGATGACACTTGATAGAATGACAGGTAAACATAAGTTGTCCGTGGTTTAGGACTGACCACTTGGAACATGGTAAAGAAAGGTAAACTCAAGCTGTCCATTGTTTAGGACTAACCACTCGACAAAAGGTAAACTCAAGTTGTCCATTGTTTAGGACTAACCACTTGAAACAAGACAAAATGTAAACTCGAGCTGTCCATTGTTTAGGACTTGCCACTTGAAACATGATAAAAGATAGACTCAAGCTGTCTAGGACTAACTGTAACGCCCCATTTCTATTTAATTATTTTTAGTTAATGATTGAGTATTTTTATTTATATATATGATTGAAATGAATTATATGACCTTTTGGTGTGGTGTGTGTGTTTAAATAATTAATTGTTATTTTACTATTTTTGGTTGATTCTAATATGTTTTATGTATTTTATATGAAATGTTGATTTATGTGATTTATTGGTGGTTGCCATCTATTATATAATTATTTGTACTATTTAATAAATGGGAGAAATATAATATTTATTTGAATTGTTAGGAGTTAATTAGAATTTATTGGTGTTTAGGAAGGGGGTTATATTTTAATTATGAGAGTTAAGGGGGAAGTTAAGGGAATTAAGTGAAGGGTTAAAGAAATAGGAAATAGAAAGTCAGTAAGGGAGAAAACATTTGCACGTGAAAGAAAAACATAAGCTTTTGGGAGAAAAAGGGAGAAACCAAGAACAAGGAGAGATTTGCTAGAGGGAGCTTGAATTGCTGTGATTATTCATCTGAATTAAGGTAAGGGTGAGGCTAACCTTCAACTATTAATATATGTATAATTTCTAAAATTGAATTGAAAGTTGTGTTCTTGAATTAGGGTTAAGATGAAATTGTGATGAATTGATGAGGGTTTGATGTGTGAGACTGTAGAACTTGTTACAGAACCTAGATTATTCCCTAGGATGACATTGCAGATGATTTAGGGGTTTGATTTGGAAGTTTGGGATGATTTGGTGTGATTTAGGTCTGCACCCGTGTGGGTTCTGAGATCGCTCGCCTGTGGCGAGTGATCACTCGCCGTGGCGAGTAACCCTTGGTTGCTCGCGAGGCGAGCAGTATAGCTCGCCGTGGCGAGCTTGTCCCTTAAATTTAAGACTTTTGCCAAACTTTAGATGGTTTTGAGTGCCCTTATATTTATAGAGATGACCTGTGAAGTTGGTTTAGCCAAATTGGATTTAGAGAGCTTAAAAAAATGAAGTTTTGGTGAGAAAAATGTCAAAAGGCCGAAGCACCCAGTATTTCTCGCCTCCAGCTCGCCCCCAACTCGCCTTTGGCGAGTGAGCTGATGTGAGTACTCGCCTATGGCGAGCAGGTACTCGCTGTGGCGAGTTAGTTAGTTGTTTGGACTGTTTGTTCCGTTTTGCGATCTGTTTCGCATGGGACTTTGAGAGGAGACCTTTGGGTAGTATTGGAGAGGTTTTATATCCTTAGATGCATTCTGTAATGAAGATTGTTGATGATTCTTTTATGTTGTGAATAGTTGATGCATTGTTGAAATGTAAGTCATATCTCGTTTATGCATTTGTTGAGTTGTTGTTGTGTCGTCCAAGTTGGGGAGTGTGTCATAAATAAATTAGGCACAGTTGTTGTTGTTGAATTGTCGTGGTGCAAGTCATGCGTAGATGTATGCATTGTTGGTTAGTGGTTGTTGTCGGTGTTGTCATGTTGTATGTTGATATACACAGTTGGAGTCAGATGCATTGTCATTCAAAGCGGTGAGAGCTTATGCTCTGGAACGCCTTGTCGTTCAAAGCGGGAGGACTCATGTCCTGGAACACTTTGTTGTTCAAAAGCGGTGAGGACCCCGGTCCTGGAATGCAATGTCATTCAAAGCGGTGAGAGCTTATGCTCTGGAACGCCTTGTCGTTCAAGCGGGAGGACTCATGTCCTGGAACACTTTGTTGTTCAAAGCGGTGAGGGCTCTGCCCTGTATTTTGGTACCACATGCATATTGCATTAGTTGTGGTTGTCGTTGCATCGTTGTAGTCGTTGCGTTGGTCGAGTTGATGTTGTCGTTGGTTGAGTAGTTGTTGATGTTGATGAGTCGTTGAGGTTGAGGTGGTTGTTGAGTTGTTGTCGATGATGTGGTTGATTGCTTAATATAAATTAAAGGTTGCAAATCGAATATAATTGATGTAGTTGTTGTTGATGAATGTTAACGCCATGTATATATGGATTTAGTAATGTTTGTGCTATGATTGTTGTTGTTTTAGTTCAAGTTGATGAATTATATATATATTATTTTTGATTGTGAATCTCACCCCTTCTGCTGGAATTGCCGCCTCGTGGGCAAGTGCAGGTAATGAAGGCTAGTTAGATTATTGGCTCTTGTGTCCTAGGCTCTGATACGTAACGGGATGGGGATTCTGCTGTTTACATTCTTTCATTCCTTATGTATCATTTATTTGAAGGACATGTTGTTGGAGATTTTATCTTTATGGAATAAATTGTAGTATGATGAGGCCTTTGTGCCAAGGATGATGACATAGCTGTTGATTGATTTTTAAAATAAATATTCCGCTGCAGATTTTTATAAAATGAGGTGTTGATTTAAATAGTTTTTATAATCTATTTAAACTGAATTTTGAAAAGTAGATGTAATACTCCGTTGTATGTTGAACTCTGATGTTCTATTTAATATTACGTTGTTTTAGGAAAACGGGGTGTTACACTAACCACTTGAAATAAAGACAAAAGGTAAACTCAAGATGTCCATTGTTTAGGACTTGCCACTTGAAATAATTGATTAGTGACATCTCTCGACCAGACACACCAGGGATGACACCTTTGAGGAAAATGGGGTATTTGCGATGAATGACATTTCGTAATCCGACACACTGGGAGAAGATACTCTTGACATTCCGTGTTCCGACAAACCGGGGAATGATATTCTCGACATTCCGTCTTCCAATAAACCGGGGAATGATGTTTTTGACATTTCATCTTCCGATAAAGCGGGGAATGATACTTTTTACTTTCTGTCTTCCGATAAAGCGGGGAAAGATACTTTTGACTTTCCGTAATCCGACAAAACGGGGAAAAATGCTTGATATTCCGTCTTCCGATAAACCGGGTGTCACACCCTCATTTTGGACCTAAAAATACTCACTCAAATTCCTCTGCTATTTTCTAATACTTTCAAATCCACCGTGTTTTC
Source organism: Medicago lupulina (assembly GCA_958299785.1). NCBI lineage: Eukaryota > Viridiplantae > Streptophyta > Magnoliopsida > Fabales > Fabaceae > Medicago > Medicago lupulina. Next base: position 33,885,126 of record OY283144.1, on the reverse strand, counting down.
TACTGTGCTTCAACTGCATACATTACTGCTTTAGTCTTTTGAATTTTTGCATGAAATCATACAAAAGGGTATTTTGGTCATTTCCTACAAAGGAACCCATTTTCAGTCCCTACAATTTGTCCCTGAGTCTTTTCTGTATGTTTGCATAAACCATTAATCAAGTTTTGTACAAAAATCATCTTAATTTGCATCTGAGTCAGTCTGAGTCGTTTTTGCCCCAGGGGCATTTTAGTCTTTTCACATTATTTGAATTTTGGGCAGAGAGGTATTTTAAAATACCTCATTTTTGGTAGTTTGTTCATTTTAGTCCGTTGTGTCAATTTTAACTGTTTCGCTTTACGTTGCATTCAGATTACATTTTTTAACCAATTTTATTATTTTTTACATTTTAGTCCAAACATTTTTAGAAATTGCAATTCAGTCCAAATATTATGTATTTTTGCAAATTTGTCCCAATTCTTTTAGAAACAGTCCAGTCCAGATTTTTTTTATTTTTGCATTTCAGTCCTTAAAATTTTAAAATTGCAGAACAGTCCTTTTAGTTTCATTAATTGCAGATTGGTCCAATTTCAAGTCCAAGGCCACGCAAGCAAAGTCAAGGCCACATGTCACTACCTCATTGGTCAGAATCACACTTGGCAGCCTATAAAAGGCCAGTCACTGTGCAAAGTGCCAACAGATCAATTCAGTGCAATCCACATCATCACAAACAGATTCCATTTTTCTCTCTCTTGGCAGTTGGATCAAAAACAGTATCAAACTCAGAAAATCCAAGAACAATTTCGCAACCCTAACTACTTCCAGAAAACAAATTCAAGCTCAAACCATGGAATTCATGTGAGCTCTCAGAAATTCAAGCTTGAATCCTCATCATTGAGCTCTGTTCCTTGCAATTAAAGCGCTGAATTCATCACCAGAGGCGACGAACTCAATGCGATCACAAGGAGAAGATTGAGAAGAAGAAGGAAAGTGAAAGAATTCAAGGATTCTGAATCGGACAAGAAGAGGAAGAAGAAATTACCAGCTTGCTATTGAATCCGAACCAAGAATCAACAGAACAGGATCGAAAGTTCCAAGTTCTTGAAGGTTCTAGCTCGAATCTCCAATTGAAACTCAGGTAAACACAAGAACCTCATCTTTACACGTTCAAACACAACAATGAATCTCAAAACAATGTAAATCATCACGGATTCAAAGGCTTTGGTTCGAAATCACAGAAACCCTAAAATTTCCAGAAAAACTTTCAAGATTCTGAAGCTTACAACGCGTAACAAGCTTTGTAAACCGCTGAATCAACGCATAAAAACGTTTAAAAGCAGAATCGAACCAAAAAAAAGAAACGAAACCAAAACCTTTCGAATCCGTGAAACAAAATCCATGATTCGCATCGTTCTAGTCGAAGCTTGCAAATTCAATTGATGGATTCGTGTTTAGAACAAAGAAACACAGGTTATAAGCCATGAATCTTGAATTTCTTGGTAGAATTCACAAATTAGGGTTAGGGTTCGCAAGAAGAGAGAACGGCGGAGAGAAGAAGAGAAGAAAGAGAAAATGTTATACAAGAATGAAGGAAAACGGGTGTGAAGCCCTTTTATACATGCGGTTGGGTCGGGTTGACCCAAACCCGACCCGTTCTTCTCACGCTCTCAGCCGTTTGATTCAGATCCTGATGGATCTGGATCAATCCAACGCTCCTGGAGCGTTAGCTTGATCCGGATCCATCAGATCCGTGGGTTTGGACTGGGAAACTATGGGCCCTAAGCTTTCTTGCGTTTTTTTTAATTTTTGTTGATAATTGCACCTTCTTTCTTGCTGTTTGAACCCTTGGCATGCTTTAATCTTATTGAATGCTTTTGTAATTTTTTTCTATGGGGTTCTTGGTATATCTTTGACTGTTTGATGATGATTTTTCATGTTAAGATTGATAAAAATGATAGGGGTAGATTTCTTTTTTATTTTATATGTTTTGGTGCTTTTTTTTTGTGAATTCCTTTGTGTAATTTTTAGTTCAAATTCGCATCACATGATTTTAGGGCTTGGCCTTTGATTTTATGATGATTACCTCTTGATAGATTCATTTAATTTTAGCAGGTTTAATTTTCTTTTGTTTTGGTGCATTATTCTCAATCTTGTTAAAACTCGAATTTTGTGATATTTCTCATTGTTGTTAAATTTGATTCTTGATTACAATTTTGTGATATTTCCATTTTTTTTTGTTAAATTTGATTCTTGATTACAATTTTGGTGATATTTCCATTTTTTTTGTTAAATTTGATTCTTGATTACAATTTTGTGATATTTCCATTTTTTTGTTAAATTTGATTCTTGATTACAATTTTGTGATATTTCCATTTTCTTGTTAAATTTGATTCTTGATTACAATTTTGTGATGTTTTGCAATTATGTTTAGTTTGATCTTTGATGCCAATTTTGTGGTATCTTGCAATTTTGTTTAGTGTGATTTTATGCCAATTTTTGTGATAGTTTACCATTTTGTTTAAGATTAGTATTTCATCATTATTTCATCTCGTTTTACTAACCACTTTACTCTATGTTTCATGCATACTAAGCATCTCATCTCATTCCCATTTCTTCCTTTAACCCTTTCATGGAACGTCCAACTGATTCTCATGCAATATTTAGGTAGTTTACTTTTCTTTAAATTCATGCAAGACTATAGAATGTAAAATAGGACCCGATGTAAAGGACTATGGACTATAATGATGTACACCGACACATGCACCGACACACGCACACACGTTGTATGTCTACCGTTTAGGTGTATGTTTAGGATGCGCGATACTTAGAGAAAATCAATCTTTTTTTAAAAAAAAAATAACTTCCATCACTTCAAATATTTTCCAAATAAACCTTGGAGTCAAAACTCCAAAGGATTTTTCCTTTATTTTCTTAATCAAACCAAAATGCAATTAATTTCCAAACTTTAACCGTTTTCATTAACAATTGAACCAACCAAATGTTTTCTTTTTCTTTTCAATTCTAATGCCTACACGGCCTCCTTCCCTTCTTCAAAATCTTTTTTCAAACTAAAAAAAGCAAACAAAACTCACAAAAACATTTTGGAAGAGAACTACATGGAATTTTGATCCCTTAAAAGGGTATGTAGGCAAGAGACTCAAAATCTCTCCAAGTCCAATAAAATAAAATCCAATCTTCTTCCTCTCATTCTTAAAACCAATCTTTTTTACAAAATAGCGATAAAAGCAAAGCATATACGTAAAGCATAGTAAAACGGTTCCTATAGGATACTATAGTCATTGCAGGTGCCTAACACCTTCCCGTAGTGAAATCAGCCCCGAACTTAGAATTTCTGAGGTTTTCTCTCGATTTTACCTTCCCCCCAAAAAAATAGAGATATCAATGATTGAAAGGTTCAAATCTAATCAATGATTTGACACCCGAAAATCGCGATAACACCGGGGAATGATGTTTTTGGCATTTCGTCTTCTGATAAAGCGGGGAATGATATTCTTGACATTATGTCTTCCGATAAAGCGGGAAATGATACTTTTGACTTTCCGTAATACGAAAAACAGGGAAAGATGCTTGATATTCCGTCTTCCGATAAACCGGGGAATGATACTTTTGACTTTCCGTAATCTGACAAAACGGGGAAAGATGCTTGATATTCCGTCTTATAATAAACCAGGGAATTATACTTTTGACTTTCCGTAATCCGACAAAACGGGGAAAGATGTTTGATATTCCATCTTCCGACAAATCGGAGAATGATGTTTTGACTTTCCGTAATCCGACAAAACGGGGAAAGATGCTTGATATTCCGTCTTCCGATAAAGCGGGGAATGATGTTTTTGGCATTCCGTCTTCCGATAAAGCGGGGAATGAAACTTGACAAAAAGAAATTTGAGTGACGTCTTGTAATCCGGCAAGCCGGGAGATGGCCCTTTTGATAGAAAAAGCTAAAGCAAGACTCAGGGTGGTTAATGCAAACATGTATGACTGATATTGTGTGCATGTTATATATGTATGAATGTTTATATGCATGAATGTATGTTTGTATGTATGACATTTGTATTTGTAAGACTTTGATGACTATATATGACTCGATGAGATAAGATTGGACCGGTAAAATGGGAAGTGGACTGACATCGCAGTACAAGCACTCGACAATCTTTATTGGAGATAGTATCATTATAGATGACTCAAGCCACCGTCGGGGTAAAACCCAGTATAATGTATCAGTTGATGGTGAAGTAGACACCTTTAGGGGAGAAAGCCCGTCAATCAAGAAATCTGACAGAAGTCGCCATTTCTAAGCCGACCCATAGTGCTTTCTCGTGGGCACGCTCCAAAAGTCATGCTTTTTGTTTTGTTTTTTCCTTTTTTTGAAAATCCCTAATTTTTGCTTGGACCGCCCTTTCGGGTTTTCAATCCACCGGGAATATATTTTTGTATGCCCCTAATTTTTGCCTGGACCGCCCTTTCGGGTTTTCAATCCACCGAGAATATATTTTTGTATGCCCCTAATTTTTGCCTGGACCGCCCTTTCGGGTTTTCAGTCCACCGGGACGCTCATTTTTGCCTAAGCCGCCTTTTCAGGTTTTCGACTTAGCGAGCTTCTCTCCTTTTTGTTTTTTTAGCAATGACTATGTGTATCCTTTGCCTACGTACCTGTGAGGGATCAGAACCTCGTAGTTCGGGGTAAAAATTCTGATTGATTTGTTTTGGTGTTTTTTATTAGTTTTGAAAAAGGTTTTAAAGTGAAAAGCCAATTGGCAAAATAAGTTTGTTTGTGTTTTTTATATTAAAAGAAAATGGACTCAAAATAAAATTAAATTGATTGATATTTGATTAAGGGAGAAATAGAAAAAGGAATCACTCGATTTGTGGATCGAGGTTTATTGTGAAAAATGTTTTTGTGGGGTAAATACATGCGAAATTAAAATGCATGCGAAATTAAATTCTATAAAAAATGCATGAAAAATAATTAAAATTACAGCCAGGGGGTATATACAGTAATAAGGGGGTGCAGTAATTAAAAATAAAGAAACTGAAAATGGGCTTTCAGAGGGACACATGCGTTGGGCTTAAGGAAATCAGACTAGGCCGTCTGATTAGAATCACGTGGCCTAAAGTTGATCATAGGCAGAAGCAATACATACTGTCAGATTTAGGTCAGAGGGACAAGGAGGCGTGGGTGCATGGTAAGACCGCACACCCACGCGCACAGAATCAAAGGGGCCCATAAATAGGCGTGATCCTTCAGAAACACTTCATTTGTAATTTTCTTTCTCTCTCTTCTCTATCTCTTAGAGCAAACACTCTCTTCTCTCTCTACTCTCAGGTCTTCTTCTCCGGCGAGAAGGTAAGGGGTTCCGGCGGCGGTTGGTCGGCCGGTACGGCGGCGCCACCGCGCCGGAACCCTAATTCAATTTTTTTTTTGCTTATCTTCTTCTATCCTTTCTTTGTCTTGTTCCTGCAATCATAAGTTCTAGACAACAATTATTTAAACCTAGATCTAAGAAAGAATTACCACCTTTTGGGTTCGTTTTGGAAAACGATTTGAGCCTCTTGAATGATGCTCCTGTGTTGTAGTGTTTACGGCCGATTTGAATGGTGTTGGTTCAGATTAGGTTGTTGTGTAACGAGTTTGTGCGTTGTTATTGTTGGGTTTGATGTTGTGTAATTGGTTTTTTTTGTTCTGTTGTGCGATTATGCTCTTGTTCTTTGCAGGTGCTGATTGTTGTTTCACTTGCAGCTTTTATGATGTAATTTTCGGCCTAAGGCTTATGTTGATGAATTCTGGTGTTTGAAATTGGGTCTGTTAGGATGAATTTGTACGATGAATTGTTGGCCTCTCTCTTGTGTTGTGATTGAAACTGTGAACCTAGGTTTTCTGATTGTTTGTGCAGGTTTTGGTTCGTGTAAACTGTGTGTTGGGTTTTGCAGGTTTGTGATGAAATTCGGCCCCCTAATTGTGTTTTACATGTTTATGTTTTATACCGAATGATCTAATTAGGGTTTGTTAGTAAAAGCAAAATGAATGGCTTGGATTGGGATGAAGGGATGTAGTTTTGTTCCTGTAGACGTGTTCTTTTCAGATGAGGCTATGTGAACCGGTTTGGAATCGCCTGTATGAGGCGTGTGACAGGCTGGGTTAATGAATTTGGACTGTATTTGGACAAAAATAAATTAATAATAATAAAACAAAAAGGAAAGGATAAAGACTAATAAAAAATAAAAAATCAATAAAGTTTAAAATAAAATAAAACAAAAATAAGAATTAAAAACAAAATTAAGGTTAATTAAAAAAATGATAGATGGAAATTAAGATTAAAAATAAAGATAAAAATAAAGTGAGAAGAGGCCCCGACTCGGAACTAAAAATGAGGTATTTTAAAATACCTCTCTGCCGAAATTTCGTTTGAAAATTCGGAGATTATTCAGGGCTAAATGACGCGTGTCAGTGGTGTCTTAGGTCAAAAATTGGGGTATGACACCGTGAGACCTACTTCTATTCTAATGTTATTATTTTATAGCACCTAGAAGTTATAGAGATGATACCCACCCGGTGTATTTTTCCCACACTCTCTGGACTCAACACTCTATTTTTCCTCTCACACACATAAGCTTTGTATTTTCACTTCTGCTTCGATGCATTCCTTCCTTCAAATACACCTCTATTTATAGAGGAAATTAGTTGATGGGAGAGTTTGAATGCTATGCACTCCTTTCACACTAAAGTCGTATCTTTGATGTGTGAAAACTATAATTTTATGTCATGCTTTCAAACCGCTGCACCACAAGCTATGCGTGTTCTCTGCACCACCTATACATAGCTTAACTATTTGTAGAAAAATGCATCCTTGCATTAAATAAGTAGAAGACTATTTACAATTACTTGTGGTAATTGTCTTTGGCTGGAAACAGTACCCACATGTGGTGGGGCCAACAGAATTTAGTTTCATTTCTACTTGGGAAAGAGAAATAGGGTATCGAAACATGACATAAAACATCACTGACCTTGATGAAAAGCATCATTGCTCATTTCTGCTTCAAACAAGCCGGGGTCAGACATGGCAGCCACAGCTTGAATCCAGTTTAAGCCAACATCCACCAATAAACATCACGACTTCAACAAAATAACCATCAGTCCATTCCATTCACTTGGAGGGGAACTCAAAGCACTTTCTCCTGCTAGCAACGAAATCAAATACGAACATATAACCAAAACCAGTCCTCCAAGAAGTGCTTTCGGGGAAAATGAAACTCCATGAAAATGAAACTGAGCTTGCAATGTGCAAAGCTTTAGAGAAGACAATGAAGAGAGAGAGAGAGAGAGAGAGAGAGAGGAATTTTTATTATTCAACAATCTGAGATTTACAATGAAGCACTATAGCTTTATATAGAGTGTAACCTATAACTAAAACTATAATTAACCTATCTAACTAACTGAATTCAGTTACAGCTGTTTAGACTAGTTTAGTTTGTGATAGTTACTTGCTACTCAAGCAACAGATGTAAAACAAGCTAATTAAGCAATTAAGCTTTAACAGTCCCCTTCAAGCTACAATAGATGTGGATTGTTCCAATCTTGCTCTGTAAAGTGTTGAAAGGACCAAGGCGTAAAAGCTTGGTTAAGATGTCTGCAACTTGTTCTTTTGACGATACAAGTAGTAGATGATTGACTCCTACTTGCACTTTGTCTCTAACAACATGACAGTAAATTTCTTTGTGCTTTGATCTCTCATGGAATACAAGGTTAGCATCTATGTGTAATGTAGATTTGTTATCACAATATAGAATAACTGGTGTTGGACGACTTATGAGGAAATCCTGTAGTAAGTAAAGTAGCCATTGTTCTTCATATGTAGCTTGTGCAAGAGCTCTGTATTCAACTTCAGATGAGGATATTGATACCACAGTTTGCTTATTACTTTTCCAACTTATAAGAGAGGTACCAAGAAAGAAGCAAAATCCAATGGTGGATCTTCTAGTATATGGACATGCCCCTCAATCTGAATCAGAGAATCCCTTTAGAGTTAAAGGTGAGGATAAACTGAAGAACAACCCTTGACTAGGATTGTTTTTTAGAAACTTAAGGACATGTAACCCTACTAGCATATGCTCATTTGTTATATCATCTAGAAATTGACTTGGTGTTCTTACAGCATAAGCTATCTCTAGTCTGGAATGTGTGAGATATAGAAGTCTACCAATAAGTCTTCTATAAGTAGTTGGTTTAGATAGAAGTTCCCCAGATCCTTTGTGGAGTTGAAGGTGTGGCTGCATAGGAGTGGAACAAGGTTTTGTGCTTAGGAGAACAATATCTTGTAGAAGATCTAAAGTGTATTTTCTTTGACATAGATTGATTCCAGCTTGTGATCTTCCAACTTCAAAGCCTAGGAACTATTTGAGAATTCCTAGATTTGTTATACTAAATTTCTTATCCAATATGGTCTTAATGTGTTGAATCTCATCATAATTTGCCCCATCTAAGACCAAGTCATCTACATATACTAAGATTACAGTAAAACCAAGAGAAGTTTTTGTTGATTGCTATTAGAATCCTTAAAGAACGAAACTTTATGTGTCTCAAGGTTTGCTAGACTATTTTCCTGTTTCATAATCCTTGTCTAATTTCACTTGTTCCAATATCAAAGCTCCGTGTTCGCTTTATGAATTGATATTTATGATGATGAATTAACAAATACTAACCCTCTGTGTTCGCTTTATGAGTTTGGTATTTGTTAATTCATAATAACAACGGTAAAATTATATTAGAAAGTAGATTTATATAAAATTAGGGTTCAAGGCTTGGTTTGATTAGGATTATGTCATTAAGACTTATCCAACAATCCCAAGACAAGAAGAGTCTACTCACTCAAGTTCATCATATACATAGAAGAGAAAAAGAAGAAGAACATAAAATAACAAGAAAGTAAAAGAAAGAACTTTTATTAAGAAAGACAATTGTCACTATTGAATTCCAAGAACAAAAGATGAATTGTTGTGATAGCTAGCTACTCTATTTATAGTTTAAAATGACTTAAGCCCTAAGAAATATATCACTAGAATGTTCCACAAGAAACCACGGGCTTTTAGGTCAGGAATAAACTAATAGGTAGCTTGTCCTTGAAGTAGAAGCAGCAAAAGAGTATCCTGGGAGTTGGCACGGCCGTGTGGCTGGTGGCACGGGCCGTGCCAAGCTTTTGACTTGGGGGCAACATATTTTTGTGCTGAATCTTCGTATTTTCAGCCCGAATCAGCTCCAAATCCTCTTTCTTTTGCTCCAAGACTGAACCTTTAGAATATTTGTTCCTGAAATTAAATAACTTGCAATTGAAGTAAAATAATTCTAAAAAGGATATAATATTAAATAAAACGAAATCAAATATAAATAAAACAGACTCAAATATTATATTAAAAACACTAATTATTGACTCATCAGATCACCATGAATGAAAGTTGTATTGACATCTAATTGAAATAGAGGCCAGTTCTGAGACGCTGTTATGCCTTCAGTTTGTGTGAAGCCTTTGGCAACAAGCCCGGTTTTGTACCTCTCAACAGTGCCATTAGCATGAAGCTTGAGCTTGAAAACCCATTTACACCCAATTGCCTTCTTATGAGCTGGTAAATATGTTAACTCCCGTGTTTTATTCTTCCTTAAGAGCCTCTAACTCCACGTTGACAACATTTTTCTATTTTCATCACACATTGCATAATTATAATTTGACGGTTCAGAAATAGATGAAAGAGATAAAGCAAAGTCTTTGTGTGTATAAGAGAAATGTTGATAAGACAAAGATGAAGATAAAGGATACTTACATGTTTCATCAGATGATGATGAGTCAGATTGAGATGTAGTATGAATTGTATTGTGAATGAGATTTAGTTATATGCTTGTAGATATTTAGGTGCTTTATGAATTCTAGTATATTTTCTAAGTGGTGGATTAAGATTTATTTGTGGAATGTTTTGAGATGTATCATATGCAGATACATGAGAATTTTGAGAGGTGTATGATGCAGACAGGTAAGACTGATTAGACTGAAAATGTGAAGAAGTATTCAAATCATGAGATGAATGTAGTGAATGTTGTGGTGATTAATATGGAACCGTATGAGATGTATTTGGAGAATGAATATGATTGGATGAAAGATTAGATGTATGAGAGTGATCAAGAATAAGATCATCAAATAGAGACTTGTGAAAATTGAATATGCAGGTTTTGGTACATCAGCAGATGGCATCATTGATTGATATGGAAAAATATGTTCAAAACACACAACATCTCTAGATATGAAAATTTCCTTTGTAAGTAAATCATAGAGAATATGACCTTTAACCCCTTGCTTGTACCCCAAGTAAACACATTTTCTTGATCTAGAGTCAAGTTTGTGTATGTGAGCTTAAAGGGTAAAAGCAAAGCATAAGGATCCAAAAACTTTTAATAAAGTAAAATCAGGTAAACATTCATAGAGCATTTGAAAAGGACATTTTTGAGATAAAAAGAGTGTTGGTAATCTATTAATAATGTGCCCAGCATGGCTAATAACATGAGCCCAAAAAGTTTTTTGCAAATTTGCTTGAAACAGTAAATATCTAGCAATACCAAGAATATGTTGGTGTTTTCTCTCCATTGTGCCATTTTGTTGTGGGGTACCAACACAAGAGTTTTGAAGCAATCTGTCATTGGCACTGTAGAAATCTTTGAGTAGGAATTCATTTCCATTATTAGTTCTAATACATTTAATTTTGTAGTTAAATTGAGTGTGTATTAGATAGACAAAGGATTTAATGATGGAAGATTCTGATTTGAATTTCATAAGATAAATCCAGGTGAATGTGCTTTTATCATAAACAATAGTGAGAAAAATATTTGAATCCAAAGATAGAAGTAATGGCTAAAGGGCCCCATATATCCATATGAACCAAATCAATAAATTATTGGATTTATGAGAACTTAAAGGAAAGGGAAGCCTCTTTTGTTTGGCATAAAAACATACATCACAAGGAATATAAGAATTATCAACATTAACACAAGAAAAAAAATTCTTTATTTCAATCAACTTGTCATGAGAAGCGTGACCAAAACGCATATGTCACAGTTTCATTCTTTATTCAAACTTATATTTTGGACATTGTTGATACAAGGTAAAGTAGGTGTAGGAACTATGCTAACTAAAGGTGATTTAAGCAAATACAATTCATTTGGGAAATCTTGCAAGAAGTATTTTTGGTTAGTTTAGGAACAAATATGGGATTGTAAGAAAAGTGGGGAAAGTAAAGCACATCAATGAGATGAAAATCAGGGTAAAGACTATTGTGCATGTTAAACTTGTGGAAACCATAAAACCTTTTGTTAATTTTATGGTAATTTGATATTAACAGGTTTAACTCTCTTCATGCACTTAAATTTTTTTATGAAAAACTACACATAATTTGTGGCTCCTGTATTAAGTATGAAAGTTTCAGAGTTTGGTAAAGTAGGGATATTATATATTATACATGAGCCTAATGCATTATTGGTAGTAATGTGATTCAAACTATGAGAATGCAATGTGCTGGAATTTTGCAAAAAAGTGCTAACAAAGCTTTGTGTTGCTTAGAAGTGAGAGAAAATTTCTCATATGTGGATTTATTCTGATCATGTTCAAAACAAGCAGTAGTCTTTTCCTCTTCATTAGAACAATTGTTGATGGAACTTTCTTGCTAATAGAGTGGAGGAAATCCATGCTTCTTAAAGCATCTATCCATTGTGTGATTAGATCTGCCACATAAAAAGGTTATATGATTTAGTAGATAATAAAACGACAAAGGTGGCTGATTTGCATTCTTTGGGTTGGGGAATAAACAGTGGAGCATAGAAGTGGTGTAGGCGTCTATTTGCCTAGGAGGATGAACAGGTGGAGGAACTTGGTGGGATGATAACCTCTACTATTTTGCAGGAGGCTGAGGATGATAGGTGGGTTTGACAGCTTCATTCGTCCAAATGTTACTCAGTGAGTACCGCGTACAACTACTTGATATCTACGAAGAGTAATGCTAATTCTGATAACAGCAACAATGTTTGGTTAAAAGTGGTTCCACTTAAAATCTCTTTGTTTGCTTGGCGTCTACTTCTTAATCGCATTCCGACTAAAGACAACTTGATTAAGAGGGGAGCTATTAATAACAACGATTGCCTTTGCTTAGGAGGGTGTGGAGTGAATGAAGATAGAGATTATTTATTTGTCAAATGCGATTTTTTGGGCAGGTTATGGCCTTTGGTGGCAAATTTATTAGCCTATGAAATAGTACGTCACGACTTTCTTCATGAGCATTAGATGTAATTTGGTGCATTAGGTGGTTTTTCAAAAAGGGAGTGTCTTTTATTGAATATTGTATAGCTTTCTACCGTTATGAATTGTCGTATTTTTCAATATAAAAAGGAAAATTTGCAAACTTTAAGCGAGAAGATTAAGTTTCAGTTATATCGGTAGTTGAAATCAAAATAAGTTTCATTCTATTTCAATTACCTTTTTTGGAGGTTTTATCCTCATCAATGTTTGCTTGATGTCTCTTGACTAATTTGCTATTCTTGGTTTATGCTGTTACAAGATTCATATTGTGTTTTATCTTTTTTAATCTTTTACATCACAAGTTGTACCGAAAAGGTTATCGGTACTATTTCATTTTGCCTTGTTGATTAAAAAAACATAATGTAAAAGGCGATTTTACAACCAAAAAAAAAGGTAATAGTTAATAACTTTTTTAAAGGATATAAAACACGTCTTCGTGAGATTAACTTAGTTAGTATGAACAATAAATACTACATGTAAAATTTGGGTTCAAACTCCAAAAAAAAAATGTAAAACTCGATAAATAAAAGTCTTAATAATAATCTCTTATTTGGATCTATCTACTTATCAACAAGTCTTCCCTTTATTTTGGCTGTGTTGGCCTAACAATCTCATTTGTACTTATCTTAACCAAGAGATATATATGTGTAGACACTAACACTATCACATAGGGTGCAGAGTGTGCAAAATTGTCCGCTTAGGTTGCATGAAGTGTTCCACTTCAACAACACCACGTGTACATCATTAGCTTCCACCTATAGACACATCCCCATTCTCCCCACTTCAATATTTTTACTCTCTCTTTGTCAAAATCCTCCTCATAGAGAGAGAGGCACTGAATAATTAACCATACTATGGCTGGTGCCCAATTCCTCACTCTTCTTCACTCATCTTCAAGATCTTCTTTGCTCAAACCCTCTAGACCATTCTTCTACAACTCCATCAAGGTACCATTTAATTTTCATCTCTTGATGTTTTTAATTTTATTAAATTAATTGGTGTCACAAAAACTTTATAAAATTGTTAAATTTTATTTTAATTTTATTTTTTTTGAAAGTAAGAAAGGTCCTAGTAGGAGATTGAATTGGAGAAAGCAAATGTTGAATTTTAAATTTTAGTTTATACTTTGGTTGAAACTAAAGAGATAGATTTGTTAGTTGTGTTTGAGGAAGAAGCTTTAATTATTGCATGTAGAGTTAATGAAGAATTGTTCTGCATGATCCTGTTTTGTGAAGTGAAAAATTAAAGGTTGAAAAGTGGATCAAAAGATTCAAAAATTAAAACCCATCAAGAAAGTTAAGATTTTTCATAGTTGAATCCAAATTTGCCATCTTTACTCAAATGGGTTTGCCTAAAAATTGTCAAATTGATCAAAAAGTTTGATTTTTAATGTTATGAGTATGTGACTTTGAAACTGTTTATTTGCACTTTACAATGAACATGAATTATCAAATAATTTATTAATTATTAATTATTAAATGAATGAACATGCTTTAATTTGATAGAATTATGGACAAGAAGTGAAGGAAAAAGAGAGTCATTTGATAAAAGAGAGAGCACCATCTACAGCTGAAGAATTTCAGAGAGTGGCAGAAGAGAAAACCAATGGAACACAAAAAGTGAAAAGTCAAACAGCTGATAAAGCAATTGATGCTGCTGAAGAAGCTACTAAGGGCAGCTCAAGGATTGAAAATGTTAAGAACAAGTACAAGGAGCATTGATCTTAGGAACATGTTATGCTAACTTCAAAATTCTGAGATTGTTGTTTTGTAAGTTAGAATAAGGGATGGGATGTCTTATGTTTTTCCAAAAAGTTTGTTCTTTGCAAGTATTATGAATTTATGAGTTTAATGGTTCATATGTGTGAAATAATCAGAATTTCTTGGTGGAAGTCATTTCTTTTTGAGTGTCATAATACTACATGAGAATGTTTCATCCCGGTGAGGCACATATACTCTTCAAATTAGTTATGTCTCGGATACTCTTCAAATTAGTTATGTCTCGATGTTGGACACGCGTCGGTGTCAAACACCGACACAACACTTGTGATTACATTGAATGTGTTATTTTCTTAAATTATTATCTGGGTTGCCGTGTGGGGTCTGATGTATGTGTTTGGTAGATCATACTACATGAGAATAGATCTAGTTTCCTCTAGGAAACAAAGACTATTTTTTTAAGATACAGCATCATTAGAGAATATGTTTCTCTAACAAATGTTATTTTATACATATGGAGCAAGAATCAAATTGATAACCTTATACTTAAGGGCCCCAAAGCATTATTAGTTTGGTTTTTTTTTTTTGGTACAAATTAGTTTGGTTTGTTATGTGTGTTGTACTATCATCACTTGTAGGGCATTCATGTAGGCATGAAGCAACCAAATACACCAACGGAAATTACGCTTGCATTCAATACTAGCTTTTTCATTTTTTGTATTTTTTTCAACTTTTTTGATCAACCATGACCTCAAGGTTGGATTGATTGAGTGGTAAATAGTAGAGTTCTTTTTTCTTCATAAATTGTATCACTATATTTGGTCCCATTCAATCATTTTCCACATAATAAAATAAGATGGTAAATGAAAGAAAGGAAATGGTGACTTTGTTGAATTATTCATGTTAATTATTGGTCTATTTTTGTTAGTGAATGCAAAATGAAAAATAATATCTTGAGAGAAAGGCACATAATATTACTAGAGGGTACAATTCATATTGATAAATAAAAGAGTAAATTACACTCCCCTCCCCTCCCCTCAAAGATGCATGAATTACACTCTCCTCCCCTCTTAAGTTAAAATATATACTCCCCTCCCCTCTTATTCAAAACATATTAGAATAAATTTCACTCCCCTCCCCTAAGAGAAGCTTGAATTACATCCCACTCCCCCTCTTATGTTAAAATCTACACTTTACTCCCTCAATATTCTTTTTTATTATCTCTAATAATCTAGCAAAAAATAATAATTTATCACACTTAAAAAAAATAGTATTGTGGGTCTATTTTAATATAATAAAAAATTGAATACATATTTTTTGCTATTTTTTATTCAAAATTTATTAACATGTAGTTTTAAACCCTATTATAAAATATGAAACAACCCAAAACAAAATTAAAATATATGAAAAATTACTAAAATCATTAAAGCATGATTATTTAAAAGTTAATTTTATACTCTAATTTATAAAATCAATAGCAATATATTTAAATTTAATTATCATTGACATTTAAACTATAAAGAAATGAATTAATTTTTCTTAAATGGTGATTCAAAATTAATATATATTATAAGAATATTTATTTATGTTCAAATAGATTAAAGTGTAGTGCATATTTAATTATTAAGGGAGGGGTTTGTAATTCAAGCATCTTATAAGGGAGGGGAGCATAAATTTTAACATAAAAAAAATATTGAGGGAGTAAAGTGTATATTTCAACTTAAGAGGGGAGGGGAGTGTAATTCAAGCATCTTTGAGGGGAGGGGAGTGTAATTTACTCTGAATAAAACATTAAGTTACATTGAAAATTAAGTGATTATTTTTTTAGGCAATTTTTCTTTTTCAAATGCAATATGAACAACCGAATAATTTAGTCCTTTCTTTTTTTAAGGAAGGAATCGAATAATTAATTAGTCCTTGAAATGGTAATTCAGTCGCAAGAACTCAGCCTTATAATATCAATTTGGGATGGGTTCAAACCTTCAATATCAAACTTTAAGTAATAAATATTTCTTTCCTCATAAATAAATAAATAATAAATATTTCTCCTTCCCAATTATTTTTTCTTTATAAAATATAAATAATAGTTTTATGACTATTTTTGGAAAAAAAATTCTCTTATTCGGACATTATGTTTTAACTATATTTGTTTCTTTTCCTCTTTATTGTTTTTGACTAATTAAAAAAAAAAATTCTAAAAATTGTCATATTTATTCTTAAGAAAAATAGGGAGTAAACAAAAAGACAAGTTTTTGCCTTAAATGGTTCATCAATTTGAGTTTATCTTCCTATCTAAATTTGACTTTATTGTATAGCGGAGATTCATAGGTTGAGAGAGTATGTGGCCATTGAAGGCATGAATTAATTTCCATTTTTTTCGTTATAATCTTGTAGCGTCAGCAGTTTAGAAATGTGTGATTTTTTGTCAGCAATTGGTGTCTAGTTATTTTCTTCTTATTTTTTATATACGTGAAAAAAATAGTTAGGTCAGAGAAATTCACTCTTATTGAATAAGTTATATAAGTGAAGAATTGATTAAAATCTTGACTCCAGCTTATATCATGTAATGTTCTTACCAATTGAGATATGTTTAAAAAGACAAATGTGTTTCTTTTATATGTTTGTAAAACATATTTTAACAAATAAATTAAATTGATTGTCTAGTCATAGTGATAGTGTAGTGGTTTACACTATTACTATCTTTGATCACTATCATAAATATATATTACTTTTTCAACTTTATTAAATAAATTAAATATATGATCTATATTATTATAAATTAAATATATTAATTATTTAATTATTATTTAAAAAATTCTTTTTCTTATAATTGGATCAGAGGGAGTAAGACATAGTGTAGGTTCGATCCTACAACAATTCTCCTTCCTACTCGTATTTGTGTTTTGGTTGAACCTTACAAGTGATAGGACAACACACCTAACATAACCAACCAAACAAATAAGGAAAATACAAGGAATGTCTTTGAAACACTCTTTAATTTTCTGGAGAAATAATTTAACTTTTTTGATTTAACTATTTAACTTTCTTGAGAAATAATTTCTTATTTTAGAATCTCAATGCTCCAGAAACATTCATTAACAAGACTCAATAAATAATATGGTGAGATATGAATGCCCTTACGAGTGATAATACAGAACACATAAGTTATGACCAATACTTATCCCGTTTCTTTTCAATCATCAATTATTTAGAAAATTTGTGTTCCTTTTTATTTTTTCGTATTCAAAATTCAAAATATATAAACTATGAGAAATAATATTTGTACAATTATTTTGTAATAACTCTCTTTCAAACTTTTTTTTGAGGAAACTCTCTTTTAAACTTGTATTGTGTTTTTACTCTCATTCCTTCTTTATATTGTTTTTGTATAAAAGAAGAAAAGGACAATTGTTTTAAAATTTACAAAAATTGTTGTAGAAATATAATTACTTAGATAGAATTTCTACTTGAACTTTTGGTCACTGAAGGCTTGAAGCAAACTTCTATTTTCATCTAGTTAGAATTTCATAAAGATAGCTAGCTAGTTATATGTCTATTTTTTAAAAATATAAAAGAGAATTTCTACTTTAATTTGTGGTTATCAAAGGATTGAAGCAATTTCTAATTTTATCTAGTTAGAATTTCGTAAAGGTAGCAAGTTAGATCACAAATATGTCTTATTGTGAAAGAAGTTGCACATGGACCCTCCATTGATGCTATGTTAATTCTTATCCAATTCCTTTGTGGTTGGAAGTTAGCATCCACTTTGAAGTTGATTCAAAAGACAGCTACTAGGTCCACATGACATATTCAATACCACAAAAAGTAATTCAGTGGGCCAATAAACTTATTTGATAGATAAAACGAATCATGTAATTTGCACTTTATTTTTGTATACATGTGATCATGCATATATGGAAAAACTCTTTTTGAAAAGCTACCGTATGTGAGTTGGCGCGTGTTTAGATGTGCGGTAGATAAAATTGATTTTGATAAAACTGATTATATAGAAATGATTTGGGTTAAAGGTAATTTGGATTCAAAGTGGTTTGTGTTTAAATACATTAATATAAAAGTGAGTTGAAGCATAAACATGTGTGCGAAAATCAATTCTAGAATCAAAAACTACAAAACTTATCTTCAACTATAATTGATTCTTGAGGCAGAATTAATTCCATTCGACGACAACTAAACATGTCAAAATCGATTCTACCATTCAAAATCGATTTTGGACATTTTAGAGGTGAAACGAAACATACACTTGGTTAGTCTCATTAAAAAAAAAAAAAGTGAGATAGTTATCTCTATAGCAACTTGATTGAGAGTCTATGTGAAAACAAACAATTCTAATATCAAATTTATAAGTCAAGTTAGTTTTATTAGATATTTCTAAACCTAAATTATTATTATTTTTAATTCATTTTTAATTACAATTAATTTTAAAATTATTGTTATTGAAAATTATTTTTTATGGTTGTGGAATTAAATTGTGTCAAACTCAAGTTTTTACTGCAACTCGTGTTTTGCTTAGGTGGAATTGAATCGTAAACTTAACTAGTAAAATCGTATCAATTTATCTAAAATTAAAATTATATTAAAATGATTATACACATGACATATATAGACTTTGTTTTGCTCAAATAGTTTAGTGGCTAAAGCTCACATATTTTGAATGTGGAGAATTTGGGTGTCCGGGATTCGAACCCCGACCCTTGCATATATTATGCATTGTCCCTATCAACTGAGGTAAGTTCACGAGGACGACATATATAGACTAATATAATATTGTAAATAGGTAAATAGGTCAATAAATCTAAATATTAACTTAATTATAAAATACAAATATACTTAATCACTAAAATAAAGCGTCATACTTAACATTGTGTCAAAATGAAGTGTCTAAGACTTGCGACCTTGTCAACGTCGAAGCCTTGCTGACGTTAGGGTTTCACCGTTTAAGATTAATATGTTTGGTTCATTTCTCTCATTCAATCGCTTGAGAGTAATGTGTGCGAAAATGGTCGTTTGGTTATTAGAAGCAATGCACTTCCACGCATTAAACAACAAAGAAAGAAAATTTGAACCCAAAAAAATAGTTTTTTTTTAAAGTAAAATCGTAAACTCGCTTAAAATAAGAGTTTATCCAATTTCATCGATTTTACTGCAAGTTAAATCACTCAAACTTGGTTCAAGTTCTGGTTTCACTAAAAATTAGTTTGCCACCAAATTAATATTAGAGTTTATGAGTTAATACTAGAGTTTGAGAACACTAATTAACGCATTCAAAGAGTTCTCAAGTTTTTTTTTTCTCCTGGTTTTTTTTTAATATAACTACCTTCACTAATTCCTAATTTATGCCATATGACATGAATATGTTGTGATTTGTTTGGTTTTGGAGGTTTGACCGTGTAGAGTGAATGGTTCTTCTGGAAAATGTGGGGGAAATGCTTCACTAAATCACTGAGATTTTTTTTTTTTAAGGATACTATGAGCAAAATTGACATGCACCGTCAAAATATTAAAGCTCACATGCAACGGTCAATTTAAATTAATTTTAAAGTTTTTGTTTAAAAAGTCAAAGATGTTGGATATTTGTATGTTGGCTTCACTTTTACCTAAAACAAATATTCACTTCAGATGTGAAACACAATGTTCCAACATCCAGGCATGGTTCTGTATGTTCTATACCTTGCATTATTTTACGCACGTGTTTGTTTGTTTAAGGAATCCACGTCTTCATTAGTGTTGGTCAACCTGCGTGTCTTTATTAAGAGAATAAGAACATATGTGATTTCATGAGGAAGTGCTAACGACTTAGGAAAGTCTTGAAGGTGATCAGTTTGTTCCTAAAGATGTGCCTACATTTTAGGAGTTTCCTTATCTGGTTCTGTTTACTGAGAAATGGATCACCGATTTGTTCTGAAGCCCAACTGGATTATTCGACTCGTATTGCTTCAGTATTTAGACAAGACTGCAAGACCTAGTTCATCATTCAAGCCGTCATTTGAAGAATAGATCTTTAGAGTTTTAAGTCTGTCATTTTGTGAGCCTTTCGTGCGTCAGATTAATGCATGTTTAGGACTGTGTTTTGAGTTGTATTTGTTCACTACTCTGAAGCTTTTAAGCAGAGAGTTAGGTAGATTGTACACTACACCAAAGCTGTGAAGTATGGTGTTAGTTGTTTGTGTTTTGAAGGTAAATTCACTTTATTGATTGTGTCTGTATTTTGAGAATCACAGAGTCTGTGATCAGTTGTAAGAGAGTGAGATGGGATCTCAAATCTAGGAGTTCCTAGGTTGAAGTCAGTACGGGTAGGTCCTAGGTCCATAGTGCAAATCGTGGTTTGCTGAGAGCAATTGAACGAGGACTACACTAGTGGATTTCCTTCCTGGCTTGGTAGCCTCCATATTAGGTGTGTTGTCACCGAACTGGGTTAACAAACTCTCTGTGCATTTTACTTTTCTGTTTGTTTCCGTTTATCTGTTTGTGTTAACTTAATGTTCTAAACTTTTAATTCAACATCTTATTATGTGTTAGTGGTGTTGGAACATCACATAGAACATCCTAAGTCTAACGTGCCAGAATTTCAATTGACATCAAAGCAGGCACCCTGCCTGTTATTGGGTGAGATCCAGAGGAGACTATTTCTGGCATTATGGAAAAGGAAGGTGGGTTTGTTAACAGACCACCTCTATTGAACGGAACCAACTATGATTACTGGAAGTCACCAATGAGTGCCTATCTTAAATCTATTCACAGCAAGACTCGGAAAGCTGTGTTAAAAGGATGGGAACATCATGTTGTTCTTGACAAAGATGACAACAAAACTGAAGTCTTGAAACCAGAGGAAGAATGAACTGCTCCTGAAGACGAACTGGCTCTTGCAAACTCTAAAGCTCTAAATGCTCTCTTTAATGGAGTGGACAAGAATATGTTCAGACTTATCAAAAAATGTAATGTGGCTAAAGATACCTGGGAAATTCTTAGAACTGCTCATGTAGGTACATCCAAGGTGAAAAGTTTAAGGATTCAACTCCTGACTACCAGATTTGAAGGTCTAAAAATGCAGAAGAACGAGACCATACAGGACTACTATATGAATGTTCTGGACATTGCAAATTCATTTGACTCTCTTGGAGAAAAATTGTCAGATGAAAAGTTGGTAAGGAAAATTCTCAGATCTCTACCCAAGAGGTTTGATATGAAGGTCACAACCATTGAAGAAGCTCAAGACATCTCCAGTATGTAGGTAGATGAACTCATAGGTTCTCTTTAGAACTTTGAGCTTGTTGTTGATAACAGAACTGAAAAGAAAGGCAAAGGCATTCCTTTTACTGCTAACACTGCTGATGATGAGGTACCGGAAGAAAGTGTGGAGGATGAAAATCTGTCAGAAAATCTGGTTATGCTTGGAAGACAGCTCAATAGGATTCTTAAGCAGGTAAACAGGAGATCCAAAGGTAATAAGCAGAACATCAGATTCAACACTGATAAGAAACAGAGCAACCCAAGGAATGATAGAACTGATGAGAAGAACAGCCGTTACAAAGGGGTGCAGTGCCATGAATGTGAAGGTTATGGTCACTTCAGAACTGAATCTGCAACTTTTCTCAAGAAGCAGAAGAAAGGGATGATTGTGTCCTGGTCTAATGATGAGGAAGCAGATGGAGATGTGGAAAGTGATACTGCTAAACGTGTCACTGCTATGACTGGAAGAGTATAATCTGAATCTGAATCTTGTGATGAAGATCCATACTGTGAGAAAGTGATTGTGCCTTACAGTTATCAAGATATCAATGATATAGACATCTCCAAACTTCTGATAGAACATGAAGAAGTCATCAATCATCTACAGGAAGAAAGGATTGATCATCTTGCAAAAATCTCTGAACTAAACAAATAGGTAATGTTACTTAATTCTCAACTTGATAATGTGTGAAAGCAAGTTAGAATGATGACCACTGGAACTGATGTTCTGGATAGGATGCTAGAAGGTCAAGTGAAAGGAAAACTTAATGGTATAGGCTTCACTCTTGAACACTACCATAAGGCCAAGAAGGGAAAACCTGTTAAGAAATAAAATTTGTAGCATCAACTAGAACAGATAGTACTACTGTAAAAGAACAAATGTTGGAACATCCTGTAGAATCTCATAAACCTGAGTTAGTAAAGGAACCTCCCTCATGGAAGTGTCACTTTTGTAACAGACAGGGTCATAAAAAACCTTTATGCTATAAGTTGTATGGAGCTCCTAGACTATATCAACCCAGACCAGCAGTTAGTATGGTCAAGAAGGAATGGAGACCTAAGTGTGTAGGACTAATAACTCATACATCCTTAAGAGCCTCTTCTAGTGAAGACTGGTACTTTGATAGTGGGTGTTCTCGTCACATGATAAGGTGGATAAATTTCTTGAAAATGTCAGGCCTTATGCAAAGAGTTATGTTACCTTTGGTGATGGGGCCAAAGGAAAGATAGTAGGTATTGGAAACTTAGTTAGTGAGGGATCCCTAAGACTGGATAATGTTCTGTTAGTTAAAGGGTTAACTGCAAATTTGATCAGCATTAGTCAACTGTGTGATCAAGGTCTGAGTGTGAATTTCAGCAAAACTGAATGTCAGATCATAGATGAGGAAGGTAGGTTGAGCATGAAGGGTACTAGATCGAAGGACAATTGTTACTTATGGGTATTGTTATACCCTCATTTTGGACCTAAAAACTACTCCTTCAAACTTCCTCCTTTACCGTTTACCTCTGATACTTTTCAAATTCACTGTGTTTACTCCACAATTTTCTACTGTGCTTCAAATGCATATTGTACTGTTTCTGTCTCCAATTTTCTTGCATATCAAACCATTCAAAGCGTTTTCTTGCATTACAAGTCGTTGAAAAGGGTTTCTAAAATCATTGCATATTTTCTTGCATTTTATTCCAATTTTTTGCATAAAATCATACAAAAAGGGTATTTTGGTCATTTCCTACAGAGGAACCCACTTTAGTCCCTACAATTTGTCTCTGGGTCTTTTCAACTTGTCTGCGTAAATCATTAATCAAATTTTGCCAAAAATCATCTCAGCGTTGCATCTGAGCTAGTCTGAGTCAGTCTGAGTCGTTTTGGTCCCTAAGGGGCATTTTGGTCTTTTCACATCAAATAATTTTTTGACAGAGAGGTATTTTAAAATACCTCATTTTGGTAGTTTGTTCGTTTTAAGTCCATTTTTGTTGTTTTTTAACTGTTTCACTTTACGTTGTTTTCAAAGTTACATTTTTTTACCCATTTTATTTTACTTTTTGCAAGTAAGTCCTTTTCTTTGTTTTAATTGCAAATGTGTCCAATTTTAATTTCAAAATAGTCCAATTCCAATTTTTATATTTTTTAAACAGTCCAATTCTTTTATTTCAAAATAGTCCTTAATTCTTTTTGAAATTGCATTTTAGTCCTTAAGGTCTTTGTTTTACAGTTTAGTCCAGGTGTCACGTTTCCATTGGTCCAGAGGCCACATGGCAGCCTATATAAGGCCACGCGCTGCACCAGTCAGAGAGGAGTCCACAGAATCAGTGCCAAGTCACAAACAGAATCAAATTTTCTCTCTCCATTCAGTTAGACCAAAATCACAACAAACTCAGAAAGCTCAAGAACACGAAGAAAAAACCCTAGTTTTCTAGAATTCAATTCAGGCCAAATCCATGGAATCCATGGCAGCTCTCAGAGATTCAATGGCGAATCTTCATCCTTGAGCCAATCCTTTCTGCAATTCGAGCGCGAATTCACCACCAAAGGTAGCGAATTCAAGCGCGATCACAGAAAAGAGAAGTTGAGAAGAAAAGGGAAAGAATTTCAAAGGTTTTGAACCGGTGAAGAAGAAGAAAAAGAATCACCGATTTATTTTCGGATTTCAAACCAAAATCAACAAAACAGAATCAAATCCAAAGAATCCTGAAAGTTCTAGTTCGAATCTCCGAATAAAACACAGGTGAACACTGAAACTTACCTCTTTCATACTCAAGAACATCAACGAGTCCGAATCAACGTAGATTCGTAGGAGTTCAAAAGGTTCGGTTCAAAAAAAATTGAAACCCTAAAAAATTTCCAAAACCGTAAAGGATTTCACGGTTTACAACGTGAATCAACCGTTGTAAACCTATAAATCCATAAGTAGTTTCATCAGAACAAAAGAAAGAACCAAAAACCGTTTGAAATCCGTGAAAAAAGATTCAAGATCTACTTTGATTCAATAGATGCATACGGTTTCTAGGGGCGGATTCATGTTTAGAACACTAAGACGAAACGTTTAAGCCATGTTTCATGAGATTCCGGGTAAGATTGAGCAATTTAGGGTTAGGGTTTCATCAGAGTCCGCCGGTGGGAGAAGAGAGAAGAGGGAAGAGAGAAGAGAAAAGAAAGAGAAACGTTTCAAGAAAATGAACGGAACCGGGTGGGAAACCTTTTATATAAGCGCTGGACCGGGCGGGTTCTGACCCGATCCAGCGCCCCATGCTGTGGACCGTTAGATCTAGGTCCTGATGGATTTGGATCAATCCAACGCCCCTGTGGCGTTCTGGAGATCCGGATCCATCAACCAACGTGGGTTTGGGCCGGATACCCTAGGTTTTTGGTTTTCTTTTCAGATTTCTTGATTTTTTGCTATATTCACCCCTGTTCGTGCTACTTGGACCACCTGTGCGTTTTAATTTTCTCGCAAAAATTCCAAAAAAATTACTATTGTGTTCTTGATATGCTTTGACTGTTTTGTGATATTTTACATGTCTAAAATTGATAAATATAATATGCGCTAGTTTTTCTATTGATTTGTACATTTTTTTGCATTTTTTGTGAAGTGTCTTGCTTGATTCTTGATCCAAATATTTGTCATGTTATATTGATGTTTAGCACTTGATTTTGTGATGTGATCATTTCTGATTTCTTGCAATATTTTCAATCTTGTTAATTTGATTTTTGTTCGCATTTTTGCAATACTTCCAATCTTGTTAATTTGATTCTTGTTTACAACTTTGCTAATATTTTCAAATCTTGTTAGTTTGGATTTTTGTTTACAATTTTGCAACATTTTCAATCTTGTTAGTTTTGATTTTTGTTTACAATTTTGCAACATTTTCAATCTTGTTAGTTTTGATTCTTGTTTACAATTTTGTAATATTTTCAATCTTGTTAGTTTCTTGCTTCGTAAGTAATGTTAGTTTTCATGCATTTTCTTCCCATTTTACCATTCTTTCCTTCCTTTGTTTGTCATTTCTACTATCATTTCATATTGCTTCACTAACCATTTTATGTTTCATGCACATTGAGCACTCCATTTCATCTCCATTCCTTTAAGTTTAGGTTTTGTTCAATCATTTAATTTTTTTAGGTAGTTTCTTTTACTTCCATTTCTTGCAAGACCATAGAATGTAAACTAGGGCCAATGTAAAGGACAATGGACACTATAATGATGTACACCGACACAAGCACCGACACGCACACACGTTGTATGATTTACCGTTAGATGTATGTTTAGGAAGCGCGAAACTTAGAAAAATTATTTTCCAAAAAGTGTTAACAAATTCATCACTTGAAAACAATTTTTTTTCCAATAAACCTTGGAGTCAAAACTCCATTGTATTTTCTCTTTTTTCTTAATCAAAATTCAAATGAAAATAATTCTTACTTAGACCCTTTTTCTAAATAATTGAGCCAACCTCACATTTTTCTTTTTCTCAAGCCTTTACGGCCCCTTTCTCTTCTTCAAAACCATTTTCGAAAATTAAAATCAATCAAAACCCACAAAGATATTTTTTGAGAGAGAACTACATGGAGTTTGATCCCTTAAAAGGGTATGTAGGCAAGAGGTCAAAACCTCTCCAAGTCCAATAAAAATAAAATCCAACACTTCTCCCCCATTCTTAAAAACAACCTTTTCAATAAATAGCATTAAAAATAAAGCGTAAACGTAAATCTAGAAAAACGGTTCCTATAGAGTACTATAGTCGTTACGGGTGCCTAACACCTTCCCGTAGCGAAAATTGCCCCGAACTTAGAATTTCTAAGGGTTTTCTCAATTTTACCCTTCCCCAAAAAAAAATAGAGATATCAATGATTGAAAGGTTCAAGCCTAATTAATGACTTGACACTCGAAAATCGCGATAACAGGTATCTCAAGAACAAGCTCTCATATCTTCATGCATGCTGAGTAAAGATGAGGAAGTCAGACTGTGGCACCAAAAACTGGGTCATTTGAACATGCAAGGGATGAAGAAAGCTATTTCACTAGAAGCAATCAGAGGTATACCTAAGTTGCAGATTATTGAAGGAAGCATTTGTGGAGAATGTCAAGTGGGTAAACAAACTCGGATGTCTCTTCCAAGGTTGGAACATCAGGGAACCTCAAAAGTACTTGAACTTCTTCATATTGACTTGATGGGGCCTATGCAAGTGGCCAGTATTAGTGGTAAAAGGTATGTTCTGGTTGTTGTTGATGATTTTTCTAGATTTACCTGGGTGAAATTTATTAGAGAAGAATCATATACCTTTGAGTCATTCAAAGAACTTTGCATTCAACTTCAAAGAGAGAAAGATAGAGGCGTTGTTAGGATAAGGAGTGACCATGGAACAAAATTTGAAAATTATAAATTTCATGAATTCTCCATAGGTGAAGGAATCAAGCATGAATTCTCATCTCCTATAACACCTCAACAAAATGGTGTGGTGGAAAGAAAGAACATAACTCTGCAAGAATCAGTCAGGGTCATGTTTCATGTTAAACATCTTCCCTACTATTTTTGGGCTGAAGCCGTGAATACTGCATGTCATGTTCATAATAGGGTCACTTTAAGAGCAGGTACTGCAACTATTCTGTATGAACTGTGGAAAGAAAGAAAGACAACTGTAAAATATTTCCATGTCTTTGGTAGCAAGTGTTACATCCTAGCTGACAGAGATTACATAAGAAAAATGGACACAAAAAGTGATGAAGGGATCTTTCTGGGTTACTCTACTAACAGCAGAGCCTATAGAGTGTACAATAACAGAACTCAGGCTGTTATGGAATCCATCAACGTGGTTATAGATGAAGTAGCTAAAGAACTAGTTCCTAAGTAGTACCAGGTGTTGAAGCATATCCTGAAACATCTGCTCGAAAAAAGGTGATACCTAAAAATGCAATAGAACCTGAAACTAATTCTGAAGAAGCTGAGCTGAACAATGTAGAAATGAGGAAAGGACCATCAATCAGAGTTCAGAAAAATCATCCTCAAGAACTCATTATTGGAGATCCAGATCAAGGGATCAGAACCAGAAGAACAAATGACATTGTATCCAATTCCTGCTTTGTATCCAAATTTGAACCTAAGAATGTGAAAGAAGCTTTTACTGATGATTTTTGGATTAAGGCTATGCAAGAGGAGCTTAATTAGTTCAAAAGAAGTGAGGTGTGGGATATGGTGCCAAAACCAAATGACATAAATGTTATTGGAACAAAATGGATCTACAAGAACAAGTCAGATAAAAATGGTACTGTTGCCAGAGACAAAGCTAGACTTGTGGCTCAAGGGTATACACAGGTAGAAGGATTAGACTTTGATGAAACATTTGCTCTTGTTGCAGATTGGAATCCATAAGGTTACTTTTGGGAGTGGCCTGCATTCTGAAGTTCAAACTGTTTCAGATGGATGTAAAAAGTGCCTTCTTAAATGGATACCTATATGAAGAAGTCTACGTTGAACAACCTAAAGGGTTTATTGATCCAAATTTTCCTAATCATGTGTACAAGTTGAAGAAAGCACTGTATGGATTGAAGCAAGCTCCTAGGGCTTGGTATGAAAAGACTTACAAAAATTTTGATCAATCAAGGTTACAGAAAGGGAGGAACTGACAAGACCTTGTTTGTTAAGAAGGACAAAGGAAGACTTATGATAGCACATATCTATGTTGATGACATTCTGTTTGGAGGAATGTCGAATCAGATGATTCAATATTTTGTCCATCAGATGCAGTCCGAATTTGAGATGAGTCTTGTGGGGGAATTGACCTACTTTCTTGGTCTACAGGTCAAGCAGATGGAAGACATGATATTTATTTCTCAGAGTAAGTATGCTAAGAACATTGTGAAAAAGTTTGGCTTGGAGAATGCTAGTCATAAGAGAACACCAACAGCTACTCACTTGAAGTTATCAAAAGATGAAAATGGTTTTGTTGTTGATCAAAGCATGTATAGAAGCATGATTGGGAGTCTTCTATATCTTACAGCAAGCAAACGTGATATAACCTTTGTTGTAGGAGTTTGTGCAAGATATCAAGCAGAGCCTAAGATGAGTCATCTGATTCAAGTAAAAAGGATTCTGAAGTACAACAATGACACCACAGACTATGGAATTCTATTGACAATTCCAGGTTGATTGTGTGTTGTGATGCTGATTGGGCAGGTAGTGCAGATGATAGAAAAAGTACATCAGGAGGTTGTTTCTTTCTTGGGAACAATCTTGTGTCGTGGTTCAACAAGAAACAAAATTATGTGTCCTTGTCAACAGCCGAAGCAGAATATATCGCAGCAGGAAGTAGCTATTCTCAGTTAGTTTGGATGAAGCAAATGCTGGAGGAGTATGATGTTCAACAAGGTGTTCTAACATTATACTGTGATAACTTAAGTGCAATCAACATCTCAAAGAATCTTATACAACACAGCAGAACAAAGCATATTGACATACGGCATCACTTCATCAGGGATCTTGTTGAAGACAAGGTTGTGACTCTTGAGCATGTGACTATTGAAGAACAACTGGCTGGCATTTTCACAAAGGCCTTAGATGTCAAACAATTTGAGAGATTAAGGAGAAAACTGGGTATTTGCGTCCATAAGGAATTATAGCAACTAATGTTCGAGGACGAAAATCCTTTAAGAGGGGGAGAGTTGTAACGCCCTCTTTATTTATTTAATTATTTTATTAGAGAATATAGTATATTATTATATATTATATGATTTTTTTATGATTATGTGACGTAATTATGATGTGTGACGTAATGATTATTTTATTGTTTAATAAAATAATATATGTGATGTTTTATATATATATATTTATATGAAAAATAGAGATTTGTTATAAAAATATATTATTTTGAGAAGTGGGGTTATATTTATAAATAGGAAGAGTTATGAGGGTTGAGATAGAATTAATTAAGTTAAGAAGAGGTATTTAAGGAGATTAGGTCAAGAGAATAGGCAGAACACGTACAGACTTTTGGAATTAAAGAAAGAGAAACGGTTGAAGAGAGGAAGAAGCTAGGCTGCGATTTTCTGCATATTTCCAGGTAAGGGTGAGCCTAACTTCAGTAATATTAATAGTATTTCATCTGTTTATGATTGGCTTAGGGATTGGGAAGAAATTGAGATGAGTTTCACGAGTTAGGGTTTGATGAATTTGATGTGAGAATGTGTTGCATTGCTGTAGAAATGTGTTACAGAACCTAGATTATCCCCTAGGACAACATTGCTGATGAATTAGAGGCTTAACATGAGAGATTTGGGATGAATTGGTGAGAATTGGAGTGAACCCGTAGTGGTTCTGAGATCGCTCGCCTGTGGCGAGTGACTACTCGCCGTGGCGAGTACAACCTTATCGCTCGCCGTGGCGAGCTTGACCCTAAAACTTAGGATTTTTGCCAAACTTTAGATAGCTTTGAGTGCCCTATTATTTATAGGAAAGACCTGTGAAGTTGTTTGGACCAATTTGGACTTAGAAAACCTTAAAACGAAGTTTTTAGGCGAAAATGTCAAAAAGGCCGAGAGCACCCAGTTTTGCTCACCTGTAGCTCGCCCCCAGCTCGCCTTTGGCGAGTAGCTTTTGAGAGAGCTCGCCGTAGCGAGCAAATCACTCGCCGTGGTGAGTTAGTGCCTTCCTGAACCATTGTTTCGTTTTGCGATCTGTTTCGCATGGGACTTTGAGAGGAGATCTTTGGGTAGTGTTAAAGATGTTTTATGACTTAAGATGCATTATGTAATGATGATTAATGATGGTTCTCTTATGTTAGTAATAATGCGATGTATTGCTTATATTTTAATGATTTATAAGCATGATGTTAAGTGATGTTGATGATGTTATGTTCCCTTGTATATGTGTTAAATGAGTTGAACTTCTGCCATGTATTTATTAGAATTGCATGTGTCAATTGAGTTGTTAATGATGTTTGAGAAGTTGTAATTAACTTGTTTAAGACGTAAAGAGTCGTGTCCCTGCATTTGCATATTATGAGACGGTGGAGCTTTTGCTCAAAGCGACGGTGGAGCATTTGCTCAAAGCGACGGTGAAGCATTTTAATGCTTATATATGGTACCACATGCATGATGTCAAGATGTTAAGAGTTGCATTTAGTGAGTCAAATTGTTGACATAATATGAGACGATGTTTTATGACGATGATGTTATCCTTGTATTTTTAATATGTGATGTATGTGATGAGTTTATGATGTTAATCATAAATGTTTGATTTATATATTAATATTTCTGTTGTGAATCTCACCCCTTCTGTTCGAATTGCCGCCTTGTGGGCAAGTGCAGGTAACCAAGCTTAGGTGCGCAGATGTGAGGAGTCTTGTGTGACGTAGGATTGCTCTGATACGTAACGGGATGGGGTCTTTATTAGAGTCTATTCCTTTATGTATCATGTTTGAACTATTTAATGATTTTAAGTATTTTGACGAAATTATGAGACGTTTATGAGTCTAGTGACAAGACCTTTTTGAAGGATATTTTAATTATGATTCCGCTGCTATATTTGATTATTTATGCGAAGGATAAACTAATATTTATTTGGTTTAAAGATTTTGTTGTTGAGAAATGTGACACTCCTTTATGATGTTACTCTGATATATGCATTTATTTAATGAAATTTTTAAGTCGGGAAATTGGGGTGTTACAATTGGTATTAGAGCAGGTCGGTCCGTCCGGCCAAGTAGAGAGTCGAGTGACGTTGTCTTAGAGTTAGAATACTATATTTGTATTATTCTAACTTATGTTTGCTTTGTAGAGAACTAAGATGGCTGGTAGAAATGATGCTGCTCTTGCTGCTGCTTTGGAGGCAATGGCTAATGTTGTGGGTAATCAGAACAATGCTGGTGGAAACGACGGGACGAGGATGCTAGAGACGTTTCTGAGGAATCACCCGCCTACCTTCAAGGGGCGATATGATCCTGATGGGGCGCAGACATGGCTCAAGGAAATTGAGAGGATCTTTAGAGTCATGCAATGTGAAGATGTTCAGAAGATGCGTTTCGGTACGCACATGCTTGCTGAAGAGGCTGATGATTGGTGGGTTAGTCTCCTACCCATTCTGGAACAAGGCGGAGCTGAGGTTACATGGACTATATTCAAGAGAGAATTCCTTAATAGATACTTTCCAGAAGATGTTCGTGGAAAGAAGGAGATTGAGTTCCTAGAGCTTAAGCAAGGGAACATGTCGGTGACCGAGTATGCGGCCAAGTTTGTGGAGCTGGCTAAGTTTTATCCGCACTATACCCCCGAGACGGCTCAATTTTCAAAGTGCATTAAGTTTGAGAACGGGTTGCGTGCTGATATCAAGAGAGCCATTGGTTATCAGAAGATTCGCAATTTTTCTGAGTTGGTGAGTTAGCTGCAGAATTTATGAGGAGGATACCAAGGCTCACTACAAGGTAGTGAATGATAGGAAAGCTAAGGGCCAGCAGAGTCGTCCTAAACCTTATGATGCCCCTAGAGATAAAGGGAAGCAAAGAGTCAATGATGAGAGAAGACCTCAGAAGAAGAATGCTCCTGCTGAGATTACTTGTTTTACTTGTGGTGATAAAGGCCACAAGAGTAATGTGTGTACTGCTGATGTGAAGAGATGCTATCGTTGTGGTCAGAAAGGGCATACTACTAATGACTGCAAGTTTGATGATGTTGTGTGTTTCAACTGTAATGAGCAAGGACATATTGGTTCGCAGTGCAAGCAACCGAAGAAGACTAAGACCACTGGAAGGGTGTTCGCGTTGACTGGCACACAGACTGAGAATGATGATCGTTTGATCAGAGGTACTTGTTATACTGCTGATCAATCTTTAGTCGCTATTATTGATACTGGTGCTACGCATTGTTTTATTGCTCTTGATTGTGCTGCTAAGTTAAATCTTGTTGTATCTGATATGAACGGGGAGATGGTTGTCGAAACTCCAGCTAAGGGTTCGGTGACTACTTCCCTTGTGTGTTTGAGTTGTCATGTGTCTATGTTTGGCCGTGATTTTGAGATTGATTTAGTTTGTCTGCCGTTGGTTGGGATGGATGTGATTTTGGGTATGAACTGGTTAGAATACAACCATGTGCTTATTAATTGTTTTAGCAAGACGGTACGTTTTTCTTCTGCTGAAGAGGAAAGTGGTGCAGAGTTTTTATCCACTAAGCAACTGAAGCAACTGGAACGTGACGGCATATTGATGTTTTCCTTGATGGCTTCCTTATCTATTGAGAATCAGGAGGTGATCGACAAGCTGCAAGTGGTATGCGATTTTCCTGAAGTTTTCCCAGATGAAATTCCTGACGTGCCTCTAGAGAGAGAAGTTGAGTTTTCTATTGATCTTGCTCCTGGAACGAAGCCGGTGTCGATGGCACCTTATCGTATGTCAGCTTCCGAATTAGCTGAGTTGAAGAAACAGTTAGAGGACTTGCTCGAAAAGAAATTTGTTAGACCAAGTGTTTCACCTTGGGGAGCGCCAGTGTTGTTAGTAAAGAAGAAAGATGGTAGTATGAGGCTATGTATTGACTATCGGCAGTTGAACAAGGTAACTATCAAGAATAGGTATCCACTTCCGAGAATTGACGATTTGATGGATCAGTTAGTGGGTGCCCGCGTGTTCAGCAAGATTGATTTGAGGTCCGGTTATCACCAGATTAAGGTAAAAGATGAAGATATGCAGAAGACAGCTTTGAGAACTCGCTATGGTCACTATGAGTACAAGGTTATGCCTTTTGGAGTTACCAATGCACCTGGGGTGTTTATGGAGTATATGAATCGCATCTTTCATGCATTTTTGGATCGGTTTGTAGTGGTATTCATTGACGATATTTTGATTTATTCCAAGACTGAAGAAGAGCATGCTGATCATTTGAAGATTGTCTTGCAAGTGTTGAAGGAGAAGAAACTTTATGCCAAATTGTCTAAGTGTGAATTCTGGCTAAAAGAGGTGAGTTTTCTTGGCCATGTTATTTCTGGTGATGGTATTGCGGTTGACCCGTCTAAGGTTGAAGCGGTTTCGCAATGGGAGACTCCTAAATCAGTTACAGAAATTAGAAGCTTTTTGGGACTAGCTGGTTACTATAGAAGGTTTATTGAAGGGTTTTCCAAGTTGGCTCTTCCGTTAACGCAGTTGACGTGTAAGGGTAAGTCCTTCGTGTGGGATGTCCGTTGTGAGAAAAGTTTTAATGAGTTGAAGAAGCGTCTGACAACGGCTCCAATTTTGATTTTGCCGAAGTCCGATGAACCTTTTGTGGTGTATTGTGATGCGTCAAAGCTGGGTTTAGGTGGTGTTCTCATGCAAAATGGTAAGGTGGTAGCTTATGCTTCAAGGCAATTGAGAGTTCATGAGAAGAATTACCCGACGCATGATTTAGATTTGGCAACTGTGGTCTTTGTATTGAAAATATGGAGACATTACTTGTATGGTTCGAGGTTTGAAGTGTTCAGTGATCACAAGAGCTTGAAGTACTTGTTCGATCAGAAGGAATTGAATGTGAGACAGCGAAGGTGGCTTGAATTATTGAAAGATTATGACTTTGGTTTGAATTATCATCCGGGCAAGGCTAATGTGGTTGCAGATGCCTTGAGTAGGAAGACTATACATATGTCTGCCTTAATGGTGAAAGAATTTGAGTTGTTGGAACAATTTAGGGATTTGAGCTTAGTGTGTGAAAGGACGCCTCAGAGTGTAAAGCTGGGAATGTTGAGAATTGATAATGATTTCTTGAAGAGTATTAAAGAGGCACAGAAAGAAGATGTTAAGTTTGTAGACTTATTGGTTGTTGGTAATCAGACTGAAGATAGTGACTTTCAAGCGATGAGCAAGGAGTGTTAAGGTTCCGATGTACAATTTGCATTCCTGACAATGATGAAATGAAGAAGATGATTCTTGAAGAGAGTCACCGAAGTAGCTTGAGTATCCATCCGGGAGCTACGAAGATGTATCATGATTTAAAGAAGTTGTTTTGGTGATCTGGTTTGAAACGAGATGTGGCACAGTTTGTGTATTCTTGTTTGATTTGTCAGAAGTCAAAGATTGAACATCAAAAATCGGCTGGCATGATGGTATCTTTAGATGTGCCAGAGTGGAAATGGGATAGTATATCCATGGACTTTGTGACGAGTTTGCCGAATACTCCTAGAGGAAATGACGCCATTTGGGTTATTGTTGATAGATTGACGAAATCGGCTCATTTTCTACCGATTAATATTACTTTTCCTGTAGCTCAGTTGGCAGAGATCTATATCCGAGACATAGTGAAGCTGCATGGTGTTCCTTCGATCATCGTATCAGATAGAGATCCAAGATTTACTTCTAGATTTTGGAAGAGTTTGCAAGAGCCGTTAGGTTCTCAGTTGAGGTTGAGCTCGGCTTATCATCCGCAGACAGATGGTCAGTCGGAGAGGACGATTCAGTCGTTGGAAGATTTGTTAAGAGTTTGTGTACTTGAGCAAGGAGGGACTTGGGATAGTTATCATTCGAGTATTGGGATGGCACCTTTTGAGGCTTTGTATGGTCGGAGATGCAGAACTCCGTTATGTTGGTTTGAATCAGGTGAAAGAGTGGTTTTAGGACCGGAGATTGTTCAACAGACTACCGAGAAGGTGAGAATGATCCAAGAGAAGATGAAAGCGTCGCAGAGTCGACAAAAGAGTTATCATGACAAGCGTAGGAAGGACCTTGAGTTCCAAGAGGGAGATCATGTGTTCCTGAGAGTTACTCCTATGACAGGTGTTGGACGTGCTTTGAAGTCAAAGAAGTTGACTCCGAGATTTATTGGTCCGTATCAGATTTCTGAGAGGATTGGGGCGGTGGCATATCGTGTTGGATTACCACCACATCTATCGAATTTACATGATGTTTTCCATGTGTCGCAATTGAGGAAGTATGTTCCGGATCCGTCTCATGTGATCCAAAGTGATGATGTGCAAGTTAGAGACAACCTTACGGTCGAGACTTTACCGGTAAGGACTGATGATCGGAAAGTGAAGACGTTGAGAGGCAAGGAGATTCCTCTCGTTAGAGTCGTTTGGGACGGAGCGACGGGTGAAAGCTTGACTTGGGAGCTAGAAAGTAAGATGCTGGAATCCTATCCAGAGTTGTTTGATCGAGGTAAATTTTCGAGGACGAAAATCCTTTAAGAGGGGGAGAGTTCCCTCTTTATTTATTTAATTATTTTATTAGAGAATATAGTATATTATTATATATTATATGATTTTTTTATGATTATGTGACGTAATTATGATGTGTGACGTAATGATTATTTTATTGTTTAATAAAATAATATATGTGATGTTTTATATATATATTTATATGAAAAATAGAGATTTGTTATAAAAATATATTATTTTGAGAAGTGGGGTTATATTTATAAATAGGAAGAGTTATGAGGGTTGAGATAGAATTAATTAAGTTAAGAAGAGGTATTTAAGGAGATTAGGTCAAGAGAATAGGCAGAACACGTACAGACTTTTGGAATTAAAGAAAGAGAAACGGTTGAAGAGAGGAAGAAGCTAGGCTGCGATTTTCTGCATATTTCCAGGTAAGGGTGAGCCTAACTTCAGTAATATTAATAGTATTTCATCTGTTTATGATTGGCTTAGGGATTGGGAAGAAATTGAGATGAGTTTCACGAGTTAGGGTTTGATGAATTTGATGTGAGAATGTGTTGCATTGCTGTAGAAATGTGTTACAGAACCTAGATTATCCCCTAGGACAACATTGCTGATGAATTAGAGGCTTAACATGAGAGATTTGGGATGAATTGGTGAGAATTGGAGTGAACCCGTAGTGGTTCTGAGATCGCTCGCCTGTGGCGAGTGACTACTCGCCGTGGCGAGTACAACCTTATCGCTCGCCGTGGCGAGCTTGACCCTAAAACTTAGGATTTTTGCCAAACTTTAGATAGCTTTGAGTGCCCTATTATTTATAGGAAAGACCTGTGAAGTTGTTTGGACCAATTTGGACTTAGAAAACCTTAAAACGAAGTTTTTAGGCGAAAATGTCAAAAAGGCCGAGAGCACCCAGTTTTGCTCGCTTGTAGCTCGCCCCCAGCTCGCCTTTGGCGAGTAGCTTTTGAGAGAGCTCGCCGTAGCGAGCAAATCACTCGTCGTGGCGAGTTAGTGCCTTCCTGAACCATTGTTTCGTTTTGCGATCTGTTTCGCATGGGACTTTGAGAGAAGATCTTTGGGTAGTTTTAGAGATGTTTTATGACTTAAGATGCATTCTGTAATGATGATTAATGATGGTTCTCTTATGTTAATAATAATGCGATGTATTGCTTATATTTTAATGATTTATAAGCATGATGTTAAGTGATGTTGATGATGTTATGTGCCCTTGTATATGTGTTAAATGAGTTGAACTTCTGCCATGTATTTATTAGAATTGCATGTGTCAGTTGAGTTGTTAATGATGTTTGAGAAGTTGTAATTAACTTGTTTAAGACGTAAAGAGTCGTGTCCCTGCATTTGCATATTATGAGACGGTGGAGCTTTTGCTCAAAGCGACGGTGGAGCATTTGCTCAAAGCGACGGTGAAGCATATTAATGCTTATATATGGTACCACATGCATGATGTCAAGATGTTAAGAGTTGCATTTAGTGAGTCAAATTGTTGACATAATATGAGACGATGTTTTATGACGATGATGTTATTCTTGTATTTTTAATATGTGATGTATGTGATGAGTTTATGATGTTAATCATAAATGTTTGATTTATATATTAATATTTCTGTTGTGAATCTCACCCCTTCTGTTCGAATTGCCGCCTTGTGGGCAAGTGCAGGTAACCAAGCTTAGGTGCGCAGAAGTGAGGAGTCTTGTGTGACGTAGGATTGCTCTGATACGTAACGGGATGGGGTCTTTATTAGAGTCTATTCCTTTATGTCATACCCTCATTTTGGACCTAAAAATACTCGTTTAAATTTCCTTTCTATTCCTAAAACTTTTTCAATTTACTGTGTATTACTCTGCAATTTACCACTGTGCTTCAGCTGCATACGTCACTGTCTCTGTCTTTTAATTTTTGCATAAAATCATACAAAAGGGTATTTTGGTCATTTCCTACAAAGGAACCCATTTTGGTCCCTACAATTTGTCCCTGAGTCTTTTCAATTTGTTTGCATGAATCATTAATCAAATTTTGCACAAAAATCATCCTAGTTTGCATCTGAGTCTGTCTGAGTCGTTTTAACCCCCAGGGGCATTTTAGTCTTTTCACATCAAACAAATTTTGGGCAGAGAGGTATTTTAAAATACCTCATTTTTGGTAGTTTGTTCGTTTTTAGTCCATTTTGTCAATTTTAACTGTTCTGCTTTACGTTGCATTTCAGATTACATTTTTTAACCAATTTTATTATTATTGCATTTTAGTCCCAATACTTTCAAAAATTGCAATTCAGTCCAGATTTTACATTTTAATGCAGAAGTGTCCAATTCCAATTTTTAAAACAGTCCCATTTCTTTTAATTCTCAAAGCAGTTCAATTCTTGTTTAATTGCAAAACAGTCCCTTTAGTTTCAATAATTGCAGATTGGTCCAATTTCAAGTCCAAGGCCACGCAAGCAAAGTCAAGGCCACATGTCACTACCTCATTGGTCAGAATCACACTTGGCAGCCTATAAAAGGCCAGTTACTGTGCAAAGTGCCAACAGATCCATTCAGTGCCATCCACATCATCACAAACAGATTCCATTTTTCTCTCTCTTGGCAGTTAAGATCAAAACAGAAAAATTCACCAAGAACAATTCGAAAACCCTAAATTTCCAGAAGCAAAATTCAAGCGAATTCAATGGAGTTTTCGTTGGTTCTCAGTGATTCAATGCCGAATCATCATCATTGAACTTTCTTTCTGCAATTCAAGCACAGGATTCGTCACTGAAAGCAACAAATTCTGTACGATCACAGATAGGAGAAATTGAGAAGAAGAGGGAAAGGATTCAAGGATTCCGAACCAGTTCAGGAGAAAAAGAAGAGGATTACCGTTCAAATCCCAAGTTCAAGCCAAGAAATCAGCGAAACAGAATCAAGATTCAAGGTTTCTGAAGGTTTCGACTCAAATCTCCAGATTGAACACAGGTAACACACAAACTCAATCTCATAGCGTTAAAAAACCATCACAAGTTCGGAAGCAACGCGAATCCATGGAAGATTCGAGCTGTTTGGTTCGAAACCCTAACCCTAACATCAAAACAGTTTGAAAACGCAGGGAATCGCTTCAAAATTCACAACGAGTGTGAATCGGAGTGATTCCTTGTTGATTTACAAAGATTGAACTCAAGAAACACGAAGAAAACCAAACAGTTCGAACCTACCGTCAAAATCAGAAATTCGTGTTGATTCCACGGTTGAAAACATCTTCCAGTGACGGATTCGTGCTTAGAACAACAATACAAAGCGTTTAAGCCAAGAATGTTTAGGTTCTGGGTGGATTCAAGAAACTAAGGTTAGGGTTCGTAGAGAGAACGGCGGAGAAGAAGAGAAGAAGAAAGAGAAAGTTTCAAGAAAATGAGAAAACCGGGTTGTAAACCCTTTTATATAAGCACGTGAACCGGGTTGACCCAAACCCGGTCCACTCTCGCTTGTTCTCAGCCGTTTGATCTAGATCCAGATGGATCTGGATCAATCCAACGCTTCTGAAGCGTTATGGAGATCCGGATCCATCAGGAACCGTGGGTATGGGCCGGGTAGCATAGGTCTTTCTTGTTTTTTTTAGTTTCTTGGAATTGCTTGCTAATTGCACCTTCTTTCTTGCTGATTGAACCCCTAGCATGCTGTAATTTTATTGAATACTTTGGTAATTTTTTCCATGGGGTTCTTGGATTGTTCTTGACTGTTTGATGATGATTTTTCATGTTAAGATTGATAAAAATAATAGGGGTAAATTTCCTTTTTAATTGGTATGATTTGGTGCTTTTTGTAAATTTCCTTGTGTGATTTTTGGCCAAAATTCGTATCACATGATTCTAGTGCTTCGCCTTTGATCCTATGATGATTACCTTTGTTTCTTGATGGATTCATTTAATCTTGGCAAGTTTAATTTTCTTTTGTTTTGGTGCATTATTCTCAATCTTGTTAAACTTGAGTTTTGCGATATTTCTCATGTTCTTGTTAAAATCGATTCTTGATTACAATTTTGTGACGTTTCTTTGTTAACTTTGTTAAAATTGATTCTTGACTACAATTTTGTGATATTTTGCAACTATGTTTAGTTTGGTTCTTGATACCAATTTTGTGATATTTTGCAATTATGTTTAGCTCGGTTCTTGATATTAATTGTGTGATATTTTGCAATCTTGTTTAGTTAGAGTTTTGATGCCAATCTTGTGATATTTTGCAATTTTGTGTAGTGTGATTTTATGCCAATTTTGTGATAGTTTACCATTTTGTTTAGGGTTAGTATTTCATTATTATTTTCTCTTGTTTTATTAACCACTTTACTCTATGTTTCATGCATGCTAAGCATCTCATCTCATTCCCATTTCTTCCTTTAACCCTTTCATGGAACGTTCAACTAATTCTCATGCAATGTTTAGGTAGTTTACTTTTCTTTAATTTCATGCAAGATCATAGAATGTAAAATAGGACCCGATGTAAAGGACTATGGACTATAATGATGTACACCGACACACGCACCGACACGCACACACGTTGCATGAGCTAACGCTAGGTGTATGTTTAGGATGCGCGATACTTAGAGAAAATTAACCTTTTTTGAGAAACAAATAACTTCCATCACTTCAAATATTTTCCAAATAAACCTTGGAGTCAAAACTCCAAAGGATTTTTCCTTTATTTTCTTAATCAAATCAAAATGCAATTAATTTCCAAACTTTAACCGTTTTCATTAACAATTGAACCAACCAAATGCTTTCTTTTTCTTTTCAATTCTAATGCCTATACGGCCTCTTTTCCTTCTTCAAAATCTTTTTTTTCAAACTTAAAAACGAATTAAACCCACAAAAACATTTTGGAAGAGAACTACATGGAATTTTGATCCCTTAAAAGGGTATGTAGGCAAGAGACTCAAAATCTCTCCAAGTCCAATAAAAACAATTCAAAATCTTCTTTCTCCCATTCTTACAATAAACCCCTCTTTTTTACAAATAGCGATAAAAGCAAAGCATATACGTAAAGCATAGTAAAGCGGTTCCTATAGGATACTATAGTCATTACGGGTGCCTAACACCTTCCCGTAGTGAAACCAGCCCCGAACTCGGAATTTCTAAGGTTTTCTCTCGATTTTACCTTTCCCCAAAAAAATAGAGATATCAATGATTGAAAGGTTCAAATCTAATTAATGATTTGACACCCGAAAATCGCGATAACACTTTATGTATCATGTTTGAACTATTTAATGATTTTAAGTATTTTGACGAAATTATGAGACGTTTATGAGGCCTAGTGCCAAGACCTTTTTGAAGGATATTTTAATTATGATTCCGCTGCTATATTTGATTATTTATGCGAAGGATAAACTAATATTTATTTGGTTTAAAGATTTTGTTGTTGAGAAATGTGACACTCCTTTATGATGTTACTCTGATATATGCATTTATTTAATGAAATTTTTAAGTCAGGAAATTGGGGTGTTACATTTTGAGTATGTCATTTTGTGAGCCTTTCGTGCGTTAGATTCATGCATGTTTAGGACTGTGTTTTGAGTTGTATTTGTTCACTACTCTGAAGCTTTTAAGCAAAGAGTTAGGTAGATTGTGCACTACCACAAAGCTATGAAGTACGGTGTTAGTTGTTTGTGTTTTGAAGGTAACTTCACTTTATTGATTGTGTCTGTATTTTGAGAATCACAGAGTCTGTGATCACTTGTAAGGGGGTGAGATGGGATCTCAAATCTAGGAGTTCCTAGGTTGAAGTCAGTACGGGTAGGTCCTAGGTCTATAGTGCAAACCGTGGTTTGCTGAGAGCTATTGAACGAGGACTAAACTAGTGGATTTTCTTCGTGGCTTGGTAGCCTCCATAGTAGGTGTGTTGTCACCGAACTGGGTTAACAAACTCTCTGTGCATTTTACTTTTCTATTTGTTTCTGTTTATCTGTTTGTGTTAGCTTAATGTTCTAAACTTTTGATTCAACATCTTATTGTGTGTTACTGGTGTTGGAACATCACGTAGAACATCATAAGTCTGACGTGACAGAATTTCAAAAAATACATGCTAACATCGAACAATCCGTATTGGAAGGATAAAAGAGTTAAAACTTAAATATTTTATTTATTCATTTTTAAAAAATGAATTTTCAATTATTAAATTACTTAACAAAAAAGTAAAAGAAAATATATATGTGTCTTACCACTTTATATCAATCTCATGTATTTCATAAAAAAAAATATTAATACTTATAATAATAATAATAATAATAATAATAATAATAATAATAATAATAATAATAATAATAATAATAATAATAATAATAATAATAATTAAATAAATGAGTGAGCTTTCCTGCTAATATAGTAACAATCTATTGTGAAAGTCATCTTAAGTTTTCGTGATTCAAATCATTACCAACAAAAATATCTATTGTGAGACCGAAGGACCGAAACAGTGCTTATCAATTGCGGCCAAAACAATACATACCCTCTTATCGAAAGTTAGGGAATACAGTATTAATCTTTTTCTTATCGAACCAAGTATCCTGTTGTATTCAGAAGGACCACAAATTTAATGCAAAGTCAAAATCAATCAAATAACTTGCAATTTGTTGGCATATCTATAATCTACAATATGGCTGTTTTTGTGTTTTTTTTTCTTTCTTTTTTTTAGTATATTATAAAGGAGAAAATTTAATTGCATTATTATATATGGCCGTTTTTGTGTTTTTTATCTTTCTTTTTTTAACAAAAGAGGTGTATGCGGTGTTATTTACTCACAGTATTTTTTTGAAAGAATTTACTCACAGTATGTTTCTTTCTTTCTAATAGTTTATTTCATTTTAATATTTTTTATGAATAAAATTTAAGGTGAGATGGTGGTATTTCAGTCCAAAATACAGAATAAAGAAAAAATATGTTCGGGCTTAAAATCCACTTATAGCAAAACAATCAGCTTTGCAGGTGTATAGACGAAGCATTGGGACTTCATCATGCTCTACAATAGATGAGTGATATGCAACTTGATAGCATTGATTTTGAAGTAGATTCCAAAACTATGAAAGACACTTTATTTTGGATGGAAAGACATTTCTGAATTTAGCATCGTTATCACAACTTACTGGACTCTCTTCTCTTCCAAATTCATCAACTATCGAGTGGAATTTATTAGGAGACAAACAAATATGGTTGTTCATACTCTTGCAGGAGAGGCCACATTTCTAGTTAGTCCCGATATTTATTTCCATATACCCATTTGTATTGAATCTTCAATTATTAATGAAATGGTATAAGCACCTTTCTTTAAAACAAAAATTATTTGTTTATCTATCTCTAAATGTTAAATAATAAATTATTTAACTCATGTTGGATCTTTGGTTTAGTATGGTCCTCTTAGGTTTTACAATATACTCCACTATAAGTCTTATTTTGATAAGATATGCTATTGATATTTATATTTGACCTCTAGTTGTTTTTGTTGTTTTGTTCTTTATGATTCTTTATACTATTAACATGGCATTTAGAGAACGTTTCGATCCATCTTAAACAATTGGTCACTTCCCTTTTATGTTTAGTTTATTCTTCTCTTGTTTGATTGATTATCTCTCTATTGGTTTTTTCTGTTTGACTGATCATCCCCATGTTGATTCTTTTGTTTGATTGGCTCTTTCTTAATCGATTCTTTTATTTGATTGATTCACTTTGTGTTGATTATTATGATTGTTTGATTGCTCATCTTCTTATTGGTTCAACTGTTTGATTGATTATGTTCATATTGATTTGTCTGTTTGATTACTTCTTTCTATATTGAGTTTTTTGTTTAATTGCTTCTCTCCATGTTGATCATTTTGTTTGATTGATCATCTCCTTGTTAATATATTTTGTTTGGTCGTTTCTATCGCTATTGACTCTTTTATTCGATTTTGATTTGGTTTGTTATGTTTTCTCTTTGACTGCTTCTATCTATATTAATGGTTACTCGCCTTGGTTGGTCGCTCCTCTGAGTTGGTTATGCTATCAATTGGTTTGGTTTATTTTCTGGATTAATTTTGTAAAAAGCTTAATACTTGTTAGATAATAAAGTATTGAGCTTAAGTTATTGGGTCTTTATATTAACAAGTTAGAGTCCATTAGGTTTTATTATATATTCTCATATAACATTTTGTAATGTTAAGCTATTGATATTCTAATGAAACCCTAACCGTCTTTGTTTTATCTCTCTTTCTCTAATTTGTATCTGTATTGTTAACATGGCATCAAGAGCATGATTCGATCCTCCTTGAATTATTTATCGCTTCCGTTGTTGATTTCCCAAAGTTTGGGAATTTGTTTGTTTCGTTCTTTGTCGAATATTGGTGTTTTGATGAGATTATGTGATATACTCGCTGCAATTTTCGATTTAGTACGGGGTCGTATTTGTAACTAGGGGCATATTGATGGATTTCAATTTCAAGGGGTACGTGGCTTATTCAAGATTTTGAAGCGCCGTAAGTGGCTTATTTAAAAGAATTGGCATGATTAACTCTTGTGTATTGGTTAGTCAACACTCATCTTCTTGTTGGTTAATTTTGGTTTGCTTTGGTATACTGATGTTTGGCAGTTTTATTCATTTTGTTCGTTTGGTTTAGTTTGATTTTGTTCCTTTAGTCTGTTTGGTTTTGTTTAGTTTGGTTCAACTTGTCTTGTTCGTTTGTTATGGTTCTTTAATGTGTCTTGGTTTAGTCTCGTTCGCTTTAGTTTTATTTGGTTTTGTTTGCTTCAATCAGTTTGGTTGTTGAGTGAGTAAGATAATACTCACAATTGGTTTGTTTGGTGAGTCAAGTGCTCACACTTTGGTTGTTTGGTGAGTCGAGTGCTCACAATTTGGTTTCTTCTCTCCCCTTTTGATTCTTCAATTTGGTTGTTTGGTGAGTCTAGTTCTCACATTTG
Organism: Medicago lupulina; assembly: GCA_958299785.1. Lineage (NCBI taxonomy): Eukaryota > Viridiplantae > Streptophyta > Magnoliopsida > Fabales > Fabaceae > Medicago > Medicago lupulina. The sequence goes on along the minus strand of OY283144.1, from coordinate 33,840,805 downwards.
GTTGTTTGGTGAGTCGAGTGCTCACAATTTGGTTTCTTCTTCCCCCTTTTGATTCTTCTGATTGATTGCACTTCTACCCCTTTTGCTTCTTCTTATTGCACTTCTCCCACTTTTGATGATTCTTCTGATTGCACTTCTCCCACTTTTGATGATTCTTTGGTTTCTCCTCTATTGGTTCTTTTGTATAATTGTGGTTCTTTTGTTTGGATGGTTATCTCTTTGATTGGTTGATGGTGATAGTTCTTGCTGCTCTCTCTACGAAGATAACTCACTTTGGTTGCTGCTCTCCATGGTTTTGCTAACAGCTGATTTGGTTTATTTTTCTGGCTTAATCTGTAACAAGCTTAGTAAGCTTCAGCTTGAGGGGTAGTGTAAGAACTTTATATTATTTAGTATGTTTTTCGTATTTTGTTTGACAAACTCATAATGCTTCTTGTTGACTCGTTGTGAGTTTGAGGGTAGATGTAAGAAAATAAAGTATTGGGCTTAAGTTATTGGGTCTTTATATTAGCAAGTTAGAGTCTATTATGTTTTATTATATATTCTCATATAACCTTTTGTAATGTTAAGCTATTGATATTCTAATGAAACCCTAACCGTCTTTGTTTTATCTCTCTCTATTTTGTATCTGTATTGTTAACAATACTTACTAAGCTTTAGCCTGAGGGATGGTGTTAAATTACTATATGTTTTAAGTATATATTACTGAGTATGTTTTTTTATATTTTTTTTTGCTTAAATGCTCTTTTGGTCCCTGAAGTATTTAATTGGTATCGCTTTGGTCCCTTAACTAAAAAAAAGATTGTTTGAGTACTTTAAGTTTTTTTTTAGTCTTGTTTTGGTCCCTTCTGTTAGGTTTCCGTTAGGTTTAATAAAAAACGTTAAGTGTGGACACGTGTCACTTTATCATTGGTTCTGAGAATTTCTTTTTTAAAAAAAATATATATTATTATTTTATAAAAAAATAATATTTTTTAATTTATATTTTATTTTTTGTAAACAAATTCACATAACAAACGACAATGTGACACATGTTAACTCTGGGACATGTGTCACTTTGTCATTGGTTCAAGATATTTTTTTGGAAAAAAAAATAATATTTTTTTTGTAAAAAAAAATCTCAGAGCCAATGACAAGGTGACACGTGTCCAAGAGTTAACTTTTTTTTTAAACCCTAACAGAAGGGACCAAAACGAGACTAAAAAAAACTTAAGTCCACAAACAATCTTTTTTTTAGTTAAGGAACCAAAACGATACCAACTAAATACTTAAAGGACCAAAAGAGCATTTAAGCCTTTTTTGTTTGACAAACTTTTGATGCTTCTTGATGATGCGTCGTAAGTTTAACAAAAAGTGTTAGATAATAAGTTATTGGATTCAAGTTGTTTGACTTATTTATAAGTTTAGTCTAGTCTTTTTAGGTTTTACTATATTTTCGCTTGTAACCATTATTTTGATAAATTACGTTAATGATATTTATATTCAAACTCTAATCGTCTTTGTTATTTTATTCTCTCTTCTCTCATTCTCTATATTGTTACCACTAAAGACACATTTTAATCATTAATTATCCGGTTGTCGTTATTTTAAAATGCATGTGAATTAACATCTTGTAACTCTAGATTTCACCTATGCAAATGCTAATTATCCTCACGTTATATTACTTTTTTGTCTCATATCAAGTATCACATTAAAATATTTCTTTGTCGCATTATTTATCATTTTTATTGCATACATCAAATGACCTTCCAACACCTTAACATGCTCACTTAAGTCACAAGCTTGCATGATCAAGCTTGACCTTTATCATTTTAGATTATCAATAAAATATTTATTACTTTTTTTCTTCTTCTCAATGATATACCTTTGTTGTATCTTAACTCCACTCTCTGTGATATTAACAAGAGTGTCTATTCCATATTCGACGTCGACCACTCCACTGCTAAATTTAACAATATGTTTGTTATGTAAGTATAACTCACTTCGTGGTTATCTGGACATTATTTGTTGGGATCAGTGTTAGAACTCCGAATTTCCCACTTGTTCTGACTCAAAGCATATAAATCTACCCACTAAACTACTTCACGAAGAAGAAAAAAATTCCATCAGAGGAATACTATATTCGACTTAGAAAACTTCACAATGACACAAAAATACGCCGACAGTTAACAGCCGCTGGCACCCAGCGGCAGTTAACTGCCGCTCACACCAGTTAACAAAACCAGTGCAGTCTGCACAGATTTTTTCTAGGAAATTTGTCATGTTTTACCTATAATTTCAAACGGCAATTCTGGAGGAAATCAAACCGAAACAACAACATCCAGCAATCATAAACATCAACATTTCATAGTTTATCAATTATTCGGTAACATTACACAATACCGATAATGCGTTAACGTTTCACAATTTTTGGAATTCGTCAAATTTTCCACATTATGCAACACATTACACGTAATGTATACATTAATTACTAATATATATATATATATATATATATATATATATATATATATATATATATATATAGTTAAAGGTTAGTTACATATCACCCAAAAAATTGGTCATTACATTATATATCCCAAAAAATACGTCGGCGCGTATCGACCAAAAAACGGATTAACACCGACCAAAAAGTGTCACATTTCATCTAATAAAAACAAATCATCTAAATGTTTCAAAACATCTTCAAATTCGGTGTTTGGTTTAACCGGAGTGTCATCAAACATAATTGGATTGTCTTGATTTGTTGACTTTTTTGGTGGAACCGGTCTCTCTTTGTCCTCAATCTCCATGAGTGTTCGGAAACGATCATGTTGATCCAAGAATTCATCCTCCCATGTTTCCGCCTCTTCGCTCTTGTGTATCTTCCACTCCGTGGATGATGGAGGTAGTGGGAAACCATCTTTCAATGAAAGAAGGACAAAATGATTTGGGATTAAACCAAGGCAAATCATGTGGCTTTTCGGGTTAACCGGAGGCTTACCTCTAAGTGGGAAAAAAGTCTCAGAGACTCCAATATCAAGGGTAGTCATCTCCACCACCGGCCTATTGTAACAAGATACAACAATGTGTCCCATATCCGACAATGTCAACCATTTGTCGGGAGGTGCAAAATTACTAGGATTTTTGGGAGGATGCAATCCATCCAAGATGTAGTTGTAGCGGGTCTCACTCGCATATATCTCGATGTATTTGCTCCTATGCTCTTTCAACTCTTTAATAAGTGCTCTCCGCACCATAACATGACTTTCTTCCGTCAAACCCACGGATTCAGCTATCGCCCTAAACCCACAATGTCCATCACCAATAACATTCATAATTCTCTCAATGTATGGTCTCGTGAATTTTGGCATGTAATACATAGGACTCGATGGATCATAATTTCTAGAAACCGAGATAGGCATAGGAACTCGAACCGGAGAAATGCTAATGCGAGCACCTTTTCTTTTAGGTTGTGAAGATTTTTTTCGTGGTGAAGATTGACTTTCCGGATGTTGAGAATCAATAGTCTCCAACGAAGATGGGATCCTACGTGTCGTTTTGATTTTTTTGGGAGCTCATTTGGTTGGCACCTTTCTTGGAGGTCGTGACAACAATGTGGTCTCCGAAAACGCTAACAACCGCAAACCCTCTTTGATTTCTAGTTTCATTTGGAACGGAACTCTTTCGAGACGTTCTTGAATACCACGTCACTCCTCCGCGATCGAAAACAAATGTTCATTACTTTTTTCTTCACCCATATACAACTTATGCCAATGCGGGTGTATCTCATCCAATCGAATGGGCTTGTTGTGACGGATTTTCATAGCAATGAAGCATGCACAAGGTAGGCCATACGACGTCCTTTGAACACAACCGCAAGTTTTCTTCTCGATGCACAAGGTTTTCCTAGCACGCTCTTCTTCCACAAAAATAAAGTTCATGGCTTGTCTAGACATGACCCCCCAACCCAGAGTACAAAGTGACATCTTTGTACCTATGTTCCAAGATCGTAACGCTCCTACGAAACGATGATTGTATCTCCCCAAATTGGTTTGCCAACATCTCATCTATTTTTTGCCAACAAGTACCCAAATCACCTTTGGAGGTGGACAAATATTCCTTCACCACACCATGAGCTCCTTCAACTCTATTCGTGGTCCTACACCCAAGATGTAACACAAGGTTCGTCCATGCCCTCACTAGTTTGTTCTTAAAAGGATTCAAAATGGTTTCTTGAACATAGAGAAGAAACTCTGGATACTCCTTACAAGCATCTTGGAATTCCAATAGATTACCCGCATATAACTCTTGAGTAGGAAATTCAACCAATTTTTCCCATGCATCAAATATGGTATCAACTAATTTCCTATGCTTCTCCTCGTCGACAATCTTCTTTTGCCCATCCACCACAACAACATTTTGTTTAGCTTTGCAATCGGTGATGATTCTTGATCTAACATTTTTGCCAACATGGAAATAACAAAGTATTGCACTACTACCGGGGATAACATTTGCTACGGCATTCATCATACCCGTGTCCCTGTCGGTCACTACCACCTTAGGCATATCACTATTTGGTCCAAGAAGTTTAAGCAACATTTGCAAAGCCCAAGTAAAGTTATCCTCCTTCTCCGACGTCATAAATGCAAAACCAACCGAATATGTCAAATAGGTTGAGGTGACTCCAACTATTTCAAACAATGGCATCATATACAAGTTGGTTTTGTACGTGAAATCCATTATCAAAACAGTCGGAAAATTGTTAAACAACGTTACCGATTTTGGATGAGTCCAAAATATGTCTTGAAGGGTTTGACTTTCCTTTTTTTCTCTTACAAAATGAACATATCCATTCTCTTCCAACTTTGTGAGTATTCTCCGTCAAGTCACCCTTTTTTGCCTTTTTGAATTTATGACGTTCGTTGTAGACTTGCTTGATATTTGTCATGGACTCTTTCCTTTTCTTCTTCAAATTTGTCAAAATATTTTTTGGTTTCACCGAAGAATCGGTCAAGTCATGTACAATCTTCTTGTTGTCCTCCATTAATCTTCCGGCAAGAAGGTGCCCTGCTACATACCGCATCATCTCATGGTTGTGAACGCCATTAAGAATAGCCAATTTCCAAGCATTGTTTTCCCTCACGACATATCCACGCACCTTGAACAAACACCCACATTTTCTTGATCTCGTTGCTTCATGCTTCACTTTTCTCTTCGGTAATTTGTACTCGCCGCTCCGTTCACAAACCAACTCCAACATAGCATTTCTACCTTCACAAGATCTTCTAATGATAACCGTAAATCCAGCCCTATTTGCTTGTCGACGGACCCAACCGAGCAATTCGTTTTTATCTTTCCATGTGTCTCGGGTCAAAAAGAAATGAGTCGTGTCCACTTCGTTGTCACGAAGTTTCCACACATCGGAATTGACGCTTAAAGCCTCAACTTTAACGGAAGCTTCGACCTTAGCGGGAGCTTCAACCTTAATGGAATCGGCAACTCTAGGTTTTCGATCACCCGGATCATCACCCGCATTCTCAACCTTATCTATAAATAAACAACATACAGTTACTAAACTAATTAATAAACATGTATCTAATATCATATAATAACATAAACAAACCAAAAAAACAAAAGAAAAAAAATTGTGAAAAATAATAATAATTTGGCAGTAGCACTGCCATTTGAAATTTTTTTCAAAATTTTCTAAGTGTCTAGCAGCAGTTAACAGCTGCTGCCTCCCAGCGGTAGTTAACTGCCGCTCATTCTCATGACAGTACAACAAAAAAAAAACCAGCAAAAATAAATCAAATGCAAACGAGTTAAAACTTGCAATACTTGTTCTTTGATGCATGTTGTGTGTAGAAACGTCCTATCAATCGATCAATAATGATTTGGAATCAAGATTTTGACACAAAAAATTTTGAAATGGGATATTTTGTGGAATGGTATGGTGAGGTAAGGTGATGAATGAATAGAACCTAGGGGTTTTCTGGTTTTGTGGGGAAATAAGCAACGGCAGTTAACTACCACTGGGTCCAGCGGCAGTTAACTGTCGGCGGATCTTGCAATGGTAGTTAACTATTGTTAGGGGCATTAACGTCATTTACTTGTGTCAATTGGAACTATTCACTGTCAAAAAAGCAATTTCCTTCGACTTATATAACCATTCTTTTAAAAACTGAATCCATCTTGAATTAAAGATAAATTAGATGTTTGATATTAACACCTAGAATTCCAGCTAATAGAATTCCATGTACTCTTATTGAAGGTGTCTATCATATGATAACTTATGTGGCGGTGCCATGTACTCTTATTGAAAGTGCTGGTGTTCGTTTGGAGGCCTTTACACAATAGACTTCCAGCTAAGGATATCTTGTTACGTCGTGAAGTCTTACATGAGGATTCTCGCATATGCATTAGAGGATTTGGGGCAGATGAATTTGTTGATTTTTTTTTTGTGATAGATTTGATAAAATTTGGGACCTAATTTTAAATTTGCTTAATATTTATAGGGTTCTCTCTAATTTTGCTTCCGATCATGCCACCCTATTTGATGGTTTGATTTTGTGCTCTAAAAATATATAGACAAGCCTTCATGTTATTTTGCTTGGTTGTGTTTGGGGTATTTGAAAGGAGAGACACGCTTGTGTATTTTTCGTGATAAGAAGATTTTGATCTACCATGTGTTTGATAAAGTGAAAGTGTTTTTTTTTTTTAAATTAAAGCAAAATTTTACTTCCTCCGTTTTAAAATAAGTGTCGTTTTAGCCAATTGCACACAAATTAAAGAATGAAATGAAATAATCATTTCACATAACACTTTTACTAAACTGCCCAAGAAAAAGACAAACTTAAATTGCATTGAAAATTGTGCAAGAGAAAAGTTGGAGTATTTATTGAGAGTAAAGTTGGGAGAAAAAAAAATTAAAGTTGTATTGGAAATGTAAAGTGACATTCATTTTGAAACAATTTTTTTTTTGCTAAAGTGACACTCATTGTAAAACGGATGGAGTATAATTTATCTTTTTCATTTGCATCTTTGGTGGGTTAATCCCTTGGGGGTGCCAGGTTAATCCCTTGGGGGTGCCATTTAGCTATCCATTTGCTTTTGTTTTGTCGATTTGGCTTTTAGGTACTTTAGTATAACTTTTATTCGTTATTCTTCTATGTACACCTTATGTTGTGATGGTAATTGTTAATTGAATTCTGCTCTGCCCCCAGCAAAATTTGCTCGTGCCCTGCAGCCCTGCCTATTTTACCCCTGCGCTAGTTAACTAGCGCAGCGCATGTTAAGTGGCGCAGCACAACTTAAGTGACATTGTGCACCTTAACTAGCGCAGGGTTACTGTTTTCGTACAAAACCCATCAGTCCGAACTCCAAGCACCATTTTCTTTCCCTCCACCCTCAAAAACCCAAAAAGTGCGATTTTTTGGGTCAAAATCCTCATCCCAAATCATTGCAAATCGTCAGGAAGCAAGTTTCTACGCTCATCAAGCACCAAATATCAGGTATTGTATCATCAAAACTCATCTCATTTTGCTGGTTTTTGTGGTAGGTTCGTCATGTTTTCCTAGGCACTAGGCTAGGCGCGCAAGTTAAGTGGCGTGGGTAGTAAGTGTGCGCCACTTAACTGGCGCAGGGGTTAATGGGCTGCGCCAGTTAAGTGGTGCATGGGTTAATGGCATGCGCTAGTTAAGTGGCGCCCCGGTGCACTGTCCCTTTTTTCGAATTTTTTGTCACTTTTGTTCTTGGTTAGCTTGTTCCACAAGTAATTTATTTTTTCTTCCTTTGTTATTTTTTTTATTCAATAGATATATAGGGAGATGGTTGACAATGTCACGGATGATGACGTTGAACCGAAACCGGCCAAAAATGAAGGATTCGGCGATGTCAAACCAACTGTTAATTTGAAACCGTTTAAAGCCCAAATTCCAATGCAAGCTCGCATTGGTAAAATTGTAGAACCTAAACCGGTACCTATCGGTGTTATTTGTAAAGCTCGCGACACCGCCTCATTTTTTACAACAAATGCAAGATGGAGAGAGCGAGAAGAGTTACTTACTTGGGTTCGTGGACAAGGGGTAAAGGCCGGATTTGGTGTTTGTATAGATAAATCCATTTTAAAAAGGCCGTACTTGACGATGCAATATGAAAGGAGTGGGATATACAAGCCACCTAAGACAAGGAAGAAACCGAACCTTGAAAGCATCGGCCCAAGGAAATGTAATTGTTCGTTTAGGTTGAAAGGGTTCTTTGATAAAGATACAAATGATTGGTGGCTTGGAATGCTTTGTGGAATGCACAACCATGACTTGGAGGAGGAGGAGGGAAAGTTACAAGGACACCTAATTGCGGGTAGACTTAGTGCGGAGGAGAAGAAAAAAGTTATTGAAATGACAAAGAGCTTGGCGGTGCCTCAGAATATTCTCACCAATTTTAAGGAAAATAACAACGAAAGTGTGACAACAATCAAGCAAGTGTACAATGTGCGAACAAGATGGCGCAAGGGGGAAAGAGGTGACATGACGGAGTTGCAATTCTTGATTTCGAAGTTGGTGGAGCATAAATACGTCTATTACACAAGATGCAATAGTGAGGAAGTCACTCTTGAAGACATCTTTTTTGCTCATCCGGATTCAATTAAATTGCTCAACACCTTTCCGACCGTTTTGGTCATGGACTCCACATACAAAACCAACAACCACTGAATGCCATTGTTTGAGATAGTTGGTTGCACCTCTACAAAAATGACGTATTCCGTTGGTTTCGCGTTTCTTCACTTTGAACTAGAGGATAACTTTGCTTGGGCACTCACTATGGTGAAAGGTCTATTGTCCTCAAAAGACAACATGCCTAAGGTAATTGTCACCGATAGGGATGGTGCTTTGATGAATGCCGTTGGCACAGTTTTCCCTGAAAAATACACTATGCTTTGTTATTTTCATATTGGGAAGAATGTAAGGGCTAAGTGCATCACGGATTGTAGAGTTCACGAAAAGCCTCCTAAGGGTGCAAAAGTTGACAAGGAAGAATTGAAGAAGAACAAGGTGAATAATAGAGAAGTTGTTGAGAAAGTCGTGATTTCTTGGAGAGAGTTGGTCGAATCCCCTACGGAGGAATCATATGCAAGTAATTTATTGAAATTCAAAGAGGTATGCATGCCATTTCCGGAATTCATTAAATATGTCAAAGAAACGGTTTTGAACCTTAAGGAAAAATTTGTGAGGGCATGGAAGAATAAAGTCTTGCATCTAGGGTGTAGAACCACCAACATTGTTGAATCGGCTCATGGAGTTTTGAAAAAATATTTGAGGAGTAGCGTGGGTGATTTGGCATCTTGTTGGGATGAAATTCACAAGATGTTGGCCGTGCAATTTGGTGAGATACAAGGAAGTTTTGGGAGGAACAAAACGGTCTTTGAACACAAATACGCAAAAATCAAGATGATGAAAGAGTTGGAGGGTTATGTTTCTAGAAAAGCATTGAGATTTATCTATGATGAATTGAAACGCTCCAAGACATTCGGCTTTCGTGAGGAAAGATGCAGGCCTTGGCACTTACTCCCGCTCACAAGCTTCATCGTCTACTTCAAAACCGCTTCGGAATATCTCATACATTTCACAAATTCCAAACTTCATGAGACCTTTTGTTGAAGACATTGTGAATGTTAAAGGGGATGGTCATTGTGGATTCCGGGTGATAGCTAGGCACTTGAAGAAGGATGAAGAAGATCATGTTTTGGTTCGGCATGCACTTATTAATGAGTTGAAAAATTACAAGAGTGACTACATGCCGATATATGACACGGAGGAGCGTTATAACAAAATCTTGAATGGTTTACACCCTCCAAAACGTACAATTGGTGTTGCGCCGGTAGATAAGTGGATGACCACTCCGGATATGGGTCACATTGTTGCTTCTTGCTACAAAAGACCCGTTGTTCTATTGACTTTGCCCGAAACAACGGGTGGTGTATGTGAGACATATTTCCCAATCCGAAGTGCTCCTCCACTTAATCCACATTCCAACATCATGTGTCTTTGCTTAATTCTCAACCACTGTCTTCATGTGATCTTGAAGGAAGGTTGTCCGTTACCACCGAGTTGCACGGAGTGGATGAACAACAAGATTGGTGAGGCGGAGAATTGGCATTTTGCGTTTTTGGATAGACAAAACGCTTACAATGAACTCATGTCCAAGGAGCCAAAGCCGCCAAAGAAACCAACAAATGAGAACAATCCAATTGTTTGTGATGATACTCCCACCCCGCAAAAAAAGGAACAAGAAGTTGAATGGACGGAAGACATGGAAGAAGACGATAATTTAGGAATGTCACTAGACCTCTTAGATAGGTTGTTATAGGTTAGGACAGTTATAGGTCGGTCGGTGTTCGTCCTATTTTTTGGTGGTATTACACCCCGACGTATTTTTTGGTGGCCGGTTATGTAATTTGGATATTTGTGGTCAATATGTAACTAATATTATATATATATATATATATATATATATATATATATATATATATATATTAAATGAAATGAAATATTTTTTTGGTGGCCGGTTATGTCACACCAATTATTGCTCGCATTACTTACTTTGTCAACTACTTATTTTATATCATTTCTCTCATATTTGTTTTTCATTATATTTTTGTGAAGTTTGTGAGGTGAAACATGTCTGAAGACGCACAAACTCCGGTTAAACTTGAAATCCGTTATGTAGATGTGAAAAAGAGGGCTTGGTTCACTGTAAACCCCACCGACAAGTTGGATGAGTTGAAGACAAAGCTTGACGACTTCTTTATCTATATTGGTTCAAATCATAGAACACGTGATGTGATAGTAAATGTGTCAGGCCTGGACTTGGGGGAGGATAAGGAAGAGGACTTCTGGAAGACAGTGTATCATCCACAACTCCTCAAAGACGATAGCGACGTTGATTTCATGTTTAGCGTAATGGTTGAGAATAATACTTTGTATCTTTTTGTCCGATCCGTTGAAGTGTAATCCTTATTTAAGTGTAATACTGTAATGTTTGACCGTTTATGTGAGATTATGTAATTTTATAAATTTATGGACAAATTTGTGTTATTTGAATGAATGTTTGAATGAATGTTATTTCAATGAATGTATGAAAGAAGGATTGAAAAATCAAGGAAAATAAAGGTTAGCACATGACTGTGCCGTAAGCACATACTGTGCGCCACTTAACTGGCGCATGTGCTAAACAGTTGCGCCAGTTATCATGCGGAGTGCCAATTAACGCGCGCAGTGTTTTACACATGCGCTAGTTAAGTGGCGCAGCGTGCGTTAACTAGCGCAGTATTTTGCATTTGCGTCAGTTAACTAGCGTAGGGGTAAAATTGGCATCGCTGCAGGGCGCGAGCAATTTTTGCAGGGTGGAGAGCAGAATTCTTGTTAATTTCATTTTGACTTGTAAAGAAAAACGTAAACATGGTCAAGACATGGAAGTTGATCTTTAGATCGTACTCAAATCTTGGCCATTAATTTCAACTTATTACTAACTGGAGTTTCATATCAACGCATGACAATAAGTACAACAGAAAGTGCAAGAGATGAACCCGGCCTTGTGCACATATCATAGACTTGACGTATATTGAAAATTTAAGACATAGAATTAAAATCGAGTAAACCATCGAGTGACGCATCATATACTTGACCCTGTTTTCGTCAAATGTTTCGAAGTTAAGTCCCTCCGTTAGTGTTCGTCATGCAACAACAACAGAGACAAACTAGGTGAATGACTAATTAAGAGTGACTTTCAAAAACATAGACCATACTTTGAAAAGTAAACTGCCTCTTAATTCTCAGCCTTGTTACTCATGCCTAATAAATGGTAACCGATTTTCCAACGCAATATCGCACTTCACAAATCAATTTCAGATCCATAAAAAACGCATTTCTGAAAGGACGAAAAGCATGTTGGTATTATTTGCTTACATGATAGGAACTTCATCGTTCAGTACCTCACAGTTAGATGAAGTACGTTTTACATGTCCAATATTCTTTAGAGATGACCGATTCTCAACCAACGCTTCTCTTTTGCCAGTTTTTTTTTTTTTTTTAATTTTCACCGGTTTATGTACATATTTTCTGGCTTAAACCAACGGACAACATGACCGTTACCACTTCAACCAGCCGGTCAAGCTATTCAGAACATTGGTAACCACCATGAAGTGACTTCATAGTCAACGATGGTCATAACAATATATTAACAGACTGCTACAACCTGTGATCAATCAAAATTAAAAATCATACATTCCCATGCACATACATGAATATGATAAAGTTTAATCACATTAAGCCAAGATGACATGAACAGAACATCCAATAAACCCTTCAAAGTTGAAATATATTCAATAAATGCTTCAGAGCTGAACAAACTCAAGACAAATGAGTATAAGCTTTCTCAGGCATAAATATTATAAAACCACTCATAATCGTATTAACAAAGGAAGCATCGCCCTTACAAAGTCCAGCTGCAACAGCTGTATGATATACTAGTAGATAACAGAAGATGCATCATATGCATTAGCCTGGCCCTAGGTTAAACTAATTCTATTCATAGTTCATAATATGGCAGAAGCTTCATCACTTTGTTCAGACAACAGAACCTCCTGTCTGATGAAGCATGGCGTCAATTTCATCCCCATCTTCCATCTCCAACTGAAACAAGACATATTTTCATGCCATAAAACATGGATGTCAGACAATTATTATCAAAATATATTTGGTAGAGATAAAGTAGAAGAGATGTCTTATTCACGAACCTCATCGGGAGTCTGTTCAGCACGGAGACGACGCCCATCAAAGAGAAAAGCAATCGAGTTGAAATCCACAGACTGACGATCACAGTAAGCATTCATAAGCTTTTTCAATTGAGTGTTCCTCTTGATCCTGAAGAACACTTCATTACCATCCTAAACCATCAAAAACAGACCAAAATTAGCATATAATACCAATGTTTAGTTTCATGTATCCAACTTACGACAGTAACCAAGACTAATGATATGAAAACTACTCATATCAAGAATTTAAAATATAACTTATGTTTTTGATATTTATCTCAATAACACTTTCAATGGTCTCCCAATCCAACGCCAGAGTAAAAAACTCTAGAAAATTCAGTTCACTTTGAAATGTATAATTTTGAGTATAGAAAAATAATTGATCTGAAAGGCAAACCATCAGACTATAGAAACAAAATGTTACAATAAATTTAAGGAACCTCTTTGTAAGCCAAACTAAACAAACAAAAACTTATCACATTTGATTAAACCTAAATACAGATTGCAGACATGATGGGACACACCAAACAGTGAAACATTCAAACGTTTAGAAAATATAAAAAAAAGAGATGTAGGGAAAATGATTGTTGTGATTTTCAACCATAAAAGATGAAACACAACTGCCCATTCTCTCAAATTGATATTGCAAGGTAACACTTTCGGAAGAATGCATTGATCATAGCACAACACCGATACACACTATACCTGCTCTCATAAAACATCGACTAATTTTTTTTTTTCCTGAAGAAACCAATGGTGACACTAAAATTTAGATAACCAAAACAGATACAAAGATATAAAGCAAAATCTCAAATTACAGACATGAAAGGACGCAACAAACAATGGAACATGCAAACATGAAAAGATATCCTAATGTTTTCATATCACCCAAAAGTGAAACTTCGCTATCATCCATTTGAACAATAATTCATAGCATATAAAGTAAAATTAAAACACAAACCCAAAAAATAACCACTAACATAGTTTATTGAAGTTTCTTACCAAAAGCAATACATATAACCAAATTCATCAACAAGATACCACACGCATTCCAACATTCCCAAAGCAAACATTATTAAAAAAGAGCACTTGATCCTCTTTTTCACACTTGATTTATTATGTAAAACGAAAAATAGCGAATTGAGATTAATTCCCTCTTTGGTAAAAGATCTTATTTTGCAACTTATACAAGCACTTATGAACAAACTAATTCCACAAACATAACCAAACTGTTATATTATTGTATACAAGTATAAGTCGCTTTCATACACTGAATAGATCTTACGGCATCAAGTTAAAACTAAGTTGATTTCACAAGTACTTCAAAACAATGCCACAAGTGCTTATAGCAGTATATAAACTCAAATAAGTCAATCCAAACAGACCAAATAATAAAAAGCTAAATAGAGATTATGAACACACAAATATGGGTTCAGAAGAATAAAATCAGTTTCTAAACCATCAATCATAGTTAAAAATAATAACAAAATAAAGTAATAAAGAAAAAAATCGATCTATGAATCAAAAAATAAAACTTTAATCAAACCCATTAAACAATCAAATCAATGAAACCCTAATGCTTCAACAAACAATCATAAACAACACAAAAGAATTTCAAATATCATAAACCAAGTAACCAAAGTTAAAAATCACCGATCCACAAAGTTTAAATCAAACGGAAACCCTAAAAATTGAAATTTCAAAAACGAAACCCTAGAAATCAAAGGAAGAAACAAACGAACCTGACCCTTGACCTTAAGGTTGATGTGAACACCACCTGCTTCTGGCTTCTTGTCTTCCTCAGTGTTGGGAGCACCTGCACCTGACGACATCTTCAGAATCTCCGATTATGCAAACGCGCTTTTCTGTGTAATCACGGCGACGATTGCAAACTGTGTGCTGTGAAACACTGATGATGGGTATTTATATCATGACAAAATCGACGGATCAGATTCTCTTGCTTTCTTGTTTCTGGGCCCGTAAGCTTTAAGATTGGTTTGGGCTTAGGCCTGATAAGTTTTTTTTTTTTTTTGGCTAAATTACCTTTTTCGTCCTCTAACTATTTATTTGGTATCGTATTGGTCCTCTAACTAAAATTTGATTTATTTTGGTCCTCTAACTTTCTCACCGTTACCACATTTAGTCCTTTCTGTTAGTTTTATTCAAATTCTGTTAAGTCTCTGCATAGATGGCAATTAAGGGCTGATTTGGCAATATATGAGTCAGCACTATATAATCTTGTAGGTCTTTGATGGTTTGTTCTTCTTCTTCCTTTTTCCCCCAAAAATTAGGGTTCCATCTTCATCTTCCTCCAATTCGAAATCCTTCTTCATCTTCATCTTCCTCCAATTCAAATTTTTCTTTCTTCTTCTTCTTCTTCTTCTTCTTCATGTCTAGTGCAGGATCTCGATTTAACAGAAGAAGCAACAACGAAAGTGGAAGGGCCATGTCTGGATCTGTATGTTCTGGGTTTAGGAGACAAATTCGAAAATGTCAGTGTGGTGAGTTTGTAGTTCTGAAGACTGTTACTGAAATTACAAACCCTAACTGTGGGAAGAAGTTTTGGGGTTGTAGGAATTGGAGGAACCGAAATGATAGTGGCTGTAACTATTTCCAATTTGTAGATGATGATGATGATAAATGTGATGATGTTGATGAACGTGATATGAAGATTGCAAGGCAAAAGAAGAAAAATGGAAAGTTGAAGCATGAAGTTTCTTTCCTAAAGGAAGAGTTGTGTTATAGTTGGAGGTGTTGCAAGATTGCTATAAAGTTTGGGTTTGTAAGTTTTGGGTTTAACATTGTGTTAATGACATTATTGTTGTTAATGTATCTAAAGTAGTTTAAGTAAGTATGTATTTAGAGTAGGATGATGAGGGGTTTATAGTAGGATGATGGGTCAAATGTGAATGTAGTGAATGTTGTTGATGTAATGTTCATGCTCTAATGTAATGTTTATCCTTAATTTGTCAATGCAATGGTTAATTTTCTCAAACATATTTCAATACTGTAGTTCCTGCTAAATGTTTAATTTGTAGCTATAATCATGGCTGATAAAGGTGATAAACTTTCAAAAGGTTATCAATTTCTTAATGAATTACAAAAATATAATGTCTGTCAAATATAATCAACACTTAATTGGAAATAAGTCACATAAATTAATAGATTGAGACAAAGTGTAAGATGTTCTCAATTACAGAAACATGATAGAATGATAAAGGTGAGACCAATTCAAAAGGCATAACACCATAGGTTCTCAGTTACATATTCTGCCATCATAAAAATGAGACCAAACTCAAAAAGGCATAACACCACAGGTTCTCATTACATAAAAGCATCAACAGAAATGGTATCAAACCATTATCGTTACATTCGTTCAAAATAGGAAATTAAACAGTAAATAACATCATGATATCTTCTTCAAACCGAAGGTGGTTTTGTTGCACTTTGTTGACCCCTTGTGAAAGGTAACTTCTGTCTCTTGGCAGCACCTAGTGTCTCTGCAGCAGCTGGTGTCTTAGCAGCACCTTGTGTCTTGGCAGCACTTGTTTTAGCAGCACCTTGTGTCTTGGCAGCACTTGTTTTTGCAGCAGCTTGGGTCTTGGAAGCACTTGTTTTTGCAGCAGCACCTTGTGTCTTGGCAGTAGCTTGTGTCTTGGTAAAAGCTTGTGTTTTGTCAGCAGCATGTGTGGCAGCACGTTGTGCCTGAGCAGCACCTATTTTAGCAGCACCTTGTGTCTTGGCAGCACCTGTTTTTGCAGCAGCTTGGGTCTTAGCAGCACTTGTTTTTGCAGCAGCACCTTGTGTCTTGGCAGTAGCTTGTGTCTTGGCAGAAGCTTGTGTTTTTTCAGCAGCATGTGTGGCAGCACCTTGTGCCTGAGCAGCACCTTGAGTGTTGGTGGATGTCTGAGTAGCAATTGGTTGTGTAACAGGTGGTGGTGGTGGTGGTGGTGGTTGACTGGAAGTTCTGGTGGTTGGTTGCCTTAGGGAACCAACAATTGGTTGAATGTGAACTGTGGTGGTGGCAGTAGGTTGGTTGACAGTAGTTGTTTGAGATTGTGACTCAGGTTGATTGTCAGTAGATGGTGGTGGAGGTAATTTACATGTTGACTTATTATGGCCAAATTGTTGACATCTGCTACACTTTATACCATTCCTTGCTCTCTTCATTTGTGAATCATCTCTTAGCAATTCAGATGGGTCCTTGTTTCTCTTTTTCTTAGGCCTACCTGGTTGTCTTTTAATGGGTGGGGGCTGCAGGTCAGTGTATCTAGTTCTTTCCCATAAAGATCTACCATTGACAGGATATATGATATGCCTATAGCATGCTTGATGCTTTTCTTTCCTATAGTAATCAGGAACAAAATCATACATGTCAAGTTCCATTTCTCTAATACAGCAAATAGCATGGACACATGGTAGGCCAGTCAGTAGCCACTTCCTACATGAACACTCTTTCTTACCAAGACACACAGACATTTGATCCCTAGTATTAGAAATGTGCCAAACCTCAAAAAAATCTTCACCAGACCTCCTGTTTCACACATACATATGAACCATAGCAGTTACTAAAAATACCACTCACTATTTAATCATAAAACCATAATAATGCAGGATAATAATGCAGAGGATTTATTTTGAAAATAATCAGAACAGTTCAGAACCATAATAATGCAGAGGAACATCTTCCATAAAACCATAACTGTTCAGAACCATAAAACCATAATCAGTCACTATTCAGAACCATAATAATGCAGGATAATAACCAGAACTGTTTCTACAAGGAGCACCTTCCATTTTCACACACACACATATGAACCATAATAATGCAGAGGACCAAAATGATACTAATAAATAAAGTTACAGGACCATTTTAAAACTACTTAAAATACTTAGATGACCAAATTAAAACAACTCTAAATAATTAGATGACCATTTTAAAACTACTTAAAATAATTAGATGACCATTTTAAAACACAAGCATACCTTAGTAGCCACTTATTTGTAAAACAAGCTTCTTTTTCCAATTTTCTCTTTATGTTAGGCAACACACTGTCAGGATAGTTCTGAATTTTATGTCTGTTCTTCTCCCATCTTTCCATAATGTAGATTCTTATTTCCTCAAGCATGGTCACAACAGGTTTTGATCTAGGACCCACAATGACAGAGTTGAAAGACTCTGACATGTTGTTGACCAAAGTGTCACACTTAGGGTCAGCCTTGAAATATGACCTGCTCCATCTCCTTGGTGGTATTTTAATGAGATACTTGAAAGCTTCAACATTGATTGCTTTTATTTCCTTCATAGCATCCATCCATGCATTTGGATATGTAGCTTTGGCAGCTTTCCACATCAATTCCTTCAGTTTCTTTCCAGGGTACTGTTTTCTGAAATTGTTGTACAAATGTCTGACACAAAATCTATGATCAACATCCTTCAGCAACTCATCCATAGCTGGCAGCAGTCCCTACATAATCATTATTTGGTTTCAATTAAAAATGTATGAAGTTATTTTACAAATGAGTATGTAAATTAGAAAAGTACTTATGTGATACCTTTTGTTGGTCACTAATGAAAGTGTACCCTCCACATTTGTCTGGACCACCAATATCATTCACTAGCAGATCTAGAAACCAAGCCCATGTATCTTTTGTCTCTCCTTCCACAACAGCATATGCAATAGGGAGCATTTGATCATTTGGATCTGTGCCAATAGCTGTCAACAGTTGACCACCATAATAACCTTTGAGGAAGCAACCATCTAATCCAATTATAGGTCTGCACTGTAGGAAACTTTCTTTGCATGCTTTAAAGCATATGTACACCCTTTGGAAATGAGGATTTAGATTAGCAGTTGGATCTTGCAACTCATCTTCACTAGGTACATATGGTGTACTAGTTATCTTAACTGTTGACTCTGGATTTGACCTAAGCAGCTCATGACAGTAGTCATGCATCCTGACATACTGCTCCCTGAATGAACCATCTACAGCATCAAAAGCCATGGATCTTGCTCTCATTGCCTTTGTCTTTGTTACCTTGATATTCCATTTTTCATTGGTCTTGTTGATTATGGTTTCAATTTTCAAACTAGGATTCTCTCTAACATTAGGCTCAAGTTTAGAACCTAACCACTTGTAGTTCATCATCTTCACCTTGAAGGTCCTACTACATCTATGCTTGGGACCAATTTTCCTTAACTGCCAAGTTTCCTCATTTGGTATCTTGCAACAATAAACGTACCACAAACAGTTTCCCTTACCTTTGCAAATAACCCTCACCCTGATTTTATCATTCTTCTCAAACTTAATTTGCCTACCAGAATGAATAGCATATGTCCTCATTGCATGGATAAACTCTTTTTTAGTACCAAAATATGTACCAAGCTCCCACTTATAATCAAACATCTTGGCTGGTAATTTGAAAGTTGGAAACTTTATCTTACTGGAACCATCTTCCTCACTATCACTTCCACTATCAAGGTCATCTGAGTTATACCCCACACTATCACTCAATCCTTTCTCTTGTCCCTTGCTTGCTTGACTAGTTTCCTCCCTACAATCCAGCTCATCATCATCATCATCATCAGGCACAACAAATCCAGGCACACTGCATTCAGTTGGAACATCTTCTTCATTCACAATATTATCTGCTATAGATGGCTCAACATTCTCTTCCTCAGCAACAATATTTTTCCTAGGTCTGCCCCTCTTCCTCTTTGGTGGAGCTGTAACATGTACCTCTGCATCAGCACTCCCTGCATCTACAGTTTCTGCATTTACAGTCCATGCATAATACACATAAACCAAAAAAAGGAAAGTTATTAATACACATACAACATACAAGTACAATTATTAATACACATAAAACACAAAAGTATGTAAAGTGCAATGGTAAGTAATTAATACCTTTTCTAACAGAAGCCTCTGCAGTAGGTGGGTCTGCAACATCTGTCTCACCAACCTCTTGTCCTTCATCACCATTATCAGCATTAACTCCATCTTCACCAATACCACCAATCTCAACTTCTTCATCACCATTATTAGCATTAAGTCCCTCCTTATCAATACCATCAAAGTTTTCATTGAGCATAAATTCATCATCACCATCAAAATGAATTCCATAAGCACTATCATCACTATCCTCGTTCAACTCAACACAAAAATCATCTTCTACAACAGCCTCCTTCCCCTTATCTTTTACCTTACTAACACCAGGAACTTCCTTACCACACCCTTCTAAATTATTTTCTGCATTAGGAATGTTACTTGCACCATTCTCATCTAGCCCAATGTCATCTAGCCCAATATCAATGTCATCTAGCCCAACAGTTGGCCCAACTTCTTGTTCACCCACATGTGGCCCATTATCTTCTTCACCAAGAGTTTGTCCAGCTTTTTCAGTTGGACCAAATGTTTCTGTCTCCACTCCAACTTCAGTTGGGCCCACTCCAACATTATCCCCTGCCACATCATTTTCTTTTTCAACAACAGTGGGCCCTACATTATACTCCAGGTTCTCAATAATTTCTGGTTGTGAGACTTGGTGAATCACATAAATATGCGCCTTTCCTTCAGATTGTGCTATATATTGAACCCTCCTAGAGCATGTATCATTTTCCTCCAACAACACCATCTCTTCAGCCATGTAAGGGTCATAATA
Organism: Medicago lupulina; assembly: GCA_958299785.1. Classification (NCBI taxonomy): domain Eukaryota; kingdom Viridiplantae; phylum Streptophyta; class Magnoliopsida; order Fabales; family Fabaceae; genus Medicago; species Medicago lupulina. The sequence goes on along the minus strand of OY283144.1, from coordinate 33,820,349 downwards.
CCAAATAGAGTCCACATCCTGATACCCTAAAACTTCAAGATTACCCATTATTTCAAAAAATGACCAGAAATCTGGATCACACAACCATGTAATCTCCTCACCCTCGTATTCATTATGCTTTGGCAGTTTAAAGTATCCCTGGTGGTGTACCACCACCTCAAACTTATCCTCCATCACAGCTCACCCACAAATCCTAATAAAACATAAAACAAATATACACAAATATCAACACAACAGGACCACCACTATTTAATATTCTGTAGGAAAGAAAAACCATAATCCACCAACCACATACAATAAAGGTTAAAAAATTGCACTATTTGAAACCCTAAACCAGACATAAAACCCTAAACCAGAAACCATAAACAAAAATCCCTAAAACTAGAAACCAGATTTCAAAAACCCTAACCCAAAAAAAGTAACCCTAAAATCCAAATTTTTGTTTAATCCAAAGAGCAATAGGAAATCAAATCATAGAGATAGAGATTAAAACAGAAATCAGATTCAAAAACCCTAACCCAAAAAAAGTAACCCTAACATCCAAATTTTCGTTTAATCCAAAGAGCAATAACAAATCAAATCATAGAGATAGAGATACAAACCTAGTTTTGATTGGTGAATCGCAGTGAAAAGCACCTCATGCGTTTTCCTCTTCCTTCGTTTTCTACTTCGCGACAACCTCTTCTCCCAGAAATGTCGTTGGAAATGGTTTTATGTTTCTCTCTCTAAATGTATGCCATATCTCTCTCTAGAATGTATAGTATGCCATCTCATCATAAGATTATCTGCCAAATCAGCACTGGTATCCACATAACACAAACCCTAACGTTAATTTGAATAAAACTAACAGAAAGGACTAAATGTGGTAACGGTGAGAAAGTTAGAGGACCAAAATAAATCAAATTTTAGTTAGAGGACCAATACGATACCAAATAAATAGTTAGAGGACGAAAAAGGTAATTTAGCCTTTTTTTTTTTTACTGAAATTTTATTTTTTTATGCATTATTCTTAAGTTTGTCAAATTAGTTTATGAAAAAACAAATACAAAAATATAATTTCCGCTAGTTAGAACTTATGAATTAACATAAAAATTTATTTATTTATATAAGTCATTTTTTGTAAGCTAAAAATAAACCAATCCAAACAAGCCCTAAAAATAAATTTCTTTTGTCGTAACAAATATTGAGACTATTGTGGATTTGAAGAAATCATAGATAGTTTAACTAGGAATTATATGAAAAATATTTAAAGAAAAATAGTTTAGCCAAGACCCGTAGTTTTGTTGTAGTTATTAGAGTTAGTAGTTCTTGTTTTTTTTTCTTTTTCTCTTTACTGGTTTTCTAATTGTTTGTTTGTTTAGAGAATTTCTCGTAAGTAATCTTGTTTTGAATATATTTGAAAGACTTGATGTCATGGTATTTTCAAAGGTGCTAAGTGTTAATGCACTAATGTAAATGATTTTGAGAAATGTAGCGTTGATTTTAGTTCAACTTTGGTGAAATTGGGGATGTAAATGTTTTAAATTTTGACGAATTTTGAATTTCACACAAATTTCAACGAGAGTCTTATATATTGGTTTTGAATGAACCATGTGATTACATTGTTTTTTTAAATGAGGTATTAGAATTTTTGTCGGATAATATTGTTGTTAATCAATAAAAATTTATTATCAAAGATTTATTAGAAATTTTATCATCAACCTAAATCTTTCACCACTATTCTTTAGAACTAAGCATAAGAAAAAAAGAAAAAAAAACTCATGTGAAAATCAAAACCTATCGCTCACGACAATCGATAATCTATCCACAAAAATCGAAAATAAAACCTAGAGAAAAAAAAATCTAACATAAAGAAGGTGAAATAAGTATATGAGTTGCATACCTGGGTTCATCGCCAAATCTTACAAACTTAGAAAACAACAATTTATTTTCATTCTTCAAATCATCCTGTATAGTCGAGTAAGGCACCAAAAACATTTCTACATCTCCAACCCTTTCGTTTTTTTTGCTTCACAAATTAGGGTGTTCTCTTAAGTTCGAGGGAGGAATATGTATGTTTGTCTTTTAAACATATATCCGATTGGTTTGATAAAAAAAAAAAAAAAAAAACTCAGATTTACACGCAACAAAATCCCAAATCAAGCTATCCAAAAAATAAAATCCCAAATTTAAAATCTCAAAGCTATATAAAAAAAATTGATTGGAGATGGAGATATAGTTGATAAAGGTATGGGTTTGCAGAGGAGATGTGAGGTCAAGTGAATGATGGGGTGGGGGTAAAGAATGTGTTAGGTGGGACGACATAAGGGTATGTTCAAATTGGTGGGAAATAGGGAGCGAGTAATAATACGAGCTTATGAAGATGATGAAGGAAACCCTAATTTTAATGTTATTTTTATTTTTTTATAAAAATTATGACTTGATAAGTGGAAAACACACAGGGACGCAAAAAAATGAAAAACAAAAATAATCATACAATCAATGCATCACATAATTTAAATTACACAGTTAGTTAGGATCAGAGTTGATATCCAAAGAATCTTGAAAAGACAAGGATGTAATCTATTTTTCGTAGTGCGGGTAAATCACATTTCGCTTAAATGGCAGGGGGTAAACACTATTTATCCCTAGCTGTGTAGTTATGTTTGAAATTTTCCGCAAATTATTCTAATAGTCAAGTTAAAAGGTTTTAAAAAGTGAACTACTTTGTTTTACTTTAAAAAGAACGACTATGAATGGTCTCTGCAAGTTGTTGTTTTAAAAAGAAAATACACCCTCTTAGTTAAAAATTGAGACTTTCTTTGAGGAAAAATTAAGGTGTCAAAGATCGCGTTGAGTGGAATTTCATAAGAGAGACTTTATTCTTTCTTTTATTCATATGCATATTTGTTACATGGCGTATTAATACCTCTATTTTGCCTATATGAGCTTTAATTGGAACGAGGAGCCTACCTTTAGGTTCCAATCTTCTAGAGGACTTAGAGATAGAAATCATCTCTCTCTTTATCTATTTATTCTACCTTTGAGATATTGGCTCAATACATTCAACACACATTACAATGATATTTGGGAACCCTTACCTTTTGGAATAAGGGGCCTAAACGATCTTTTTCTTCTTCTTCTGATGACCTAGTATTAGTAGCAAAAGCAAACATGGAGCAAGTCGGTCAGAAGATTAACTTGTGTAAAACTACGTTTTTTGCTCAAAGAATGTAGTCGAGCATAATGCAATCATGCCTAGTCAGCGTCTTGACATGGAGCAAACACATAATTGTGGAACCTATCTAGAAACCCCTTATGATTCACTAAAGGATCTCTCAAAACTCTTACACTTTTATTCTTGATAAATACGTAAGAAGTTGTCTAGTTGAAAATATAATATATTTTCTTTTGTGGGAGGGGTAACTACGACACAACCTTCTTTATCTTGCATTTTAGGTTACGTCATGCAAACTGCATATATCTCAATTATTGTGGATGTGAATGAAGGGAAATTTTGCATCAAAACAAAATAAATGCAATAGATATAAATTGTAGTGTCAAGAAGATTAGCTTCCAAAGGTATCTATCCAGGAATCGATCCTTTATATTCAACTTCTACCATGCTCCAACCTCGGATCGTTGGTGAACAACATTATGAAACTGTGCAAATCCAGCGGATATATATAATTCATAGCAATATATAAAATTTCCATTACAATGGATCCTTACAAATGAAACATGATCAGTGATCGATATTACCTCTTGTAGTGTAGTCTCTTTGTTGTCAAATTTCTACAACCGATCACAAGCACCACTCAATTTACAAAGCCTCTGCTCAGTCCACACGAATAATCACCATAACTCACAGTGCTAGCTGCTACAACATGGAGGCTTGGAGAGAAGGGCAGATTAGGGTTTATGAAGTGGTATTAGGTTTTCAACGACTCTTCCTCTACACAAGGGTTCTATTTATTGAATCCCTTGTGTTATCACCAAGTAAAACGTTATTGGGCATCCCAATAACCCATTCGTTTGATCTGCTAATTAATTAGCTCCACTTACTAAAGCACCCCCAGATAAGTATCACTTATTTATGTCATTTAATTGTCCTTTTGTGTGTGATTTTGTAGGTTCTCGTAACGTTGATAATAATTAAATTATAGATTCAATATTATAAATATTGATCGGATCTAACAACACATCACTGCTACCCAAGTGACGAGAATGCCACATGATCTAACAAACCTTTTTATGATAAATATCTTGTGTATAATTACCTTTTTGTGATATATATATATATATATATATATATATATATATATATATATGTGTGTGTGTGTGTGTGTGTGTGTGTTTTGTAATGTTTAAATCCTCAAATTGTAAGTTAACAATTCAAATCCTCAAAGTTCTTATGCCAACATCATTTGGGCAAAATCCAAACAAAACCAAAAACATTTCTCAAGCCTTTGATCCCATCAGCTACAATTATTGGGATTATGTCCAAGCTTGGACACATATCTTCTGAAAACAAAATAATGCCGACAAAAACTCTTGGCTGATATACTTCAAACATGGGATTAATTATACCTTTTCAAATTGGTTCCTTCAATGGTGGGACTACTTTGGACCAATCCATCAAAATTTTCCTCTCGAAGTTCAAGAAGGATTTCAAGTTTTTAATAAAAGGTTCAACAAAGACCTTGACAATCTTCCAATAGAACTAAACTTCTTCACAAAGTTCTCTTTAACATGGATATTTTCATGGCAATACAAATACGTGCAAAACTCAAACCCAAATGTTTTGTCAATGCTTTAAAGACAAGCTTTTGTCAAATGGTGGCCCCGTTTTGATACCACAAAAGCAATGGAAGAAAGTGTCACCGTATAGTTTAAAACTAATCCAAATGTTTTGCAGGTTCTCACATCACAACTCAAAGTGGAGGGTTCTACATCCATGAAATTCAACATTAGGGATAATTCATCGAAACTTAAAAAAAAATCAATTTGATTATTCATCAAAAATTATTTTTCCCATCACAAAGGAGAGATACAACTACCCTTTTTTCTTTCAAACATTCACCTTTCTATCTTCATTTTAGTTGCAGTTATTTCATATTCCCATCAACATCATACTTAATTTATTTATGATTAAGAGATGAATGGTGTAAAAAAATTAATTACTAAAATTTCGCTTTCGTGGGTTTGATTCTAATGGTGTAATTATTTGTTTATAAAAAAATAGTTTTTTTTTCTTCAAGCAATCAAAAAATTAGACTTGATAAAAAAAAAAATACCTTACCCAAGATCTGAAAATTCGAATTGGAAAGAAATTAAGGAACCGTAATTCAAATTGCAAAGGAGAAGTCATTTTTAGTTGAAGAAGGACTAGGGAATCACCGTAATTGTTCATCTTCTTGTCCAATTCAAATTGGTATCGTGGACTCTAAACCCAAATTCTTCTAAAAGTTGAACTAGTGAACAACAATAATCTAGTGGATTCATGGAGCAAGCCTTGCTAAGAATTGGAAAAAATAGAATTGAAAGATAACATACAGGAGAGAAGATGCAGAAAGGGATTTTTTATTTTTATGGTTGAAACAGAAGAAAAGAAACGACGCAGATTGAGATGAAGGAGACATAAGGGTTATGATACAGCTATTACAATTGTATACCACCGTAAATATTAATCCAAAGATCAGAATTCAACCCTCTCATCTCTCATAATAGTTAGTCCTCTCACTTGATATGCCATATATATATGTATGGTCGTTTCTAAGATTTTAGTGGCCTAGGGTGAATTTATAATTTGGGTCTAAAATAATAAGTATATAAAAAAATTAAATTTCTAAATAGCGAAAATAATTTGCTTGAAGATGATAGTTTTTACAACGTTAAGAAATTATCTAACAAATGGTGGAAGACTAAGGATTTGAACTCCCTTTATAACATCATAATAAATTATAAATATGTCAACAAATAATTTAGTCCATTACTAACAACCACGTCTCGCTTTATAATTTAGAACGTTGCTTTATCGGCCCCCCCAAAATCTTCTGTGCCCCCTAAATTTCCTATATTGCCCTGATTTAGAGAATCCGGTATATAATTACCGAATAATACCATACAATGTAGTCAAGGGCTGTATTGAAAATGCATTCAGCAACAACACCAAGCAAAGGGATTTTTCTCCTCTCCTGTGTTGAAATGCTTCTCAGCAACTGAATCAAAGAAAGATTCACTCACTCTGTTGTTACTTGTTACGGTTAGTTCACTCACTCACTTCTATCACCTTTATTTCTTTCAATAATCATTTATTTAATTAATCGTTTTTCTCTTAATCACTCCGATCGTATTGCATGAATTTTTTTTCCGATCGAGCTTTGCCACTTCTTGATTTTCACTCTTATGCACTTTTCGATGAATTAAGTTTACAAATTCAAATTATACCATGTTTTCTTGTTTCACAAATCATTTGCAGCAAACTTAGGATATGCGATATATTCGATTCATGTTCACTCACACTATTTGTTACTCATCATGCTTCTCCTCTACTACCTTAGGGTTTCAGAATTGTGAATTGTTAATTGAAAAATTGCTTATTATGAAGCTTTTTGGGCAACAAAATTGAATGATTTATAAGTGTTGTCCTGTTTGATTATCATGATGCTTAATTGGAAAGTTGACTCTAATAAGAAGTGATGTTATGTAGAGTGATTTCAATGATTTTTCAGTATGCACAAGTTTGATGCTGTTATCGCGATTTTCGGGTGTCAAATCATTAATTGGATTTGAACCTTTCAATCATTGATATCTCTATTTTTTTTGGGGAAAGGTAAAATTGAGAGAAAACCTTAGAAATTCTGAGCTCGGGGCTGATTTCACTACGGGAAGGTGTTAGGCACCCGCAATGACTATAGTATCCTATAGGAACCGTTTTACTAGTCTTATGTATACGCTTTGCTTTTATTGCTATTTGTAAAGAAGATTGATTTTAAGAAAGAGAGGAAGAAGATTTTGAGTTTTGTTTTTATTGGACTTGGAGAGATTTTGAGTCTCTTGCCTACATACCCTTTTAAGGGATCAAAATTCCATGTAGTTCTCTTCCAAAATATTTTTTGTGGGTTGGTTCAATTTTAATTTTGAAAATGGTTTTGAAGAAAAGGATGAGAGGCCGTAAAGGCGTGAGATTTTGGAAACAAGTGAGGTTAGTCCAATTTATTTACAAAAATGGTTAAGGTTGAGAATTAAGATTCATTTTGATTTTTGATTAAGAAAATAAAGGAAAATTATGGAGTTTTGACTCCAACATTATTGTGAAAAATATTTGAGTGAAGAGTTAGTTTTTTGAGAAAGAAAGCATGAGTTTTTCTAAGTATTGCACTTCCTAAACATACATCTAGCGGAAAACATACAACGTGTGTGCGTGTCGGTGCTTGTGTCGGTGTACATCATTATAGTCCATAGTCCTTTACATCGGGTCCTAATTTACATTCTATGATCTTGCAAGAAGTTGAAAGGAAAGTAAACTACCTAATCATCGCATGAGAATTAGTTGGAAATTGCATAAGATGGTTAAAAGAGAGAAAAAAATGAAAATTGATGCAATGTTTGCAATATGAATAAGGCATGAAGTGAAATGGTTAGTTATGAATAGAGAAGTGATAGCATAAGTAGCAATGCATAGTAGATGAAATGATCGTAACAAAGAGTATTAAGCAAATCGCAAAAGAAACAAATGCCAAAAAATAGTGCAAATAACCCAAAACAAAGCCTAAAACTTAAACTAAATCCAAGACCTATAATTTCTACCAAAACAGCACTTTTCAAGGGATTATTTCACAAAACAAGAGGAAATTACAAGCCATGCATTCAAACTTTAGCACATACACATTTTATGCATATTTCACACTTTCATTTCCAAACAAAAATTCACATTTACTCGCAAAACAAGAAACTAATCATTGAACTTGCAAAACAAGAAATTACTTCTAACCTTGCATGAAATTGGAAACTTAACGTTTAAGCTTGTAAGACGAGTAACTAATACTAAACTTGCAAAGGTTGGGAAATTAACAACTAAATTTGCAAAAGTACAAGAAATTAACACTAAATTAGTAAAAACAAGAAGTTGGAAATAATCAATTAAGCTTATAAGAAGCAAGAACCAATGATGAATTCAGAGCCAAACACATCACAAAAACATGTATCAAATATCAACATCGTGTAGCAACAATTGGATCTAAAATTATGCAAGAAACCCTCACAACACACTTAGCGTTCAAAACCATGGAAGAAATTAGCGCATACATTTTTATCGACTTTATATGTGTGGAAATGTCGCCAAAACACTAAAAAATACATCAAGAACACACTGTAATTTTCCAGGAATTTTGCAAGAAATTTTGGCATGCGTAGGGGTTCAAATAACAAGAATTAAAGGTGTATATAGCAAGAAAATTCAAGACACTGAAAGAAAAACCAAAACCCGCGGGTAAAAGGCCCAAACCCAAACACGGAGATGGATCCGGATCTCCAGAACGCCTCTGGGGCGTTGGATTGATCCGGATCCATTAGGATCAAGATCCAACGGACTACAACACGCAAGGGTGGGTCGGGTTTGAACCGACCCGGCTTATTAGCTTACATAAAAGGATCCTGAACCGGTTTTCCTCATTTTCTTTCTTCTTTCTCTTTCTTCTCCGGCCTCTCTCTTCGTTCTCTCCAAACCCTAACCCTAGATCTTGCTCAATCCTACCCAGGAATCCAAGAATCATGGCTTAAACTGTTCGTACTATTGTCCTAGGCATGAATCAGTCAGAAGAAATTGATTTCAACCGTTGAATCAACGTGAACCTTGAGTTTTGCCTCTGCATGTTTGAACCGTTCGTTTTCTCGCGTTTTTCTTGCTGAAAATGTTGTAAAAACGTGAGGATTTGCTTCGATTCACACTCGTTGTGAATTCCGAAGCAAATCTCTGATTTTCAAAACGATTTTTGTTAGGGTTTGGGTTTTGGATCGGACGGTTCAATTGGCTCCGGATTCACGTTGTTCTGGCTTTCGTGATGGCATACAAAGAGATTTAGATGAAGTTAAGGTGTTACCTGAGTTTTAGCTTGTGATTTGAGTCGGAATCTTCGGAAACCTTGGATCTTGATTCTGTTTCGCTGATTTCTTGGCTTGAATTTGGAACTTGACCGGTAATCCTCTTCTTTTTCTTCTGAACTGGTTCGGAATCCTTGAATTCTTTCTCTTTTCTTCTCAATTTTGCTTCTGTGATCGCATTTGGATTCGTTGCTTCCAGCGATGAATCTGATGCTTGAATTGCAGAAATGGAGGCTCAGTGATGAAGATTCACCATTGAATCTCTGAGAGCTATCCCAAATTCCATTGATTTCGCTTGCATTCAATTCTGGAAAAAGCTAGGGTTCACGAAACCGTTCTTGAACTTTCTGATTTTTTTGTGATTTTGATCTAACTGAATGGAGAGAGAAAATTGTATTGTGTTTGTGATGTGGCACTTGATTTTTTTGGACTCTCATTCTGACTTGTACAGTGGTGGCCTTTTATAGGCTGCCATGTGTGTACCCGAGCCAATAGAAATATGACACCTGGACCTGGCAAGCTGGCGTGGCAACCTGGACTGTTTTGACCCAAGGACCAAAATGCAATTTTAAGAATTTAAGGACTGGAATGCAATTAAAAATTTGGACTGTTTTGAGTAAAAAAAGAAAATTGGACTGACTTGAAAATTTAAAAAGGTATTTGGACTGCTTTAAAAATAGAATTTGGACACTTTTGTAATTTAAAACAAAGTTTGGACTAAACTGCAAAAAGTGAAATAAAATTTGTAAAAAATGTAAATTTGAAAACAACGTAAAGTGAAACATTTAAAAACGACAAAATGGACTAAAACGAACAAACTACCAAAAAAAATGAGGTATTTTAAAATACCTCTCTGCCCAAAATTTGAACAATGTGAAAAGACTAAAATGCCCATGGGGGCAAAAATGACTCAAACTGACTCAGACTGACTCAGATGCAAAACTAAGATGATTTTTGTACAAAATTTGATATATGATTCATGCAGACAAATTGAAAAGACTCAGGGACAAATTGTAGGGACTAAAAGGAGTTCCTTTGTAGGAAATGACCAAAATACCCTTTTGTATGATTTTATGCAAAAATAAGAAGACAGAAACGGTAACGTGTGGAGCTGAAGCACAGTGGTAAATTGCAGAGTAATACACAGTAAATTGAAAAAGTATCAGGAGTAGAAAGAAAATTTAAACAAGTATTTTTAGGTCCAAAATGAGGGTATGACAGCTGCCCCTATTTAAGTTTCTTTGTCTGGAGAGTCAAGAGACGGAGTCTTTGGCTTGACGCGACGAAGATACTTAAATATCGACATTGGCACTGATTTTGGGCGTAAAAATACGTTTGTAAATGTCATGTATGCCATGCAACATTTGTGTTATGAATGCAAGACAGACTGAGAATTGAATTTAACAAAATATGTCGTATCCATTGCGGGACCGATTGACATTTAACAGAATAGCAAAAACGGAGTATGTCGTATCCATTGCGGGATTGGTTGACATTAACAGAATAACAAGACTCACTGGGGAGACTCGATAGCAAATTTGACAGGTACAAGCTGTTCTCGGATGCGAACTAGCCACTTGACCAGGAATGTTGACAACAAAGGGCGCAAGCTGCTCTTGTATTTGAGCTGGTCACTTGGCTGAAAGAAAATATAGAAAGCACAAGCCGTTCTTGGACACGAACTAGTTACTTGGCTGACAGGAAAAGTAGGAAGCACAAGCCGTTCTTGGACACGAACTAGTTACTTGGCTGACAGGAAACAAAATAAAAAGCACGAGTTGTTCTTGGATCTGAACTAGCCGCTCGGCGGATACCAAAAGGATAGGTACAAGCTGTTCTTGGACGTGAACTTGCTACTTGACCGGTAACAAAAACAAATTGACAGGTACAAGCTGTTCTTGGATGCGAACTTGCTGCTTGACCGTTAATGGAAACGAATTGTATTGTAGAAACAAATTGAAATTGACTTGACATGACGGCAGGAGCTTGAATTTGAAAAGAATGTTAGAACAAGACTGTTGAATCTTGAAATTGACAAGACAGTAGACATTTGTTATTAGCAGAAGAAATTTTGAAATTGACATGATTGATTTCGATTGAGATTAACATAGGAATTGAGAATGCAAATGTGTATGAATAACGTGACAATTTTATCAAATGCATGAACATATAAAATGCATGATTATGCATGTATGAACGCTTTGAAATGCATGATGATTGGCAATTTGCAGACATGATTTCGCAGAGACAGGCAAAACATTGGAATATTGGGCACGTACTGGCTCGTGCTCTGACATATACTTGCAAAAGTTCCTCTTCTGGGGATGCCGTCGCCGGGGGATGCATCATGACCGTTGCTGAGGGCAGGAAGCTGTAAAATTATAGAGAAAAACAGTCTGAACGGTATTGCCGCTTGTTGGAATAGGCACATAAATACTTTGGACATCGCATCTGTGGTCAATGCTTTTGCATGTTTGCTTCTTATTTCTTTTTTCATCATCCCATTTTTGCCTGGATCGCCCTTTCGGGTTTTCGACCCACCGGGGAATAGTTTTTTTTTTTTTTGTTGCCCCTGTTTTTGCCTGAATTGCCCTTGGAGGTTGTCAATCCATCGGGGTGCTCATTTTTGCCTAAGCCGCCCTTTCAGGTTTTCGACTTAGCGAGCATATTCGTTTTTCATGCTTTTCATTCTGTTTTCATTCTTGCCATTGACCACAGACCGTCACTGGGAGGAAGTCTTGCTAGTAACTTGAATTGGAACTGATATCAATGTAGATTTGTTCATGCATGTTCATTTGAATGTACCTAGCTGTTCAGGCTTGTTTTCAAAATACCCAAAAATTTTCAATTTTCATAATGTTTATTCCAGTCCTACATCATTATTAATATAGAAAAAATCTTTTGTACAAAGCTTTTGAAAATGGAATAGAAAAAGAATTAGAGTGCCAAACAAAAGCATAGGCTCAAATCGATGTATAAGGGTGGTAATCAGCCGAAGGCGTGACTCCACGGATTTACAAAGCTTGGAAAATGGTAATTTTATTGGTTGGTGGTACATTGAACACAGTAACTGCTATGGTATCTGAAACTCTTGAATCCGCAGGTGTCGGAACCTCGGATGAGAATAGCCAATCATCAGTTGCAAAGATCCCCAGGGGAATGGTAACTTGCCAGATATAGTCAACTGTCTTTTATTTCAACCTCATTTTTGCATGAACCGCCCTTTCGGGTTTTCGGCTCATCGAGACGCTCATTTTTGCCTGAGTTACACGTAATCTCAGCGAGCTTTTACATTTTTGTTTTTTGTCCCTTATTTTGCCTGGATCGCCCTTTCGGGTTTTTGATCCACCGGGAAGCGCATTCTTGCCTAGGCCGCCCTTTCGGGTTTTCGACCTACCACGCTGTTCTTTTCATATCTAGACAAAGTATTTCTTGACTATATCGGCATTCACAGGATTCGGAAGTTCTACACCATCCATGTGTGTGAGAATCAGAGCACCGCCAGAGAAAGCCTTCTTGACAACATAAGGTCCCTCATAGTTAGGCGTCCACTTGCCCCTTGGGTCGGGTTGCTGACTCATTCTTCTCTTCAATACAAGTTCACCCTCCTTGAATTCCCGAGGACGGACTTTCTTGTCAAAAGCATTTTTCATCCTTGTTTGATACATCTGACCGTGAGCCAAAGCATCCAGGCGTCTTTCCTCAATCAAATTCAACTGGTCGTACCGACTCTGGCACCATTCAGCCTCAGACAACTTTGCTTCCATAATCACACGGAGAGACGGAATCTCCACTTCCAATGGGAGGACTGCTTCCATGCCGTATACAAGAGAAAAAGGTGTTGCCCCGGTTGAACTACGGACTGTAGTGCGGTAGCCGTGTAAAGCATAGGGCAACATCTCATGCCAGTCTTTGTATGTTGTCACCATCTTCTGCACAATCTTCTTGATGTTCTTATTGGCAGCCTCAACTGCACCATTCATCTGAGGTCTGTAAGGAGAAGAATTGTGGTGTTCAATCTTGAATTTCTCGCATAAGGCCTGCACCATGTCATTGTTCAGGTTGGTACCGTTGTCAGTGATAATCTTGCTAGGAACACCATACCGACAGATGATATTGTTCTTGATGAATTTGACTACTACTTGCTTAGTCACGTTGGCATATGATGCAGCTTCGACCCATTTGGTGAAATAATCGATTGCTACCAGGATAAAACGATGACCATTTGAAGCTTTCGGTTCAATTCTTCCGATCATATCAATGCCCCACATAGAGAAAGGCCATGGAGAAGACATAACATTGAGGGCGTGCGGAGGCACATGGATCTTATCAGCATATATTTGACATTTGTGGCACTTCCTGGCATATTGATAGCAATCGTGCTCCATGGTCACCCAGTAGTAACCAGCTCTCAACAGCTTTCTAGACATAACATGCCCCGATGCGTGGGTCCCAAAGGTGCCATCGTGCACATCGTGCATTAGCTGTTCTGCCTCACATTCATCAACACATCTTAACAACACCATATCGAAATTCCTTTTGTACAGAACATCACCGTCCAGCAGGAACTTGCTAGCCAGCCTGCGCAGCGTCTTCTTGTCTTTGTTGGAAGCATCCGGCGGGTACTCACGGCTTTGTAAAAATTGCTTGATATCACAATACCAAGGCCTGTTGTCGACTCCGTCTGAACCCGTTTGTACAATTGCATCACTGACAGTAAACACATGAGCGGGCCGGTCTAAGCGTTGTACTTTGATCATCGGTACATGATTCCAATGGTTCACTTGAAGCATGGAGGATAAGGTAGCAAGAGCATCGGCCATTTGGTTCTCCTCTCGGGGAATATGGTGCAACTCGACCTTTGTAAAATACGTCAACAGACGCCTCGCATAATCATGGTAAGGGATCAGGTTGGCATGATGGGTCTCCCATTCTCCCTTTATCTGGTTGATGACTAGTGCAGAGTCTCCATAGATGTCGAGATGCTTGATTCTCATATCGATGGCTTCTTCAATTCCCAGGATGCATGCCTCGTACTCGGCCACATTGTTGGTGCACTCAAACACAATCCGGGCTGTAAAAGGGATGTGATACCCCTGCGGAGCCACAATTACTGCGCCAATTCCTCGGCCATAGGCATTAACAGCACCATCAAAGACCAATCCCTACTTGCTATCAGGGTCTGGACCTTCACCGATCAGTGGTTCTTAACAGTCTCTTGACTTCAAGAACATGACCTCTTCGTCAGGGAAATCAAACTTCAAAGGTTGATAGTCATCAAGCGGTTGGTAAGCAAGATGGTCAGCCAGGATACTCCCTCTAATGGCCTTCTGAGCTTTAAACACAATATCATACTCTGACAGTAACATTTGCCAACGTGCGATTTTTCCAGTGACAGCCGGTTTCTCAAAGATGTACTTGATTGGATCCATCCTAGATATCAACCAAGTTGTATGATTCACCAAGTAATGACGCAGGCGTTTGGCAGCCCAGGCTAATGCACAACAGGTTTTCTCGAGCATTGTGTACCGAGTCTCACAATCGGTGAATTTCTTGCTCAAATAATAGATTGCATGCTCTTTCTTTCCAGTTTCATCTTGCTGACCGAGCACACATCCCATAGATTCATCCAACACTGATAGGTACATAATCAATGGCCTTCCTTCCACCGGCGGGACAAGGATAGGAGGTTCCAGCAAATAGTTCTTTATGCTATCGAAAGCTTCTTAGCATTCATCATTCCATACCACAGGTTGATTCTTCTTGAGTAGCTTGAAAATTGGCCCGCAAGTTGCAGTCATGTGGGATATAAATCTAGAAATGTAGTTCAAACGCCCGAGGAACCCTCTGACTTGCTTCTCGGTTTGCGGGGCCGGCATTTCGCGGATAGCCCGGACTTTGTCAGGATCTACTTCAATGCCCTTCTGACTAACAATGAAGCCTAGCAACTTCCCAGACCTAACACCGAACGTACATTTGTTTGGATTCAGCCGAAGCTTGTATTTCCTCAACCTTTCAAACATCTTAGCCAAGTATTCGACGTGCTGCTCTTCATCACCCGACTTGACAATCATGTCATCCACGTACACTTCGACCTCTTTGTGAATCATGTCATGGAACAAAGTGGTCATCCCCCTTTGATAAGTAGCACCAGCATTTATTAGACCGAATGGCATTGCTTTGCAGCAGAAAGTCCCCCACGGAGTGATGAACGACGTCTTCTCCCTGTCTTTGGGTGACATTTTGATTTGGTTATAGCCAGAAAACCCGTCCATGAAGGAGAACACCTTGCACTGGGCAGTATTGTCAACGAGCACATCGATGTGAGGTAGTGGGAAATTGTCTTTCAAACTTGCTCTATTCAAATCTCTGTAATCAACACACATCCGGACCTTACCGTCCTTTTTCGGCACTGGCACGATATTAGCAACCCACTCGGGATACTCAACCGTCATGAGAAAACCCGCGTCAATCTGCTTCTGCACTTCACCCTTGATCTTCAGAGCCATGTCCGGCCGAGTCCGTCTCAACTTTTGCCTGACAGGGGGACAGTCTGGTTTTGTCGGTATCCGGTGTTCCACGATTTGGGGGTCCAAACCCGGCATATCTTCATATGACCATGCAAAGATATCTGAATATTCGTGGAGAAGTTAGAAGATCCTTTTCTTGACCCTTCCTCCAATGCAGCACCGACTTTGATCTCTCTTTTGTTATCCTCGGTACCCAAGTTGATTAGCTCGATCTCCTCCTGATGAGGCTGAATGGCTTTCTCCTCTTGCTCGAGCAATCGGGCAATCTCATCTGGTATGTCATCACCATCCTCATCTTCGGCCTCAAACACCGGGGATTCAACAGTTTGGAGAAACATAGGGTCACTGTGTTCAACGGGTTTATTTTGGTTCGATCTGCGTGACATGATTGGATGATTTTTTTTTAGAAAATAATTTTCATGCAGATCTTTGAAATTAATAAGAAAATACAGATGTTTTGGTTTTTTCTGGCATTACCATTATTTCCAAGGGAAAAGCATTAAAGAAAGAAAAGAGTCGTGAAAGAAACGACGTTTTTTATTGATAATGGTGATGTCGGAACAAACATGCCCTTTACAAAAGTGTTACTTAGAATCATGCACAAACACAGGGAGATTGATAACGTTCCAGTTCTTTGCAATGCCTCCTGGTATCACAAATGTGGGCCTAGACCCTCCTTCAGCACCACCATCAAGAATTGCATTGGCAAATCCAGCACTACGGAACGTTCCAGTTGACACGCCTGACGTCGGAGAGAAACCGAGACCCTCTTTGCGTTTGTTGTCCAGCTGTATCAATTGGCCCCAACCGGCAGCCTGACCCTCCTGAACGGCTTTCTGCGCATCTTTCAACGAAGCCATGGCAGCACTAGCTCCCTTGGGCTCCGTACCCTCGATAACCAAACCCTGCAGTTCCCTCGGCGGATTTAGCTTCGATGCAAGAGAAGGATGATAACTGACTGACCAGATAAGCTTCTTCCCCGTGCACTGTCACAAGTTTACCATTCCTTACGAACTTCAGCTTCTGATGGAGGGTAGAAGTGACTACACCGGCCTCATGTATCCACGGTCTCCCGAGAAGGCAACTGTAAGAGGCATCTATGTCCATAACCTGGAAAGTAATCATGAATGTTTCAGGGCCAATAGTCATGGGGAGATCTACTTCTCCAAGCATAGTTTTACGGGAACCATCGAAAGCCTTGACTAGGAAAGTACTCCTTCTCAAAGGGACTCCTTGACAACTTAACTGATCCAAAGTCGACTTAGGCATCACATTCAACGACGACCCAGTGTCTACCAACACGTTGGACAGCATATCTGCTTTGCAGTTCATGGAAATGTGCAGGGCCAAGTTGTGGTGCTTCCCTGCCTCTGGAAGTTCATCTTCACCAAACCAAAGGTTACTGCAAGCAGTGATGTTAGCCACTATCCCACCAAATTGATCCTCCGTGACCTCGTGGTCAACATAGGCTTGCTCCAATACTTTTAACAATACGTTCCTGTGAGCCTCCGAACTAAGGAGTAGGGACAAGATGGATATCTTCGAAGGGGTTTGTAACAGTTGGTCAACGATCTTATAATCGCTTTTCTTGATTATCCTCAAAATCTCATCCAAATTGGAATCTTCGATGGATTGGCCTGGACGGCTGGTACTTTCAACAACAGGAGGGGTTAACAATGGAGTAGTCTTATCAGCAGGAATCACAACTGGCACATCATCTTTCTTTTGAAACAAGAGAGGTCGGACCTTGCCGTTCCTCAAAGCCGTCACTTCGGCGATACTGCCTACTGTGCTTGAGGACACCAAAGGTACTTCTTTCCCGTTTTCCAACATAGTCGCACTGTACTTGTACGGGATGGCTTTTGCAGAAGTATATGGCACTGGCCCTGGTAGCCGTATGACCAACGGTTCAACGTCCTTCCTGACGGGCGTGCTCTTGACCGGAGTATCGTGGAAGATCGGCACTATCATACAAACATCACTGGTAGTCAGGTAGTTGTCATTCATCAATCTTTGAATATCGGTCCGAACTACGCTGCAACCCATAGGGTTCTGAAGACATTCACAGCAAGCAAAGTGGTCGTGGCTAAACAAGGAAGCTTGGCACAGTTTGATATGTAGCGGCACTAGAGGAGTAGCAATATTACGGACATTGAGACGAGGGATTTCTTCGCACACTTCAATCATATTCACGGCGGCATGGTTGGAGAGTGGATGTTCGAGCACATGTGGGACATTGTTTTCAAAAGATAGCTTTCCCTGGTCGATCAACTTCTTCACAATATATTTCAGAGCGTAGCAACCTTCTACATCATGACCTAGGGCGCCTTGGTGGAAATCACATCTAAGATCGGAGCGGAACCTGGGAGGCAGTGGGTTTGGCGGAGGCTTGCCAGGTCTAGTGGTGCAATACCCCTTATGTAACAGAGTTGGGAGTAGTTCAGCGTACGCCATCGGTATCGGCGGGAAAGATGGTCTAGATTGAGGGCCTTGTTGTTGTTGTTGCGGTTGTTGTTGAGCTAGTGGTTGTTGTTGCATTTGTTGGGCGACGGCATTAACAGGGACCTGAGGTTGGCTCGGTAGTGGAGGGTATTGATGGTAAAACGGCGGATAGAACGGATGCTGGGCATACTGTAGGTACGGGTACTGTTGAGGCAGCTGTGCAGCATTGACAGGAGCGGCGGTGGCAGATTGATTGGTTCCAGCAGACACCATTCCAACTTCTGATTCCTTTTTCTTATGGTGACCATTGCCGTATTTCTTCGGTGCGTTCGAGGACTCACCTTTCTCAAACACGATAATCCCCTCTCGGACAGCTTCCTCCAAGCGGGTCCCCATAGTGACCATCTCAGAGAAGTTGCTTGGGGCAGCAATAATCATTCTTTCAACATAATCTTTCTTCAGGGTCTTCAAGAATGTTTGAGTCATTTCTTCCTCGTCCAAAACGGGAGTGATACGGGCAGCTGCCCCTCTCCACCTCTGTGCATATTCGCGAAAGCTTTCGTCCTTTTTCTGAGAAAGGGACCGGAGGAATTCCCTATTTGGTTTGAGCCTGGTGTTGAATCCGTAGTGGCTCTTAAAAGCAGCAGCCAGATCGTCAAAAGTGCGAATATCATCCTTGCTCAAACCGGTATACCACTCCGCGGCATCTTCCATTAGGCTGTCCTGGAAGCAATGGATCATAAGTGAATCATTGTCTGCATGGTTAGCCATCTTTCGGACGTACTTGATGATATGGTTCTGGGGGCAGGTCAGCCCATTGTAGCGGTCAAATTCCGGGACCTTGAACTTCTTGGGGACATCCACCCTCGGCACTAAACAAAGATCGTGGGTTCTGACGAGGTCACTGCTCCCGCGGTTGGCCTTGATCTCGCGACGGAGTTCTCTGGCAAGCTCTTCCATTCTTTCCTCCATAGTTCCCAATACAGGAGTCTTTCCACGGTAATCATTAGCATTAGCGCCTTGAGGCGTAGAGTGCACCGTGCACCATCGGGTCTGTGTAGACGGTCGACTGAGGCAAGGTAGTATGAAGAGATGTGGGATCTGGTGGGGGTATCTGACCAACATTAGCAGCACCTGAAGTTGCGGCCCCCGAAACACCGGCTGCAGTATTGGGAGAGTAATAAGATGGAAGCCCGTAGGGGTATCCCCTCGGCATAGCGAGAGATGCAACGGGAATCGTTTCGGTAGTCGCCTGGGTGGACGCGACTGGTTGTTCTTGAGCGGCAATCAGAGCAGTCATGGCGTCGAGAGCTTTAGCTAACTCTTCTCTCACAGAAGCTAGTTCAGTACGGAGCTGTGCATTCTCTTCTTCCATAGCTACTTGATTCCTCCTTCTGTATTGTCTAGTCTGATGTACTCTGGTAGGTTGATCGGTCCTTCGAGCACGAGCCACTTTTCCCACTGCGGTAGAAGAACCAGGAGGCAATGAGCATTTGGAAGTTTTTTTGTGACCGATGAATGATGCATATGATGCATGATATGTGCAAATGCAGATGCAAAAATGACTCTTTTTATTACCAAAGGGTTTTCTTAGACAAATTAGAATTCTTTGCAAACATTATTGGACTAACAAATTATTCAAGGCAAGTTGTTTTGATAAATTGAGCCAAGGGAGTAGGCTTCCGAAACATAAACTGAACAAACATCATAATCAAAAGTCCATCCTATCATCCAGAACTAAGGAGTGACTGGGTAGTATTCGGAATCCGAGTCTGAAGCTGAGCCGCAATAACTGGCAAAGAAATCTCGACGACCTCTGACTCTCCTGGAGTCTCTCCTCAATAGGTCATCCTTCTCCTCAAGCTCCTTCCTAACTCTGGCTAATTCCTTCTTCAGCATCCGGTTCTCATGATCCTTCTGTTCGTCTCTGCCATCCAAAGTCATGATCAAATTCTCAGCCTCAATGTAACGGGCTTTCCATGCTCGCTTCTCCTCACTCTCCATAGCTAGATGCTCCTGATACATCTCCTGAGTCGCGGGAAGCAACGGTAATGGTCTAGACGGAGTAGATGCAGATACATGTCTCATAGCAGGGTAAGGCATGCCAATCTCCTCAGCTCGGTCTATCACCCACTGTGTATAGGCCTCATGAGCAATACCGGATCTCACACCCAAATGTTTCACATCCTTCCTACGAATCTTAGACCAAGCATCTGCAAAAGCTTTCCTTTGTCCGGTGGGAGCATTGGAATAGTAAAAGAACTCCTGTGATGTAGCAAGGTTGATGGGCTTTGCTCTCATAGGAAAACCAAACTGTCTCATGGCTAACTCGGGGTTGTAGTTGATTCCTCCCCGGGTACCGAGAAGAGGTACATTGAGGAAATCTCCACAACTAGTGATAATCTCCTTGACTCGAGCTGTTGGAGTGATCCAAACCACCTCATCGGGAGTAAGAGCCATAACCCGCTGCGAATAAGACCAATTCTCCATGTTGGCATGGAAAGAACTCGGGAGGTGAGAAATAAACCACCTATATAGAAGAGGTATGCAGCAAAGGATATATCCACGGCCCTTGAGAGTCCGATCATGGATGGCGTGGTATGTGTCAGCTAACAAAGTAGGAACCGGATTCCTGGAATGGAAGATCTCAATAGCATGCATGTCCACGAAGTTGTCGAGATTCGGAAAGAGAACGAGCCCGTAGATGAGTAGTGCCAGGATGGCCTCAAGAGTGTCCTGACAAGTAGATTCGAGATTAGCCCGCTCAAGTAAGTACTTCGAAGTGAAACCCTGAATGTGAGACTTGGTGATGAGATTCTTAGACACATCGGAAGTCTTGAGATAAAGATCCTTAGCGATAACCAGAGGAGTAAGAGAAGATCCTGGGCCCGTGAAGGGTACCCTCTCGGCTATAGGTAAACCCAATAAGCAAGAATAAGCCTCGAGTGTAGGAACCAACTGAAAATCCGGGAAAGTGAAGCAACGGAAAACCGGGTCATAGAATTGCACCAGAGTGTGCACCAGCTTCTCTTCTATATTAGTCCGGAGAATACCAAGCAAACCACCGTATCGGAGACGAAACCCAGTCGGATTCTTAACCTTAAGCGCCAACTCCCTTAGGCTAGCCAAATCAACTTCTTTGAACTTGTAAGACTTAGTCCTCTTCATGCCTGATTATATTTGCAAAGAATTTTAGTTTGTCTATACCCTTTGACAAATGCATGTAAAAAGGTTTATGCATGAATGCATGTATGCATGGTTTCATTTAACAAAGAAAGCACGGTGGGCTAAAGTAACAAGTGGACACGGTGTCCGGTGAAACTAAGGCTTTGATAGTAGTAACCAAGGTTCTATAAAGTTCCCAAACCACAACCTCTCTTCCGCATATCATGGTAGTACAAAGCAACGCTTGTCCATGATTATTCGTAAGAAGGTCTAGTTTGGGTGTAGTATCGCGTGACGACTAAATTTCGAGGCAACACTCGGTTTAGCCACCGCACTACGTCCTAAGAAAGGCCAAAGATGGGTTTGGTAACTACGGTCCATAGCCTTCATCGGTCAATTGGAAGTAACGTGCCTAAGCATGACAACACACGCCGACAACATCACCTCCAAAATGCCTCAGCTATGTGAGATTTGATCGCATAATCCAATGCACGAGGCAACCCCCGGAATGAATTGTCGATTATATCTCTTCCTAATCTTAGGTTCACTCAGCCCGGGTATAGGGCTTTTGATATCCTCACCCCACACGTACTCAAGAAAATTTTACATGTAACAATAAAGCAAAGCATAAACATAAAGCGTGTAAAACTAGATGTAGCCCTAACTAGTCCCCAGTGAAGTCGCCATTTCTGTTATCGCGATTTTCGGGAGTCAAATCATTAATTGGATTTGAACCTTTCAATCATTGATATCTCTATTTTTTTTGGGGAAAGGTAAAATTGAGAGAAAACCTTAGAAATTCTGAGCTCGGGGCTGATTTCACTACGGGAAGGTGTTAGGCACCCGCAATGACTATAGTATCCTATTGGAACCGTTTTACTAGTCTTATGTATACGCTTTGCTTTTATTGCTATTTGTAAAGAAGATTGATTTTAAGAAAGAGAGGAAGAAGATTTTGAGTTTTGTTTTTATTGGACTTGGAGAGATTTTGAGTCTCTTGCCTACATACCCTTTTAAGGGATCAAAATTCCATGTAGTTCTCTTCCAAAATATTTTTTGTGGGTTGGTTCAATTTTAATTTTGAAAATGGTTTTGAAGAAAAGGATGAGAGGCCGTAAAGGCGTGAGATTTTGGAAACAAGTGAGGTTAGTCCAATTTATTTACAAAAATGGCTAAGGTTGAGAATTAAGATTCATTTTGATTTTTGATTAAGAAAATAAAGGAAAATTATGGAGTTTTGACTCCAACATTATTGTGAAAAATATTTGAGTGAAGAGTTAGTTTTTTGAGAAAGAAAGCATGAGTTTTTCTAAGTATTGCGCTTCCTAAACATACATCTAGCGGAAAACATACAACGTGTGTGCGTGTCGGTGTACATCATTATAGTCCATAGTCCTTTACATCGGGTCCTAATTTACATTCTATGATCTTGCAAGAAGTTGAAAGGAAAGTAAACTACCTAATCATCGCATGAGAATTAGTTGGAAATTGCATAAGATGGTTAAAAGAGAGAAAAAAATGAAAATTGACGCAATGTTTGCAATATGAATAAGGCATGAAGTGAAATGGTTAGTTATGAATAGAGAAGTGATAGCATAAGTAGCAATGCATAGTAGATGAAATGATCGTAACAAAGAGTATTAAGCAAATCGCAAAAGAAACAAATGCCAAAAAATAGTGCAAATAACCCAAAACAAAGCCTAAAACTTAAACTAAATCCAAGACCTATAATTTCTACCAAAACAGCACTTTTCAAGGGATTATTTCACAAAACAAGAGGAAATTACAAGCCATGTATTCAAACTTTAGCACATACACATTTTATGCATATTTCACACTTTCATTTCCAAACAAAAATTCACATTTACTCGCAAAACAAGAAACTAATCATTGAACTTGCAAAACAAGAAATTACTTCTAACCTTGCATGAAATTGGAAACTTAACGTTTAAGCTTGTAAGACGAGTAACTAATACTAAACTTGCAAAGGTTGGGAAATTAACAACTAAATTTGCAAAAGTACAAGAAATTAACACTAAATTAGTAAAAACAAGAAGTTGGAAATAATCAATTAAGCTTATAAGAAGCAAGAACCAATGATGAATTCAGAGCCAAACACATCACAAAAACATGTATCAAATATCAACATCGTGTAGCAACAATTGGATCTAAAATTATGCAAGAAACCCTCACAAACACACTTAGCGTTCAAAACCATGGAAGAAATTAGCGCATACATTTTTATCGACTTTATATGTGTGGAAATGTCGCCAAAACACTAAAAAATACATCAAGAACACACTGTAATTTTCCAGGAATTTTGCAAGAAATTTTGGCATGCGTAGGGGTTCAAATAACAAGAATTAAAGGTGTATATAGCAAGAAAATTCAAGACACTGAAAGAAAAACCAAAACCCGCGGGTAAAAGGCCCAAACCCAAACACGGAGATGGATCCGGATCTCCAGAACGCCTCTGGGGCGTTGGATTGATCCGGATCCATTAGGATCAAGATCCAACGGACTACAACACGCAAGGGTGGGTCGGGTTTGAACCGACCCGGCTTATTAGCTTACATAAAAGGATCCTGAACCGGTTTTCCTCATTTTCTTTCTTCTTTCTCTTTCTTCTCCGGCCTCTCTCTTCGTTCTCTCCAAACCCTAACCCTAGATCTTGCTCAATCCTACCCAGGAATCCAAGAATCATGGCTTAAACTGTTCGTACTATTGTCCTAGGCATGAATCAGTCAGAAGAAATTGATTTCAACCGTTGAATCAACGTGAACCTTGAGTTTTGCCTCTGCATGTTTGAACCGTTCGTTTTCTCGCGTTTTTCTTGCTGAAAATGTTGTAAAAACGTGAGGATTTGCTTCGATTCACACTCGTTGTGAATTCCGAAGCAAATCTCTGATTTTCAAAACGATTTTTGTTAGGGTTTGGGTTTTGGATCGAACGGTTCAATTGGCTCCGGATTCACGTTGTTCTGGCTTTCGTGATGGCATACAAAGAGATTTAGATGAAGTTAAGGTGTTACCTGAGTTTTAGCTTGTGATTTGAGTCGGAATCTTCGGAAACCTTGGATCTTGATTCTGTTTCGCTGATTTCTTGGCTTGAATTTGGAACTTGACCGGTAATCCTCTTCTTTTTCTTCTGAACTGGTTCGGAATCCTTGAATTCTTTCTCTTTTCTTCTCAATTTTGCTTCTGTGATCGCATTTGGATTCGTTGCTTCCAGCGATGAATCTGATGCTTGAATTGCAGAAATGGAGGCTCAGTGATGAAGATTCACCATTGAATCTCTGAGAGCTATCCCAAATTCCATTGATTTCGCTTGCATTCAATTCTGGAAAAAGCTAGGGTTCACGAAACCGTTCTTGAACTTTCTGATTTTTTTGTGATTTTGATCTAACTGAATGGAGAGAGAAAATTGTATTGTGTTTGTGATGTGGCACTTGATTTTTTTGGACTCTCATTCTGACTTGTACAGTGGTGGCCTTTTATAGGCTGCCATGTGTGTACCCGAGCCAATAGAAATATGACACCTGGACCTGGCAAGCTGGCGTGGCAACCTGGACTGTTTTGACCCAAGGACCAAAATGCAATTTTAAGAATTTAAGGACTGGAATGCAATTAAAAATTTGGACTGTTTTGAGTAAAAAAAGAAAATTGGACTGACTTGAAAATTTAAAAAGGTATTTGGACTGCTTTAAAAATAGAATTTGGACACTTTTGTAATTTAAAACAAAGTTTGGACTAAACTGCAAAAAGTGAAATAAAATTTGTAAAAAATGTAAATTTGAAAACAACGTAAAGTGAAACATTTAAAAACGACAAAATGGACTAAAACGAACAAACTACCAAAAAAAATGAGGTATTTTAAAATACCTCTCTGCCCAAAATTTGAACAATGTGAAAAGACTAAAATGCCCATGGGGGCAAAAATGACTCAAACTGACTCAGATGCAAAACTAAGATGATTTTTGTACAAAATTTGATATATGATTCATGCAGACAAATTGAAAAGACTCAGGGACAAATTGTAGGGACTAAAAGGAGTTCCTTTGTAGGAAATGACCAAAATACCCTTTTGTATGATTTTATGCAAAAATAAGAAGACAGAAACGGTAACGTGTGGAGCTGAAGCACAGTGGTAAATTGCAGAGTAATACACAGTAAATTGAAAAAGTATCAGGAGTAGAAAGAAAATTTAAACAAGTATTTTTAGGTCCAAAATGAGGGTATGACAGATGCCTTATTATATTTAAATTGAATTCAAGTATTTTTTTTAATGTGCTCCAAGTGTTCGACAAAATGCCTGAATGAGTAAATTTCGTTTTTCTTTGTAGTAGATATAGATAATGAAGATGATGGGAGGACACGACATGGTAAGGAGTCATTGGATGCTTCTGTCCACATAGAGCGAGTGGCAAACGCTCAGGCAAGGACACGCAGACGCGGAAGTGGTCGTGGACGTGGTCGGAGCAAGGGA
Organism: Medicago lupulina; assembly: GCA_958299785.1. NCBI lineage: Eukaryota > Viridiplantae > Streptophyta > Magnoliopsida > Fabales > Fabaceae > Medicago > Medicago lupulina. Next base: position 33,794,643 of record OY283144.1, on the reverse strand, counting down.
CCAAAAGGCTCTAGTTCACAATCTCAGGATGATATTGAGATGCCATCATCGCAGGTAGCATCTGGTTCACCGCCTCCTAATATAGGAGTGGTTCAAGAGGGCTATGGCGGAGGGCCTTCTGACACGTCTTTGTTGCCGGGTTTTGGCCAACATATTGCAGCAAAGATTTGGAATGGAGAAGTAAGAATTTCTTTTGAATCAATAAATAAATAGTTAACATAGTTAAAAATTGTTATTTTTTCAAATGACATCAATGTGTGACGCATGACAGAAAATATTAAATGACATCAAGTTCATTTTATGAAAATTAAATTGGATTCCTCAACTTTGTTTCTTTCTAATACCATTTGTACATGAGTACAAGTTTACAACTTATGCATTGGTATACCATATATGATAATAAGGATCAGAATCACAAAACTAGCTATCACCATTGTTGATATAATTATAATCTAATTAAGCACTTTATATTGGAGTCTCTGTTAGTGTATTGTCATTGGAGTTATTGAGTCCTTAATAGAAACTTTTATTAAAAAACTATAAATAAATGATGTGTACATGTGGGGTCCATTAAAGAAGTCCCTATTAGTGGACTACGATTGTGGATGCTCTTATTTCTTTTGGTTCTCTAGTTTAATTGGATGTTGGCATAGTCCCACCAATTTTATATATCTTTTTTTTTTTTGCCTTTAAAATAAAAAATAAAAGAAGCAACTTGGAGGGAGAACTTCTAAAATATATATATTTGGAAAGTTATATTTGTTCAATAATAGTGTTATATATATGAACAGTATTATTGATAAATTACAATAAATTTTGGAACACAACAATAATAATCAAATGTGGTTTTAGTCCAAGGGTATGATTCAAATTAGATAGTGCTTAGGTAGTAGCAGAAACATAAACGGATTAATATATGTGTTAGTAAATATATAAGAGAATTACATAAGAGAATTACATGGCTTGAAATAAGAAAAAAGTACAAAAGTGATTGCCTTTGAGGCACAAACCCCTGATAACTAACAAAGGAGAATCCCCCCTAACTGTCAGAACCGCACCACTACTATATCAAGACAACAACAAGGCTTTATAATAGGCTAAGTCTCTAAGAAGAGAAGCTACTGTGTCACTCTTTAGAATAGGCCAAATCTTTTGATCTTTAATGGAAGAAAATACACACTGATCTACTAGTGTAAGAGAAATGAACTCAAACATGGTCTTTATTTGAAAAGAAATCACATAAATGTCACACAAGTTGCTTACTAGCAGGGTCTTTATTTAGAAATAGTAGTTAATTATCATATACAGCCTGCAACTTTTTTGAGGCGCTGGTTGTAGTTGTTTACAAGGCTAAAGTGCTCAATGACCATGAGTGGATGTCGTGTGCTGTACCAGTTATTGAAGCAGCAGATATACCAAACCTAACCGTGTTGGGGAGCAAAGCTTCCAAATAAAGGATTTGAGCAATGGTAGAAAATTTTCCATTGCCATAAGTGACAACAACACTTAAAGTGTTAGAGGGAGAGTCGTAGGCTATACTTACTTTAATCAATGATCCACTCACCCATTCCCATTTCTTGGCCTTGAGAGAAATTAAAGATAAACTAACGGGTACTCTTGGTGTGCTATAATACATTTAATACTATGGTGCTTGTTTTGTGATTTCTCTTGTCATGGTGTGTTATCGTGATTTCTGGGTGTCAAGTCATTGATTAGGCTTGAACCTTTCAATCATTGATATCTCTATTTTTTTTTTGGGAAGGGGAAAATTGAGAAAACCCTTAGAAATTCTAAGTTCGGGGGCAAATTTCGCTACGGGAAGGTGTTAGGCACCCATAACGACTATAGTACTCTATAGGAACCGTTTTTCTAGATTTACGTCTACGCTTTATTTTTAATGCTATTTAATGAAAAAAGATTGTTTATTTTAATAATGGGGGAAGAAGTGTTTGGATTTTATTTTTATTGGACTGGAGAGGTTTTGACCTCTTGCCTACATACCCTTTTAAGGGATCAAACTCCATGTAGTTTTCTCTCAAAAATGTTCTTTTTGTGAGTTTAGGTTGATTTTAATTTTGAAAATGATTTTGAAGAAAAGAAAGAGGCCGTAAAGGCTTGAGCAAGAAAATGGTGAGGTTGGTTCAATTATTAAAGAAAATAGTAGTCTAGTGATGAATTAATTTGTATTTGAATTTTGATTAAGAAAATAAAAGAAAAAACGCAATGGAGTTTTGACTCCAAAGTTTATTGGGAAAAATTGTTTTTCAAGTGATGAAATTGATAACTTTTTTGGAAAATGGATTTTTTTTAAGTTTCGCGTGTCCTAAACATACATCTAACGGTAAATCATACAATGTGTGTGCGTGTCGGTGCTTGTGTCGGTGTACATCATTATAGAGTTCATTGTCCTTTACATTGGCCCTAGTTTACATTCTATGGTCTTGCAAGAAATTAAAAATGAAGAAATAACTATCTAAAAATCATATGGAAATTGTCATAGAAATTGAATAAAACCTAGGCTAAAGGATAAAGACGAAATGGTGGAATGCTCAATATGTATGAAACATGAAATGAAATGGTTAGTAGGACAAAGTATGAAATGATAGCAAAAGATAGGCAAGAAATAGTAGGCAAAAATGGCAAGAAATAATAGTGAAAAGAATGTTAAACAAATTGACCAAAAAATAATAGCAAGATGTAATAATGGAAAGAAAGTGCACAAGAACTAATCACCAAATTTAAGCAAGCACATGACCTATGATTCTCTCATCAAAGCAATTTTCAAGGGGTTTATTTCAAGCACAATGTGAGAATTACAAGACATGTTCACACTCACATTCATAAGCATATTTCACACTTTATTTTCAAACAAAGAATTCACATTACTTGCAAAACAAGAAATTAACAATCAAACTTGCAAAACTGTAAGAATTAACATGAACTCAAAAGTAAACATATCACAAAGTCAAGTATCAAGCAGCAATATCATGTGGCAAAAATTAGGTCAAAAAATCATGCGAGAAACTTTCACAAAAATACTCAAAATACACAAATCAAAAGAGAAAACTAATATATATTTTTTTATCAATTTCAAACATGTAAAAATATCACAAAACAGCCAAAAATGCATCAAGAAACAAGTAGGAATTTTTTAGGAATTTTTGCAAGAAAAATAAAACGCACAGGGGTTCAGATAGCGAGAACAAAGGTGTGTATAGCAAAAATACAAAGAAAAATGCAAGAAACCAAAGCCCACGGGTAAAAAGCCCAAAACCCACACAAGCTGATGGATCCGGATCTTCAGGATGCCTCAGAGGCGTTGGATTGATCCGGATCCTCTAAGACTTAGATCTAAAGGCCAAGAATACAGGAAGACTGGATCGGGTCTGAACCGACCCGGTTCAGCGCCTATATAAAAGGAATTGGCCCGGTTCTCCTCATTTTTTCCCACCGTTTCTCTCTCTTCTTCATCGTTCTTTCTTCTTCTCTCATCTTCTCTCGTCTTCTCCGATGAAACCCTAACCCTAATTCGTTCCAAACTACCCAGAATTCACTCAAACATGGTTCGATCAATTCGTCTCATCATCCTAAACACAAATCTGCCATGGAAACTTACATGCAAGCTATGAATCGATGTAGATCCTGAAAGGTTCTTCACGGTCTCAAACTGTTTTTGTTCGTTTTTGTTTAAATCTTTTTGAACGAAGCTTCCTATGACTTCATTGATCTACAACGGTTGGTATTCGTTGTAGATCGTGAAGTTTTACGGTTTTCAGAGCTTTTTTTTTTAGGGTTTCACAGTTTTTTGAACGAAATTCTTTGAACCTCTGTGGATCTACATCGATTTGAATTCGTCGATGTTCTTGAGCAAGAAAAAGGTAGGTTTGTGTGTTTACCTGTGCTTTAATCGGAGATTCGAACCAGAATCTTCAAGAACTTGGATTTTGATTCTGTTTCGTTGATTTTTTGGCTTGAATCCGAAAATAAATTGGTAATCTCTTCTTCTCCTTCTTCACTGGTTCAAATCCTTTGAATTCTCTTTCCCTTTTCTTCTCGATCTTTCCTCTGTGATCACGTTTGAATTCGCCGCTTCCAGTGGTGAATTTACGCTTGAATTGCAGGGAAATGGTTCAATGATGAAGATTCAGTGTTGAATCTCTAAGAACCACCATGAATTCCATGGAATTTTGCTTGAATTTGATTCTGGAAAAGTTAGGGTTTGTAGAAATTGTTCTTTGTGTTCTTGTGATTTTCTGAGTTTTTTTGTGGATTTTGATCGTAACTGAATAGAGAAAGAAAATCTGAATCTGTTTGTGATGTGGCATGAATTCTGTGGCTCCTTCCTTCTAACTCTACAGTGGCTGGCCTTTTATAGGCTGCCAAGTGTGCATTTGGACCAATAGAGATGCGCCATCTGGCCTGGAATGCCCGCGTGGTATTTGGACTAAATTTGACCTTTGGACCTTTCTGCAAAATGAAAACTATAAAGGACTAACTTGCAAATAAGAAAAAAAGGTAAAATTGGACTAACTTGCAAATAAGAGAAAAAATAAAATTGGAAGGATTTGCAAATAAAAGATAAAATTGGTAAAATTTACAATAAAAAATAAAATTGGTAAAATTGGTAATTTGGAAAACAACGTAAAGTGACACAGTTAAAAAACGACAAAATGGACTAAAACGAACAAACTACCAAAATGAGGTATTTTAAAATACCTCTCTGTCAAAATTTTGATGTGAAAAGACTAAAATGCCCCTAAAGACTAAAACGACTCAGATTGACTCAGATGCAATGCTGAAATGATTTTTAGACAGAATTTGACAAATGATTTGTACAGACATGTTGAAAAGACTCAGAGACAAATGTAGGGACTAAAACGAGTTCCATTGCAGGAAATGACCAAAATACCCTTTCTGTATGATTTTTACACAAATATTTGGAATTAAAATGCAAGAAAATGTGCAATGGTTTAGAAAATTTCAAATGACTTGTAATGCAAGAAAAGCACTTTAGATGACCTTATATGCAAGAAGATTAGAGACAGAAATAGTAAAATATGAAGTTGAAGCACAGTAGAAAATTGCAGAGTAAAACACAGTGAATTGAAAAGTGTCAGAGAAAAGAAATTTGAAGGAGTAATTTTTAAGTCCAAAATGAGGGTATGACATGGTGATTCTTTACGGATTCAGCTCCAAAACTATACCTTCATATAGAACTATTCCAATTTTCTAATTAAGCACTCCTGCATCATTATTATAATTATTGGTTTTGGTAGCATATTAGTTTAGCGCATTTATATTGATAGCTTTCATATTTTAAGTAAATTGTATGTATTGACTGGATTTGTGTGTTCGTTTTTGGAAATTGATTTTTTTTCTTGTGTCCATTTTTTTTTCCACAGGACCGTGGTAAAACCCCTAGAGTGCTTAACAATGCCAAGCGAATAATAGACTTGAAAGAATCATTACCTCTGGAGGTTGATGATATGGGGTGGTTTTGGAATGTAGTCAAGGCATCTGGTCTTTACCCGCTGTTGAAGACAAATTATGGCCAGGTGGACCATGGCCTCTTGATTGCTTTCTCAGAGAGGTGGCACTCGGAGACGAGCAGTTTTCACCTTCCCGTAGGTGAAATGACTATCACCTTGGATGACGTCTCTTGCTTGCTGCATATACCTGTTGGAGGTAATCCGCTATTCCATGAGACCTTGACTACTAATCAGGGGACAGAGTATTTGGTTGACTACTTAGGATTGGATCGAGCAGAGAGTGCCGCGGAGACCAAAAGTATGAATTCAGCTCGTATCACCTATGACTGGCTTCTTAGTATTTACACGAAATATTTGAACAAAGCGAATATGTATGCGAATCAGCCTGGGGAGGAAGTAACAATGGAATGGTACCAGACTCGGTGCATTAAAGCTTTTTTGCTCTATCTAGTTGGCTGCACATTGTTTAGTGATAAGACTGGTAGTGGTTGTTGTGTTGTTTACTTGAAATACTTTGATGACCTGACTACAGTTAATCAATGGTCATGGGTTGCCGCTGCTCTTGCTTTCCTATATGATTATCTATGTAAGATGACTAAACCCAAATGTGCGTCCTTGTCTGGCTACACTTGTTTGATGCAGGTAAAATTTTATATCTTAAATTGTTAAATTTATAATATTTATCATATTTTCGCACATCATGTTTAATGATATAATTTTGATTTTCACACATCATGTTTAATGATATAATTTTTATTTTTTATTTTTTTAGGCATGGATATATGAACACTTTCCAAGAATTTGTGCGAGGGATATTGATATGAGTTATAGAGAGGACCATCCACGCACTTATCAGTTCATGCATAAAAAGGGTATTGTTGTGGAGTATTCTTACAGGGCGGTATTGGATCGTCTTTTGGTTGATGACATCATTTTCTATCCATATGATAATCATCGAGAGAGTCATCCGCTGGAGGACATCATTTGGTTTTTAGGGTGGATAATGTGCGGCATGTCATGTTTTCAAACACACTTGCCAGAGCGTGTGCTGAGGCAATTTGGATATGTTCAAACTATTCCTAGAAATCATGCTATTGCCGCACCGCACACATTGAACATTCATCAGAAGGTAGAGGCTTTCCAAGATTATAATCAACATATGATTTCTGAAGAAGACCGTGGGCAACTTGTGGACAATGATTGGGATTCTGAGAAGGGATACTTGGTGTGGTTCTACAAGGTCTCGTGCCCTTTATTGATACCTAATGTTCCTAATAATCTGCCGAGGCCTGCTAATCTAGAGGTTCTCCTAGAGGAGGAACATGGTGTTGAGTCATTGTCTATCATTTGCAGGATCAGGGCCCTGGCAATTAATTCCATTGAACAGAATCCGGAGTATGCAAACACTCCTTTATATATGGCTATGAAACAAATTCTAGCTCAGGCCACGCCTGCGACTCAGTACCAGTCATTGAGGCGTAAGCGGAGAAATATCAGGCAATATAGTTCACAGCCTGAGTGATGTTTGTACATTGTTTTGAGTTTTAATTCTCAGCTTTCATACTCTTGTTGCTGATTTCAATCAATATTACTACTACTATTCCATTTAAATTCCTGAGTGCTGTTATTCTCCTATTTACTGCCATTTTATTAGTTCAAAAAAGATCTCAATTCATTACTATGTTGCTATGCAGTATGCACTAAAATTGAGATATAGATCAGCTGCTTGTGATTGATTACATATAATTGGATGCATTTCTACTGTCCAATCAAGTATGGATGGTCAAGATTTTAAATGGTTTTGTCAATTTTGATCAGACAACCAAAATGCACATGAATGTGTGTGGTTATATGGGTTAGGCTGCAAACAATTCAGATCCTAATATTATAAGACGATATTATTTTGAACTCTAGAATTGGTAAAAATATTTTTTGAAGGAAACTAAAATTTGTAACATTAAAAGTCTCGAAACATGAATTGGTAAAAATGATTTGCACATTAAGCATCACACATATTTTCACATGTTCCTTCCATTTGCGTGCACATTCAATTAGGATCAAAAATAAAATTAGTTCATTCCTTTGTCTAGATAGCAACACCATCAGAAATAGAGTGCCTACTTGTTAACTCCAATTCTGATTCATTGTTGTGCTACTATTGGTGCCTTGAACCTTTGTGAATGTTGCGTGGCTAATTAAACCAACATTGTTGTGCTAGTTTTAATTGCAATTTAACTCACGAAACAAGTTAAATTAATGAAAACAATCAATGTCATTAAATATTTAAAATAAGTAACTCAACGTTGTTATAACCAATACAAAATCCATTAAAACAAACAACAAAAAAGAAAAACACATAACCAAAAGAATACAATCAAATTTAGTTTGTCTTCAACATATCATCACCATCATCATCACACACAATTGGATCATTTTTATTTGTTTCTTTCGGTGGTTGGTCGCCTTTTTCAATATTCTTTAATTCATTAAACATACACTGCCTCGCAACAAAGTGATCCTCCCAAGCTTGAGTCTTTGGTTTTCTGTAACTTTTCCACTGCGGTGTTGTTGGAGGTATTGGGCATCCATGTCTCAGAAACACATGAACAAAGTGGTTAGGAATCAAACCTAGGCACATAATTCGAGAAGATGGATTAGTTGGAGGGCGACCACGAAGAGAAAAACATGTTTCTGAAAAACCGTTTCCATATTTCAAAACAACTACAACTTTACCATATAATGTTGCAATGACATGTCCCATATCTGGCACTGTCAACCATTTTTCTTCCGGCGCAATTGAAGTCTTTACCTTTGGAGGGTACAACGAGTCAATAAGAACTTGTAGTCGATCTTTGCCTCCAAATATTCCCAGATAACCATTCCTCTTACCTGTTAGTTCCTTAATGAGAGCAAGACAGACTAGTCTGTAACTATCAGAACCAATGCCAAGATTTTCAGCTACAACTCGGTAACCACAGTAACCGTCACGATCCACATTCACAATCCTTTCAATATAAGGTTTCATAACCTTAGGCATCTGATCAATAAAGGGAATATATTGTGTTGGTATCGGGCTCGAAGAGGGATTAACTACACATGCACTTTTCTTTTTATGGAGTGAAGGTTTTGTCTGTGAAGCCTGGCTATCCAGAAATTGCGCGTCAACATGCTCCCAAAAGGATGGCTCTCGAGTAGTAGAACTATCACTCAAAGTAGACCTCTTTCTTTTTTGTACACCTTTTTGCGCACCTTTTGTCTTAAGCTTTTGAACTGGTGGAGTCAATGATGTCGTTTCTGGGAATGCGATTTCACGCATTTGCTCCTTGATCTTCAACTTCATATTGTAACCTGCTTTATTGAATCTTTCCTACAAACACACAAGTAAGACTTAATAATTTAAATCAATACACTAATATAATAAACAATTTTTTATGAATTTATAACATACCTGAATTGCATTCCACTCTGTTAGAATAGAAACATGTGGATTACCTTCTTCTTCGACAACATCATCTTCAAAACTTAACCTCTTCCAGTGAATGTTGATCTCATCAAGTTGTATGCCTTTCCCTACCTTCAATTTCATAGCAATTACACAAGCGCAAGGCAACCCATGAGTTCTTCTTATCACACAACCGCATTTTTTACTATCCGAACCACATTCTTTTGCTCGAGATGCTTCTTTAAAAATATAGTTCATACCTGGTCTAGAAACCGTATACTCCAAACTCTTGTACATTAAATTGCCTTTAAATTTGTGTTCCAAAACAGTAGAACTTCTTCCAAACTCTGCTTGTATCTCAGTGAACTGCACTATTAACATGGCATGTATCGCTTTCCAACCTTTTTCCAAATTTCCCTTACTATCTTGCAAATATTCTTTCAATGTACCATGAGCGGATTCAACCCTGTTAGTTGTTGTGTTACCAAAATGCATAACATGGTCGGTCCACGCTTTCACAATTTTTTCCTTGAAAGGTTTCAATATAGTACTCTCAACATAATTCAGAAATTTTGGAAATTGTTCACAAACTTTTCTGAACTGTAACACTGCATCTGCATATAATTCCTTAGTAGCAGAATTAACTATAACTTCCAAAGCACTCATGATTGTGTCAACCAAATCTGTGGACTTCACCTCTTTGCCTTTGGTGTCCTTGACTTTGCAATCCAACTTGCACCTAGCTCTCACATTTTGTAAAATATGAAATTCACACACTAAAGCAGTAGATGTTGGAAATATTTTTCCCACAGCATCCATCAGTGAGGTATCCCTGTCAGTAATAATTACCTTCGGCAAATTTTTTTTACACTTCAAAAGATTAACACACTCTTGTAGAGCCCAAGCAAAATTGTCCTTTTTCTCACTAGTCAAAAAAGAAAATCCGACATTATATGTCCTCTCAGTTGAGGTCAAACCAACAATCTCAAACAATGGCATTTTGTATTGACTGGTTTTATAAGTCGAATTCATCACCAATACAGTAGAAAAAGTGTTAAACAATTTCACAGATTCTGGATGCGTAAAAAATATATCTTGAACAGTTGTTGACCCACTAATTGTTCTATAATTGTAAACATAGTTGTTGTCTTCCAAATTTTTCAACAAGTTTTGCATCTCTGTTCTCGTACCTCTGATACTCCTATTGTATCTATGTCGTGCATTGTAAACTTGCTTGGCAACCGTCAAATTGTCTTCCCGTTTACCTTTCAATTCCAACAGAATATTTTTTGGTTTTATCAAATTTTTTGTCATGTCACCAACAATCTTTGTTTCTTTTGTAGTTAAACGACAAGCCAACATATGACCTTCTAACTTTGGCTCCATCTTATGATTATGCAATCCTGAAACAACATTCAGACTCCATAATTTTGCTCTGCTAAAATAACCACGCAACCTAAAGGGACAACCACATTTCCTAGAACCTGTGTCTTCTAGTTTCAAGTTCTTATTTGTTCCTTTATACTCTCCACTTCTTTCACAACTCAAAACAAGCTTTGGTTTTCTGCATCTGGAACCACTATCAGATTTACCTATTATAAGCGTAAATCCTACCTTTATTGCTTGACGACGAGCCCAATTAATCATCTCCTCTCGATCTTCATATAAGTTTTTATCTTTAGGAACAAAATATTCTGCAACATCAACTGAATAGATATCTTGTTCCGGATTTAGAACAACGACAGGTTCAACCATATCTATGCATACAAAACAACCGAAAAGAGAGAGAAAAAAACAATTTAGTTAACAAACGAATTCCCCCAACCACACACACAACATGTATTTGATTATTCTCAACCGATTATTTAACTTTAAAAGATAGAAACTAGATGAGAGAGGCATAAAGTACAGGGAGGTTTTGCAAAGTAACTAGATGTTTGTCAAACACAAAAACTAAATGAACACATTAATTCAGAACTAATAACACATGCCCCCAAGAAATATATTCCAAACAAAATATTTAAAATTATCACTGTAACAACAGACTCTTACTATCACTGCCACGGAGTTATTTTATGGTCATAGCTTTTATTCTGTGTTATGTAATTATGTCAAAAGAAGAAGGAAGTTTATGTCATGATGTTTATGATCTTTAGCATATCATTCTGCTAACGGTGTTTTATCTAAAATGTATGTTTACTGCTATCACTACCACATAATGAATTGCTATCATTGCCACAAAGTAAAAATATGTTTATGATGTTTAACATATCATAGAAACTCTTACGATTCACATATCTATAACTTTATTTCATGATGTTTGCGTCATGTTTAGCAAATGAATTGCTTTCTGAAAATATTTATAAAAACTTTTGCCATATATATACAAACTTTCAATGTGATAGGAAGAAATATGATTTACCTGCTAATTGATTGCAATTGAGTGAAGTTAACACTGTTTGTTGATATGATCCTTGTGGAAAATTGCAAAGTTTAGAATAAAATTCAAGTGGAGTGCAAAAGAGGAAATAATAGTTGATAAATTGTGTTCGGTCTCATGTAACCACCGTGTCTTATATAATAACTGCCGTTAAACACCGCAATTTCTGTAACTCGTCGTCCTGAAGTTATCTCCCTAACGAATACTGATTATACCTACCGGATTGTGTAATTGAGCATCCCGTAGTTATCTTCCTAACTAGTTTGGTATATATCTACCATATGTTGTATAAAAGGGCAAATTCGGTATTTTAGGGGGCCTTTGGAGATTTTAGGGGGGCTTAAAAAGCAATCACCTATAATTTAACTAGTTTTTTGGGCCTAATGAACCCCTAATTATTATTTTTGGGCCCAAATTATTTACTTATTTTGTGGAGCCTAGGACGGTCGCCCTGCCTCACATAAAGTTTTGTAAATTAGCAAACTACACCCATTTATATTTTACTAAAACACCCTTTTGTTTCTATTTTAATTAAATTTAAATAGAATGGCAATTTTGTAACTATCTTAAGGAAGATCCTTAAAAAAAGAAACAAAAAAGACAATGACATGCTTAAGGTACAAAACATGTAATATAGACAAACTTTTAAGGAAACAATATTTGGAATGATGAAAGTGGGTGTAAATTAGTGAGGTGAGTCTAAACAATTTGATAAAATATATAAAATGAGTGTATATAATCAAATGGGTGTATGAAGCTAACTTACACCTTAGTGTTTTTAGGTGGGCGTAACTTGCTAATTTACACCTTCGTGTGTTTTAGGTGGGTGTAAATTAGTAGCCCTTATTTTATATATATATATATATATATATATATATATATATATATATATATATATATATATATATGATCAATTGACACACCACAATGATGTCAAACTTGAAGTATAACACCTTCAATGATATTTATTTGTTTCATATGTAGTATCAAATGAAACCACATCCCCAAATAAGGAATAATTTTTTCTACAAATACCATCTGCCCAAAAAAATATGCTTCAGTCGGTCTTCTTCACCTACCACACATACGCATAATAAAAGGATGGATTAACTTCTTGCTTCCTTCTAAAGTAATCTATCAAAGCATGTGCATCAAAATCTTTATTCAAAATCTTTAAATCTTTGGAATAGTTTTGAAGATCTCTCTCCATGCATCCAACATTTTCATAACCGTCAAATTGTTCTTTTAATAAGTGGAAAGCTTTTGAGGTTTCAATATTTGCTCGACTACATACATGTAATAAGCTTTTGTGAATTGGATTCACTTTCCTTGCACACTGATGACAGGTCATCTTACGTTATTCTTAGCATGTTTTTCAGTTATTTTTGGTAGGATTTAGCAGCAAAAAGGAGGAGTATTAGAACAATTGCCTATGATTTTGGGACTTTTGTAATGTTTTCAATATTTGAGTATGTAATTCTAGTTTTCCCAAAACATAACAATTTGAGGGGGGGGGTTTTGAAGTAATTCACGAAGCAATCATGTAAATCGGAAAATAAAAAACAACAGAAGAATTGTGAACACTTGAGAAGACCAAGAATGAAGATTCAAGAGGCCCCAGAAGACTTACAAAAGGGAGGAATTATGTTTCATAGTTCCGAGGCAATTATTTGAAGATGAAGACCTAAAAACGACAGAAAATCAAAGATTTGGGCAGAGGAAAGACTACCATGTGTCTAGGGCATGGAAAAATGCCTCGGGCATGGATTTTGAAAGCCATGCGCCTAGGGCATACAAATTGCTCTACTCACATGCTTCTGTGTTGGGTAAAGCCTGCACTTTTAGCCCAAACTCAGGTAGAATATCTCACCATAAATACTAGCCTTCCTCGTTCAGAATTTCTTGTTAAGAACTGTAGCAATTCAAGAGGAAGACAACTTTGGAGCTTCAGGAGAGTTTTTATCTTCTCCTTGATTTTCTAGGATATGTTTTTATCTTTAGTAATTTGTTTTTAGTTACCATGTGTAACTAAATCTTGTTAGGTTAAAGTTCTAAGATGAACCTCTGTTTATTTTTGTTGGATATTTATTTAATTTAATGTCGTTTATATTTTATTTCTTTTTTGTTCGCTATTAAGTTTTATTAGGAAATTCCTTAATTTATTTCTATGATAGATGCAACCCTAGATTAGGTACTTAAGTTGTGACAGGGCCTAATATTGCTATCACTAACTGGATGCTTATATGTTGATATTTATATCATTTTACTAATAACTATCTGTTTACGAAGTAAGTGATTATTAACTAGCGAAAGATGCCGAAATAGAGTTGACCCTAGTTGTAGGAACTTAGGAGGTGACATTACTAAGACTGAGTGATGCTCTACCGAACCTATGATGTAACTGGTTAGTAATTAGGTAAACAAGTTCCTACTAAAGGAAATAAGATGTAGCCTAATATAACCATTCTCTTAAACTCTTAGTAAGGTAGACGTAGATTAGGGCTGCCCGTTTGAAGAACTACTATGTAAGTGAGAGAGGGTGTGTTATGAGTGTCCTAAGATTCATAGATGGGCCGACCTAAGGGAAACTTGTCCTTCATTGCCTTGGGAAACACTGGAACACCAATTTAAGTTTATGTTTCAAATACCGTTGAATTAGCAAGACCCCACACGTAAGGATCACCATGCGATCAGTAGGTGCAGTTAGCCATCGGAGGCATAAACCAATTAGGGTTAGTAACGTCCCAACAACCTCATCACTTGTATAGTTTACCTAAGATAAATAAACGCGGCATTACTGTTATTTAATATCTGATAACACGTAAAATGCACTATTATTTTGACTCGTCTTACACATTTTTTTGATTTTGATTTTATAAATTTTTGCAATGTTATGCTGGTATTGTGTGTCTATTTCAGGTATTTATCGGTTAAAGGTCTTTGCGCATCAAAATGAGGAAATTCGGCGAAAAAGGAAAGAAAGGGTAAAAAAGGAAAAACACAAGGTTAAAAAGTCAGAAGTGAATGGAAAGTAAAAGGCAGACCAATTCTCATCCCACGTTCCACAGTTTCAGTATCAGTTTTTTTCCACTTCCTCCATTTTCTCCACTACTTGAGACATGATCAGAAGCACTTCAATGAGATTTTTTGTCTATAAATACACCTGAAGAACTCAATTGAAGGAGACCAAGTTTTTTAGAGAGAAATTCAGCAACTTAGAAACAGCTTATTGTAGTCTAGTTTTCATGTTTTTTTTGCTATCGTATAGTTTACAAGTCTCAAAAACCTTTGTTTCTTTGCAATATTGAATTTAATAGTAAACCTCTTATTCATTCCGATTGCCTTTTCCTTATTATTATCCATTCAAATTAAGTTAGTTTCTTGTACGTGTTGTTTGAATTCCAATATTACCTTGCTGCTACATATCTATTGAGTTACTATTTTATATCAATTTCCTTGGTACTGTTTCGTATCAATTCGATCAGCTGCTACGTATCTATTGAATTACCAATTCTCCTTGTTGCTGCGCATATGTATGGTACTTCAAGTTATATAATTGTTGCTGCGGTTTTTTTTGAATTGGTATTGGCGTGTTGCATTCAATTGGATTGCTATAGCGTGGATTCATTCTTTTCGTTTGATTTCCAGTATCCATCAATTAACAGGTTCTGCCTCTTTTGCTTGTATTAATTTACACTTTGTTTCTTTTAATTTTCTATTTCAATGAAGATGAATGTTATGACTAAAGGTCTGTTTATTATAATTACCATGTGTGAGTAGATTTCTATAGAGTTCGGAATATGATGAACGTCGTACCAATGATACTCTGTTAAATTGTATGCTTAAAAATTGTAACAGGAATTGTTTTTAAGTCTGAAAATTCTGTTTTTAACGATTAATATTTACAGCGAAAGTTGAGATAAAGTGATACCGGTTTCATATCGAAAGAGTGAAACCTGTATCTGACTGTAGAAAATTCAGAATTTGGTTTTGAAATCCAGCGAAAGCGTTTTTCTTTAATTGATTTTAGAAATTACCAATTTTCAAAAAGGTATTTTAAACTCGTAGTCGTACACGCGAAAGCTGGCGTTTATAAGTTTAAAATACGGTAACGGACGTGCGAAAGCCGACGGTACCTTTAAATTAAAATTTCTACTAAAAATAACTTTTTGCACGTAAATTGATTAGTTTTCAAACGGAGTTTTGAAGTTGTAAGACGTACACGCGAAAGCGGTCGAATAGATTACAAAGTTAAAACTCGATGTCGTACATGCGAAAGCTGACGACCCCTTTAATTTAATTCTTTTTACGCGCGAAAATATTGTCCTGTTACAATAATAAAATATAACTTAACAAGTATTCACGGTCGACGCGAATTATATTCCAGACTCTCGTCATTAAAATTAATTAAAACAAGTTATTTTTCATATTTTGCAACTAAACTAATTATCATCGCCTTAGATAAACAACGTGACAATAGATAACGGTACTTGACATTGGTCTCTGTGGGATTCGACATCTTTTATACTAAAACCGATATTTCCATGCACTTGCGGACCTATCAAGTTTTTGGCGCCGTTGCCGGGGACCAATTTAAGCAATATCGTAACTCCGTTTTCACACCGTATAGACTAAGGCATTTTATTTATTTTTATTTTTCAAAAAAAAAAAAATTGCATGCGAAGAACCAAAAGTGCTGACGATCTTATTAGACCCATAGACGAAATCGAGCGCTACTTCCGAGTAAGACGCCAATTACAGCTTGAAACATCGTTAGAGTCTGAAACTCAAACAGAAATGGGTGACGCTAATGAGAATCGGCCCCTTAAGGAATTCGCTGTGCCCTCCGATGAGGAGCCTCACACGAGCATTATTCGTCCTGCTATTGCAGTGAATAATTTCGAACTCAAACCTTCTCTGCTACAAATCGTGCAGCAGAACCAATTCTCCGGAAACCCAACGGAGGATCCGAACTTGCACCTTTCTGTCTTTGTGCAATTCGGTGATACGCTAAAAGCGAATGGGGTCGACCCCGAAGCCATTCGTTTGCGTTTATTCCCTTTCTCCCTTAGGGACCGAGCCAGAGCGTGGCTACAATCCCTACCGTCCAATTCCATTACTACATGGAATGAGCTTAAGAAGGCATTCCTAGCTAGATACTTTCCGCCGAGCAAAACGGCACAACTCAGGAACCAAATCACCTGCTTTAGGCAGACAGACGACGAGTCGCTTTTCGAAGCATGGGAGAGATACAAGGAATTAATGAGAGCTTGCCCACACCACGGTCTAGAAAAGTGGCTTATAATTCATACCTTCTACAATGGTCTATTATATAACACAAGAATGACCCTTGATGCCGCTGCAGGAGGAGCTCTCATGAACAAACCTTTTAATGATGCCTATGCCCTTATCGAGGACATGGCGCAAAATCATTACCAGTGGGGGAGCGAACGCGCTCAAGTGGAGAAAACACAACCCAAAGCAGGAATGTACGAAGTTAGCAACCTTGACCACATGAATGCTAGAGTGGATGCGTTGTACCATAAGCTTTACAACTTGTCCCTCGCTCCACCAGCTACTGCTACTGTTGTGGCTCCAAATTGTGAAATTATTGGAGTCCTTGGAAACATCGCTGCCGAGTGTCAATTGCTGGCTGAAACCGATCAGGCAAACTATGCGCAAGGTAACCCGTACTCCAACACATACAACCCTGGATTGAGAAACCACCCTAACTTTTCCTACAAGAATAACAATCCTACCTTTGCACCTAGTCCTGCACCTGCAAATCCCCCTGGTTTTCAAGGCCAACGAGGAGCCCCTGTTGCTCCTGCGGTTCCTAAAAAGTCAAACTTGGAACTTATGATGGAAAACTTCGTCTTGGCTCAAACTCAGCAAAATAAAGAGTTCATGAATCAAAACATTCATACCAATGAATTGATTAAGCAGTTGGCTAACAAAGTTGATGTTATGGCCACACATAACAAAATGCTTGAAATGCAAATATCTCAAGTGGCCCAACAACAGGCAGCTACTGCTGCCCCAGCCGGAACATTCCCAGGCCAACCGTAACCAAACCCCAAGGGACACGCTAAAGCTATAACGCTGCGAAGCGGAACAAAGTTAGAAGACTCCGTTGCTGTGAGAGTTAGAGACCAAGACGTAGGAAAAGATATAGTCCCTAACAAAAACACTGAGAGTGAACCAGTTGACCATGGACAGACATCCAATCCTAAGGAGGTAAAGGAGAATGAAAAAGAAAAACCTTGTGTACCCCCTCCTCCATACAAACCTCCAATCCCTTACCCTCAAAGACTCGCAAAGTCTAAAACTGAAGGCCAGTTTAAGAAGTTTGTAGAGCTTCTAAAGACGCTTCATCTCAGTATTTCTTTCTCGGAGGCGATAACTCAAATGCCTTCATATGCTAAGTTCCTAAAGGAAATATTGACTAATAAGAGAAAGATTGATGACAATGGTACCGTAGCACTCACTGAGGAGTGCAGCGCCATCATCCAAAATAAGATGTCGCCCAAGCTAAAAGATCCAGGGAGTTTTTCAATTCCTTGCGTCATTGGTAACCATATCATCGATAAAGCTCTGTGTGATTTAGGTGCTAGCGTGAGTCTTATGCTCTTGTCTATCTGTAAGAGGCTAAATCTAGGAGAGTTGAAACCAACCAGAATGTCCTTACAACTAGCTGACCGTTCCATAAAATACCCAGTCGGAATACTGGAAGATGTTCCTTTAAGAATCGGTCAGTTATACATTCCCACTGATTTTGTTGTCATGGACATAAGTGAAGACTCTCACACCCCAATCATACTAGGAAGACCCTTTCTAGCCACTGCTGGTGCTATTATTGATGTAAAGAGAGGAAAGCTTACCTTTGAGGTTGGCGAAGAGAAGATTGAGTTCATACTGTCTAAATTCATGAAAAGCCCTGCCATAAATGACACATGTTGCTTTGTTGACATAATTGATGAGTGCATCAAGGAACTGTCTTCAGAAGCTCCATCAGCTGAGATGATGGTTGCGACTTTGACAGAGGAAGTAAAGGAAGACGAGGATGAGATTTCTCAACTGCTAGAATGCCTCGACCTTACTCCTGACTCGATGCCTAAACCAGAGCAACCCAAGATAGAGCTCAAAGAACTTCCCCAAAGCCTTAGATATGAGTTTTTAGACAGTGAAATGAATCACCCAGTCATAGTTAATGCCGACTTAGGAAAAGAGGAAACAAAGAAACTCCTTGCTGTTTTAAGAAGATATCCTAAAGCAATAGGCTACACAATTAATGATCTCACGGGAATCAGTCCCTCTGTATGTATGCACAGAATTATGCTGGAAGAGGATTCTAAAACCTCTAGAGAGCATCAGAGGAGATTGAACCCTAACATGAGCGAAGTGGTAAAGAAAGAAGTAATGAAGCTTCTTGATGCTGGGATCATCTATCCTATATCTGATAGCAAGTGGGTTAGTCCGGTGCACGTGGTACCGAAGAAAGGTGGCATGACTGTGGTGCATAACGATAAAGGAGACTCAATCGCAAAGCGCACAGTAACGGGATGGAGGATGTGCATTGATTATAGAAAGCTAAACAAAGCTACCAAAAAGGATCATTTTCCTCTCCCATTCATAGACCAGATGCTTGAGCGTTTAGCTAGGCACTCGTATTTTTGCTACCTGGACGGTTATTCGGGATTCTTTCAGATCCCAATCCACTCGGATGACCAAGAGAAAACTACTTTCACATGCCCCTATGGCACATTTGCCTATCGGCGGATGCCATTCGGACTGTGCAACGCACCTGCAACTTTCCAGAGATGCATGATGGCAATCTTTGCTGACTTCCTAGAAGACATTATGGAAGTCTTCATGGATGATTTTTCTGTGTGTGGTTCAAGTTTTGAAAACTGTTTAGCCAACTTGGAGAAAGTATTAGAGAGGTGTGTAAAGGTCAACCTCGTGTTAAACTGGGAAAAGTGCCACATTATGGTAAAGGAAGGCATAGTCCTTGGCCATGTGGTGTCCAATAGAGGAATCGAGGTTAACAAAGCAAAAATCGAAGTTATTGAGAATTTGCAACCTCCCACAACTGTAAGAGAGGTCTGGAGTTTTCTGGGACACGCTGGTTTCTACCGGCGGTTTTTCAAAGACTTCTCTAAAATCACCAAGCCATTGACTGGCCTTCTGATGAAAGACGTTGAGTTCATCTTCGATGAACAATGCCTTGAGTCATTCAAACTGCTGAAATATGCATTGATCTCTGCCCCAATAATGCAACCTCCAGATTGGAGCCAACCCTTTGAGATCATGTGCGACGCTAGTGATTATGCAGTAGGTGCCGTTTTAGGACAGCGCAAAGATAAGAAATTACATGCAATCTATTACGCTAGTAGGACACTTGACGAAGCTCAGTTTAATTATGCCACAACTGAAAAGGAGCTTCTAGCCATTGTCTTCGCAATTGATAAATTTCGTTCTTACCTAGTGGGATCGAAGATTATCATTTACACAGACCATGCAGCTATCAGGTACCTACTAAGCAAGAAAGATGCAAAGCCGAGACTTATTCGGTGGATACTACTGCTTCAAGAGTTTGACATGGAGATCCGAGATAAAAAGGGAACAGAGAATGTAGTAGCGGATCACTTGTCAAGAATCAATGATGGTAAAGTGGAAGAATTGCCCATAAACGATCACTTCCCTTATGAAAGGTTGGTGTCATTTGTAAGAACTGAGGCGCCGAGATATGCTCATCTTGCAGACTTCCTAGAGGAAGGAAGCCCGGGCATAAAAAAGGAACCCGAGGAGGCATTAGCTTTGGGTACAACTACAGTTCCATGGTACGCTGATATCATCAACTACCTAGCTGCTGGAGTTCTGCCTCCCGATCTGACCTATCAGCAAAAGAAAAAGTTTTTCCATGACCTTAAGCAATACTATTGGGATGACCCACTTTTATTTAAGAGAGGTGTTGACGGCATCTTCCGTCGATGTATCCCAGAAGAGGAGAAAGAAAGTGTCATTACCCACTGCCACTCCTCGCCATATGGAGGACATATGGGTAAGTCTAAAACTGTTGCAAAGATCCTTCAAGCTGGCCTTTTCTGGCCCACCATGTTCCGAGATGTTCATATTTTCACTATGGAATGTGACCGATGCCAGCGCACTGGAAACATCTCCAGGAGACATGAAATGCCCCAAAAATACATCTTGGAAGTGGAAGTCTTTGACGTCTGGGGAATAGATTTTATGGGTCCTTTTCTGTCATCAATGGGAAATAAATAGATACTTGTTGCTGTTGACTACGTGTCAAAATGGATCGAGGCCATTGCCTCTCCAACTAATGATGCAAAAGTAGTGGTTAAAATGTTCAAAAACATCATATTCCCAAGATTTGGTGTCCCTAGGCTTGTCATCAGTGATGGTGGATCTCACTTTATATCAAAAATATTTGAGAACCTCATGACAAAGTATGGAGTGCGGCACATAGCAGTTACCCCTTATCATCCACAGACGAACGGAATGGCAGAAATCTCTAATAGAGAAATTAAGCAAATCCTAGAGAAAATTGTCTCCGTCTCAAGGAAAGATTGGTCTTCAAAGCTAAATGATGCACTCTGGGCCTATAGGACGGCATACAAAACCCCCATTGGAACCACCCCTTTTAAGCTGGTCTACGGCAAATCCTGCCATCTACCGGTAGAGCTAGAACATAAAGCCTATTGGGCCATCAAAGCCCTGAACATGAACCACAGTGATGCCGGAGGAAAAAGGATGTTAAACCTGCATGAATTAGAGGAGTTGAGGTTAGATGCGTATGAGAATGCCTTGATTTATAAAGAAAGGACTAAAAAGTGGCATGACAGGCGCATCACCAGAAGGGAGTTCAATGAGGGCGAGCTAGTACTACTATTTAACTCTAGGCTGAAACTATTTCCTGAAAAACTTCGCTCTAGATGGAGTGGACCATTTGAAGTGACTAGAGTTAACCAATCCGGTGCTATTGAAGTCTGGAGTGAATCCACCGGAAAGTTCATAGTAAATGGCCAGAGATTGAAGCACTACCATCCTGCAGAGAAAGTAGGGCATGTCGCTACTCTAGTGATGTGTCCTCCTTAAAGGCCAAGCACTGAAAAGTCGAGCTACCGACATTAAACGAAGCCCTGTGTGGGAGGCAACCCATAAGTTTTAAGTTTAGTTTAGTTTAGTCAATTAAGTGAATAAAAAGATGCAATCGAAGATGATCAACACCATATTCCACCCCCTCCCCCATATTTTCATGCTAACATTTCCACAGGTACAAACCACTTCATGATCAGGCGTATGTACACGCCTCAGTTGATTCTATTGACGATTGATCTTGCTCGGTAATACCTTTCTTTTTCTCATATTTTTGTTTATTTACATTGAGGTCAATGTAGGTTTTAAGTGTAGGGGAGGAATTTCCCACCTTAATAGTTTAGGATTTTCATTTTCATTAATAAAGTAGTGTTATCGAGTCAATGCATGTGCTGTCGAGTCATTTATGCTTGTGTTTTTGCTTTGTTATTTAACTTTCCTATTTCTTGAACCAATAAAATAAAAAAAATAAAAAAATTCCCAAAATTTCAAAAAATAAAAAAATAAAAATTTGTTTCTCTTATTTAAAGGCCGAGTTTGATGATGATTTTGTGCATAAACACCTTTTCCTTTTTAAGTTTCACTAAACTCATATCATATTTCAATGTGAAAATTCTCTTTTTGAGAAAAGCACAAAGTTGCAGTCTTTGAGTAATTGTGTAGGTAAGTATTTTAAGGAGCACGTTCTAACTTCAATGGTAAATTAACCCTTAAAAGTTTTCAGAGTAAAAGTAGTATAAGTTAGTGTGGGGGAATAAAAAATCAAATCAAGAGGGGCGGAAGCAAATATATTTATAAGGGAACATCATTGACTCTGGGGGGTCGGGAGTAGGCCTCACTTGCTTCCCACGTGAAGATGGTGTCTCTCTAACCAAAAGTAGCTTCCGTAATTCCTTCTTATAACTGTGAAAAAGGGGTCAGAACAAATATATATATATATATATATAAATATATATATATATATATATATATATATATAGGGGGCATCATTGACTCTGGGGGTCGGGAATAGGCCTCACTTGCTTCCCACGTGAAGATGGTGTCTCTGAACATCAATAAAAATTCTGCAGTTCCCCAAAGTGTCTAAATGTCAAAGGATTCCCATCTCTCTTATATGAAATGAAGAAGGAACTTTTCTCGGTTTATTTACTGTTGAATTTAGAACCTGTTTTCCTCATGATACCTCTTACACAGGCGCAATAAAAAGGCCGGACTTCACACACACACTCACTTGAAATATTGTTGTAGGGTTGATGTGATCCTTGATAAGTGTTTAGGTTGTGATAAGTGCACCCTGAGAACAAAGCCTTGAAAAATAAAAATGCAATTGATTTTTAGTTGATTATATTTTTCTGAATTATGTTGCAGTTTTCCCTTGTCTCTTGCTTGAGGACAAGCAATGGTTCAAGTGTACGGGAGTTTGATAACACGTAAAATGCACTATTATTTTGACTCGTCTTACACATTTTTTTTGATTTTGATTTTATAAATTTTTGCAATGTTATGCTGGTATTGTGTGTCTATTTCAAGTATTTATCGGTTAAAGGTCTTTGCGCATCAAAATGAGGAAATTCGGCGAAAAAGGAAAGAAAGGGTAAAAAAGGAAAAACACAAGGTTAAAAAGTCAGAAGTGAATGGAAAGTAAAAGGCAGACCAATTCTCATCCCACGTTCCACAGTTTCAGTATCAGTTTTTTTCCACTTCCTCCATTTTCTCCACTACTTGAGACATGATCAGAAGCACTTCAATGAGATTTTTTGTCTATAAATACACCTGAAGAACTCAATTGAAGGAGACCAAGTTTTTTAGAGAGAAATTCAGCAACTTAGAAACAGCTTATTGCAGTCTAGTTTTCATGTTTTTTTTTGCTATCGTATAGTTTACAAGTCTCAAAAACCTTTGTTTCTTTGCAATATTGAATTTAATAGTAAACCTCTTATTCATTCCGATTGCCTTTTCCTTATTATTATTCATTCAAATTAAGTTAGTTTCTTGTACGTGTTGTTTGAATTCCAATATTACCTTGCTGCTACATATCTATTGAGTTACTATTTTATATCAATTTCCTTGGTACTGTTTCGTATCAATTCGATCAGCTGCTACGTATCTATTGAATTTCCAATTCTCCTTGTTGCTGCGCATATGTATGGTACTTCCAGTTATATAATTGTTGCTGCGGTTTTTTTTGAATTGGTATTGGCGTGTTGCATTCAATTGGATTGCTATAGCGTGGATTCATTCTTTTCGTTTGATTTCCAATATCCATCAATTAACAAGTTCTGCCTCTTTTGCTTGTATTAATTTACACTTTGTTTCTTTTAATTTTCTATTTCAATGAAGATGAATGTTATGACTAAAGGTCTGTTTATTATAATTACCGTGTGTGAGTAGATTTCTATAGAGTTCGGAATATGATGAACGTCGTACCAATGATACTCTGTTAAGTTGTATGCTTAAAAATTGTAACAGGAATTGTTTTTAAGTCTGAAAATTCTGTTTTTAACGATTAATATTTACAGCGAAAGTTGAGATAAAGTGATACCGGTTTCATATCGAAAGAGTGAAACTTGTATCTGACTGTAGAAAATTTAGAATTTGGTTTTGAAATCCAGCGAAAGCGTTTTTCTTTAATTGATTTTAGAAATTACCAATTTTCAAAAAGGTATTTTAAACTCGTAGTCGTACACGCGAAAGCTGGCGTTTATAAGTTTAAAATACGGTAACGGACGTGCGAAAGCCGACGGTACCTTTAAAATAAAATTTCTACTAAAAATAACTTTTTGCACTTAAATTGATTAGTTTTCAAACGGAGTTTTGAAGTTGTAAGACGTACACGCGAAAGCGGTCGAATAGATTACAAAGTTAAAACTCGGTGTCGTACATGCGAAAGCTGACGACCCCTTTAATTTAATTCTTTTTACGCGCGAAAATATTGTCCTGTTACAATAATAAAATATAACTTAACAAGTACTCACGGTCGACGCGAATTATATTCCGGACTCTCGTCATTAAAATTAATTAAAACAAGTTATTTTTCATATTTTGCAACTAAACTAATTATCATCGCCTTAGATAAACAACGTGACAATAGATAACGGTACTTGACATTGGTCTCTGTGGGATTCGACATCTTTTATACTAAAACCGATATTTCCGTGCACTTGCGGACCTATCAATATCCAACAATATAAACAGAGGGGATTCGAAGAATCTTAACCGCTGCTTACTTTTCTGTAGCCAAAAATAGGTAAACTGCTCTGTTGAAAACAGATAAAAATTGCAACTCTATCTTTTATTTATACCGTCAAAACAGAAATAAGTAACGTGAATTGTTTGGACGAAACGACAATCCATGTGGATACGATACTCTACTTACACTTTATTACTTGGTAAACGATTTGGTACACTTGCCTAATCCGTACATCACACACCTTAGAAACAGATTTGCATTGCATCCTTCTCTTGTTAAAGTCCTTCTTCTTCTTCTAGCCTTGACAATAGATTCACTTTGCTCCTTATCATTCGTCTTATTTGGTAAATAATCCTTTTTCGAGCAACCCAAAATAATTCCAACGCTTCACGCCATTTTTATCTATAGTCGATGATGATGAACACACACTATATCCGACAGAGTGTGCGTATTTTTCATAAATTTTTTTACCTTCTTCTAACGTATCAAATACTTGTCCAATCTTAGCTTTAATTCATCATCACAATTTGGCACACATTCATATTCCTAAAATTAACAAAATAAATATCTTCAATAAAATAATAGAAAGGGAAAAAGGATAAACAAAAAGGATCAAACAAAGAATAAATACCCTCTGTTCTGTTTTTTTTTTTTATGACAACAAATTTTATTAAAAAGGCATCAGAAACATAAGAAGTACTGCAACACAAAAGCCAAGATATAAGTAACAACACAACGTTGCAGCCATAAAAAAAGGCCCCAAAAAAAAGAACAAAAACTAGTCCTTTCTATAGCCAAACCCACAATTGTACAACAATAGAACCAACAAGAAAATAAAAAGAAAAAAAACAACTATCTCTTAGGATCCAAATAAACAACAACATAAACAAACCAGGGAATGACATGCACTCTGTAACGCCCTCTTTAATTATTTAATTATTTTATTAGATGATATGGTATATGTTTATATATTATATGATTTTGATGATTATGTGACGTATTTGTGACGTATTTGTGACGTGTGACGTGTTATTATTTTATTGTTTAATAAAATAATATAAGTGATGTTTATATGAATATTTATTTGGTAAATATAGAGATTTGTTGGAAAAATATATTATTTTGAGAAGTGGGGTTATATTTATAATTAAGAAGAGTTGTGAGGGTTGAGATAGAATTAATTAAGTTGAGAGGGAGTATATAAGAGAAGTAGGTTAAGAGAATTAGGTTACGCGTTACAGACAATTGGGAAAAGAAGAGAAACACGGTTGAAGGGAGAAGAGAGGCTAGGCTGCAATTTCTGCAATTTTTCCAGGTAAGGGTGAGCCTAACTCCAGTAATTTACTTGTAAATCATCTGTTCTTGATTGGCATAGAGTTTGGTGAGGATTGGGATGGGTTTGAGAATTAGGGTTTATGATGAAATTGTGATGGATTGATGTGAGATTGTGTTGTAATGTTGTAGAGACGTGTTACAGAACCTAGATTATCCCCTAGGACGACGTTGCAGATGAATTAGAGGTTAGATTGGAGAGATTGGAGATGTTTTGGTGAGTTTTGGTCTGAACCCGTGTGGGTTCTGAGATCGCTCGCCTGTGGCGAGTGACTACTCGCCGTGGCGAGTAAGCCTTGATCGCTCGCGAGGCGAGCAGCGTAGCTCGCCGTAGCGAGCTTGTCCCTTAAATTTTAGGACTTTGGCCCATTTGAAGATGGTTTTGAGTGTCCTTATATTTATAGAGATGACCTGTGAAGTTGGTTTGGTCAAATTGGATTTTAGAGAGCTTAAAAATGAAGATTTTTGGTGAAAAATGTCAAAAAGGCCGAGAGCACCCAGGATTTCTCGCCTCCAGCTCGCCCCCAACTCGCCTTTGGCGAGTGAGCTGATGTGAGTACTCGCCTGTGGCGAGCAGATGCACTCGCCGTGGCGAGTTAGTGCCTTCCTGAACTGTTTGTTGTTTTGCGATCTGTTTCGCATGGGACTTTGAGAGGAGACCTTTGGGTAGTATTGGAGAGGTTTTATATCCTTAGATGCATTCTGTAATGAAGATTGCTGATGGTTCTTTCATGTCGTGAATAATTGATGTATTGTTGATAGTAAGTGATGTTTAAATATGATGATATATGATTATGATGATATTACGTGTTGCGATGTATATGATTAATGAGATGATGTTTTGCCATGTAACTATTATACCTGCATGTGTCAGTTTTGCATTATGAATGATGGTTTTGAGACGGTGTATTAAGTTGTTAAACGACGAGTCCATGCATTTGCATATTTATGAGACGGTGGAGCTTTATGCTCAAAGCGACGGTGGAGCATTTGCTCAAAGCGACGGTGAAGCATATTAATGCTATAATCATATGGTACCACATGCATGATGTTGAGACGTTAGGTGTTGCATTTAGTCGAGTCAATTGTGACATATATGAGATGATGTTTGAGACGTTGATGTATGATGTGATGTTGTTTATGATGATGCTTATGATGATGTTATGATGTGCTACAATGTAGATGTTAAGAGTTGCATTAGTTGAGTCAATTTGTTGACACTTTATGAGACGATTGTTTTGAGACGTTGATGTGTTTGCTTAAGATGTTTATGGTGATGTTAACCTTGTATTTTACTACGTGAAGTATGTGATGAGCTATGTTGTTAATCATAACTGCTTGATTTATATATTAATATTATTGTTGTGAATCTCACCCCTTCTGCTGGAATTGCCGCCTCGTGGGCAAGTGCAGGTACCCAGTCTTAGATGCGTTGATGCGAGGAGTCTGTGTGAAGTAGGGTTGCTCTGATACGTAACGGGATGGGGTCTTTTGTAGAGTCTATTCCATTATGTATCTTGTTAGAATAAGTTTGACTTTCAGTGATGTTGAACCATTAATATTTTGAGACGTTTTTGCTGGCTTTTAAGCCAAGACTATTATGAGATGAGACTTTTAAATTCCGCTGCTTAAATGAGTATTTTTGTAAATGATAAATTATTATCTAAGCTGTTTTTAAGATGAAATGTGACACTCCTTTGTGATGTTACTCTGATATATGTTTTATTTTAATGAAATTTTTAAGACGGGAAATTGGGGTGTTACAATTGGTATCAGAGCAGGTCGGTCCGTCCGGCCAAGTAGAGAGTCGAGTGACGTTGTCTTAGAGTTAGAATAGTATTATCGTATTATCCTGACTTATGTTGTTTTCCGGAGAACTAAGATGGCTGGTAGAAACGATGCTGCCCTTGCTGCTGCTTTGGAAGCAATGGCTAATGTTGTGGGTAATCAGAACAATGCTGGTGGGAACGACGGGACTAGGATGTTGGAGACCTTTCTGAGGAATCACCCGCCTACCTTCAAGGGGCGCTATGATCCAGATGGGGCTCAAACATGGCTCAAGGAAGTAGAGAGGATCTTCAGAGTCATGCAGTGTGATGATGTGCAGAAGGTGCGTTTTGGCACGCACATGCTCGCGGAGGAGGCTGATGTTTTGGTGGGTTAGTCTTCTACCCATTTTGGAGCAAGACGGAGCTGTGGTGACGTGGGCTGTTTTCACGAGGGAGTTCCTTAACAGATACTTCCCAGAAGATGTTCGTGGGAAGAAAGAGATAGAGTTTCTGGAGCTTAAGCAAGGAAACATGTCGGTGACTGAGTATGCGGCAAAGTTTGTGGAGCTGGCTAAGTTTTACCCGCATTATACTCCTGAGACGGCTGAATTTTTCGAAGTGCGTAAAGTTCGAGGATGGCTTGCGTGCTGACATCAAGCGAGCCATTGGTTATCAGAAGATCCGCAACTTCTCTGAGTTAGTGAGTAGCTGCAGAATTTATGAAGAGGATACCAAGGCTCACTACAAGGTAGTGAATGAGAGGAATTGGGATGTTGATGTTTTCGCTGATGGCTTCGTTATCTTTAGAGAATCAGGCGGTAATTGAAAAACTGCAAGTGGTTTGTGATTTTCCTGAAGTTTTTCTGATGTGCCTCCGGAGAGAGAAGTTGAGTTCTCTATTGACCTTGTTCCTGGAACGAAGCCGGTGTCGATGGCACCTTACCGTATGTCTGCTTCTGAGTTAGCAGAGTTGAAGAAACAGTTAGAGGATTTGCTGGATAAGAAGTTTGTGAGACCTAGTGTTTCACCATGGGGAGCTCCAGTGTTACTTGTGAAGAAGAAAGACGGCAGTATGAGACTGTGCATTGATTACAGACAGCTGAACAAAGTGACGATCAAGAATAGGTATCCACTTCCGAGAATTGACGACTTGATGGATCAATTGGTGGGTGCTTGTGTATTCAGCAAGATAGATTTGAGATCGGGTTACCATCAGATTAAAGTGAAAGATGAGGATATGCAGAAGACAGCGTTTAGAACGCGATATGGACATTATGAGTATACGGTGATGCCTTTCGGTGTTACAAACGCACCTGGCGTGTTTATGGAGTATATGAATAGAATCTTCCATGCTTATTTGGATCGTTTTGTTGTGGTATTCATCGATGATATTCTGGTTTACTCTAAGACTGAAGAAGAACATGCTGAGCATTTGAAGATCGTCTTGCAAGTGTTGAAAGAGAAGAAGCTTTTTGCTAAGTTGTCTAAGTGTGAGTTCTGGTTGAAAGAAGTAAGTTTTCTTGGTCATGTTATTCTGGCGATGGCATTGCGGTTGATCCGTCTAAAGTTGAAGCGGTATCGCAATGGGAGACTCCTAAGTCGGTTACAGAGATTAGAAGCTTTTTGGGATTAGCAGGTTATTACCGAAGGTTTATAGAGGGATTTTCTAAGTTAGCTCTTCCGTTAACGCAGTTGACGTGTAAAGGTAAATCTTTTGTGTGGGATGTTCATTGTGAGAACAGTTTTAATGAGTTGAAGAAACGTTTGACGACGGCTCCAGTCTTGATTTTGCCGAAGTCTGATCAACCTTTTGTGGTATATTGTGATGCGTCCAAGTTGGGTTTAGGTGGTGTGCTTATGCAGGATGGTAAAGTGGTAGCTTATGCTTCAAGGCAATTGAGGATTCATGAGAAGAATTATCCGACGCATGACTTAGAGTTGGCAGCTGTGGTCTTTGTATTGAAAATATGGAGACATTACTTGTATGGTTCGAGGTTTGAGGTGTTTAGTGATCACAAGAGTTTGAAGTACTTGTTTGACCAGAAGGAATTGAATATGAGGCAGCGAAGGTGGCTTGAATTGTTGAAAGATTATGACTTTGGTTTGAATTATCATCCGGGCAAAGCTAATGTGGTTGCAGATGCCTTGAGTAGGAAGACTTTGCATATGTCTGCCATGATGGTGAAGGAGTTTGAATTGCTTGAACAGTTTAGAGACTTGAGCATAGTTGTGAAAGAACACCTCAGAGTGTAAAGCTGGGAATGCTGAAGAGTTGATGATCAAGGAGTGTTGAGATTCCGAGGTAGGATATGCATTCCTGATAATGAGGAAATGAAGAAGATGATTCTTGCAGAGAGTCATAGAAGTAGCTTGAGTATTCATCCGGGAGCTACGAAGATGTATCATGATTTAAAGAAGCTGTTTTGGTGGTCTGGTTTGAAACGTGACGTGGCACAGTTTGTGTATTCTTGTTTGGTTTGTCAGAAATCGAAGGTTGAACATCAGAAACCTGCTGGTATGATGGTACCTTTAGATGTGCCAGAGTGGAAATGGGATAGTATATCCATGGATTTTGTGACGAGTTTGCCCAATACTCCTAGAGGGAACGATGCTATTTGGGTTATTGTTGATAGATTGACGAAGTCTGCTCACTTTCTACCGATTAACATTACTTTTCCTGTAGCTCAGTTGGCGGAGATTTATGTTAAAGAGATAGTAAAGTTGCATGGTGTTCCTTCGAGCATCGTATCAGATAGAGATCCAAGATTTACTTCTAGATTTTGGAAGAGTTTGCAAGAGGCGTTAGGATCTCAGTTGAGGTTGAGTTCGGCTTATCATCCGCAAACAGATGGTCAGTCGGAGAGGACGATTCAGTTGTTGGAGGACTTGTTGAGGGTTTGTGTACTTGAGCAGGGAGGGGCTTGGGATAGCCATCTTCCATTGATAGAGTTCACGTACAACAACAGTTACCATTCAAGTATTGGAATGGCACCGTTTGAGGCTTTATATGGTCGGAGATGCAGGACTCCGTTGTGCTGGTTTGAGTCGGGTGAAAGAGTGGTCTTAGGACCGGAGATCGTTCAACAGACTACTGAGAAGGTGAGAATGATCCAAGAAAAGATGAAAGCGTCGCAAAGTCGACAAAAGAGTTATCATGATAAGCGTAGGAAGGACCTTGAGTTCCAAGAGGGGGATCATGTGTTCCTGAGAGTGACTCCTATGACGGGTGTTGGACGTGCTTTGAAATCGAAGAAGTTGACTCCGAGGTTTATTGGTCCGTATCAGATTTCAGAGAGGATTGGGCCGGTGGCGTATCGTGTTGGATTACCACCACACTTATCGAATTTGCACGATGTTTTTCATGTATCTCAGCTGAGGAAGTATGTTCCGGATCCGTCTCATGTGATCCAAAGTGACGATGTGCAAGTTAGGGACAACCTTACGGTTGAGACCTTACCCGTGAGGATTGATGATCGAAAGACGAAGACGCTGAGGGGCAAAGAGATACCTCTCGTTAGAGTTGTTTGTGACGGAGCGACGGGTGAAAGCTTGACTTGGGAGCTAGAAAGTAAGATGCTGGAATCCTATCCAGAGTTGTTTGAGCGAGGTAAATTTTCGAGGACGAAAATCCTTTAAGAGGGGGAGAGTTGTAACGCCCTCTTTAATTATTTAATTATTTTATTAGATGATATGGTATATGTTTATATATTATATGATTTTGATGATTATGTGACGTATTTGTGACGTGTGACGTGTTATTATTTTATTGTTTAATAAAATAATATAAGTGATGTTTATATGAATATTTATTTGGTAAATATAGAGATTTGTTGGAAAAATATATTATTTTGAGAAGTGGGGTTATATTTATAATTAAGAAGAGTTGTGAGGGTTGAGATAGAATTAATTAAGTTGAGAGGGAGTATATAAGAGAAGTAGGTTAAGAGAATTAGGTTACGCGTTACAGACAATTGGGAAAAGAAGAGAAACACGGTTGAAGGGAGAAGAGAGGCTAGGCTGCAATTTCTGCAATTTTTCCAGGTAAGGGTGAGCCTAACTCCAGTAATTTACTTGTAAATCATCTGTTCTTGATTGGCATAGAGTTTGGTGAGGATTGGGATGGGTTTGAGAATTAGGGTTTATGATGAAATTGTGATGGATTGATGTGAGATTGTGTTGTAATGTTGTAGAGACGTGTTACAGAACCTAGATTATCCCCTAGGACGACGTTGCAGATGAATTAGAGGTTAGATTGGAGAGATTGGAGATGTTTTGGTGAGTTTTGGTCTGAACCCGTGTGGGTTCTGAGATCGCTCGCCTGTGGCGAGTGACTACTCGCCGTGGCGAGTAAGCCTTGATCGCTCGCGAGGCGAGCAGCGTAGCTCGCCGTAGCGAGCTTGTCCCTTAAATTTTAGGACTTTGGCCCATTTGAAGATGGTTTTGAGTGTCCTTATATTTATAGAGATGACCTGTGAAGTTGGTTTGGTCAAATTGGATTTTAGAGAGCTTAAAAATGAAGATTTTTGGTGAAAAATGTCAAAAAGGCCGAGAGCACCCAGGATTTCTCGCCTCCAGCTCGCCCCCAACTCGCCTTTGGCGAGTGAGCTGATGTGAGTACTCGCCTGTGGCGAGCAGATGCACTCGCCGTGGCGAGTTAGTGCCTTCCTGAACTGTTTGTTGTTTTGCGATCTGTTTCGCATGGGACTTTGAGAGGAGACCTTTGGGTAGTATTGGAGAGGTTTTATATCCTTAGATGCATTCTGTAATGAAGATTGCTGATGGTTCTTTCATGTCGTGAATAATTGATGTATTGTTGATAGTAAGTGATGTTTAAATATGATGATATGTGATTATGATGATATTACGTGTTGCGATGTATATGATTAATGAGATGATGTTCTGCCATGTAACTATTATACCTGCATGTGTCAGTTTTGCATTATGAATGATGGTTTTGAGACGGTGTATTAAGTTGTTAAACGACGAGTCCATGCATTTGCATATTTATGAGACGGTGGAGCTTTATGCTCAAAGCGACGGTGGAGCATTTGCTCAAAGCAACGGTGGAGCATTTGCTCAAAGCGACGGTGAAGCATATTAATGCTATAATCATATGGTACCACATGCATGATGTTGAGACGTTAGGTGTTGCATTTAGTCGAGTCAATTGTGACATATATGAGATGATGTTTGAGACGTTGATGTATGATGTGATGTTGTTTATGATGATGCTTATGATGATGTTATGATGTGCTACAATGTAGATGTTAAGAGTTGCATTAGTTGAGTCAATTTGTTGACACTTTATGAGACGATTGTTTTGAGACGTTGATGTGTTTGCTTAAGATGTTTATGGTGATGTTAACCTTGTATTTTACTACGTGAAGTATGTGATGAGCTATGTTGTTAATCATAACTGCTTGATTTATATATTAATATTATTGTTGTGAATCTCACCCCTTCTGCTGGAATTGCCGCCTCGTGGGCAAGTGCAGGTACCCAGTCTTAGATGCGTTGATGCGAGGAGTCTGTGTGAAGTAGGGTTGCTCTGATACGTAACGGGATGGGGTCTTTTGTAGAGTCTATTCCATTATGTATCTTGTTAGAATAAGTTTGACTTTCAGTGATGTTGAACCATTAATATTTTGAGACGTTTTTGCTGGCTTTTAAGCCAAGACTATTATGAGATGAGACTTTTAAATTCCGCTGCTTAAATGAGTATTTTTGTAAATGATAAATTATTATCTAAGCTGTTTTTAAGATGAAATGTGACACTCCTTTGTGATGTTACTCTGATATATGTTTTATTTTAATGAAATTTTTAAGACGGGAAATTGGGGTGTTACACACTCAAGCAACTCTTCAAAGCTGAAACCACCCTTTGCCCTCTGTTCTGTTCTAATACTCACCCATATATAAACCCAGTATCATACCATGAAAACAAAAAGAAAAAAAGGAATTCTTATAAAAGATGAACCTTCATTGAAAAAAACAAACATATTTTAGGCATCAATAGCTTCTAGCAGCAACAATCAACTAATTGAATAGGATCAATATAACAAGGCAATTAATTTAAGCCAAACTAATTATAATATACCTTAGGAATTTGAAAACAAGTTGATGTATCTTTATCCATAAAGAATGTTGAACATAACTTAATAGAAGTGCAGGTTGTCCAAATCAAATT
Source organism: Medicago lupulina (assembly GCA_958299785.1). Lineage (NCBI taxonomy): Eukaryota > Viridiplantae > Streptophyta > Magnoliopsida > Fabales > Fabaceae > Medicago > Medicago lupulina. The sequence continues at coordinate 33,760,672 of OY283144.1, read as the reverse complement.
GATGCATTTGTCCATGAAGTGCAACGTTGGTTGTATTTGGTTAGAGGGAAGTGAGAAGGTCAGTAATGAGAAAAACATAAAACTTCAAGAAAATAAGAAGAGAGAAAGCAATGCGCGTATCTGAAATGGGTGAGAAGAGTCAAGAAATGGCTAAATTGCATTTTTGGTCCCTTAACTATTTAGGTAGTATCGGTTTGGTCCCCTAACTGAAATTTAATTTATTTTGGTCCCTTAACTTCTCTCCATTACATATTTTGGTCCTTTCTGTTAGTTTTAATTCAAAAACGTTAGGTTTTATTCATCTTCTTCTCATCTTTTTCATCTTCATATCATCTCCATCAACATTCAACAACAAGAATCCCAAAAAAAATCCAAAAGAAAATGAAGAAAACCTAACGTTTTTGAATTAAAACTAACGGAAATGACCAAAATATATAATGGAGAGAAGTTAAGGGCCAACATATATCAAATTTTAGTTAGGGGACCAAACCGTTACTAATTAAATAGTTAAGGGACCAAAAAGATAATTTAGCCGTCAAAAAAATATGAAGAGAGAAAGCAACGCGTGTAGGTGAAGAAGACCAACTGAAGCATGTTTTGTGTTATTATTATTACTACTTATTATCCTTAAATGTGTGAATATTCACACTATTTATAAAATCTTATATGTTCTTAATTTTGGGTTAGTGTTGGAGACTTGGACTAAGTATAAGGTTAAAGTGACCCAAACCCATTTGGTAAGAAACCCAAAACTAAGATTAGAATTAGGTGGAATTACTACTTTTAACTAAGGTTTTTTAGTAAAAGACCCAACATCCATTTACCTCGTATAAATAGTCATAATACACTAAAGCCTCATTTTAACAAGAAAAGAAAAAAAAAATTAAAAAAAACTCTTCTCTCCCCTCCTCTCTTTTGGAGCAGTCAGCTGAAACCTTAATATATTCTCCTTCATCCACCAAAGAGGGGTGGTTTATGGTCAATTTTTGACCCAAATCACCCCTCTAAATCGTTTTTCTCCTTCCCTTTTATTTAAATAAGTGATTTTCACATCGAATTAGGTTTTCCTTTTGTGATTTTGTCATCTTAGTGCGACGTTGTTTTGTTTGTCGTCTTTGTGCGACATTGTTTGTCTTTTCCCTTTTGTTCAGGCATTTGTTCGGTTCAGATTGTCAGATCAGGTTCGATCCAGTGCAGATCCAACCAATGACTTTGGCGTTATCAACGTTGCAGATCCAGAGGCATGACTATTCCGAAGATTTTAATATAGTCATAATATAGTCATATTTGTAGGCTTATGTACTTTTCCGTTTTATGCTATTAACACGGATGCTGTGAGTTTGTTCACAAATTCATCCTTTTTGTTTTTAGCGAATTTGTATTGCATCGATGTAATCTATCAATTTAAATGAATGAATGTTGTTTGTTTTGTGTAAAAAAAAAACAAGAAAAGAAAAGAAAAAGAATCAGAGAGGGAGGAAAGGAGCAGAACGTGAAAGAAGAGAAGAGAGAGAGAGGCGATGGGGCTGAGATAAGAAGAAGAGGTGATCAATTGAATATTTATGTAGTTAGAATCACACCATGGGAGCTCCAAGATTAAGAGGAATTAGGGATTCAGCCATCCTTTTGTGCAAATCTAAGGTAACATAGTCTTATCCTAAACTCAAAATCTCTCTAAGGTGTACTTAGGATTCATTACTAATTAATGTTTGCACGTGTTTGATTTAAGATTGCTCAAAGAAAAAGGGGGATTAGGGATTCTAGAATTTAAATTAGGAAATTTAGGGAAGATAACTATTGCATGTCAAAGCATTGCTTGTTCATGATTTTAAAATGTTACTATGCACACATATAAAAGTGGGTTCTCTAAGAGGCTTTGATTATTTTAGTTACATTGCTGGAATTTTCTTACAATTATAGTTATATCATAATTAACAATAAGATGCTAGAATTGTTGACAAAAGATAACTTGAAAACTGTTGCCTTTAATTAAACTAATTGACATATGTGACATGTAGGACTTAGAATGAAATGGATTTAATATTGGCAATTGTTAAGTGAAGGAATCAATTAACTATGTTTAAAATTAATGTCCGTTGAAATGACCGTTTTGCCCTTTTTTAAGGGCGTTTTGGTAAATTGATATATCACTCCCTCTGCCTATATATATGTGTTTGCTTGGTGCGTTTTCAATTTTCATGTTCCCCCACTTTCTTCCCCCATTTTCTTTCCTTTATTCTTCTTCTTCAATTGAGTCCTGTTCCAGTTCCGGTTCCTGCGTTTGTGTTCATCGCATTTGGCCCTTTTTTAATCGCTTTGCATGTCCGTTTTTTATGTGTTTTTTTGCGTTTTTGGTTGCTCTGTTAACGTTTTCAGCCTCTTCTTCCTCTGTTTCGTGGGGTTTGTTTCTGATCAGGTACAGATGTCTTATTTTCCTTTTTAATTCCCTTGCATGTGGTTTTTTCGTTTGATTGTGTTTGTTTTTCGTTGTTTCTGTGTCTGTTTTGGTTCTGATCGTTTTTTTCATGTTGTTTTTGGTTGCTCTGTTAACGTTTTCAGCCTCTTCTTCCTCTGTTTCGTGGGGTTTGTTTCTGATCAGGTACAGATGTCTTATTTTCCTTTTTAATTCCCCTGCATGTGCTTTTTTCGTTTGATTGTGTTTGTTTTTCGTTGTTTCTGTGTCTGTTTTGGTTCTGATCGTTTTTTTCATGTTCTTCTTCAGGATTATTTGTGATCAGGCTACAAGGTATGTGTTTTGTTTGTTCCTTTTTTGCATGTTGTTTTTCTGTTGGATTGTTTAATTTTTGCCTGCTTTTGTGCTCTGTTTTTGTTATTAAGCCTCTTTTATCTTCTTCCTTATGTTTCCTAATGTTTCAAATTGTGCTTTCTTTTGATTCTGATGAATTTTTTTTCTTGATGCTCTGTTTTTGTTTTTTGCCTAATTTTTTATAGTTATTGTTGTTTTATGGCATTTTGTTTATTTTTGATTGTCCTTTTTTTGAGGAAATAGTAAGAATTTGGCACTAAATTAGTAAGTTGTCACTGAGTTGCAAATAAACCTATTATAATTTTGATAAAACTGTGAGATGTTGAGACAAAGGTACCATGTTCTGATTGATTCATAAAGAAACGTATTATAGTCAATTTTTTTTGCTGTTTGTGAGTAATTGATGCTATTGTTGGTGTGGTTTTGAATGATGAATCAGCTGTTCCCTTTTGGAAAACCAGTTAGATTTTTGCCTATATTTTTGGCTATCTAGCTTATTTTATTAGTTGTGTGAATCATGAATGTCTATATTTGTGGCCTCCTTTAAAGAAACTTAGTATTGATGAATAATTGGTTGTTGGTGTATGAGAAATGGATGATATAGTTGCATATTTTGGTTAAGATTGGTGACTTGGAGAACAAGTAACTAAACATATTTTGGTTACAATGGCCCTTTTGATTTTTGGAGAACTTTGGCGATACCATTAGATTGGTTCATGTGATTCTTGCTTGAAAATTTTTTAATGTGGAGTTGGTTATTTTGGTTTTATAGATTGAGTTTATTCTCAGTTGAAATTTCCGTAGGTGAGTTATTGGAGGGGTTTTGGTTTCATATTTTTTCTCTGTATGATATTGTAATGACATTTTAATGTGCATTTCTGTGGTGTCCACTTTGCCGTTTTTAGGTTAAGAGTTCTCAATGTCTAGGGGATTTGGCTTTATTAAAGATCTTAAAAAGGATGTAGATGTTTGTAAGGTTGGTTTTAGGGTTCTTGACGTATGGACTGTAACAGCTAGCAATGGTCGTCAACATCTTGAACTTATAATCGGTGATGGAAAGGTTAGGGAAGTGAACTTTAATTTGTTGATTTATTTTTTATTGTTTCTTTTTGTTTTATGATTTTGGTGAATTGAATTGAAGGTTATGTTTAAATTTTTTCTTTGTGTATTTAGGGTGACAGAGCTCATGTCATTACAAGACAGGCCGACTTTCAACGTTTAAGGTCATTAATCGAAGAAAACCAAACCTATGTTTTGCATAACTGTCTTGTGTTCGATAATGACGTTTTGTTCAAGCCCGTGGATTATCCATTTAAGTTGGTATTTGGAGCTGGTACAAAGGTTACAAAGAATGATAAACTCAATGATATTCCTTCTGTTGAGTTTCGATTTAAGTCTTTTAAGGAGATCGGAGAAGGGATATTTAAGCATGATGTTTTATATGGTATATTCTAACTCTATTGTTTTGTCAATTTATATGATCTTTATTTTCCATCTTGAGGTTACTCATTATTTTGCAATTTTTAAAAAGAAATCATTGGTGTTATCCATGAGATTCGCAAGACAACGGTGATTGGTGACGGCAAGAAACCTTGCACTAACATTGTGCTAAGAGACGAGAGGTGTGATTTTCTGAATTATTTTTATGGTAGATTATAGTTCTTTTTCTTATTGCATTTTGTATTATTCTGAGAATATCAATGTCCATGTAGTGGGGATGTGGTGGATGTGACCTTATGGGATAGATATTCTGTCCAACTGATGACGTTTCTTACTGAGCGGAAAGACAGGGGTTCCGTTGTTTTGATACTAACTCACGCTCAATGCAAGCTTGCAGGTTATTGTTATGTGCATTTAATATTTTTGTGGTTTTGTGCTATATTGTTTTTGTTAATTGTTTTGTTGTTATTTTGTAGATAATGGGAAGCCGAATCTCTGCAATAATTGGTCGGGTTCTAGGTTGCTTATTAATTTTAAGCATCCAGTTGTTGATTCGTTTAGAGCTAGGTAAGCTTCTTTTCTTATGTGAATAGTATTTCTATCATTGTAATGTTTTTTATAGGTTTATTTAGTCAATTGTTTTTGCTTTAGTTTTTCTATTGAATTGATTTGGTTTTCAACATGCTGTTTTTTGATTAGGATTTTTTATGTGCTTTGTAGTCTTGAGGCTCAAGGTCATAACTTTGATCAGAGCTTGTGTCAGGTGTCGTATTCTTCTGCACGTGTTAACAACAATGATTTTTCAAATCTCTCCAGTGTTAAATCTATTTCCGAGTTTAAGGACTTTGATAAGGTGTGTTTTATTTAGTTAAAGATATGTATAGTTTTACATGTTTCATTAGCAATATATTTAATTTGCTTAGTTATTTTCATTTTTGTTAGGATACCTTTTGTATTACTATTGCAAAGACGCTCAAGTTTAATCCCAATCGATACGGTTGGTATTATGAAACCTGTACCAAGTGTACTAAGGCTTCAAGGTCGGGTGGTGCGAGTTATAAATGCTCATGTGGGGAGGAAGTTGAGGTTCCGTTGACTAGGTAGTCCATATTAACGGTTTTATTATTAATCGATGATATTTGGTGCAATGTATTTTGGTAATATTTACAACCATATTTATTCTATTAGGTATAAAATCGTTGTGATAATGGAGTACCGTCATCATAAAGCCGAGTTTGTATTTTGGGACAAGGAATGTTTTCAAATTCTTGGAGTTCCTGCTGATTGTCTTAGGAAAACAATGCAACAGGTGAATCCATTTGCGTGGTTTAGTCTTACTTTATCTTTTACTCATGTTTATAGGTTTTAAAGGTTTTGAAATTGTGTTTATTTATTAAGGTTGGAGAGGATGATCCGCATATATATCCTGAAGTTTTGGACAAGTTGCTTAAGATTGAATTTGCATTGCGTGTCAAGTATCAACCGCATTATCGTCAGGCATCCGTGAATGCATTTTCACGTGATGAGGTTCTCATTAAGAATATTAAGGACCGTCTTCATAGTAATGAGGTACAGCCAGAGGCGCAAAGAGTTAGTGAGGTTTATTTTGTCTACCTTTTGCGTAATTGCATCCATTATTGTTAGTTGCATAGATATTTTTTTGGTTTATGTTTTGTTAACAATTCTGTTGTTTTAGAGTATTGTTTGCAATGATACAACGCTTCCAGCCAATTGTGAAAAAATGAAGGGTCTTGGCGAAAGTTCAGGTGTTATTCATGTTGCTGAAAAAGTGAAAGTTGAGGATGTTGTCTCCACTGATGACGGTTTACACTCAGGTCCCATTGTGACCGTAAGTATAACGTGTTTTAGGAAGTCATTTTAGTTCATGTATAAAATAGCAGAGGAATAAATGTGCAGTTTTTAATATAAGCAGACCATGAGTTGTTTTCAAGTTTTGTAATTTACAATTTCTCTTTCATTTCTTACAGGTTGGATCCTCTGTTGTTGCCAATTCTTTTTCTGCTAGCAGTTGTGAAAAAAGCCCAGCTAAACGCATGAAAAAGAAGTGATATGTTTTCTGTTGGTCCTTTTTTTGGGAGAATTGTCGCTGTTTTTTGCAATTTTGCGTGATGCATGTTCTATAATGGTTATAAGTTTTTGGCGATGGCTGCTGGTTATGCATCGTATGTGGTTCTTTGGGTGGTTTGGTGTGTATTAGGTTTCAACTTGGTACAATCAATTAATGATCTACAAGGACCTGGAATTCACTATATTGGCTGACAAATGTGTAACATATGCTGGTTTTTTGGTTCTTTGTAATATACTAAGTTACGACTTGCTATTGAGAACTTTCTGTGATTAAATAAATTGAATGAACTTCAGTTGGTTTCTTATGGTTTTATTAGTCCTTAGATATATAGTTAAAATTGCTTGCATTTTGTGAATAGAAAATTGCAGGCATTTTGTGAATAGAAATTTCAAAATTTGGATCTTTGATTAATATTGGTGGTCTATGAAATTTTTTTTAGAAATCATGTTCGTATCATTCTTATTGAAATGACGTTGATATTTTTGTTTCTTGCAAAGATAAAAGAACCTTCCTTTATCATTCTAATTTTTCAAAACGAGTGTGAAAGATTTTTGGTATAATCTAATTCGATTATAGGTCCTTTATGCAATAGTTATTGTTAAATGTTTTGTGGTTTCTAGATTGTATATAGTTTGTTTATAACAAATTAATAATGTATATAATTATTTTGGTACCATAAAATTTAAAACACTATTTTTCTTACTGTTTTTTCAGTTGAATTCTTAATGAATGATGGAATTGAAATGAAGAATTCAGAGATTAAAAAGAAGCGTGGTAGACCTAAGATTGGTATTGGTTCAGCGTCAAGAGCGTTGAACTATGTTCAAATGATATCTAATTTTTCAAATTCTAATCAAGGTATATCTTTATATAATTTAAACTCATAATGTAGGTTCAATTTTATAAATTTATTGAATTTCAACCGATGATGCAGATGGCCTGAAACGGAGACGTGTGTCTGAAGTTGAAATTGTAAAACGTGATGAAATGAATGGTGGAGGGCAGCTTCCAATAAATGTTGACAGAGGTTGCTCTATTCAAAAGTGTTTAGAGAATCAGATGAATGTTGGCGAAGGTTGTTCTATTCCAAAGGTTTTGGAGAACGAAGGTAGCTTATTGAGTAATTTATGCTAATAGGTTAAGTTAAGTTTTAGCAATTAAAAATCTATGTTCACAATGCAGGAGATCTAGAATGCAAACAATTGCATCCCATTCAAGTTCTGCCAAACGATGAATCTGAAACTAATGGTCGCCTTGGTAAAAAACTACCGATGAATCTTCAATCTCATCACGATGTGTCAGAGGAAACTATGCAAGATTCGGTTAATGAACCTGACTCTCAAATCTTTTTACCAGAGAGTGATAGTGATCTTGAAAGTGATGAAGAAGACAATTTTGATTATAATCTATGTCAGATTTGTGGTAAGCAGCCATGTTAATTTTTTTAATGAGGTTTATTATGTTATTTAAGTTCATTTAATTAAAATTAGGTTTTAAATTGTTTAGAGTCTAGCAACAACTGTGATACCGACAGTGAAGATGATGTTGAGCACATACAATTGGAGCAAATCAACAATCGTGGATCGTCCAATCTATGTAAAATACTTCTTAAATATGTACTTTGTTAAGGTTTAAAAAATTTTAAATTAATAATGTTCCATTATTTTTATAATATGTAGCAAGTTATGTAGATCTTGGAGATCCTTTACATCAGTGCGGTTACTGTGGGGCATTTTTGTGGTATAATGAACGACTTGTGAAAAGCAAAGACTCTCAAAATCCAAAATTTTCTTTGTGTTGTCGAAAAGGAAAGGTTCAGCTGCCAACATTGCCAGAACCTCCTGATTTTTTAAGGCATTTATTGTTTGATTACGAAAGTGCAGAGAGTAAAAATTATCTTGGTCAAATTAGAACGTATAACATGATGTTTGCATTTACATCACCTGGAGCTAAATATGATTCAAGTTTTAATAACAGAAAAGGGCCACCAACGGTTAGAATTCAAGGTCAGTTTTGTCATAGAATTGGCAGCATGTTGCCAACGGATGGAGAACGTCCTAAGTTTGGTCAATTGTACATCTATGACACAGAAAATGAAATTCAGAATCGAATCCAAGCTGTAAGGTAATATTATGATCTATTTTTAATGTTGTTGCTCTTAAAAATATTATTAGTGTATATTCTGACGTTTTAAAGAATGAGTGCATTATTTACAGGAACAATAGAAATATTGATCCCAAGATTGTTGAAAATTTATCAAAGATGTTGTATGAAAACAACACTCATGCAAAGTGTTTCAAAATGGCAAGAGAAAGATTGTCTTCTGAAATACATATTCCTGATCTTAAACTAAGGTTAATATCAGATAGGAAAAAAGATGGTCGTGTATACAATCTTCCAACCGTATCTGAAGTTGCTGCATTGATTGTGGGAGACGTTGGTGATGCCGAAAAAAGGGATATTATTGTTCAGGCTCAGGGTGGACAATTACAAAGGATTGATGAATTTCATGCTAGCTATCTTGCTTATCAGTATCCGTTACTTTTCCCATATGGTGAAGATGGATATAGACCTAATATTGCGCACAGAGGAATTGATCAACCTCATGATAGTTTGGTTACAAACAAGTATAACAGGTTAACAATTAGAGAGTGGCTTGCATATAGAATTCAGATGAGGTTGTCTGAAGGTAGGACATTATTGTCTTCAAGGAGATTGTTTCTAGAATTTTTGGTTGATGGTTTCACAATGTTGGAGGCAGAAAGACTGCGATGGCTTAGGAAGAATCAAAAAAAGCTTAGAGTTTCCAAATACAAAGATCTCAATAATGAAGGAGAGCAGGGTGATACTCCAGGATCGAGCAAAGGAAAAAGATACGTTTTGCTGACCACTTATGTTGGAGGTCGACGATTTATGGACCAACTTTATTTTGATGGAATGGCTATTTGCAGTAAAATTGGGTTTCCTGATATTTTCATTACATTCACATGCAATCCTAGGTGGCTAGAGATTGAAAGATTGTTGGCTCCTTTGCATCAGAGAGCACATGATCGGCCCGACATTGTCGCAAGGATCTTTAAGATGAAGTTTGATCAATTGATGTCAGATTTGATAAAGAAGTCAATATTGGGAAAAGTCTTGGCATGTAAGATTTCTTTGACTTTACTATTATTATTATTTCATTTATTTTACTATTGTATTTTAATTTCAGTATTTTTATCTTTTTAACAGATATATATACAATTGAGTTTCAAAAAAGAGGATTACCTCATGCACATATTCTACTTTTCTTTCATCCGTCGAGTAAGTATCCTACTCCAGATGATATTGATCGAATCATTTCTGCAGAAATACCCGATCCTGTTAAACAGCCAGAATTATACAATTTGGTAAAGGCACATATGCTTCATGGTCCATGCGGTTTGGCTAATGAAAACTCACCTTGCATGAGAGATGGAAAATGTTCTAAATACTATCCAAAGAGATTCCAGTCAGTGACAATTGTTGATCAAGAAGGATTTCCTGTTTACAGAAGGAGAAAAAATGGCCGAACCATAGAGAAATCAGGTGTTATTTTCAACAATTCACATGTTGTTCCACATAATCCATCTCTGCTCCTTAAGTATCACGCTCATATAAATATGGAATGGTGCAACCAAGTTTCCTCTATTAAATATTTGTTTAAGTATATTAACAAGGGTTCAGATAGGATTGGTGCTGTAATTGAGCCAATTGAAGGACAGCCTTCATCGTCTAAACATCAAAAATTAGACGAAATAAAGGAATATCTTAATTGCAGATATGTTTCAGCAAGTGAGGCATGTTGGAGAATATTATCTTATCCAATACATGGTAGAAAGCCTGCTGTAGAGAGATTATTCTTTCATGATGAAGGTGAAAATTCTGTTTACTATAAAGATCATGAGCAAATAGGAGATGTTTTGCTTAAGACAAGTGTCACTCAATCAATGTTCACCTCTTGGATGGAGGCTAATAGGTTGTATCCTGACGCAAGATCATTAACCTATGTAGAATTTGTTTCAAAGTTTGTTTATGTAAAGAAAAAGAGATCCTGGAAACCTCGAACAAAAGGGTACACAATCGGAAGGCTTGTGTGGGTACCGCACACTGCTGGAGAGTTGTATTATCTAAGAATGATATTGAGAGTTGCTAAGGGACCAACGTGTTACAACGATCTTAAATTTGTTAAAGGAGTCCAATACCAAACGTTCCAGGAAGCATGTTTTGCCCTAGGATTTTTAGAAGATGATGGACAATTCATTCAGGCAATAAAAGAGGCGTCTATTTGGGGTTCAGGTTATTCATTAAGGTATCTTTTTGCACGTATGTTAATGTCTGGATCAATGGATAGGCCTAATCATGTATGGCAAAAATGTTGGAGATTACTTTCTGATGGCATTCTTTATAATCAAAGGAAATTGTTGCGGAGAGCAGGTAAAATTTTCCAATATACTCATTTATGTTAGTTTAACATTGGATTCTTTTATTCATGTAGGATTGTTTTTTGGCAGGTTTATTGTTGACAGATGAAGAATTGCAAGATTTAACCCTCACCGAAATTGAGAGGTGTTTGCAGTCTAACAAGAGAAGTTTAAAAGAGTTCAAATCTATGCCATATCCAAGCAATTTTATTCCTAATTTCTTTGGAAATAGATTGATATACGAAGAAAAAAATTATGATCCCATTGTGCAAAAAGATATTTTTGAGGAATTGTTTCAATCTCTTACAGGTTAGAGTAATTTTTACCTTATTTAAATTTATTCTAAAAAAAATATTTAGCTAATAGAAAAATTAATATTATGTTTTATATTTTTATGTTAGATGAACAAAAAAAAATTTATGATCAAATAATGGAAACAGTGTCAAGTGAAAGAGGTGGAGTATTTTTTCTATATGGTTATGGAGGAACTGGTAAAACATATATGTGGAATACACTTTCTGCATCTTTAAGGTCCAGAGGTGATATTGTTCTTAATGTTGCAACCAGTGGCATTGCCGCCTTACTTTTGCCAGGTGGGAGGACTGCACATTCCAGGTTCAAAATTCCTATTCCTACACTTCAATCATCAATTTGTAACATAGAAAAAGGAAGTGAATTGGCTGAACTTTTAAAACAAACAAAGTTAATTATATGGGATGAGGCTCCAATGGCAAATAAATATTGTTTTGAGGCTTTAGACAAATCATTAAAGGATATTATGAGCGTAAAAGGAAAGGCTTCAAATCAAATTTTTGGTGGGAAAACCGTAGTCTTTGGAGGTGATTTTAGACAGATACTACCAGTGGTACCACGAGGAAATAGATTTGACATTATCCATTCAACAATAAATGCGTCATATATTTGGGACCAATGCCATGTGTTGAAATTAACCAAAAACATGCGTCTTTTAAATGGTCAGGCAGAAATTTGCCAAGAAACCCAAAAATTTTCAGAATGGATTTTGAAGGTGGGAGATGGAAAATTAGGTGAAGGAAATGACGGATACAATGAAATTCATATTCCAAAAGAACTTTTAATTTCAGATTTTGAAGATCCCATTGAAGCAATTGTGCAGAGTACATATCCAAATTTGTTACAAAATTTTCATAATGAAGATTTCATGAGAAATAAGGCCATATTAGCTTCAAGCATTCAGGTTGTTGATGACATCAATAATTTCATTCTAAATCTTATTCCAGGTAATTAAATTATTTGTATTTTATTTTTAAAAATATAATAATTCAGATATAATATAATAAATAAATCAATACTTATCTCTCTTTCGTTGCATAGGAGAGGAAAAGGAATATTTCAGCTCAGATTCGATAGACTGCAATGAAGATGAAACTGAGGCGTATGAGCAGGTAACCCCAGAATTTCTTAATTGTCTTAGGACATCTGGATTACCTAATCATTTTATAAAACTCAAAGTTGGAACTCCAATAATGTTAATGAGGAATTTAGACCAAGCCGAAGGTCTGTGTAATGGTACTCGATTAATAGTCACAAAACTTGCAAATCATGTCATTGAAGCCAAAATTATAACTGGAAAAAATATTGGAGATTATGTATATATTCCGAGAATGTCAATGTCACCTTCAGAATCTCCTTGGCCGTTCAAACTTGTACGAAGACAATTTCCAATAGTAGTATCTTTTGCGATGACGATCAACAAATCACAAGGACAATCCCTCGACCATGTTGGTTTGTATTTGCCTCGAGATGTATTCAGCCATGGACAATTGTATGTTGCCTTATCTAGAGTCAAGAGTAAGGATGGTCTAAAGATACTCATACATGATAAAGATAAAAAAAAAAATCTCATACAACCAATGTTGTGTTCGGAGAGGTATTTCAAAATTTAAATTGATGTTGATATCTAATGAATGAAATTTCAATTATAAATTTATAATTATAATTCTACATGGTTAATACAACATTAAAAATATAATCTTACAATGCAGTCTTCATTTATATATATGTTAGGTTCTTTAATTAACAACCAAGCCCTATGTAACTGATTGATTATGAATATATACTTACAAGGTATAGGGTTTGAGTTTGATTCTTGATAGAACAAATTTCATCAAACATTTTTTCCATTTTTAAATTTACATATAAAGAAATATTATTGAACTCCTTTTTTTTATATTATATTCTTTGAAGGCAGATATTTATATCAACATTGTTTTGTTTACAATCACTAATAAACCCAATTCTAAAAACATTTACATCTAATAAAATTTATATAAAATTTATGGATCTAATAAAATATAAAGGAAAATTGAATGACTTCAATTTCTTCCACTAATTTATTTTTGTAATAAAAATTTTCTTTGGTTTAGTTAGTTTTTAGTACATTTACTTTTATATTTTAATCTTAGCATTTTCATGAGCCATCAGTATTTTATCTGGTTTAGTCTTAAAGATATAATCTTGATAATATTTAGTGACAAGATAAATGCTCAAAAGATATAACACTTAATATTTATCAGATAGACATAACAGAAATTTAACGTTACAATAAAGATAAGAATACAATTTCATTCAACGACTTTTTAATTGTACCTTTTTCCTTATTATAGATGACGATCTATTTTTAGGTGGACTCAATCGGCGCAACATACAATATGCGCGATTGAATCGTATAGATAAAAATTAAACTAGATCCAACGGAAAAACTTTTCGTTGAAATGTAATCCAACCAACCATCACCAATGTATCTTAAATTTTCGTTACTTGGATCAGTCTTAATAACACATTCAAATAATCTTTCCGTTTCTTCATCTACTATGGTCAGACTGTCTTGATCATTCAAAATCAATTTCTCAGAAACATTTTTAGGGAGAAGCTGCAAAAAAATTAAAAATATACATTAAAAATTTCTCCTAATTATATAGAGAGTTAAAAATAAATTAATGTAAAAATTAAAATATAAATTACCATAATAGCGCTACCATCAATAGAACCTCGAGTCAGCTTGTACGTCCAAGAGATAGTATCCATTTTAATATGGCTTCAATATAAATTGCTTGAAATGAACAGTATACATGGTTGAAACACATTTAAATAGATGACAAATTGGTTGAAGGTAATATAATAATAACATTTGGCATGCAAAACAACATACGTGTAGGTTATGTAAAAAAAATTTGACATTTGTTCATAGAAGAAAAAAAAAATTGGCTTGGATACAAACAACTTGCACAATAAGAAAAATAATGAAAAAAAACTACAATACACATTTGTTTCTAGGAGAAGAAAACAAGTTATATTCTAAAATACAAAGATATATAAATACAAAAAAAATAAAATTATTTATCTTATCTGTTTGATTTCTTCATATTTGTTCTATTATTGCATGAAAAACATGTAGATGTCGAAAAAATTATGAAACATTCCTGTATATTTGGTGTTTATAGCTGTTTTGGGTTTTTTAAGGGTTTCTTTTACGCAATTCATGTTTAAAAAATTAGTCCAGTGATCTTAATTTTTCTACAAAGTGTATGACCAAGCGTAAAAACCGTATTCTAATTGCAGATAATTTCAAATTTTCCAGAATAAAAGATAAAAAGAAAAAAAAAAACCAAAAGCAATGCAAACTAAATGTATCAGACATCGAATATAAGTGAATTTGGTTTCAATTCGCCATTTAATTATGAATAAAAATTAATTAAACATTCAAATATTTTATCGTTTATGAACAAACTAATATGAAGATCATTAAAAATTGGTAAATAATCAAATATAGATAGAATTTCTTTCAATTTTTTATTTAACCTTCAATATGAATTTATTAAAAATTAAAACATTTATTAACGTGAAAATGATAAAATTTGAACAGTAATGACAATTAGGAAAAAAAAACCAGAACCGTAGCTTCTTCTTCTCTTCTTCTCTTCTCACGCCTGTTCATCCCATTCACCGCAAAACTCCACCGATTCCTCAAGTTCGAAGGCAACCGAACTACGGCTATAAACCAGAACCGTAGCTTCTTCTTCTCTTCTCACGTCTGTTCATCCCTTTCATCGCAAAACTCCACCGATTCATCAATTTCGACGGCAATCGAACTGCGGCCAGCCAGAGGTTCGAGCTTCTCTTGCAACCAAACGACGCAGAAACTAAAGGTCAGACAAAATCTCTTCTATCATATACATTTTTACAGAGATCTGTTAATATTGGAATTTGGAAAATTGATAACTAACATGTTAATACCCATTATTGAAACTTTCATCTTTGATTGAAATTGCAATTCAGATGTTAGATAGATAAAATAGTGAAAGGAAAAAAGGTATATTTTATTAAATTCGTGATTTCTGCTTAATAAAACCTAATACAAAAATTGCCCATATACCTCATTTCAGAAACCCTTTTTTTTCTAAAACATATAAGTGATTGTTGCTATGTTTCAGCTATTGAGGTTTAGCAATGTATAAAATAATTGATTCATGAATGTTGAGATAGAGGTGATAGGTTGCAATTAAGCTCTTTTTGACAATCTAATAATAGCTGAGAATTGTCATTAGATTTAAAATTGAGTTATGAAATTAAGGCTTAGATATGATAACGAAAACCATGTGAATAAATTTCGATAACAGAACATTACTAAGGATAGGAAATTGTATAATCACTTTGTGCATGTTATAAATCTATATTAACCTTATGTAATTTTACTTATTAACCTTCGTTTTATTAGTCAGATGTAACAAAAGGTTTATAATTTCATTCATTTTGGTTGTAAGGTTTCCTTTAAAATTGAAATTTCTACAAGCCAAAACCGTCAAATAAGCTGTTACGAAGAAAAAACTATCAAAAGTGATTAATTACCAAATTAGGTTGTTACAGCAAAGTTTGAATATTGTTTATACATGTTTGGGTTGCTGGTCTTGTGTTTTGGCAGAGATTGATATGGTAGAAGCCATAAGTTGTTGATTAGATTGTTTAGAAACAGGCAGAAGTGCTTAACTGGTGGATAAGCTCTTTTAAAAAGCTGCCAAAAAAGTATTTGTTGGATAATTAGATTCTACAGTTAATTGATACAGCTTTGAGTTTTTATCTATCTTAGGACTGTCAAAGGATTTATCAAACATGGCCAATCAAGAAGATGCAGATTTGGTCTCTTACTCTGTAACTGGTATACGACGAATTCGAACCATTTTTCGGTTTAATTTTTTGTTCTGTAACTAATACAACAAAGAATTTATTCCGTTTTCAACACATGCAGGTGAATTCAATCCAGGACTAAATCAAAATAGAAGGGATCAAACAGAAACAACCGTGAATTCGATGGACAAAAGTTTTAGAACTTTTGTTATTGATTTCGAAACTGAATCCGTTGGTGATCGTATACATTACAATTTAGTTTGCTTCTAAAAATATTCAATTAAATAAATGTTTTTATTTAGTTTTTTTATACTATACAGGGTGTTCTTATGCTACCAATGTCTTTTTCAAACAACTTTCACGATGAAATTGGCGAGTATGCAAACCTGATGGATAAAAACGGCAACTCATTTGAGATCAGAGTTGATAAAATGGCTGAATGCATAGTTCTGACTACAGGAATTGGTGCGCTAAGAGATTTTTATAGCCTAAACACTGCAGTATGGATAACTCTAATCTACGTGGGAGGTGGAAACTTCGGCATCAAGAGAATAAGATCAAAGAATAAGAAAAAATTAGTTTTTCCTATTTACGAGCCTGCAATGAGATTTGAGATTGATAGAGATGTCGACCAAGGAGTCATATTCAATGGAATTGTTGACTCAGTGTACAAACTTTCATTTCGACATAACCCACATAACTTCACCATTTATTATGAAAGGTTACTACGACAAACAGATATCAACTCAGGATTTTTGGTAAGAAGTTACATTAACTTTAGTTTTACATGCAACGCAATATCTCTTATTTGAATGTGCTTAAGTAGTGATATATTTTCGTCATATTGAAGGTGTTGGAACCATCTTTCTTCCGTGAACAATGTTTAGAAAAGAAGAACGGTGATTTAATGTTGATAGACGATAATGGCAACAAATGGAACTGCAGCGTCATCGTCGGGACTTTAACTCAGGCTAACTGGAGGTTAGGCGGTGAATGGAAAACTATGATTAATGCACGTCACATTACGCACGGATCATACATGATCATAGGGTCACCAATTGCTGCAAATATTAAGACTGCCTTTTTTAGCCTTAAACATAGATCTTATCTATTGTAACTATGATGTTTTCTCAACATAGGTTTGTTAAAAACAAGTTTCTATACATTCTAAGAAATCACATGCAATTGAAAAATTACTTCTCTAAGGCACTATATTCAAGTAAAACTAAAAAACAAACTAACAATTCCAAAACTTGCCAAACCATTTTGGTCGTTTATGCATGCATCTCTTATCCTTATTTTTTATGGAATTATTACACTTCCCTCACATGACACTACAAAACAAAGTCACAATTCCAAAGCTTTAGAAAAACCATGTTCCCAATTTAGTTTAGATACATCAGGCAAAAAATATATTTCAATGGACCATCTATATAATACATGTATTTTCTTATTACCATGTATGAATATGGCATTCATTTTCTTCTTCACAACATGTCACCTATATTTTCACCAGCGAATTCCAATTTTCTTTTTTTAAACCAAATCCCTTATAATACTTCTATTTACTATAATCTAAATTTACTTTAAGAACACAAATGTGTTAATCTCTACATACAAAATGGAGTCAAACCTTTCCTCTATGATTAAGACATCAACAGCTAACAAAGAAGGAAACATGAATACAGCCCCATTGCTGGCAATCAAGGCAGATGGACTTTCTTTCTTGGCTGCAACCAGTGAGGTACTACAGGCATATATAATTGGGTTAGTTTCAAATATTTATCATTGTTAAATAAAATTCATTAAACTATAATCACCCTATCTATGAAATATATGTTTTATTAACTTCTTTTCTACAGCTCATTTTGCAGATATTAACAAAATTTCTCAATAACTTTGGCCAATCCAAAAACCACAAACATCAAGGGTTATGCAGAACAGCTAACACAATTACGGCATGAAGGCTATACTTCGTGTATGATGAAGAACAGAAATAAGATAAATCTATATTGGAGATAGATATAACACGTTTAGCTCATAAAATCCTATCAATCAAGGGGTTTCAAATATCTCTAAAATATAAGGTATTAACTTTAAAAATCTAAATAACCATAAAGTGAATGTAGTAGAATAATTTATTAACCTATACATTATCAGATCCACCACCACCCCTCTATGTGTAGTCAATTATGTCTTATATATAATACAATGATTTACAAAATCACAGGTAATTATAAACCATGATGTAATATTAAGAATAGTTTGGTAGTTATTATATGTTTTTGTTATATATTATGTCAAAGGATTTGTATACGTCGGAACTCAACGAAAAACGATATAAAGCAGTTTCAAAGACATTAAGCTAAATTTCTGGTACAAAGGTGGTTTCACCTAAAGGAGCTAAATACTATATTATAGGTGACATCTGTCTTTCCTGTAAATCATGTGAAAGGCGGCTCTCAACTACAATTTAGTATTCAGTTAATTAAGATGAACACACATTTGCGTCAAAAAAATAGCTAATGCCTCTTTAACTGATTTATATCGACTTATCTTTGAGTTTCGACGTATATAAATCCTTTGACATAATAAATAACAAAGGCATATTATAACTACGAAACTATTCTGAATGTTACATCATGGTTTATAATTAACTGTGATTTTGTAAATCAATATTAAATATAAAACATAATTGACTGCACATAGAGGGGTGGTGGTGGATCTGATAATGTATAGGTTAATAAATTATTCTACTACATTCACTTTATGGTTATTGAGTTTTTGAAAGCAACTACTTTGACAATAAACTTTAGGCCATATGAATTCCTATCTTCACTGCGACTACCTTGCTATGTATATCTAGAAATAAAATACATAAACAATTTATTTTTTTCATAAGTATTGTATCATGTTATACTCTTATTAATTGTTTCGCAATCTATTGTTCAGATATAATTTTTTATGGAAAAAGCGGCTAAATATAACACGAAATTAAAAGGTTTTTATTTTATGCCCAGTAATAAAATAAAACAATAACTATTATTTTATGTTATATTTTAATTGGTTGTTTCACAGTATATCGTTCAAAAATTCTTTTACGTTTTTCCGTAGTCTATCCTTCCGATATAATAATTTGTCCAAAAAGCAGCTATACCCCCGTGCGAAGCACGGGATTGTCGCTAGTTTGTATGAAAAGTTCACTAGATGAATATATGTTTATATTATTTTGTAAACTTGTTCTAACAAGTACATGATAGTGTAATTGTTAGTTTTAATTGTTCAATTGCCATGCGAATATGATTTATGATGTCATAATTTAAATGGACTGGTTTTGACAGGTTCAATATATGTTTAACAATAGTTAAACGCTTAGATTTCTATAGGTACAAAAAATCCGTTGTTATTAAATAAAATGATGACATGATTATGTTGATGGTTTTAGTAGTTAGTTTCTCGGTGTACTTGAACCATTAGTGTTTGCTAAGTTAAATTATAACACTGCATGTCAAACTTAGGTAACAATGGATCCTCAGTAGAAAGACAAATCCTGAGTGTTCAGTTAAATTATAACACTGCGGGGAAAACCTTGGTAACAATGGATTCCCAGTAGAAAGATAAATCCTGAGCGCTCAATTAGATATAATATTGCAGGGCAAACCTGAGAAATGATGAAAATCCAGTAGAAAGACAAATCATGAGTATTCAGTTAAAACGAATGACACTGCAAGACAAACTTGGGTATCAATAGACCCCAGTAGAAAGGTAAATCCCGAGTGTCTAGCTAAAGTGATTAACAAATACATTTAATTTAAGATAAAACACCTATGTATAGTAATTATTGATATTTTGTAATATGTATAAGATTTTATTATTTAGTAATATTAATGAGAGGATTTTCTTCATGTCTAGTACACCAGGCATGACTGAGAAGATCACAATTCATTTTATATTCTATGTTACGGAGTCTTTGTGCTAACTATGTTTGGGGTGATGTTTTCAGGTTTAGCTTGACATTGGAAAGTTGAGAAGTATGTTCGGACTACTCATCAACAATTCAATGTAGAGTTTCTTCGTTACCGGATCACAGTCACAGTCATAGTTTAGATGTTCTTTTCTGTTGTGCCAACTAATTGATTTTAAGTAATTATTGTGTCATATATTTGTAAATAGCAAATAACTTATCAAGTTCGTATTTTATTAAATGTACCTTGGTCTTTGAAGGTGAGAAAAACACAAGAAGCGGGGAGGGGGGGATTGAATTGGGTTAACTTTTTCTCCTACTGAAGTCACTGTTTAGAAGCAGATAAAGTTCAGCATCTAAAGTGATAATCAGAATCTAAATGCAGCGGATAAAACAGAGAGAGAAGAAAGACACAAAGCAATTATTCAGATTCCTTCCATAAACCGGAAGTAGTCATGCCCCCCTTGCACTTCCAAGGAGAGTTGACTGAAAATGTAATATCTGATTACAAATGCTCACTGCTAAAACTAGCAAGAGACTTCAAACTACTCAAGCACAACTGCAAAAGATTTCCTATTCTCCTGAACACAATCAAGAGACTTCCTATGCTCAAGCACAACTGCAAGAGACTACTATTCAAACAAAATTACAAAGAAAAATGTTTGAGGTTGAACACTGATATACAATCAGTGGTGTTCACGATACAAATTAAATACAGACTCTTAAAACTCTAGAATTTCTAAGATATGAACTTTGATAAGAAATTCTAAGTGAACTTTTGATGCAGAACAATTTTGACAGAGTTTTGGCACTTTCAAATTGTTGTAGAGTCTTGCCATTCTCTAAGTTTTCACTCATTTATATAGAGGTGTGAAAGAGTCGTTGTAAATTGTCATCACATCAAAAAGAGTTGTTTGAAGCTTTGATCAATCACCAATGATCTTTTGCCTGATATGGTTATTGTCCTATGAAGGATCAATTTCAAATCCATTCCAAGTATGAAGGAACATTGTTCAGACATAGTTGTTATTCTTGTCCTGTAGCAAAGACACAAACTGAGTAGTGGAGGTAGTGGTTGTACACTTCGTACAATTGTACTTTGTCAACGCTTTTCAAAGAACAAGAATCCAATGCCTTCAAATTCATTTGAATTAGCCGTTGCTTTACTCTTTCGGTCTTCTGCAATGCTAGGCGTGATTAAAACCTTTGAACAACCTTTGAAGCTTTGATTCTTTCATCTTATGATGATCTTCAACTTCTGGTGATCTTGCTTCTGATGAATTTGTTTCTGATGACGTCATCACTTCAGGAACACTTTCTTCAGATGCTTCATGCTTCATTTACTTTATTGATTTCATTGCTCTCATTTGTTCTTCCAGAACCTATACTTTAAATAGACACTAAATTTTTTCTATGGTCCTGCACACTTCAACAAATATTAGCATATCCAATTAAATTTTTTTAATACCTTGTTATCATCAAAACTCTCAAAGAGTAATGTTAAACACATTTTGTTCTAACAATCTCTAGTACCATACTTCTTCCTAGATGTTACCAACAATCTATTACCTTAATCATCTATTACCGATTTGTGATGGAAATGGAAAATGAGACTTTGATTAGAGTTTGAATGTATAATTTATATTTTCTGGGTTTGAAGAAGATTGATGAATGTTGGTGAAGGTGAGGCCAAAGATGATGAAGAGGGAGGAAGAAGATGAAGAAATGAAAAGAAGAGTTTTTAAGATAGAGAGAAAGAAGATGGCAGATATAGAAAGAAGATGGAAAAAAAAACAAGGTTTCTAACATGAAATTTTGTTAATTCGTGTTTTTGAATTTCGTCCCTCTATAAATTTTCGTTTTTAGATTTTGTTCCTATAACCTTGTCATTGGTCATCTGGAATGACTCATTAGCATCACTTGCCACATCACACGTCAACCACTGTTAGACACATAAGCATTTTCGTAACAGATGATGAAGGCAAAGACCAAAAGCAAAACGTTTTAAACTTACAAAGTTTGTGTTAAAACAAAAAAAGATACATCGATGGAAACTAAAAACACGCAAACTTACATGTACGATTTAAATATTTAAGCTTTTTTAAAAATGTTTGTAATTTCTATTTGACATTTAACTCATCCATATTTTCTTCCTTAAAAAACAAAAACTCATACATATTTTTCTAAAACTTAATATATATTAGGTCAACAATCATGTGGTCCAATCAATGATCCACTATCTTGACCGGGTCGATCACCGGTCTAGATTTTAAAAAAATTGTTTTAACAAAAAAATTATTTGATTCGGATGAAATGTTAGGATTATCTTTTCCTAAATCTATATTTTTTTAAGTGATTTTTTTGGATAACAAACAAACATAAATGACTTCAGATATTATTTTATACTCTCTAAAAAGATTTTAACACAAGATATACTTTTTTAGAACCGAAAGAAATAAATCCTAAATTAAAGGTTTTTTGTACTTTCATGTTTTTCAAATTTTGTTTGTTCTTATACCTTGTAATTATAGTGTTAGACGATGCACTGGGCTAGCAAAAGTGGTATGTTTGTTAGTTAGCAAGTATTGAGTTTAAAGTGGATAAATATACAAAATTAGAGCTATTAAAAATGAATCACATTAATATGCAAACCTATTAGCACACATTTCGGGTCGGAGACAAATGATAAAAAATATACCTGGAGAGGAACCATGTTCTTTTGTCCCCTACAGTTCATTGTGTACTGGGGTATCTAACTTATGTTTTGACAACTATGTATCTGACAGGCCAACAGTTAAATGTGTACTGCTAGTAACTTAATAGAAGTTTTCCCAGCAGAACATGAATTGATTTCATAGTCAACTATCCCCATAAAATTATCTAGCAAACTCCGAACTTGTGAACATTCAAAATTGAGAATCACATACCAATTCACATGCACAAACATGATTATTATTAAGTCTAATCCCTTTAAGCCAAGAGGACAAGAGCAGAACATTTAATAAATGCTTCAGAGTTGAGATATATCAACCACCCATATGGATTTATTGAACAAGCTCGAGACAAACGAGTATTACCTTCACTGGTATATTGTAATCCACTCATAACCATATTAACAAAGGAAACATCGCCTTTACAAAGTCCAGCTTCAACGGCTGTATGATATGCTAGCATATAGAAGATGCATAATATGCATTATAGCCTATCACTAAGTCACAAACTAATTCTATTCATAATATGGCAGAAATATCATCGCTTCTTTCAGACAACAGAACCTCCTGTCTGATGAAGCATGGCGTCGATTTCATCCCCATCTTCCATTTCCAGCTGCAACAAAATATATTTTCAAGTCATAAAAACACGAATGTTAGACTTATTTGAACATAATGTAAAGAGACAAAGTGATGAAAAAATGTCGTAAACACAAACCTCGTCTGGGGTCTGCTCTGCACGGAGGCGACGCCCATCAAATAGAAAAGCAATGGCACTGAAATCCACAGACTGACGATCACAGTAAGCATTCATAAGCTTTTTCAGTTGAGTGTTCCTCTTGATCCTGAAGAACACTTCATTCCCATCCTAGAACATATTAAAATCCAAAAATTAGCATACATAACTCTGATGCTAATTTCAATGATGTCTACAAACTTTTGACAATAACTAAGACTAATAATATAGACAACTATAACCATGTCAAGAGTTTCAAATATGAGCCCAACACCGATACACACTATCTCTGCTCTCTAATAAAACATCATCTTTTTTTTTTCTTTTGAAAAAAGAAGCTTATAAATAACAATGTAATAAATAAGATCAAGATTAGACCATTTACATGAACGCAACAAATATAGGAGACAAGAGTGGTAGATAAATTGAAGAATATAGCATCTAAAGTTTACCAATGAAACTAATAACAGAAACCCAAAAAGTCTTCCAACACACAAATTGAATAAAAAAAACCATGAAAATGTTGGATTGATGGTGGAATTGGCAAAATCACAGTGACCAAGTGATTTGATAAGAACAACACTTTGGAACTTCATTAAATCAAAGTGCCACTGTGAGTTTGCGAACACACAGTTAATTTAAACACAGTTAATTTAAAAAAATAGCATTAGTGATTCTCCTTTCTTCAACAAATCATATAAAACAAATAGCAATCTATGTGAGATTACCAAAATCAATACATCGTATCCAAAACAAAAATTTCCCTACATAAAATATTATATATATAATAAACAGTCCAACAAAAAAAAAAAAGCCATAAAAGAAGTTTCAGTCTCAATTATGGTTGGATTGACTATGGAATTGGCAAAATCACAGTGACCAAGTGATTTTGATCCGAACTACACTTTGGAATTTCACAAAGTAAAGTTTCACCCTGATTTTGTTAAACTCACAATTATACTATCCTATCCGATTTTTTTTTGTTTGAAGAAGCTAAATTAGTCCACCCAAATTGACACCACCTTAAGGACGATATCCTATCCGATATTAAACAAATAACAATCAAACTAAACCTGGTTCCTTAAGAAACAGTGATAAACACAACAAAGGAATTTCAAATTTCAAATATCATAAACCAAGTAATCCAAGTTAAAAAAATTAACGATCCAAATAGTTTGAATAAGCAGATTCATAAAAAGACAAAAACCCTAAAATCGATGAAGAGAGAAACGAACCTGGCCCTTGACTTTGAGGTTGATGTGAGCACCTCCTGCTTCGGGTTTCTTGTCTTCTTCAGTGTTGGGAGCAGCTGCACCTGACGACATATTCAGATTCCGACTGGACAAACGCGATTCTCTGAACAAAAGTGCTTTTCTGTGTCACCGCCGACAATTGTGATATGTGTGTTGTGAAACACTGATGCGTTTCTTATAGGATGGAGTAATCGACGGTTCAGATTCTTAAGCTTTGGGTTGGGCCCTCAAGCTACATAATTGCTTTGGGCCTAGGCCCGATGATATTTTTTTTACTGAAATATATTTTCAAGAAACTGATGATTTTTTTAATAATAATAATTTTTTTTTGTCTGTGTAAAACGAATATTCTTTGGTGCGCAATTGTGAATATTAATCTCTCGAGTTTTGCATGATCAAAATAGAGGGCAAGCTTTCTCATAGATTTTAAAACTAATATGTGTTTAAGGGTGTATTTGAATATAAGACATTGGTTAAACTAAAAAACTTTTATCACCTCACTTAAGCCCTCTTGGGTTGAATAACAAAAAGTTGATAATTATCTTTGGTAAAAAAAAAGTCGATAAACTCTCTCTGGTTATCAACGGTTGAATACACTCACTAGTAAGAAAATTAGGACTCTAAAAAAAGTAAGGTAATTAGGGTGTAACTTGTCACTTTGGTTAAATTTTAGAGAGAAAAATCCAAACCAATGAAAAATCGATGGTTTGGTTAATATTTGGCAATATTCTCTCACAAAATATGGGTCAAACTAAATCGACGAACAGTTGGTTAGTTTGTTACAGATCAATTGAAAAAATGAATTATATGATTAATTATTTTTGAAATGTGTTAAAGGAGTGTGTTAAATGATGTATCTTGACATTGCTAATATTCTTGCTCTCCAATTCCCAGCAAAGACTTGCTAAAAAAAAGATTAATACAGGGACAAAAAAATTCAAATACACTAAATCATCGAAGGATAGGATGGAAAATGCTTGTTATAACGACTAGAAACTTTCCGAGTGCTTCACGACCCATTAAAAAACTAATTCCTTAATTTTTGCTCGCTGACGTGTATGGTAAGTGGAGCCTTTTTTTTGTTTGTATGAGTTCGTGTGAAATTATATCGGGAGATATAGCACCACTGAGGATAGGATATGGTAAATTAAAGCTCCACAAAACCTAGCCCAATCCACACATAATTGATATCATCACGATCTCTGATTAAGTGGACGGTGGCTTTCACATAGTCACCGCATCTGGTACAAATGTTAGAACTTGCTATATTTTGACAATAACCTAAAGAGTAATGATAAGTGAACACAAAATGGTTGACACAAATACAACACCATGGATAGTATTGACATTTCAACTATAAAGCAAGGACAACTTTGTAAAATCCCTACACCCTATCTTCTTCTTTTCTCTGCCTTCTCACATTTCATCGTACGTCACCATTCTTCTAAGCACCACCACCACCATTCTCCTCTTCCGTTCCTCACCACCCTCAATCCGTTCAGATCTGCTTACCCTCACGTTGTCGCCGAAGATATACTCTTCTCCCTCACATCGCCGGCAAACCGCTCAGATCACCACCACCACGCCGATGACGACTTTCTCTGCAACACTGTCTCCCGTTCATCTTCTCTGCAAACCTGCAAGTGACGTCGCTAGTGAGACGACCGACGACCGGATCTGAAACGATGGGAGAAATGGTCGGATCTAAGACGACGGGAGAAGATTTGTTGGATCTGAGACGACGGGAGATGACCGGAGTGAGAGGAAGGAGAAGTGGTGGTTGTGGTGTTTTTACAGTGGAGCTTTGAAGGAAAACAATTGAGTAGGAAGGAAATGGTGGTTACAACCACTGAAAGAGAGAAGAAAAGGACAAAAAAAGAAAAGAAAAAAGAAGATGTATTCAGCAACAATATAATACAGTATAATACATGTATGGTGTCATTTATGTGTCTCATTTTTTGTGTTCAATTATTATTTCTATAACCTAAAAATGACATATCCATTAAATTGAGGGCGCATGGATTCATTTATGTGTTGGCGGACGAATTCATTTTCCTTTATAAAGATCTCTTATTGATGCTCATCCGCTCAAAACATCTTTTTTTTTTATTGCAATTTGTTTTCGCGCCCGTATGCGGGCTCAATGGATTGTGTCATTGTTGTGTGGTTGATTACTCCAGTTTGAGATTTGTGGTTCTCGTATCCATTGGGATTGTTATGTATTTACTCAATTGGATTTTTCTTTTTCGCACATAAGTCAAGTTTTATGTCCCCCCAATTTATTATACTTTTTTTTGAACAAGTCAAAATGAAATTATATACCACAAAAATGTTCCTACAAACACAAAATGTGCCAAAGGAACTTAAAAGTTTTACAAACAATCACAAACAAAGAAAAGTGGAAGAAACTACACATTATACAACAAACATTAAAGGATGAAACCATCAGTTATGAAAATCAAAAGCTAAAAAAGGATTCTTTGTTTTCAACCACTAGAAAGACAAAAGTCTGACTCTATCTAGCATTTGAGCAATTGATTCTTGAGTGAATACCCAAATTCGTCCCTGAATTTGCATGAATCGGACAAAAACGTCCCCCATTCATCGAAATGCACGCTTTGTCTCTAAATTTGTCATATCTCAATCAAATTAGTCCCTACGTCCATTTGGGACGTTAACAGTGATGACGTGGCCGTTAACCTTTCAGATGGGTTGCCATGTCAGATGCCACGTAAGCAGGGACTAAATTGATCGATAGTGACAAAAATTTCCAAGGACGAAATTAATTGATTTCAGAAAATGTTATGCAATATAGTCCCTGTTAATTTTTACTTACTATCAAATCGATCCCTAAATTATATTAAAAACCGTCAAATAAGTCCTTGAATTATATAACATATATCCAATTTGATCCTTGAAGCATATATTTACAGGATGATAGAAAACACAACTTTATCTTTGAAAATACCATTAAAATAGTCATATGTCTTAAGTTTGAAATATTACACAGGCAAAAGCAACCCAATTATGGGGGATTAACAAGTCATAAGTCATATAAGGATGTTTTTAAATATTACATAGCCAAAAAGAAACCCAACTAGGGGGCATACTTTAAACAAGTCAAAACATTCCAAAAAGCATAATCTAAACATGCATCAAGTATTACTTCTTTGGAAATCCGAGGGTTGGGATAAACTCCATGAACTTAGGTTGAGTTGAACGGATGAACCATAATTTGAATATGGAACTCTAATAACGCCAAGACCCCTCACTGGTGTTTGCTTAGGCCTCTCATTTGAAATAATTGGCCCTCTAATGTCATACCTCCTTGCAGGAACACCTTGCAATAACATTTTCAATCATACTAGTAAAAACACCCGTGCTAACGCACGGGTACAGTTAGAATTTAAAATTTAAAATTTTATGCATATTTTAATTACGAATATGACATTAATAATTTATTACATTTTTTACTGCAATATTTTTTATAATACTGTAATCAGCGACGAAGCTAGTAAGAAATTTTCGCAGGGCCAACTATAACCAAAAAATAAAATATTTTAAATTTTTGTTAATTTTCGACAACTAAATTTATTTGGGGTAGCTTAATGTTTATTATTTGGGTAGCTAGATATAAATACATACCAACTAATTTAAAAATAATATATTTTTTGGGGTAGGCAAGGCTACCCCTTGTATATGAAGGGCTACGCCCCTGACTGTAGTCATATATATTGCATTGCAAAGCTGATAAATATTGTTATGTTTACAGGGCTAGGAAAGATAGATATAATAACATAAATTTACATTAGAAAAAACATAGTGATATATATTGCTTAATATTGTTGGTTGCCTTTAGATAGTAGAAATTATAAAAAGATAATAATGGACTATCCTAAATAAAAAAGATGACAAACATCATAATTATTATGCATAAATTTGAATCTAATTGTACCAGCTTGAAACCGATGATTTCGACAAAATCTTTTCCACTTTGGTCCAATTTTTGTGGTCAAGTTGTCTTCATTATTGAGAATGATATTGAAAAGTTTTCGAAAAGCAAAATATAGTTGACTTCACCAGATTGTTTCTTATTTTGTAACAATTACTATTTTTTAACAATTACTATTTTTTTTCAATGTTTAAAATCTAATGTGGGATTCATATTTTGATTATGTACATTAATTTTAATTTGGACAAATTTAATAAAATAATAATTTTCAATATGCTTACTCTATAAGCAAAATAAAAAAAAATAGTTTAAATTAATAAAAAATTATTGAAATTCACAACTAAAGTTATAACCAATTGCATGAAAATGTATCTCTAAATGGTTATGAACAGTTTAAACTATATTTAATGTGCAGTTATGATAAAGTTAATTGTTTAGGCAAGTACAAAAAATTGTAGTATAGTTTTATAACATAGTGGTACCTTAAAATAATAGCTATGGTATACATAATAGTATTGATGCCCATGTGGTGATGTTTGGTAATAGTATACATTTGTTGTAGACCGAAAAATTGTGGCAGGAATCTAACTTTGCAGGCTTTATTTATTGACATGTCTTGAGATTCTACAATATTTTGGTTTGTAGTTATTGAATTTAAATGGGTATAGTACTTAGTCCATTTAATTATCCACATATACTCATAAATTGTATAATTGGTTTGTTAAAAGAATTCGTTGGTGTATAAATAATGTATACATTTAATAATTAAACAAATTATATATAGTAAAAAATATTGTTGATATTAATTGGTGAATATTTAGACATTTAAAATAAAGCGTAATCAAAATCTAGATGTTACTTTAGAGAGGAAAAAAAAAGTCACAAATCCAAATAAAAAATATTTGATCACAAATGCTCTCATGGAAAGAGTTAAAAGAATAATAGTTTAGTCACATGATTTATTAATATTGTCTTTAAGTTTATACTGATTTAGTACAAAAAATTCAACAATTAGTTAAATGATAATAGTGATATACAGACCATATTTAATTTAATGGTTGATTATAATAAATGAAAGCATGAATTTTGTTAAGGAGGTAGGTATGATAATTGATGACTGAACAGGGCACATGCATAACTTTTGATGTTATTGTCTTTTTCCTCTAAGTCATGTCATATAGTATCTTTCCCAAAGCATGATTTTGTTTTTTGATAATTGGTGTTCATAGTGAACTGCAGTTATGCACCGTATGTTTAAGACTTCCCCAAATAATTGAATGTTTATGTAAGGATAATTGAGGTAAGTAGCAGCATTGAAAGCCACAACTTATTGATGAATTTGGTTGTTCTTCTTCCTTAAATGTGAACAGAAAGACTTCAAGGTACTGATCTGATTCATTTTATTTATTTTAATTTGTTCCATATATGTTCGAATTTTTAGCTGTCACACTATAGATTGTTTCTTGGTCTTAATCCTTGGGAAGTCATCTTGGAAATGGTCAACTCAAAAACATGCATTCAGACATACTTGTTATAGTTAATTCAAAGTACTTTCAAACTTATTTACTCAGCTAATTGAGGTTTATCAGAAGACTTAAGATCTGATTGTTTTAGGTTGATATGGTGGTGCCTACGAAACTGATATATGTTGTTAGTGTTCATAGGTGTTGAATTGATATATGTTTATAGGTGTTAAACATAATTTTTCTTACAAATATAGGTATATATTTAATTATATTGGAAAAACTGGTGAGTTAGTTAGGAGTATGAAAAATAATATTAAGATAATTGATAAAACTATAGCATTAGAATGATTGAACTGAAGAAGCAATAAATAGTTATAGTTTAGTGTAGTGAAGATATTACATCATACAAAGTTCCCCAGGAATTTAGTTCAACTGATGTATTTCATGTTTGTTCTTCAATCATTATAGCTGGAACCTGAAGAAGATGGGTGAATGAGTTTGACTACAAAGGGAACATGCTTGCAGTTTAGTTGCAACATGGTAATCATTAAGTTCATTCAATGAGTATAGTACTGAATGGAGCATGGTAAGTTTATGTATAAGAAGTTGACATGGTACTTACTTGTTAAACATTTTGAAAAACTTCTTTATAGACAACATTGGTTGTGGTGTCTTTAGGAACATTTTGTTCATCATGTATCAATATCTTTATACCCTTCTTGCTTGTAACCCTTGAGATTGCAACATATATCTGACCATGGCTGAAAACATCTTTTGGCAAATAAAGACCAACCCAATCTAGAGACTGACCTTGTGATTTGTTGATCGTCATTGAATAAGATACAACAATTGGAAATTGTCTTCTAGTTAATTTGAATGGCCAAGGTGATTGAGAAGGTGACATATCCATACGTGGAATGTATGTTATATTTCCATGATGTTTGCCACCCATTATTTTTGCTTCCAGAACATGAGTTGCCATCTTTGTTACAATCAACCTGGTTCCGTTACAAAGCCCTTCTGACTGATCTATATTCCTCAAAAGCATAATTGGACATCCTACTTTCAATTTTATTCTATGATTTGGAAGTCCAGATGTACATAGTGTACATAGAAACTCAGGTGTCAATACATCTACAATGTTGTTGTCGTGTATCTCTGATCTATCAATTGAGTTAGCACTTAAATATTCTTTTTCTTCTCCTACAATGTGAACAAATATATTATGAGTATATTATAAATAAATACATAGTATATCTGATGATAGAAGTATGTGTAATTAGGATTGTACCGGGCATTAGACCTAGAACATATTCATTGATTTGATCAACCACTTCAATTGTTGATGCCAATATTGCCCTGCTCTTCAAGTACTCATAAGACTTGTAATTATCCAAAAAATTAGGATAAGTGCTGTTGATAATTGCAAGTATAGGATCAGAGTAATCAGTTATCAAAATTTCTTTTGGGATTTGAATTTCTGCATAACCATCATTTGGTTCATTTATTTTGCCCTCCCCTACACTTAAAAGCCAGCTTGAAAATTGAGAGATTTCTTCATTTTCTTCGGGATTTGAACCATGCTTCAATCTCATATTTTTTGTTAAAGTGAGGACTTCACAATGATCCCAAATATAAGAAGCATTGATTGAGGCATGTACAATATCAGACCGATTACCTCTTGGTATAACTGGTAATATTTGTCTAAAATCCCCCCCAAAAACTACAACCTTCCCACCAAATATTGTCTCGCACTTAACAGTTGGAGTACTCATTATGTCCTTAAGTGTTCTGTCTAAACACTCAAAAGTGTATCTATGAGCCATTGGTGCTTCATCCCATATGATTAACTTTGTTTGTCTAAGAAGGTTTGCCATATCACTATTATGATCAATATTGCATGTTGAGTTATCAAATGTTGGGACAGAGATTTTAAACTTTGAATGAGCAGTTCTCCCACCAGGTAGCAGGAGAGAAGCAATTCCACTTGTTGCAACGGTCAGTACAATTTCATGTTTTGACCGTAATGCACTTGCCAATGTACGCCACATAAAAGTTTTTCCTGTTCCACCATAACCATGCAAGAAGAAAACACCACCTTTTTGATTTGTAACTGCCATCATGATTTTTTCAAATATTTTCGTTTGTTCATCTGTATTCAAAATATAAATACCATGATGAGATCATAGTTTTTTCACTATGTTTGTCTTTAATATTTTACGCATGAAAATTGAGAAATTAAGTGTATACCTGTTAATGATGCAAACAGTTGTTGAAATTCAGCTTGGAGTGTAGGAATATCATAATTTCGCTCATCATAAATCAGTCGGTTTCCTAGTTGCTCAAGAATATATCCCTTTGGATAAGGTAAAGATTTAAATTCTTTTAAACTTCTCCTACTTGATTGTAACAACTTCTCAATCTCTATTAATGTTAAATTTTGAAGTTGTTCATCAGTTAGTAGTAATTCTGAAATGGAAAGTAGGCAATATTGTCAGTTACTATGTTGAATTGTATATGGGTAGAAGCAACTTTAAAATAAAACTGTAGCGTGAGTGCTATTATAATATGAGACATACCTTGATTTTGAGCCAAGTCACGCTGTTCACGCAAGATTCCATCCGACAACCATTGTACAGTATTTGTCCAAACATGGAATGGTCTACTCATGGCTCCTGATAGCAACATGATGACAAATAATCTTCTTAGGAAATATCCTGAACCCCATTGAAATGCTTCTCTAATGGCTCCAATGTATTCCTTATCATCGTTAAGAAATCCCATGGCAAAACATGCATCTCTGAAACTAAGATGTTGCACATCACCAACTTTGCGTATTTCTTCATATCTTTTTGGCCCTTTAACAACAGTTAACATCAATCGCAAGTGGAACAACTCCCCAGTTGTTGGTGGTACCCATATCAGTCTACCTATAGTATAACCCCTCTTCCTTGGTGTCCATCTTCTGTCCTTTTTGTTGTAAACAAAGTTGGCAACAAACTGAGCATAAGTTAGTTCTCTTGCAGCCTCAAATTCTTGGTTAGCTTGCAACCAAGCTGTGAACATTGATTCCGTGACACTTGCTTTTTCTAGTACATTCTCCATCCGAGCATGATCAGTAAAGTAGATTGCTTTCTCACCAACTAAGTGGAAAAACATACGCTCAACTGCTGGTTTCCTACCATGAATTGAAAATGATAGTATTCTCCAACATGCCTCACTTGGAGATATATATCGACAATCCAGATAATGTTTGATTTCATCGACAGGCTGTTGAACTGTATGCGTACGTTGTTGAGAAGGCACAACTCTTGCTGTGATTCGATCATAACCTTTGTGTATGTACTTGAATAAGTACTTAATTGATGAACTTTGGTTACACCATTCCATGTTGATATGAGCTTGGTACTTCAACAACAGCTTTTTGTTGTATGGAACAGCATGTCTATTGTCTAAGGCAATACCATTTTTCACAATAGTATGAGTATTTGAACTTCTCTTGTAAACTGGATATCTATCTTGATCAACAATAGTTTGTTCAATGAATTTTTTAGGGAAGAATTTTGAACACTTATTGTTTTTTGTCATGCAGGGTGAGGACAATCTAGCAAGACCACAAGGACCATGAATCATGTGACTTTTGACTAAGTTATACAACTCATTGTGCTTATTTGGATCAGGGATCTCTGCACATATGATTTTGTCTATATCTTCGGGTTTCGGATATTTGCTAGATGGATGTAAGAAAATGAGAATATGAGCATGTGGTAAGCCTCTTTTCTGGAATTCAATGGTGTACATATCTGTTAATACAACAATGAGGATTAAAATTAGTCATATATAAATGATAATTTGTTTGTAGATTTGTAGACAAATGCGCTGTAAAAAACTTACATGCTAAACACTTTCCTAAAATGTGTCTTTTTGTAAGGTCTTTCATCAACTCATCAAACTTGATTTTAAAAATCCTGGAAATGATATCAGGGCGATCTTGTGGTTTCAAATTGTATTTTTGTAGTTCTCTAGTTATCTCAGGCCACTTTGGATTACATGTAAATGTAATGAAAAAGTCTGGGAACCCAACAACACTTGATATTGCCATTCCATCAAAATATAGTTGATCCATGTATCTTTTACTTCCGACAAAGGTTGAAGGCAATATGACTCTTTTCCCTTGTATAACCTTTTGCCCTTGGTTATTAGTACCACCTTCATCATTTAACTGCCTATATTTACCAACTCTTAACTTGGATTGATTTCTCCTTAACCAATTGAGCCTTTCTGCTTCCATCATTGCATATCCATCACACAGGAATTGTTGCAATAGCTTCCTCGAACATAGCAACGTCATTGCCTCATTTTTCCTTGTTTGAATTCTAAATGAGAACCATTTTTTTATTGTCAATCTATTCTTCCTGCTAACAACAGTGTCCTTTTTATACCGTAGCAAAATCCCTGGGCGATACCCATCTTCTCCATAAGGGAATAGTAATGGATATTGGAAACCAAGATAGCTGGCATGAAATTCATCTATTCGCTGTAAATCTCCAGATTGTGATTGCAAAATGATATCTCTTTGAGATGCGGAGTCAATGTCTCCTACGATGAGTGCAGCAACTTCACTAACCGTTGGTTTATTGTAGATCCTGCCATCTTTTTTCCTGTCTGAGATAAGTTTCAATCTAACATCTTGAACAGGACCTTGTTTTAAAACATCTCTTGCCATCCTAAAAGCTTTAGCATGGACATTATTACCATCTAGCATGGTCTTTAATTGTTTGACAATGTTTTGATCGAGATCCTTATTGTTACTGAAAAGTATGAAATATATTGCATTATTTTAAAATATAAAAAAGGTTACAACTTATTGTATATTCAAGATAATGCTACTGAGAGATTATTACCTGAAACTACCAACCCTGTTGGTTATTTCATTTTCTGTGTCGTAGATATATAGTTGAGCAAATTTCGGACGTTCGCCCTCTAAGGGTAACATGCTACCAATTCTGTGACATGTTTGTCCTTGCATTCTCAAGGTAGGTGGACCTCTTCCTTTGTTTGTGGCATCATCAAATTTCATTCCTGGAGATGTAAATGAAAACATAGCATTGTATGTTCTTGCATGTGCTTGATAATTTTTGCTATCTGACCCATGACTTTGAAATAGGAGATTCTGAAGCAGTTCTGGAGGTTGTTCTAAAAGTGGCAGTTGTACTTTTCCACCATTACAACATATCTGGAACTTTGGTTTACAACTATTTCTTGACTTTTCTTTCCTTTCTTGATACCACATTAAAGCTCCACAGTGTTCACATTCCCATGTAGGATTTCCCATATCACCATAAACTGTATCTAATTCCCATGTAAGTAATTAGAATAAAGAAAAAACAAATTATATTATGTGATGAAGAGGACTTATTGAAATTTAGGCTTACCCTGCAAGTAAGCCTCATCATCATCTTCAATATCAACTTCACTGTCAGACTCAGATTCACTATGATCAGATTGATCAGAATCTGATTCTCTACGATCTTCATTTATGTTGTTATTGTCTTGAGTTGTTTGTGGAATAGTTCTTGACATAGTTTCAAAGTAATCATCATCTGTTGCAATTTGTTTGTGTCTTGTTTGATTTTGAGGAATTGAAACATTAACTTGTTGATCTTTGAATTGAGGTTGTACAGCTTGAGGTACCTTTTCAACATGATTGCTCATTGTGTTGTTATCCTGAGAACTAACATTGACTGTTGCATGTCTGTCATTAAGCCTCTCCAGCAAGTTACTTAGAATATTGTGAACTGGTTGTGATGTGGTTACAAAATTTGACTTTGGCATCTCTTTCTGAATGACAGTGGGATTGTTTCCATGTTGCATGTACTCAGCAATGCGCTTTCTTCTCACTTGAGAGCATGAACTGGAGTTGCTGCTTTGGTCATGATTTGTTGATGTACCATTAACATCAGATGTTGGAACAATCTTCCCTTTGGTCATGCCTTTCGTTGAAATTTTAACAGGTGACAATTCAGTGGTATTTGTTGGAATAGAGTGAGATATTGAGTTGGATTTTGAATGTTTGGCACCAAGATTCCTAGCAAATTTGGTTTTCTTAATTTGAACTGGTTGTTCTATTGAGTTAACTACATCATCTTGACTGCATATGTTGTTGATGATATTGTCAGTATAGCCTGCATTGCGCTTTTTGCCAACTTTCGCAGATGTAGATGAATACTTGTCTGGTTGAATAGTTGCATCAAATTTGTTGAGCAAATTTAATCCAGGTACATTTCTCCTAACTGTTTGAGTAGAATGAAATGTATTTGAATTTAGATTTGACAATTGTGTATGATTGGTAATATGGTACTGAGAACTGCATTCAATGTTTGGCATGTTGATAGGAAAAACTGTTGATGTTTGTTGAACAGAAGATCTTTGAAAAAAAATTCCCTGACTGCTAGAATCACATGTATCTATCACAGGTTTAGATAAGTTGGCTGACATATTAACAGGATCTACATGTCCTCCTCTGAATTCCTTAGATGTGGAAAAGTAAGCAGGTAGATTCTGTATGTTTTGAAGAGGAGTGAATCCAGATACATTTCTTCTGAAAGTGTGGGTAGAATCCATGAGATATTGATTGTAATTTGGCAATTGTTTTTGATTTGCAGAATTATACTGAGAATTGAATTGTATTCTAGGCATGTTAATACCAAAATCTGTTGATTTTGAATTTGATCTTGCCTTTTTATCAGAAGTTGGAACCTTCTTTTTTTGCCTAGAAACTTTAGCCGTAACTTGTAGAGGTTGAACATTGGTTTGAGTTGGAAGAGGAGCACGGTTAATTGAAGGTTGAATGTTTTCACATAAGTGACCTGATAGACCTAAACCAGGTAAATATGCTTCTGTAATTTCCTTTGATGATTTAGACTGTTCACTATTTCTAGAGTTAACTATTGATGAAGTAATATCAGAAAGAGGTGGTGCTGGTTTAGCTCTCTTTGATGTAACATTCTTCTTGTTCACCAATAACAACCTTCTTTTCCTATCTGCTGCAGTTTTAGGGTCACCATCATCTGGTTTTTGATTCATTATCTGTGACATGTTGATTTCAGAATTTAATGTGTATAATAAGTAAGCTGTTTAAACTACTGTGATTCAGCTAAACTAATTTTTGACAATCCTTTGTTATCATTATGTCAAGATCAAATATTCATCAGATAGGCACCATTAATAAAAAAAGATATAATAAGACACACAATATAATATCCTGTCTCATATCATACTGAGTTATTATGAATGGTGCCTGAAACACATTAGGATCATTATGGTGAAACATTGTGTTTCTGAAATCATTCGTAATCAGTATACAATGCAGTTAGTAATCTAATCTTAGTTTTTATCAAAAGTGATCGTAATGTGAAGTATAGATATTGAGAACAAAAAATATAAGATCATACATACCTTCCTTGTTTGTGGTTTGGAAAGAAGTATTGATAGAAACTAAGTATATATTAATATTTCAATAAGTTCTATGAATATTAAACAATAGAGTCCATGAGATGAACATTGTATGTGTTTGTTCCATTAGTATTTAGTTTTGTGTTATTTTCCAGAAAATAGTATAAGGGACACAATAGGCCACACAGTTTGAAGCTTTGTGTTATGATTAAAATAAATTAAACAGTGTTGTACCGTGTATAATAATATATTAGTTTGTGTCAATTGATTTCAGCTGTAAAGTGACAAAAGAAATACTGACTTTATATGGAAAATAGCAGATTTTGTGATAGAAAAATATAAACAATAAGCATGTATAACAAAAAAAAAAGAGTATTGTAGTGAAATGTCTCAATTCATAGCCTAAATTAGCCTGGCTACTTTGTGTGGTTCCCATGAAGTACTGTTCACGCATTAAATGCATTGCAGAACATAGGTATGTGGTTGTTTTGAAAAAGTCTTGTTGAAGGGTTGATGGATGTGTACAATGGAAAAACTATGAAAAGGTGTATTTGATTAATTAATTGATTTTCTATAACATTACTTAGATGTTGTTGTGTGATACAGCTCATAATTCAAAGATGTTAGGACACAAGATAGTGATAGCTAAGTAATGATATTGTTTCTTGTGCAGGAAATTAACTTAAATTGACTTATATTGAAAATGCTATAGAAGTATGTTAAGACTCTTACATTTTAGTTACAAAGATAAGATTCTTGCTAGAAATAGTTTTTGTTGACTTACTCATTACTTCTAGAGATTTGTAAATTAAACCTGGGATTATACTTTTTACATGGTGGCATATAGAATGATATATGGGATTGAAGTGGTCACAAAATCATGATATTGTTTCTTGTGTAGACAATTAACTGTTATCGACTTTAGTTACAAAGATGTTGTTACTGTTACAATTATTGATATTCATAGGAAATTTTATACCTAAGTTTGATAAAATGTGAGTAATGTAATTGATATAATTTGCAGAAAGTAACTTAAATAAAATATTTCCTAAAAAGGTTTTTGTTGACCTACTCATTATGTCAAGAGACTCTTTATAAAAAATCTGGGATAATACTCTTTACAATACTGCATATAGAATGTATTATGAAGTCAAGTTCATAAGAGAAAAACCGCATTCCGTATATAAATCTATATAGGATTGAAGTGGTCAGGTATTATTAAGAAAATATTTAAAGATGAAAACCACATGCTTTTTATAATAAGAGATATTTGACATTTAAACATATGAGTCATCTTATAATCCCAAATGCATAATAGTAATTTTATAGAGTAAAACAAAATTAATAGATAGATAGATAAAATATGTCTGGATTCACTTGGCAGTAGTCCTAAACCGAAAGTGAAGAAAGTATTAAGTTACAAAACATGGTACATATTACACACTTAGTGAGACATAAATATAATGCATTTAGCAGATGAAAACAGTTTGATAGCACCTTACATGCTTTTGTTAGCCATGCACCAAAAAGACATAACGACAACAATTATCATTTTTTCTCCTGCTTAATGAGCTTAACCCTTTTAGAAGAAGAGTTTTTTGCAGGAGTGATCTCATCAAGGTTGATAGTCTGGATAGGTTGGTCACTTGAAGCAATCTTAGCAGGTGTAGTATCTGGTAGAGGTGTGATGGCAGCAGGTGTTAGTTGGCTGAGGGTGTCCCAATTGTTTCCTACTTCAACATTCTTCAGCTTGCTGCTAGGGGTTTGAATCTAACTAAGTGTGAGTTCAGGATCAAATTCAGAAGTTGCAGAGGCAGTCTGCTGAAAATATGTAAATATTTGTAAAGGTTAGTGCTTCCTTTAAGGTAGATATATAAGCAATTTATAATGTACCAACTTGATTTGAGGTTAGAATAAACTTACAACTGAGACATTAACATCATGTAAACCAACTTGTGTGTCCTCAACCATAGCATTCATGGCCACATTGTTCTTTTCTGGTGCATGCTGCTAGTATAAATAACATAGTGTATATTAGTTAGATAGATATACATGACTATAAGGTTATCACTAAAGATTGGGATAGTTAGTTTACCTGGTGTTCAGGAAATTTGTTCTTAATCTGATCAACAAAAGCTGGTCCTTCCTTCAAAGTAACCACTGAGCATGTTTTCCACTTAGGTTGCCATTTAACCTTGACAACAATGCTTTTTCCAGCAAGGGAGTCCATTATCATAGGATACTCCAAACGATTAGTAATGCCTTTCTGTTAATTTAAAAGATGTATAAATCATTAACTTTATTAATTTGAGAAGTCGATGACACTCTGAAGTAATAACAAAACCTTGAAGTTACAATCAATAAATCACCTGAATCATATTTGTCCTTAGCTGAGAAGCAGATATTCCCAACAATTGTGTAGCTTCCCGATCCCAAAAAACAAAAGTAGTCTTGTGATCTTCATAAGAAACATCAGCCTCTAGCTTGTACCTATAAAAATGAATAACATATAAGCCATTAGTATAGAAAAACATTTCGACAATTGATATATGTGTAAGGTACAATTAAGGGATATACCTGACAATTTCAGTCTCGGTGTTGTGCCCATCATCACAGGTATAAGGAGGTTTGTCACCTCTAGCTATCTTCGGACACTTGTGACAAGCTAAAAAGTACCAACCATGCTTAGTAGAATTGACTTTCTCAATTTTCACCGCAGTAACACAATAACTGATCTGCAATAATGATAAAGTAGGACTAATATAAGCAAAATGAACTTATAAGGAATAAAAATAGATGTAACTGCCAAAGTTTGTACCTGGTCCAGCTGGATGATGTTAGACAATGGGATAATCATAGGACTTGAGAGTAAGTCTGTCTCCGAAGACAGTTGTGAACTTCCATATGATTGGGTACACATAATTTGGCTTTGGGACTGGCTCTGGTCATCTTGAGGCAAACTAATAACAACATAAAATAGGAAGGATATAATTTTGTTTAATCTCAAAATATTCAAAACAACAGTATGATAATAACAATGACAAACCTTGCTTTGAACAGATTGATCTCATGAATGTCCTCATTGATGTACAACTTAGTGAAACCATAAGTGTTTGAAACACTTAGTGGAAAGCGCCCTATTTGTCATTTAATAATAAGTGTTTGATAACAACATAAATCAAAATTAGGAGATACACATGCAACTACAAAAAAAACAGATGTAGGGATATCACCTTCTTCCTTGATTTTGGCATACTTTAGCATCACAACCACTGGTCCACCTTGCTTTCTTTCGCTGTTGTATTTAATAAACATAGCAGCATAATCCTCCCACAAAGTGCAGTTCAAAGAAATCTCACTGGAAAAATCCATTTGAAAACATGAACATTATAATAATGCAAATCTGTTAGGTAAACCAAAATTATGTTAATTGTTTTATTGTTTTATTTCACAAAAGACATTAAGTCCTCACCTTAGATCTTTCATAGTAAAGTTAACCTGGAGCTTTTTCCCAGTACCTTCATTCAGCTGACAATAGCCAAAGTCCTGAACAACTCCAATAACATCTTGAAAACCAACATCAAAAAAATATTAGAAAGAAACATGTCAATAAAAAATAAAAATGTACATAAGTTATAAGCAGTATTGAACTCACTAACTAATACATCAGGTTTCCATTTCCCTGAAACAATTTCCGCAAATGGCTTGAATTTGATGTCAGGCTTTGGGATATCATGAACATTGATGTCCTCAGCAGTAGTGCCACTAGTCCATTTCAACAAAAACTTATGTTCTGAAGCTTTGAAAACTAAGTCATTGATATCAACTTGAAAGTTGCTTAAAGTGTATGTAGCATTTTCTTCTAAGATTTTATCATAAACTGCTTTATATGCAGTAGGTATAATCACTTGTATATCATTACCCTAAGTAGGAGACAACCAACAAATAACATGTCATTACATTTGCTTAAGGAAAAATCAGTAAATATGATGAAATTATAGAATATGGCCTTAGCATCCACAATGACCATTTCCAAATGTTCTTTCCCATCCTTAACAGCAGTCCATTTGTCCTTGACTCTAACAGGTAGTTTCCAGAAGTCTTTTTTGTCAGTGATATCACCAATAAACTCGAATGGTCTTTCCATTTTTCAGATCTAAGTAAACAACATATTGAGGGTTAGCAACATTCAGATTTTGTGAAAAGTGAAAGGAAAACTGA
This sequence comes from Medicago lupulina, assembly GCA_958299785.1. Lineage (NCBI taxonomy): Eukaryota > Viridiplantae > Streptophyta > Magnoliopsida > Fabales > Fabaceae > Medicago > Medicago lupulina. The sequence continues at coordinate 33,719,013 of OY283144.1, read as the reverse complement.
AAACATTAACCGAATATATAAATATAAATGTTGGTCAAACTTGATAAACACATAGGAAATTCAAAAATGTTGAAAAGAACTGATTTTAGTTGACAAACATGATTATATATTGCTGTAACAGGAAAAAAAACGAAGGTGAAGCTGAACGTTGTGAATCTAACATGTTTATGAAATGCAGAAAACCTAATAAAAATGAACAGTAAAGGTAGCCATGAGAATAGTAGTTTACCAGGGAATAGATGAGAGAGGGAACGAATGAGTGTAGACAATGATAATGTTTGGTAGTAATATTAAAGCAAGGTTATATTTTGAAGGAAAACTATATTTTAAAGTTTTGTCATAGTCTATGTTGATTGATTGCAATCTGTAAAATGGAGATTTGAACCAAAAGTGTACTTTCTAACTTCCAACAATAAAGAAATCAGTTCAGTTTAGTTCCATAGGTATGTGTGTCCTTGGAAACATATGCAAGTAAAGTAAACCAGCATATTTGATTCAGTTAGATGACATCATATGATTTTAGTCTCATGTGACAAATAAAGTAAACCAACATATTTAAGTGAGTTAGATGACATCATGTGATTTTAGTTATGTGATTTAGTTAGTAATGTAAAATAATAGACTATATTTACCCCTGAATCTGGGACATTTCCATAGAAAGGATTAAGAGCATTATTTAGTTTTCCACAACATCTTTTTTTCTTATATTAAAGGAGATCAGTCCCTAAATCAGAAAACATTCAATCAAATAAGTCCCTAAATTATATCACTAACTATCAAATCAATCCTTCAGATTAAACAGTCATACTTGTCCAGGAACTACTTCATTTGCAACAACATTGACAACATTTTGTCCTTGAATTGCAACATTTTGAGCAACAACATTTCCAACGTTGACATTTTCAGCAGTTTCTGCAACTTGTCAATCATTTTCAGCAACAAGATTTGCAGGATTAACATTTCCAGCATTTTTTGCAACATGTCCAGCATTTTCACCATTTCCTGGTACATCATTTCCAACAATTTATGCATTTTCAGCATCAAAAGCGAACATCAAAGCAAGCATGTAATGGAGTTTAAAGTTGAAAACGAATGCCTAAAAACTGAAATTGAAAATCACAAAAACAAACACAAAAAGGGAGAAAACGAACATGACTGAATGGAAAATGAACAGGAACGACGTTATCTTATGAAACGACAAAATCTTCTATCAAAACAGAATCTTTTGCAACGTTTCACACCGGAGATGATGCTGATGAAGGTTTTAGCGAAAAGGATAAAGGTCAGGGACGTGTTTGATGTTCTGATTGAAATGTGAGGATGAAAATGTATGGGTATTACAAGGGTAAATTTGGAAAAATTGAAAAAATTGAATTCAAAAAGTAAAACTGGCATTTTTAGCGTTTCCATCAAATTGGTCCTTGTACACATGGCTTCCTTGTAGACACGTGTACAAGACAACAAGCCATGCAGGACGACAACTCAGCAACACTAACAGAGCATTTGGACGGAAGGACTATTTTGATGGACGTTTGTTAAATTCAGGGACAAAACGTGCATTTCGATGAATTGAGAGACGTTTTTGTCCGATTCGTGCAAATTCAAAGACGAATTTGGGTATTCACTCCAAACTCATTGATTCTTCTTTATTTTTAAAGCACCAATTGTTCATTTCTTTTCAAATTATCCACACAAAAGCAAATCATACAATATGCATTTTATTTCGGGCTGATTTTTAGACCCTAAGTACTAAAATGAAGAATGTGACAAGACATTGTAGAAGAAACATCAACTTAAAGTACTAGTGTGCCAAAGGAAGTGCTCCCCAATGGTGTCAGGCCCATCAACTTCAATCGGTGTAGGGAGTGCTACCACTTTATTTGCAACGTTGTCCGACGGATTTTCAAACAAAATGTCGTTGACCTAATTTCCATAGAAATCTACACCATATGTTTTATTAATTAAAAGTTTTATTTTCATCTATTTTATTTAATCAATCTAGTATGATAATGGGATAACCACTCACTATATGATTACTTATTTAATAATTTGCTTTTAGTTCAATTATAATTTGGTTTATTTTTATTTTATTGTTTGTTTGGAATGACTTATTTTTGAGATTATGCAAAACAACTTATGCAAATAAATAAACTTTTATGTATTATTTATATGTTTGTCAAGGTAGTTTATGAAAAAACAACACAAATATAGTGAAACTTTATGAATTAACATAAAAACTTATTTTTTTTGCATAAACTATTTTTCATAAGCTAAAAAATAAGCAAATCCAAAAGAGCCCTTAGTCATTCAATCGATCGAGGAAGCTTTCAACTTTCCAGGTGCCAAATTTTTGTTATGCATGTTTAACACAAGTGCTAAAATTCATGAGACCTTATGCAAACGTCCACTTCCATTCTTAACCGTTGTGTTCTTTTTGTTTATGTTAAAAAATCAACATTGACCAGGATAATAGCTTCTCTCTCAAATGAAGAAGATAGCAAAAAATGGTCCATGTTGGTTTTAAGCCTCAAATTCTTTTAATACAAAGAATGCCTTTCCATAATGTTCACATGTGATCTGCTCCTCTATGTTAGGATCTCATGAATTATGAGCATAATTCTCGACTGGTCGCCAGTTGAATGTCTATTATTCATTCATCTCTCTATATATCACACGACAACACTTTTTACTCTCCTAAATTGCTGCTAACAATAAGTTATGATTAAAAAAACTTACATAGATAGGGTTTCATTGAAATTTAAAGAAATAAAAAAAGTTATAAGCTTAAGGCAAAAACAAGAAAACAACAAAAATTCTAGAGGAACGATATTATCGTCTACTCTAGATGCATTAATAGAAGGAATGTAGTCGTCTTCAGATTTGTAGTTTCACGCGTGATCAGGGTGGATCCTCGAGTCGCAGTGAAACTCGCGAGTGATTGTAGCAAGGGCACCAGGTATAATCTGAGCGCGTGTGAGTTCATGAGCGTTGGGGACAATGTCCCAGAATCTTCCATGGTGGTAGTGGGCAGCATTGCTGTTGGCAGGGAGCAAGTTGACATTGTAGGTAGTAGCAGCATAGAGATGGGATTCAGGTATGTCTTTGATTGTTGTAGCAGCAGAGAAGTTGAGAGTGGAAGTTTGGTTCATCGAGTAGTGTCCAACTTGGTTGTCACTTCTGTGGGTTGTTGCATTGTGGGTGCCTGATTGAGCATTCCAGCCAGGTTCGTTGAATAAGGAACCAGAGAGTTGTCGGCAGACGACAGCTCCAGCAGCAGATCCATTGGGTGAGCATTCTGAAAGCGGTTGAGACGCTCTCCAAAATTGGCAGTAATTAGCCATCATATAATTGAGGGTGCCGAACCATTCAATAGATTCGTCAAAGCCAAGGAAAGAGGCCCAATTGTTTACTACTTCATGTTCATTTACATCGAGTAGTACAGGGCAGCCTAGATTATCGATTTGGGCAGCAGCTTCTTGCCAAAGTTTGAGATTTCCTTCATAAACATGAGACGCACCAGGGCCAGTGAGATTAGCAATTTCATTTGCATTGTGAGCACAAGGCTGACTGAATAGGGTGGCCAAGTATTTGGGGCCGTCAACATCAGCAGTGAATGATGATCCGGTCACACTGGCACAAGTAGCAGCAGTGCAAGTCGATCTGAGTCGAGAAGCAAATAAATATATGTGAGGAAGATGAGTGGTGAGGTGGTTTTGGAGGTGGTAGCCGCGGTCATGACTCCATCCTGGGCGAGCAGGAATTGAAGGGGAAACATATCCAGGCAAAAAACAAGAAATGTTCTTGAAGCATTGAACAAGAGGACCAGGGACGAAAACATTCTTTAGGGAGTATTGGGTCTGAAAATCTTTGAGCAAAGTCAGCATTTCAGAACCGGGGGACAGCAAACCAGCGCATTCCATAGCACGAAAGGTCTGGATGTAGAACAGAATACCAACATAAATTTGAGAATAGGGAGGAACCCATCCCATACAGTTATCTGTCCATCTTTTGGTGGAAGCCATGAGATAGTCCATATGTTTAAGGTAGCACATAGGAGTAGCAAAGCAAGGTAGGAAGGTAGATATCCGAGGATAAGTGATTGCGCGGAACGGGAAGTTTGCAGAGGTATATCGAAGTTTCAACAATAGCATCTCTTGATCCGGAGGGAACCGTGACATTTTTACGAGCTTCAAAGCGAGTTCGCTTAAGAGAAGCAGTAGCTTTGTCTTTTTCCATAGTTGCATAGGGTCTGGAATTGTTTTTTGGTTTGTTTTATTTTGCTTATAGCATGCTGTAAGTATCTGGTGTTCAGGTGTTGGCAGGACTGGTGGTTCAGCTGTGCATCAGTTTATGTTGTTTGCATCTTTTTCATGTGCTTTTATGCACATCTTCTCTCTTTCATTCACGTTAATCTATCACTCTCTCACACCAATATCCCTATTCTTAACTTGATTTTAATTCCCTATTTAATTTCTATAATAACCCTTGAATGCAAATCAATTACATTATCATGATTTCTTTTTGATTAGCGAGTGCGCCTCTTCATTGACAAGTATACAAACTTTCCTTCATTCATCCGTAACAGCAACACCTTAAATGAAGCCATTCGTTTCAAGCACCAGCATATGCTAGCCTCTTGACTTCTTTTCTCGAGTCAACAATGCTAGCCTCTTCATTGGAGTATATATAAACAGTGGCGTTGCCAGGACCCTGGGTCAGGGGTTTAAACTTTTGAATATAAATCACGAAACATTTGTTCGTTCATTCATCCCTATTTGGTTACGCAATCTAATTATCACAATCTTTATAGTAGAAAAGAACCGTTAAATGGTTGTTGTGGCATCAGACAAAATCATTGTTGGATTCTTGCTCTTTCGATGATAACTTCTTTTTAAAAATTTCCTATAACAACAAAACATCAACAATAAAATTAGAAAGTGCAATTCTCTTCACAAATGAAAGAAAAATTAATCACGTAAAGCAAATAGAATGTGGATAGCAAACTATCAAGAGATTTAAGTCTTTTAAAAGCTTCCATAATTCACAACTATTTTAAATATAACAAACTTTCATGATCAAAATTGTTCCTGCCTATCATCTTTTATGGAGATTACACTTATACCATATATCTTTTAGGAGTCAGGATTAGATGTGTATCAACTCTACATGATTCTCTCAATTTGCTACTTGCTAAAAAACCATTCAGTTATGCAGACCCAAACAATTGATTCAAAGGATCAAAACACCACTATTATTTCTAGGGAAATGCTAACCTGTGCCAATTAAGAATATGAAAAAGAAAATTATATAACAGTTAATGCATTGAAATTGTGTAATTAATTGATAATAATGTCAAAAATAACCTCTTTTTATGGTAATAATTCCCTTTTATGGTAAGCTTAACAGGAAACCAGTTAGCAAACCCTTATTTCTAATATTCCTAATAATAGACACTATGTTTTAGTGCACATAAATGACATTTAAGTCTTTAACACACAAATTATTAAAGAAAATGATTTTGATTCAGGTAACACAGTATCATGATTTGGTTTAGGAGAGATAATCTTTAGGAGTCTAGAAAACTCATTTTCTCCATAACTTTTAGCAAATAAACAAGTAATGAACAATCTCCAGTTTAGGAAAATCAACAAAAAATTAAAACTAACAACAACAATTATCAAATGGACAGGTACGACGGGTGTGCGTGAGGGAGAACATGAGCAGGTACGACGGGTGAGAGAGAAAGGGAGAAGGGTGGTGTGTTCGTGTCAGTTATGTGCAGTGATCCCGTGGTGGCTGCCTCGGAGGTTGCTGCCAGCGGTTAGAGGAAGGATGAATGAGGTAGTAGAGGACATGAGAGTTTAGAGAGAAATGAGAATGATAGAGTGAGGGAAACAACAAGAGAAATGAACGTGACGGTGCTAGACTCTTTTGGGTCGGTGCAAAAATTTTATTTCAGGAGGTTCATTATGCAAAATCATATGGATGTACGTGTATTTTTTTCAAGTCCAGGGGGTTCACTTGAATCCATCTAAAATACTCTATTTGTCCTTATATATAAGCCCCATTTGTAAATTTCACACACATATATTAAGAAAAGTTGGTACTGTAATTAATGCGTCTGTTTTATGTGAGAAGTAAATTGTCTTTTGTCTATAGTGTATTCAATATTGACTTTTTAAATTTTTAAAGGAAATTAGTAGTATTAATTAGGAGTATATTTGAAGAAGAAAAAAAAAGCATCTTGAAAGTTGGAAGAGAGTTTATATTTAAGAGCAATTTTTTTCTTTCTTTCAAGTTTCTAATGAGTGCTTATAATTGGAGTACTATATTTAGCCCCTGAAATGAGTTTATATCATATGATGCGTGCAAACTCGCTAATCACCATATAGCAAATACATCATCAACATATTATCTTTATAACATAAAACAATTCGTCATTTATTTGTCATTATAGAATAATTACATCTTTCGTCTTTATTTGTCTTTTACAAACATAATTTGATTCGTCATTCATCATCGTCATATAACAATTAATATTTCATTATCTACTCCCCGTATTATGGCAATAACATCTCTTTTCTAATCCTCATCTTATATATTTAGACTTACATTCTTTCTAAGGTTCTTCTATCATCTTTGTCTTTTGTTTGTGATTTATACCTCACTACGACTCTCACCATATCCATTTATTTGGCCCACCTTTCCTTATCCTCATTTATATACAACTCATCACTTCTTTAACGTTACTGTTTATCTTAATTCCTTTACCCTTCAACCTAACAACCTTCTTAAGCTCACGTTTTCTTTAAGGAGATTATGTTTAACCTCATCAATTATCCGTAAAACACCTACTCCATACCCCACTTATCATCGTCTTTTTCACTTCTCTAACTCATTCATATTTTATGCCCTATCTTCATACTTTCGTTCACTTTTAATACTATCATTCATTGTAACTACTACCACCGTATGCTTGATTTACTCTAGTTTATATCCTCTTAATTAACTTACAACATTAGACTCTTTAAATACTCCAAGGAGTTACTCTCATCGTTGTCAATCCAATATGTACTACACATCTATATCTCTCAGCTTCTTCTTCCACTACTTAAACTACTTCACCTTTTTAGGCTCATCATTAATTTTGAGGAACTGATGTTTATCATAGTCATCTATCTTAAACAACTCCTCTATGTCTTCTCCTACATCGTCTTTCACTCCATATTGCCAAGTCATCTTTAACATCATTAATTCTAATAGGCTACAATCACCGGTTCATATTTTAGACTTGCTATTACCTTGAGGTAATCGCCTCTATTTTTGCCTAAAGACACTCCCTCATTTAGATATATAGTTTAAGGACCCTTAATTTTACTTTATACTCTAACAAATTTTTTGTAAAGTTCTATTCTTTCTCTCTACAACCCCATTTTGTTGTGGTGTTCTAGGAGAAGAGAATTCATGGACAATTCCATGTTTTTCACAAAAAGTTTCAAATGGCTCATTTTCAAATTCTCCACCATGATCAATTCTGACTTTCAAAATTTTCATTTCCTTTTCAGACTGTATTTGAGTACAGAAGCTACTGAATACACCATATGCATTATCTTTACTTCTTAGGAATTTTACCCAAGTCCATCTGCTGTAATCATCAACAATGACTAGTCCATACTTGCTTCCATATAAAGATGCAGTGTTAACTGGTCCAAAAACATCAATATGGAGCAGTTCTAAAGGTTTGGAGGTTGAGAATTTGTCTTTAGATTTAAAAGATGATTTCACAATCTTTCCTTTCTGGCATGCACCACAAAATGCATCTGAATGATAGTCAATATTAGGTAGGCCTTTGACAAGTTGTAACTTACTAAGCTTAGAGATTAACCTCCAGTTAGCATGTCTCAACCTTCTGTGCCATACCCACTTCTTATCATTCATTGACAGAAGACAGATTGCCTTCTGATCAACCAGTTCAAAAAAATTGATTTTATAAACATTCTCTTCTCTCTTTCCTTTGAACACTATGGACTTGTTATCTTTATTGATTACTGTGCAGTTGGTCTTTCCAAACATCACATCATAACCATTGTCACAAAACTGAGTGATACTCAAAAGGTTATGTTCAAGACCATCTACCAACCACACATTATTAATAGAGATAAATGAGTTACCAATAGTTCCTGTACCAATGATCTTGCCAGACTGGTTGCCTCCAAACTTCACATTTCCTCCTTCTTACATTGTGAGGGTGAGGAACATTGACTTCTCTCCTGTCATATGTCTTGAGCAACCGCTGTCCAGATACCATGTTTTTTGCTTTTCCTTTGCTCTTAGGCATTTCTGCAGTATTGACAATTTCAGATTTATGTACCCATTGTTTTATGGGTCCTTTGAGGTTAGTGCTGGAAGTTTTACTCTTCACTTCTTGTACGTTAAGGTGTGGTTTTGATAGCTTCTGATTCACCTGAAGTCACAACTGTTTTGTTCTTTTGATACTTAGACTTCAAGACACCAGATTCTGGCTTCAACAGACTCTGAGGAACAGGTTCTGATCTCTTCAAAATCTTGATCTTTGAGGTCTTAGAACCAAAATTTGTCATAGCCTTAGACTTAGAGTTCTTTGGCTTTATGGTAATCTTAGCCTTAGAGTTAGAAGTTTCAGGTTCTGACTGAACCACAATATCACTTTTAACACCTTCAGGTACAAAGACGATTTTCATTCATTCCTTGGTACATTCACAACATGCTTTAAGATTGGTTTCATTAGATTTACCTTCTGAAAATCCAATCCCTTTGCCATTGGTTTTGTAAATGTTGTATATCATAGAAGCAACTCTGCTTCTGTCAATACCAGACATAATAAAATCTTCAAGAGCAATTTCATGGTTGCTTAAAGGTTTTCCATTACACTTTTCTTGTAGCTTCTGACATAAGAACTTGAGCTTCTCTTCATAGGTTTTACAAATGAAGTCAAAGCCTATAGGTCCTTCTTCAGAAGCTTTTAGATCCAATAGAGTTGATTCTTGTTGTTTCATTAAATCAACATATTTTTCTTTTAAATCTCTCAACTCATTGGTTCTCAGTTCAAAATGTGTAAGGAGCTCTTTAAGAGACTCAATAAGTTCTTCTCTAGGAATTTTAGAGTATACCTCATTTTCTTCTTCTGAGTCTGATTCTGGTTCAGCTTCTGAAGTTACTGTAGCCATTAATCCAACAACTACCTTTGCATCTTCATCAGCATCATCCTTATTGTAACACCCCGTTTTCCCAACATAAGAATTTCATAATAAAATCAGAGTTTTCTCAACGTAAACGGAATGTCACACTTCTTAAAAATCATAAATGGAATAAATAACAATTTATCCTTCATAAAATGGTCAACATAAATATTCAAAACTTCGCAGCGGATTTTATTTCCACAATATAATTAGTCTTGGCACGAAGGCCTCATCAAAACATCTCGTAATAGTCCAAAAACCAAATCACAGTCATGTAAAATCATAAGCAATAGGTAAAGAATAGAAAATAACCACAAAAGTTCCCATCCCGTTACGTATCAAAGCACCTAAAGACACAGTGAGAGATAGCCACTCACGACATCAATCAACAACTACTTATCCTCGATCACCTGCAAGTTACTCATACGAAGAGCAACATTTCCAAGCAGAAGGGGTGAGATTTCACAAACATTAATGTTAAACATATAATTCATCAATTACAATTAACAACAAAAACATCATCAACTCATCATTTTGGCAAACAAAGGCATTCATAAATAATTCATCATAAAACACTTCATCAACAACTCATGATAGGAAAACAACTTAATATCTTAGCAACTCATGGACAACATCTTATCAACTTGACTCGACTATGCAACTTCAACTTCTTAATCATGCATGTGGTACCATCCAGGGCATAAGCTCTCATCATAAGAGCATAAATACACTCACAGGGCATAAGCCCTCAACATAAAGAGCAAAAGCTCACAGGGCATAATCCCTCATCATAAAGATCAAAAGCTCACATGGCATAAGCCCCCAGCGGAATGAGTATGCATGGACTCAACAACTTACATCTTAAACATCTTAGACAATGCATCACAACTTGACATCTTAGATAACTTCATCGCATAATTCATATAAAATCAATCAAAAGAGATTCACATATCATTTCAAAGCTACTGGAAAAATAATTCAAATACCAGCAATTCACACGTTCATATCACAACTCAATTCAAAACAAAAACGGCTGAAAGTAGCACAAGAATCCAACTTAGGCAATCTAGTACATCATAGCTCGCGAGGCGAAGTCATCTGCTCGCGGTGGCGAGCTCACTAAAGGAACTACTCGCGAGGCGAGAAAGGTTACTCGCCTAAGGCGAACAAAACTAGGCAGCTACGACTTTGTGACCATTTTTCACCAAAAATCTCATTTTTAGCTTTCCTACATCCCATTCCAATCTAAAAACTTGTCTAATAATTCTTATATGTATTAAGACATTCAAAGTCATCTAAAACTTGATCCAAAACGTTAATTCACGAAAGTCATGTTTTCCTCACTGGTCAACTCGCTAGGCGGGTGATCTACTCGCTATGGCGAGCAACAAGGTATCACTCGCGAGGCGGGGAAAAGTACTCGCTGTGGCGAGCGATGAAGCTCATCACTCGCGAGGCGAGAATCATTGCTCGTGAGGGCGAGCGATAAATTACAACACGGGCAGAATGCGGTTTTCTCCAAAAATTCGCCTAATCTCATGGTTCTAACCTTAAAACTGATTCCAATTATCAACCTATGGATTATCTAAGGTCTGTACACAATTTCTACATCAATTTTACAGCTTTACATCATCTAATCAACAATTTCTCTCATAACCCTAATATTCCAAATTCTTAAAAACTTGAACCTACTACAAGTTAATTGCAACATCCGAATTATAGACTTAAAATTAATGAAAGTTAGTCCCACCCTTACCTTAGAATGCAGAAATCGCAGCTTTCCCTTGGTTTCTCCTCTTCTCTGGTTTGTCTCCCTTTTTCTAAAACTGTTTGACGTAAAAGTGTTCTGACCTAATTTTCTCCTATTTATATCTCCTCACCCATCTAATCTTATTTTATTTACTCTTATCTCTCTAAACTCTCTAAATCCTCAAAACAACCCCTCATCTCAATATTTATTTTATTTTCAAATCTTATTCTATTAAATAATAAAATAAGTCTCTAAATAAATCCACAACACATCACATAATTCTTCATATCACATAAATCATATAATTATATTCTAAACTCAATAAATAAATCAAATAATTAAAGAGGGCGTTACACTTATCAGATTCAGATTCACTGTCTAAATCTTCCCATGTTGTCGTTAAACTCTGCTTGATCTGCTTCTTGATCTTGTTTGATTTGAAAGTTGACTTCTTAGACTTGTCCTTTGATTTCTCCTTCTGACGATCAGGGCAATCAGCAATGAAATGTCCAGGCTTCTTGCAGTTGAAGCAACCCTTTTGATCTTCTTTCCTGGAGCCTTTATAATCACTCCTTCTGCTCCTTTTATAATTGTTGTTGAGTCTTTTTTTTTTCTCTTCAAGTCTTCACTCCTTTCTATAAAGGGGTAAAAGAGACGTTGTGAATTGTCAGTGCATCAAAAAAGAGTCATTTTGAAGCTTTGATCAATCACCAATGATCTTTTGCCTGATATGGTTATTGTCCTATGAAGGATCAATTTCAAATCCATTCCAAGTGTGAGGGAACATCGTTGCAGCCAGAGCTGTTTTTCTTGTCTTGTAGTAGAGACACAAACTTAGTAGTGGAGGTAGTGGTTGTACACTTCGTACAATTGTACTTTGTCAACGCTCTTCAAAGATCCAATGCATTCAAATCCATTTGAATTAGCCGTTGCTGCACTTTTCTGGTCTTCTGCAATATTTAGACGAGATTAAATCCTTTGAACAAACTTTGAAGTTTTAAGTCTCTCATCTTCTGGTGATCTTGCTTCTGATGAGGTGCATCTGATGAACTTGCTTCTAATGACACGTCATCACTTCAGGAGCACTTTTCTTCAGATGCATAAAGCTTTCTTCTTGTTGATTCCATTGCTCTCATTTGTTCTTCCAGTACCTAAGCTTTAAGTAGACACAAAATTTTGTCTATGGTCCTATACACTTGAACAAATATTAGCATATCCAATTGACAATTTTTAATACCTTGTTATCATTAAAACTCTAAAGAGGTAGTGTTAAACACATTTTGTTCCAACATTATCGTCACCGTTAACCCTCTTTTACCATCGTTAACCACAGATCAAACTCACAAAAAGTTTAAAAATTATATTTGGATTCTTTATGTCTCTTCCCATGAGTTCAAATCGATCAAGAATTCATAATAGTACCCTCTGATCACATCTCATCACCCCTAAAAAATTAGAAAGTTCCAAGGCTCAAGAACTTGATCAATACTTCTGAAGCACTAATGAATGGAATATCTTTAAGGTCCATTTCATGAATTGAATATCTTTCTGTTTTATCCTTCGAGCAATTTACTTTCCACCAACATTACAATTCAAGCTTTGTTTTTACTTTTTTTTGTTAGAAGAATGAATGAATCAGAATTTGAGAAAATCAAAGGTGAACAATAATCACTTATGAAAAAAAAAATCCAAAGTTTATTTTTTTCCTGCTTTATTTCTCACGAGTCTAAGAGTTTTTTTAATTATTTTTTAAACAAAAATAATAGCCGATGAGGATTGGACAATAAATCTTCTAAAAAAAATATTAGTAACAAACGTGAGCAAAAAATAATGTTAAAGATTGAACTTTAAATCCTCTAATAAAAGATTAGTAACAAACGTGAGCAAAAAATAATGTTAAAGATTGAACTTTAAATCCTCTAATAAAATATTAGCAACAAACGTGAGCAAAAAATAATGTTAAAAATTCGACTTTAAATCCTCTAATAAAAGAATAGTAACAATTGTGAGAATAAAAAAAAATTAGTAACAAACATGAGCAAAAATTAATGTTAAAAATTAGACTTTAAATCTTCTCATAAAAATATTAGTAAAAAACTTGAGCAAATTATTAGGATTCAAAATCTTTTAGAAAAAGATTTGTTAGCACCATGTTAAAAATATTAATAAGTAGAGTTCTCACAGTTCATAGTTCGTTCCCGCATTGTTTAGTTTTTCTCAACCTCTCTCAGCCCTCTGCATCAGAATTCAGAATTAACATGTAAGTTTTTTTTTTCTTTCATGTTACAACTAATCAAAGTCGATTAATTTTATGGATTATTTGACTTTGCTGGTTTATAAGTGATTATGATTCAAATTATTTACGATTAATTTTAAGAATTATTTGACTTTACTGGTTTATAATTGCTTATACAAACTATGATAGCGTGACTTATATATATATATATATATATATATATATATATATATATATATATATATATATATATATATATATATATATAAAGAGAACCGTGGTTTTTTTTTAATTATAAAATAAATCATTATCTATACTATCGATAAAGAAAACTACCCCTCTCAGCACTTTTGGGTTGGATTTTTCTGTTCAAAAATATCATTAATTTTCAATACAAATAACACATGAAACAAATAGATAAAAATAAATTTAAATATTAAAACAAATGTAACAAACACGATATGAATGTGTGTATATATATATGTTTTTTTTCCTTTATCATTTAAAAAAGTATAACAAACTAGATGAATATATTTATACTTACTTCTTCATTATTCCAATTATACTCTTAAACAACTTTTACTAATAAAGATTGTTGTTCGTGTCATTAAAAAAAAGCAACAAACATTTATATTAATAATAATAATAATATTTCTTTATGTATTTTCAATAATAAACGTTAGCGCAATAAAAAAAGTGGAAAGACGGGCAAAGAGTGCCCGTCTTTTTGCTAGTAATAATAATAATAATTTTCTTTATGTATTTTCTTGGTCATCCTTCCTCCTGATTATGGAGTGTTTTTTCAATTTTATAAAAAGAAGATTCTTGACCAAGTTAAAGTGCAAATAAACATGAAAAACATATAAAAGCAGGGGCTTATATAGGAAGTTATCAAGATGATGCTTTTGGGTGAACTTCAAATATTAGAAACTTTCATTATTCTTTTTATGTGTGATTCCATTAGGCGCTTAGAGCATGTGGAATGGTGGATGCTTCACTTATTTAGCATTGGAATAAATAAGCATCCACATTGTGGAGAGAAAATGGGAAACACAATGAAAACAACATTCATAGAATCCCAATATATGAACATATGTAGAAAAGGAAAGTCCAAACCCTAATATAGCCATAATGGTTTTTGTGAAGGATGACACATTTCACCTTCAGGCTAGGAGTTCATATGTTAAGAAGGGAGCTATGGCGTATCCCAGAGGCGGCTCTGGATGTGGGGGAATGAGTTGTTGAAACATGATACAAAAGAGATTGAAGCTAGATTATTGGATAATAAGGAAGAAGAACATGATACACTCAAGTTACTTGTGCCACAAGATATTGTAGCTTAGGGTGTTTTAGAGTTAGTTACACCATGTAACTAACTCCCTTAATTCTATGAGAAGTTAGTTATGTTACAATGAAGCAAATACACAACAGTATAGAGTGTACCTTCAGTAACAAACTATAAAACCATATAATAGCTTCATTTACAAGTTAATGGGAATTTTACTTATTCTTCATCATGTTTTCTCTCATTTTCTCTCCCTTTCTATCATTTTCTTCTTCATTCAATATGACTGGCATCAGTTTCAACGCAAGTTGGATGAGATTATCCTCTTAGTGGCTTATTGCAAAGTTAGATCGCAGAATCAGAACCCTATCACAGTCCACAATGGATGCCTCTTCAACAATATCAAAGCGCACAATGAGGAGAAATGGCATAAAGTTGCAAAACAAGGGTGTAAAACTTTAGGATCTAAGCACTTCGACCCACGGCTGTGTCGAAGCAAGGGGAAACCAGACAAAGAAAGACTATATTGGGTGAGAAACCAAGAAGACTTAGAGAGTGTGTAGGAAAAATAAATCTCCATCAAACCTTAGCCGTAACAAAGGTTGGGAGAGGGTTAGTGAGATGTCATAACTTCTCTCTAGAAAACATTTAGATCCCACCCTTTTAAGGGATTTTAAAAAACTCGTATTTAGTTTCAACTCAACAACTACAATCCATCCCAAGTTCCAAACATTCATTCAATTTCATCCCTACCACACCAACTACTACAAATGAAAGGCATAAAATCCATTCATACAGAGAAAACCGAACACAGAGAAACCCATTAACACTAGTTGTTGACTTGTTGTATAAGTTATGATTATGAATTTTAGTTTGGGTTTTGTCGTAATTTGTTGCTGGTTGTAGTTTGGGACGGTGATTCACTGCAATCAGAAAAAACACACATTCACACAATCAAACAAATTTCAGCCCTACGATTCACTCAACAGTTTAGATAAACACTTTTTTTTAATGATATCGGTTTTTTTCCCGCAATTTTAATTTTTGGGTTGCCATTTTTGTTCTTTAAAAACCCTAAGAATATCTATATCGACAAAAAACTATCTTATAAATATTGTCACATCATTAATGAACTACAACTTCTGGTGATCTTCAGCTTCTAATGAGATACTTCTGATGAACTTGCTTCTCATGACGTTATCACTTCAGGAGCACTTTGTCTTCAGGAGCACTTTGACTTCAGGATCAGTTCTCTTCAGACGCTTTAAGCTTCCTTTTTGTTGATTCCTTTGCTCTCTTTTGTTCTTCTAAAACCTAATAATGAACTCAAATCTTTTTCTATGGTCCTGTACACTTGAACAAATATTAGCATATCCAATTGACAATTTTTAATACCTTGTTATCATCAAAACTCTCAAGAGGTAGTGTTAAACACATTTTGTTCCAACATTCTCCCCCTTTTTGATGATGACAAACATTAGTATTTAAAATGTTCAATTGTTGTTAATCTAATTAACAAGTTGACTATTAGGGTATGAGATTTGTAAGCTCCCCCTGAGTCCAATAGTACTATAAGGTGAGGTTTGTAAGCTCCCCCTGAGTTCTATTATTGTTAATTAAATTCATCATTTAAAAAAAAAATAATAACTCTCAGAATATTCTCACATGATCATCTACTCCCTCTTTAAAAGACTAAGAGATAAGAAGAATGTCCTATTAATTTAAATTGCTTTGAAGTTAAATTAATGGAGGCTCAGAGCCTGTAAATACTATACATCTACTCCCCCTTTTGTCATCAACAAAAAGTATAAAAGAAAACAAAAAGAAGAGATGAGAAAAAATGAAGTGAGAAAATATAAGAAGTATGATCAGAACACATAATATAATGAAATTTATATTCAGAAGCATATGAATTGTTAAGAAGAACATAGATCAAACAGTAATCCAGAAGCATAAACAAGTTCAAAAGCCATTTATATGAAGATATACAAATAATGGAAATAAAACAAGCCAGATGGTGTGAAACTAAGGTTGGGCTTGTTTTTGAAACATCTCCATCATCTGTTTCATCATTCTGTTAGTTTCTTCTGCTTGTTCCTTCATTTCCTTCTTGAATTCATCATTTCTCCTTATGAGATTCTCTTCCCTGATTCTGGCTTCTTCCAGCTTGGCTTCAGTAGCAGTCTTGTATTCCAACTAGAAGTAGTTTCTGCTCCAGAAGCTCTTTCTTGAGTTGTTTGTTTTCCTTTTATAGGAGAGTGTTCTTTTGCATAAGGGCCAGTTCAGTAGAGGCTTCCTTGAGATTTATCTTGTTTAACCAATTTAAATTAAGCTCTCTTGGGTGTATACTTGATGGAATGAAATCAGAAGCATTCCTTGCTCTTAAGCACAGATGAGTCTTCACCCAAGTTTTAAGAACTTTTACTTCATGCAGATTACTGACAACTCCCTTCAGCCAGTCTTGAAGCTTTGTGTAAGCAGTGGCTTGAGCATCAAGATAGGTTCTTTGTAGCTTTGTCAAGACATATTCTACTCTGTCTTACAATCTTAACCACAACTTCTCATAGTTGTCCTCATGAATGAGGTTTATCCTAGCTTGAACCAGATTGTTCAGCTCCTGAAAGATATTCTCACACACATCTGCCAGAATAGTTGAATCTAGGAACAGGGTGGGTGGAGAAGAGACATTTGTCTTGGCAAGAGCAACAGGTTGAATTGCTAAGTTTGAGGATGAGGGTTGGTCATTTATTGAGGGTTCAGTAGAAGTGTTGGTTGTTGGTTAAGAATGATTTGTTCAGGAACACTTAGTTCAGGAAGAAGTTGTTCAGAAACAACTAGTTCAGGAACAGGTCTAGAGATGAGAACAGAATCAAGGTTGGTTGAGTAGGGCATTTCTTGGTTAGGTTCATGTTGTTGGAAACTTTCTGTCATAACTTCATCAGAAGCTATGTCAGAGGCTTTTTCTAGGTTTGACTCATACTCAGGTAGTTCACCTGAATAATGATCTACAAGGTTCTGTATTATTGATAGTTCAAAGATTTCTGTTGTTGGAATTGTTTGTGTTGGAGAGGTAGGGTGAGGTGATGGTACATT
Source organism: Medicago lupulina (assembly GCA_958299785.1). NCBI lineage: Eukaryota > Viridiplantae > Streptophyta > Magnoliopsida > Fabales > Fabaceae > Medicago > Medicago lupulina. The sequence continues at coordinate 33,701,431 of OY283144.1, read as the reverse complement.
GATGTTTGCAGAATCTGTCTCTGTGTGGTCATCAACACCTTCTGCATCAGCAGGAATAGATTGAATAGGCTCAATCACAGGTGGTTGTAGGGGATGATCCGCAGGTAGATTTTTGCAAGCATCAATTCTCCTTTGTTGCAAGCCAATTAACCTCTCTTCAACAGAGGGATACATTGGCACAAAGGTATCACTTGTTGGCTTTTTATGAGTGTTGGTTGATGGTGATGGGGATAAAGTTTTGTTGAGTTTGGTGTATACTCTGTTTAGAGGTATATCATCTGTATCAGATGATGTTGATGAGGATGATGATAGGGAGGCTGGACTATACCTAGATTCAGAGGATGAACTAGATTCAACTTTAATAATTTCAGCAGGAGTGTGAGAATAAGAATTACCTTCAGGAGCTTCTGAAGCAACATGAACTTCTGAACATCCAGCTTCCTCTTGTTCAACCTCAATAGCTTCCATTAAATCAACAACCACTGCCATCTGCTGTAGGTTTTCAGTGAGTTCCAATCCCAGTTGAGCAGCTTCAATTGTAGATTCTTTGGTCAGAACCTTAGCAGGTATTTCAATTTCTTTGGCCAGCTGTAATGCCTTCTGCACAACAACATCCTCATCTTCTTCTTCTTCAGAAGCAATCTTGAATTTCCTGACAATTGGTTTCCTTTTCCTTTTAGGAATGGAGGGTTGAGCAGGTTGGGGTGGTGAAGGTACAACTTCCTTCCCACTTCTAGTCCTCTTGTTCATAACCTTGACTGGTTCCAAGTCCTGAACTTCCTTTTGAATTGTTGAACCATAACCAGTTGCTTCAGATGTTTTGTCGTCTTGGCCTTCTTGGCTTTCTTTGCTGGTTGTTCAGAGGCTTCATCAAGGTACTCAACCTTGGTAAGTGCCTTCCTCTTTGTCTTCCTGCTCTTTTCCATAGGCAGAGCACCACCATACATCTGATCAGGAATATCCTTCAGTTGGATATTCTCTCCAATGCTTTGCAGATGGTCATGGATGTAGTACAGCTGCACATCAACTGGATCTTGCTTGTAGATTGGAGGCAAGCCTTCCATGAGATTGGACATGGCTCTGGACTCCTTCATATCTATGTCTAGTTTCTTGATGTCTTCCTTCTTGATCAAGGCCATGTTCCCCAAAGTTCTTCCATTGATGATCTTACCAGTAACTGTACTGAGTTGTTGATCAATGAAGACTTTAGTTTCATCTAGGGCCTTCAGAATCCCTCCTTGATGTAGAATCTCTGAAATAAGTCTCCTATAGGGAACCCAGACTCTATTGTTCAGTTGACTTTCTCTCAGAGTCTTGATCATATACTTGAAGATATATTTGGGCACGTTTGCTATCTCCTTCTTGATGAAGAAGTGCAAGAACACCCTATGTTCCAATGAAGGTTGGTCAGAACCTCCTCCTTTGTGTAGAAGGTTTTCATTCTGTATCTTTAGGGGCATCTTCTTTTCCATAGACAGACTGTTGTAGGCACTTTTCTTTTTGCTGTTAAACATGGTTTGATGAACACCTTCATTCCATGGACTCTTTTTGTTGTTGTCCAAACCATCTTTGAAACTGCCTTCAGAAGCCTTTTTGATACACAATTACATCTTGGGAGATGAAAACTGGAATCCCCATGATGCTTGACTTGATTTCTGTGTCAACAAAAGATTCGAGACCCATATCTTCTCTTGATTTCCTTTCGAAAGTAGGATCAATCAATATCTTCTCTGTTTATTTCAATTTTGCAGCTTTCTTGTCATAAACATGCGCTCTAACCCAAAAGTGTCTAACCAGATTTTCATAGGTTGGACCAATCAGCATATTGAAGTAATCCATGAGACCTTGAGCTTCATAGTAACTTCTGATGTCACAGCCATGGTGTGCTAAAGAGATGAAATCAACCGGTCTCTCAACTTGAACGTTTAAAGCCCACTCTTCTAGAGACATAGTTCTTCCCTTTATATCATATGCTGGAGTTTCTTGTTGCGTAGAAGTTCCTTGTGTAGTATCTTGCATAGCTGATTCTTGTTTTGCTTCACAAACAAACACATCATTAATGACAATTGGGGGCGCGAGAAAGTACATTCAAAACATAACATCATCATAGCCCTTCTTAAGTTATACACCAATACAAATAAGCCACGTCAGATAACTTCAGATGCGCTGTCAAGTTAGTGGGATAGGTGTTACCAGAAAAAACTCCAACGTTTCCACTAGCTCTGCCATTCAGAAGCAAAAATCCAGCTTCTGAAGTTAAAATGCTGATGTCATCTTCAGAAGCACATTTTCCTCAGAATCTTAATTAAGAGCTTCTGATGGACCATAGCTTCTGAACTAACTTCAGGTCCTAACTTCTAGTTCAGGAGTAAGCAATTTTAATCAGACACAAAGTGCATGTTCAAATTTTTCTTTATAAAATCAAATATTTCCACAATTAAAGGTGTAGTGAATATATCAGCCCACTGATGTTCAGTATCAATGAATTGTATATCCAAGATTCCTTTTTGAACATAATCTCTAATAAAATGGTGTTTGATTTCAATATGTTTGGCTCTTGAATGTAGAATTGGATTCTTTGACAAACAAATAGCAGCAGTATTATCACAATAAATGGGAATACTGTTAGCATTAATCTGATAATCTTCCAACTGATGTTTCATCCAGAGTAGTTGTGTACAACAACTTGCAGCTGAGATGTATTCTGCTTCTACTATAGACATTGTAGGGGAGAAAAACACAAGAAGGGGGGGGGGGGTTGAATTGTGTTAGCTTTTTCTTCGTTTTCTCTAAAGTTAGAACACAGACCAGAAGCAGTTAGGAACGGCTTCTGAAGTGATGTTCAAAACTAGAAATGCAACGGATAAAAACAGAGAGAAGGAGAGAAAAAGACACAAAGCAATTTATACAGGTTCCTTCCACAAACCGGAAGTAGTCCTGTCCCCGTTGCACTTCCAAGGAGAGTTCACTAAATGTAATATCTGATTACAAATGCTCAAGCACAACTGCAAGAGACTTCCAATGCTCAAGAACACAATCAAGAGACTTCTAATGCTCAAGCACAATTGCAAGAGACTTCTATCAAACAAAATTACAAAGAAAATGTTTGAGGTTGAACACTTGATATACAATCAGTGGTGTTCAGAATACAAATCAAATACAGACTCTTAAGACTTTAGAATTTCTAAGATATGAACTTGAAAACTGAAATTCTAAGTGAACTTTTGGATGCTGAACAATTTGACAGAGTTTTGGCGCTTTCAAAATGTTGTTGAGTCTTGTTGTTCTTCAAGTATTCACTCCTTTATATAAAGGTGTGAATTTGAATGTTGTAAGTGCCAACACATCCAAAAAGAGTCGTTTGTTGAAGCTTGATCTTTCACCAATGATTCCTTGCCTGATTAAGATATTGTCCTATGAAGGATCAATTTCAAATCCATTCCAATTGTGAAGGAACATTGTTGCAGGCGTGGTTGTATTTCAGAGCTGTTATCTTGTCTTGTAGCAGAGACACAAAACAGAGTGGTGGAGAAGGTGGTTGTACAGTTCGTACAAAGTACAATGTCAACGCTCTTTGTATTTTACCACCCAAATGTCTTTAAATCCTTTTGAAATGACCATTGCATTATTCCATTAGTCTTCTGCCAATCTTAGATGAACTTCGATCCATGAAACAACTCTTAAAGCTTCAAATTCTGTGACTTCTAACAAACTTCAGCTTCTGGTGAAATGTAGCTTCTGATGAAGCAGCTTCTGATGACATCATCACTCCAGGAGCACTCTGTCTTCAGGAGCACTTGACTTCAGGAGCACTTCTCTTTAGATGCTTTAAGCTTCCTTTTTGTTGATTTCTTTGCTCTCTTTTGTTCATTTAGAACCTTTGTAAGATGTAAATTTTGTCTATGGTCCTGTACACTTGAACAAATATTAGCAATTCCAATTGTCAATTTTTAATACCTTGTTATCATCAAAACTCTTTAAGGATTATTGTTAAGCATATTTTGTTCCAACAGACATAGCAGTGGTTGCTTGTCTTTTGCTAGCCCAAGATATCAGATTCTCTCCTAGGAACTGACAGTTGCCACTGGTTGATTTTCTTTCAATCTTATCACCAGCATAGTCAGCATCACAGAATCCAACCAACTGATAATCTAGGGATTTCCTATAAAGGAGTCCAAGATTAGTTATTCCTTTCAGATACCTGAAGATTCTTTTAACAACTGTTAAATGAGATTCTCTAGGATCTGACTGGAATCTTGCACACAAGCATACATTGAATAAAATATCTGGCCTAGATGCAGTGAGGTATAACAGAGAACCAATCATACCTCTATACAGCTTTTGATCTTCCTTTGATCTAGTATCTTCTAAAGGTGAGAAAAACACAAGAAGGGGGGGTTGAATTATGTTGGCTTTTTCTTCGTTTTCTCCTAAGCTGAAAGACACTGATCAGAAGCAGTTCAAGAACAGCTTCTGAGGTGATGTTCAGAACTAGGTTGCAGCGGATAAAAACAGAGAGAGAAAAGGAAGAAAGACATAAAGAAATTATACAGGTTCCTTCCACAAACCAGAAGTAGTCCTGTCCCCCTTGCACTAAGGAGAGTTCACTATAATGTAATATCTGATTACAAATGCTCACTGCTAAACTTAGCAAGAGACTTCAAATGCTCAAGCACAACTGCAAAAGACTTCCTATGCTCCTGAACACAATCAAGAGACTTCTATGCTCAAGCACAAAAGAAAGAGACTTCTAATCAAACATAATTACAAAGAAAAGTGTTTGACACTGAACACTTGATATACAATCAGAGGTGCTCACAATACAAATAACATACAAAGTCTTAAGACTTTAGAATTTCTAAGATATGAACTTTGAGAAGAAATTCTAAGTGAACTTTTGGATGCTGAAAAAATTTGACTGAGTTTTTGCGTTTTCAAATTGTTGTTGAGTCTTATATGTTCTTCAAGTCTTCACTCCTTTATATAGAGGTGTGAGATGAACGTTGTGAATTGCCAGCACATCTAAAAAGAGTCATTTGAAGCTTTGATCAATCTATGAGTTGTCCTATGAAGGATCAATTTCAAATCCATTCCAAGTATGTAGAAACATTGTTGCAGGAAGAGTTGTTATCCTTGTCTTGTAGTAGAGACAAACTCTGAGTAGTGGAGGTAGAGTTGAAGAAGAGGTTAACTTCAGCGCCTGTGTTGATTTTTCCAAATCCGAAGGAATCTTTTGTTGTGTATTGTCATGCTTCGAAGATGGGTCTTGGTGGTGTGTTAATGCAGAATCGTCAAGTTGTGGCTTATGCATCGAGGCAGTTGAAAGTGCATGAGAAGAATTATCTGACTCACAATTTGGAATTGGCGGCAGTTGTGTTTGTGTTGAAGATATGGAGGCATTATTTGTATGGTTCTAAGTTTGAAGTGTTCAGTGACCACAAGAGTTTGAAGTATTTGTTTGATCAGAAGGAGTTGAATTTGAGGTAGAGACGGTGGTTAAAGTTTCTTAAGGATTACGATTTTCAGTTAAGTTATCATCTAGGAAAGGCGAATGTGGTGGCAGATGCCTTGAGTAGAAAGTCCTTGCATATGTCTGCTTTGATGGTTAAAAAGTTGGAGTTGATTGAGCAGTTTTGAGATTTGAGTTTGGTTTGTGAGTTGACGCCTGAAAGTGTGAAGTTGGGAATGTTGAAGCGGACGAGTAATATTTTGGAAGAGATCAAAGTTGGTCAGAAAGAGGATTTGGAACTTGTAGATCGTGTGGTGTTAGTCAAGCAAGGTAAAGGTGTGGACTTTAGATTGGATGAGCATGGTGTCTTGAGGTTTCGTGATCGAGTGTGTGTGCCGGATGCGACATAACTTAAGAAGAGTATTTTGGACGAAGGTCATAAGAGTAGTTTGAGTATTCATCCAGGAGCGACGAAGATGAATCAGGATCTAAATACGTTGTTTTGGTGGCCTGGAATGAAGAAGGATATAACAGAGTCTGTGTATGTTTGTTTGGTTTGTCAGAAGTCGAAGATTGAACAACAGAAATCGTCAGGTTTGATGCAACCGTTGTTTGTGCCAGAGTGGAAGTGGGATAGTATCTCAATGGACTTTGTTGGAGCTTTGCCGAACACTATGAAGGGTTTTGATTCGATTTGGGTGATTGTTGATCGGTTGACGAAGTCAGCGCATTTTATTCCTATCAAGACCGGTATGTCTGTAGCGAGGTTGGCTGAGATCTACATTGAGCAGATTGTCATGTTGCATGGTATTCCTTCTAGCATTGTGTCGGATTCGGATCTGAGGTTTACTTCTAAGTTTTGGGAGAGTTTGCAAGCTGCTTTGGGAACTAAGTTAAGGTTGAGTTCTGCTTATCATCCTCAAACTGATGGTCAGACAGAGAGGATTATTCAGAGTTTGGAAGACTTGTTGAGAGCTTGTGTTTTGGAGCAAGGTGTCAGTTGGGTCGAATGTTTACCGTTGATTGAGTTTACTTACAACAACAGTTTTCATTCTAGTATCGGAATGACACCGTTTGAGGCTTTGTATGGACGGAGGTATAGGACGCCGTTGTGTTGGTATGAGACAGGTGAAAGTGCTTTGTTAGGACCGGATGTTGTGCAAGAGACGACCGAGAAGGTCAAGATGATTCAAAAGAAGGTGAAAGCGTCTCAGAGTAGGCAGAAGAGTTATCACGATAAGAGGAGAAAGGATATTGAGTTTCAAGTTGGTGATCATGTGTTCTTGAGAGTGAACCCTATCACCGGTGTTGGACGTGCTTTGAAGTGTCGGAAGTTGACACCGTGTTTTGTTGGACCGTTTGAGATTGTTGAGAAAGTTGGAGTTGTAGCGTATCGGATTGCGTTAACTCCATTGTTGTCGAATCTTCATGATGTGTTTCATGTGTCCCAGTTGCGGAAGTACATGTATGACGAGTCTCATGTGATTCAAGTGGTTGAGTTGGAAGTAAGAGATAATTTGACAGTTGAAGATCGAGAGGTGAAGCGTTTGAGAGGCAAGGAGATCGTTTTGGTGAAGGTGATTTAGATTGGACCAACTGGCGAGAGTGCTACTTGGGAATCAGAGAGTAGGACGAAGGATTCATATCCGGAGTTGTTTCCTTCAGGTAATTTTTTAGGGCGAAAATTCTTTTAGGGAGAGAGAGTTGTAACAACTCGATTTTTCGCTAATTTTATTTTTATGTGTTTATATATGCTTGTGTGTGATTATTTATCTTTGGGTGTAATTTCTTGGGTTTTCGTGTTAGAAGGGTATTTTGGTCTTTTGGTGAGCAAGGGTAATTTAGTAATTCCATGGTGTAGATTATTTATAGTGTTTCAAGTGGGAACCATTTATTTATATTAAGTTGTTAAGTGGGTTGTGGTAATTAATTAGAGCCGGTGTTTACTCGTTATTTTACCGTAAAAGAGTAGAAACTTGTAGAATAGATTAATTAGAACTTTGAACCCATAAAACATTTTGAGAGTTAGGCCCATTAGTGGTGTGTCTATACAACCCATGTCTTAAGAGAAAACTAGGGTTAGAGCATTCATTTTCACAACATTGGAAAGAGGTAGAGAGAGAAAAGCTAGAGAAAGAGGAGAAAAGGATTAGAAGATAAAAAGCTTGAAGAGCAAGAAGGGATTGAGGATTCTAGGAGCTAAAGTGAGGCTAAGGCTAGGAATCTTGGAGATTGAGGTAAGGGGGATAGTATTCAAGCATAATCTTTTCATTTTAATCTCTTTTATACCCATGTTCAAAAGTGCTTAATTGAATAAGTGATTATTTTGAGCTTAGTTGTAGAAATTCGTGCTTAATTTTGATGCTATGTTTAAGTATGTGAATTGAATGATAATTGTGTTGTTGATGTTGAATTTGTATGCTTGAAATGTATATATATGAGTATGTTTGGTGTTTGTACAAAATTGATGGAGAATGATGTTATGGTTGTTAAATTGTGGATGATTTCATGATTAAATGTTGTTGTTGTTGTTGTGGAATGTGTTGTTGATGACTTGATGCATTGGGTGTTCATAATTGCGGATTGGTGATGTGAATTGGGTTGTTGTTGAAAGTTTTGGTGAAACTTTGTTGGATTGTTTAATTATGTTGAAATGATGTTTTAATTTCAAGTTTTGTGTAACTTTGAGTGCCTTTTTATGTATCAATACATGTAAACAACTTTTCGGACGAGTTTGGATAATTGGAAGATCAAAATTTGGTATTTGGGTGAAAAAGGGTTGGAACCCGTAACATTTTTGACATAACAGATGACTGTTCGCTTAAGCGAACGGTAAGCGAACAACCACTGTAAGCTACTGGAACTTTTTTGCTTAAGCGAGCAGACCTTCGCTTAAGCGAGCAGTGCCCAGTTCAACATTTCTTTGTTTTTCGTTTCGGGCACTTGAGGACCAATCCGGGATTTCTAAAATGTTTCTTTTGACTTGTTTAATCTCTGTTTATACACTTAAACCTATTGGAACATCTTATGGATCGAATTGGACTTGATTTTGTGAATTGAACTTAACTTTTGAAATATGTCCAAGAACGCCGATTTTTCCGAAGCTTGTTTTTCTCAAGAGAATGAAGTAGGATTAAGGATGTATACTAATTACATGATTTCTAAAAATGGTTTTGCTTGATTTCATTGAGAGTTAACTTGCTTTGCTTTGAAAATGGAATTCTTTTGGAGGAGTGGTAAAGTGAGACGAACTATGTGATTTGTATGATTTCGTAGTAATTGGCCGGTGAAATGCACATGTATGCACAACTACACTCATATGTGATTAATGTGTATACATAGTTGTGGCAATGAGTTGTTTTCTTAGTTTTTGGTTCAATTGTCTTAGTTGTTTCAAAGTTGTGAAATATGAGACGAACTTGGTTGAATATAATCTTTGAATCCGATTACCTTGAAAATCTTTTATGAATAGTATGATATGAATAAATGAAGATGTATGAATGATTGATGGGTGTTGAATATGATGTTTATCATAATGTGGTGTATTTTCTCCTTTACTTGAATTGTGAGAATTATATGAAGTTGTTGAATTACTATGGTGATGTTGTTGGTGTTTATATATGTTATGTACATATATGTTGTTGGTGAATTTTCTTACATGCTATTGGTGTTGAATTGTTGGTGTAAGCATGTATTGAAATATGTTGGTGTGGATTGTTGAAGTTGTATGAAAATATGCATTGTTGTTGTTGAGTCATAGGTCCACACACTGTTGATGTCGGATTTCATATCCATGCTGGTGACGAATACTTTGTATTCAATTATTCGGGTTGATTATTCGGGTTGCTTATGATATTCAGTTGGCATCAGAGGTGACGACCTCAGAGTTGATTTGGTACCACACATTTCTAGAGTCGGTCTAGGCACATTGCATGTTTAGATAAACGTTTATGTGTTTGGTGTAAATTACGTGTTTGGTGTTGTCGTGTGCTTGGTGATTATTTTGTGATCGATGAATGATATACTTGTTGAAAATTCTTGGTGACAATTTGGTGAATATTTGAAGATGTACATATGTTGGTGTTTATGAACCATGAAATATTATGATGATTGATTATTCCTGTTTATACATTTTGATTATGATTGATGTGAAGCTAACCCCCAGTGGTCTGTGGTGGACCACCTACCTATTTGTATGAATGGGTAGACGGCATGCAGGATTAGTTGATTTGCTTGCTTGGTGAGTTGCTTGAGGATAACGGGAGCTTCCTCCATTTTCTTTCAGTTGATAGAGTCTTAGATAGGCTCTGATCTAGGATTTGTCTTTTACTATGTTGAGACTTTACCCATGTGTCGAGATTTGGATATTATTTTATATGGATGTATTTATGAGTTGATGACATGGCTACTTGAGGTGTATGCTATATTTCCGCTGTGATGTTTTATTGTTGAAATGTTTATGTCTGTCTATTGTGAATTATTTGAAGACGTGACGTCTATTTCTTGAATATTTATTATATTCGCGTGATTTATCGCTTTAATAGAAGTAGGGCGTTACGGGTCCTAGTAACCCGAAAGGGTTTGGTGATTCAAAAACTTGAAAGGGTCTGGTTACTCCAACATATTGGACTCATCCCTCGATCTGGGTTGTTACGCGTCTGTTTGAAACTTTTGTGTTTGGTGGTCTTCCTTGATTCACTGATATTTCCAGATTTGTTGAGATCTGCAAATTTCAAGGCTTCATGGCTGCCTACACTCTGGTACTTCATGCTCGACAGAGTATTTTTATGCTTGCTGCTTGTTCAAGGAGTTGTTGGTACTTGGATTTTGATACCTGATACGGCCGCAAGTGCACGACTGTGTGTCGGTTTTAGTATAAAAAGGATGTCGTATCCACATAGACCAATTTAGCAACTACCGAAGTTCGCTGCTACTATGTTTATCTAAGGCGAAAAAAAATATTTTGGAATTTGTGCGGAATAAAATATATTTTAATTAATTAATAAACGAGTAGAGACCAAAACGACAGTTTCCGTCGACTTCCGTCACTCAAGTAAATCACGCTAATTAAATGGTAACGAGACAATTAAAACTTCTTGTAGAAATTTATCGAACAAGAGACAAAGTTTGCTTTCGCAACACGTTGTCGGAATATGTAGACGCGTAACCACCTACTTTCGTAGCGTATAATTACAGGCCTAAAAATTCTTTTTTCTAAATTCAATAAACTCTTCATTAAAAGAAGAGAAATGCTTTCGCTTTAACCTCTTCGATTAAAAATTTGATATTTTTCTAAGTTGGATATCGTTTTCGCTCTTTCGATGCGTAAACGATATCTCGGTATCTCTACTTTCGTAGTAGATTTTTAATAATTATAAAACAAAATTTTTCAAAAACAATTATTTAAATTCTCATTACACAAAAAGAAGCGCGTAATTTACATGAGTTATGTCGGTATGACGGAACCTCGTTTTGGACTCAAATGAGACTACTCGCACATAATTATATTAAGCACACAAAATGTTAATTGATTCATGCTAAAAGAAAATGAATTATACCCGTAAAAATCTGGCCACTTTAATTGAGTATATATCCCTCGAACAATTCGATGTTGTAGACTGCTAAATGAGGAACTGTGCTGCAAAACAATGGACTAAACAAACAAACAAACAAATAATAACTAGGCACAAAAACGTGAGGTGCTTGTACCTACAGTAGCCAAACAGAAATATACATTACGCAGCAGATAGAGAAATATATAGAGTACGACACCAGGTTAGCAGGCAGCAAGCAATAATTAAATGGAATTGAAACCGAACAGTAATTCAAGCAATGAAAATATATGGATCATATGGCAATAACAATTCTCAATTAAGGTAGATATGCGCAGCACACCTAGAGTAATTGGGATTGAAATATTGAGTAGCAGCAAAATAAAATAAGGATTGAAATTGGAATTGAATATATGATAAAGAGGCAAAGCAGCAATGGAATTAAATAAATAAGTGCAGTAACAAGAAATTGAACGTGAATTTAAAATAAAAACAAAGGGGAATTAATACTAGGAATTATATAGAAAACAAGGTTCTGAAACTTTGTATTCTAATGCCATGGCTACGGTTTCAAAAGAAATAATAAAATAAAACTCAAATTGAAAATCTAGGATTCTCAAATCAATTTGTACAGCCGCTAGGGTTCTTTAGAAATAAAACTGAAACTAAAAACTAGAGATGAAGTGTAAAACTAGAGCTAAAAAACGTGACAGTTCATCTCATCAGTTGAGCCCCTTTTATATCATTCAATCTAACTGGATTCCTCATACTTGTGTCCAAAGATGTGGGAATGGATTGGCATAAAATCTCAATTTTTTTAGGAAGCTTTTGTTGCTGAACGTGTGACCTTTCTGTCTTGCTGATCTCAATTGGGTGTGATGTCAGCATGATGTCATTACTAGCTCAAGTTGCTCTTTTCACCTCCTTCTTGATTATTCTACTTTTGACACCCTCGTTACCTGAAACACAACGAAATACTAGCCATAAGACATGCAAAGCACAATAAACGACCCGAAAATAAATAAAAATTAAACTATTTAAACAATGTATTTTGCATGCTATCAATACCGTGTTGACAGTCGATCCATTCTCCGTGTTTAAAACCTGTATGTTTTCGCAGATGTTCACTCTTCATAATTTTTTGTAACTTGGTTTCGCGCCTGTACGCAGACTCGCTAGGTTGCCTCCGTGATTAGTGAATTTTTGTTACAATAGATTAGGTATGTTTCATTTTATATTGTTTATCACGATGTATTTCCGTTTAGGTTGTATAGGGTCAGGTTTGATGTCCCCCCAATCTTTATATCTCCCCTTCTTTTTAATTTAGTTATCTTTTTGCCTAAAAAAGAAAAAACAAATGTAGCATACATGTTTTTTTAGGATGGGGGAGGGAGGAGAAGTTTGGAAATGACCTAGGAGATTGTTGCCTTGAGATGAGCAAGAAACAAGGAGGGAATGTTGTGCTCTTTTATTACCAATTGTTTTGCATGCTAATATGAATGACATGTGGAATTTGACAACTTCATGCCTTATTAAAATACAATGTTGCTAGTGTTTACAACAATTAAGTTCCATCAGCCACACTATTAAAAACAAGAACACCGGGAATAAGGCTCAGTGTAAGACATTAAATTTTAGAGAAATGATATTTGTAGAATTATTTTGTGACAACTTTTGAGACCATCATCTCTCATACACTCATTATGTTTTTACTTTCTCTCTGTTATCTTTGTTTTCGTGTCAATACATACATTTATTTCTATACTCTTGGTTGTCTCATAAGTTATACAAAAAATGATTGTCCAAATAATATACCTCTAAATTTTAACACAATCTTCAACTTTGATGGAGGGATCTATCAAAAGGTCACACCTAATCATCTTAAAGAGGATGTAAGCTTGAAAAAAAAAATTGTAGAACGGTTGTCTTCTCTAAACACATGTTGGAATGAAATTTAAAGAAGAGATATTCTTGCATGAACTCTCACCCAACACATCATTCTTACACCCAACCAATAAAAAAATGACACATGTTATTAACTTTAAAAAAAATGTGATTTTAATATCCGCACGCCATCATTCATGCTAGATTAGTTCGTACATACAAGTTCAATATCCGCACGCCATCTAACATAAATCACATGACTCCCAAAAATAACTAATCAATACTTTTAACTTCTAAATATATAAACTACTAATGCAAAAAGCTAGTAGGGTTATTATCTTTTTTTATGGTAGCCCTTATGTTCTTAAGGAAATAGCCTCTGATAATCTAGAGTCCGGCTGTTTGATAAGTATTTTATGATCGGCAATTGTTTTACATATGAATTGAATTAAGGTTTCATGAATTATTTATCTTTTTTTTTTCAAAAAAAAAATGAATTATTTATCTTTTAGTGAAATTTGTTATTTTATTTTTTTTGAAATGGCTAAAAGAGAAATATATTAAAACAAACAAAAAAAGTCCCCCCAACACAAGGTGTATCAAAAAACTAAACAGTCATAACATTACAAACCAACTAACCACGAAAAACAAAGGAAGAAGAACAAGGAAACAACCGTTAAACAATACAAATCACCAAAAAAAAACCGTTAAACAATACAAATGGTTGTTCCTCCAAAAAAGATATTCGAAATCAATCAAAACATTATTAGGTTTCAGCAAAAAAAAACCTATAATTTGACCTTTTTCGCTTAACGCTTGAAAATGATTAGCCTTATTTTGAAAAATCATCTTGTTCCTTTCCTTCCATATTACTCAAATAACATAAATCCAGATAATAGTAAAAGTCATTCTAGCATTTTATGAATATCCGTCAAGATTGCTAAACAACAAATTACCATGAAAAATCATTACAACAACTAACCACCTGGAAATATAATACCAAATACTCCAAACACAACATAATTAGTGAATAAATGATGAATATCTTCCAAGCTACTGCAAACCGTCGAACAGTAAACATCAGAAACATCCAAAATATGTCGCCGATGTAAACTATCTTTAGTTGAAATTCTATTCTGCATTAACCTCCACACAAAGATATTGACTTTAAGCGCAATCATTTTAATCCACAACACATGCTTATAACATACATCAAAATCAGTCTCTACATCAGTAAAAAAAATTATAAGCACTTTAGACCGTATATCGTTGGAAAGAGTGAAGTCTCCAAACCCAACGATCGGCGACATTAACCTGCAAAGTAACAGAAGTCAATCTCTCCACACACTGTATCACCAACTCCAAACAACCTCCAACGCCACTTTCATGCCTTACTTATCATGCTTATCTTTTTATCATGCATTTTATAAATTTTTTTATTAGAGGAAGGTTCCTCTAAAAGTCAAATATCTTTGCTAGGCGTCTTTTGCGGAAGATAAATATAACATGTCCGAAGTTCGGCTGGATGTAAATATAACTTGATCTAAAATTGTTTCATTCAGAAATCAAACTCAAGTTTTTCTGAACCATTCTTTTTGGTAAACACTTGATTATAACAATTTAGGTATATATTTTTTTTTGGGTATAACAATTCAGGTATTGTTTGTACTCTTTTACACCGAAAATTTACCAAACCTGCCTAAACTAGTTTCTCTTATTTTTATGGGAAACAATTTTGGTGATATTTGTCTATGCAATCAACAAAGCACAGTAGGTGTTGTACACACAATTTTACAAAGATAAATATAAAATAATTAATAAATTGAAATTTGAAAATCATCTGCACATTCGTCAAAAAAGAATATCATCTGCAGTCTGCACATGTATGGGTTACCGTTTAGTTATTTTTATGTTTTTTTAATTTTGGTACAACGTTTAGTTATTTATTAAACCAGTTTGAGCTTGATAAAGGAGTTGAAATATCATAGAAATATAAATGAAATTATGAGGAAAATTAAAAAGTACCGAGATATTATTAAGTACAAATCAAACAATACGCTTAGTTGTCTCAATAAACTTAACTCTGTAGGTATAATGTATGCAGAGGTCGGGGTTCGAACCCAAGACATTTCACTCTACTTATTTCATCGAATGTTCACAAATGGACTAAAATTATATGACATTCATAAGTAACATAAACTTATATTTTTCAACTTATAATTGTTACTCACACGCACATACATTTGAAACAAATACACTTCATTTTTAGACCACGTAAACAAGAATATTGTGGACATTCAATGTCATTTCTGCAGCGGGTAAAACCTACGATGTCAAATAAGAATGAAAGATTATTAGTAATAGTAACAGGAGGCCAAACTGTGTGTATATTGTATAAAATAAAATTAGAAAAGATATGACTTACTACTATTGGTTACAACAAAAAATAAAGAAAGAAGGATTATAAAAGTATAAATAAATTTAAGAATTTGAGCCATATTTTTCGTCCTATCCATGCAATAAATTGAAAATTGTTTGATCCCTCTATAATAAAAATATCACGGTTTTTTAATTATAATTAAATAGATCTTAGTACTTCCAAGTTGCAAAAAGACAATTGCAAAATTGAATATTTTTAGGTGTCTCTTAGATACGTCAATGTGTCGTGTTCAATGACGGATGCATGTTGCTGCAATTGAGGGCCACTTCTGCTAGTTATTCTTTTAGGTTTAATTGCAGTTTTAACCCTTAATTTTCACAGAGTTACGATTTTAGCCCTCTAAGAATAAAAATTACAAAACGGCCTTCTAAATTTTGCATCTGTAGTAGTTTTGGCCCTCCAAGGCCAAAAAAAATTAAAAAAAAATAACATGTGGCACCTCACTTAGGGTGCCACGTCAGCGTAGACCGAGTCAAAATTGTTATTGGGAGCCAAAACTGCCACATATGCAAAACATAGGGGGCCGTTTTGTAGTTTTTTTTAGGGGGCCAAAATCACAACTTTGTAAAAGTTAGAGGGTTAAAACTGCAATTAAGCCTTTCTTTTATTTTATTTTGTTAAAAACTTTTGAGTAATTTTATTTTTTACCATTAAAAATGAAGTGTTACCCCCACAAAAAAGTTATTAGGTAAAATTCCAATATCATGTAAATATTAAGTCCCGAGTGTGTTTGGATGGGGAATGTTTTGAGGAATGTAATGTTTTGAGGGAATTCAAATACTTTGAGCCGAATTCCATTGATTGGATAATAATTTGAAGAATTTTTAAAATGATGGAAATTTATGAAGTATTTTGTTTAAATCAAATTTAGTGAATTTCAAATGACACCTAAAAGCTAAGAATTTCGAATTTCTTCGTTGTTATAATTTTTCAAATTTTGCATTTTGGTCCTCAAATTTTTTAATTTGACCCAATAAATTTTCAAAAATTGCAAATTGAGCCCTCAAAATTTTCAAAAATTATAATTTGACCCCTCAAATTTTTTGAAATTTACAAATTGACCCCAAATTTCAATTTTCAAATTTGGCCTAAAATATTTAAAATTTATAAAAGTTACCCAAAAATGATGACAATGAATTTTTTTATTACTCCATCCAAACAAAATAATTGAGAAATGGAAGTAATTTAATTTAATCATTTAAATTGCCTAGAATTCCAGATTCTCTAAAATTTCTCAATTACCTCATCCAAACACACTTTTATACTTAAAATATCAGTTTAACTACTTTTACCACTTTCTTATCCTTTGCGGAGGCCTTTTGAGCTGAATTGTTAAGAAGAATGAAAGAGCAAAGATTCTTAGTTTAAGCAAATCCCTAAGTGAGCCAAAATGATTCAAATGCGAGTAAGGCAGAAAATTTCATAATTATCACTATTAAGAATCCAATCAAATGCGCTCGGTGAACTGAAAGCCAGCCGATGAACGAATTTAGAAATCCTGTCAAATCTGAGCGAATAGAAGACGAGTTCTAATATACAATACAATATTTATTCCTAAATACAAGTTGTCTAAAATATCAAAATAAATTATTTTCAACTAAATATTGTACAAACAAAAAGTTTTTCAATACCAACTTAAAAGTTCGTTATGTGTTGTTCAGTGTCTTATACTCTTCTTTTAGTATTTACATTTTGACATATCAAAAGCATCCAAAGTGTTGATGTGTGTTGCCTCCTTCCTTTCATCTGTTGAACTCGTTTCTCAGCTTCATGCAACAGTCACTCTCGTTTTTCCGTTTCAGTCTGTTCGTTCAAGTCTTTATCTCCTAGCTTCCGTTTTATCATGTTGTACCTTTTCAGAATTGCAAACCCTTGTTTTGCCTTCCATTGTGCCTATCACACGTAACCATCTCTTTTCAATACTTGACCACAAAGTTTCCTTTTTATCAGAACATGAAGAAAATAAAAACAAAATCACCTAGCTTGGTGTGCACGTTAACTAATTAGATGCATCTATATTTACCATTCATTTCAGTTGTATTTACATTTCATCTAGTTAGTTAGAGTAGTTACTATGCGCTGGCACTTATGTGTATATAACCTCTTGTAATGAACTATCACAATCTAATGAAACAATATTACATCATTCTCTATTTTGAGCTTTTTCTCTCTTCATCCATGGCGGATTATTTTACTTTGACTTTTTAATTGGGTGAATCATATTGAAATCTTGTTTTCACAATTTTTCGTAAGAACAACAATTAAGTTCCATCAGCCACACTATTAAAAACAAGAACACCGGGAATAAGGCTTAGCATAAGACATTAAATTTTAGAGAAATGATATTTGTACAATTATTTTGTGACAATTTTTGAGACCATCATCTCTCATACACTCATTACGTTTTCACTTTCTCTCTGTTATTTTTGTTTTCGTGTCAATACATACATTTATTTCTATATTCTTAGTTGTCTCATAAGTTATACAAAAAATATTGTCCAAATAATAGACCTCTAAATTTTAACACAATCTTCAACTTTGATGGAGGGATCTATCAAAAGGTCACCCAACCAATAAAAAAATGACACATGTTATTAACTTTAAAAAAATGTGATTTTAATTAAGGAATTGGAAACATAAATGGTGGTGGGTGGTTCTTGTTGGTTAAAGAAAGTGGAAAAAGGAGAGAAAAATATTAAAAATAATGAGAAAAAATTCTGATATTAATTCTTTTTATTATTTTTAATGTGGTGTTAGATTTTAATTGGTTGAATATAAGAATGATGTGTTAGATAAAAGTTCACGTAGGAATTTCTCTTTAGAAAATATATTCCTTTAAACCAAAATTCGCTAAACCAAAATTCGCCATCAACATCAATATTCAATGGCTCAAGAAAGTATGTACGACCTTGTATGTCACGGTAGACTTACAACTCATGCTAGATTAGGTCGTACATACAAGTTCAATATCCGCACGCCATCTAACATAAATCACATGACTCCCAAAAATAACTAATCAATACTTTTAAGTTCTAAATATATAAATTACTAATGCAAAAAACTAGTAGTGTTATTATCTTTTTTTATGGTAACCCTTAGGTTCTTAAGGAAATAGCCTCTGATAATCTAGAGTCCGGCTGTTTGATAAGTATTTTATGATCGGCAATTGTTTTACATATGAATTGATTAAGGTTTCATGAATTATTTATCTTTTAGTGAAACTCGTTATTTTATTTTTTTGAAAATGCTAAAAGAGAAATATATTAAAACAAACAAAAAAAGTCCCCCCAACACAAGGTGTATCAAAAAACTAAACAGTCACAACATTACAAACCAACTAACCACGAAAAACAAAGGAAGAAGAACTAGGAAACAACTTTTAAACAATACAAATGGTTGTTCCTCTAAAAAAGATAATCGAAATCAATCAAAACATTATTAGGTTTTAGCAAAAAAAAAACCTATAATTTGACCTTTTTCGCTTAACGCTTGAAAATGATTAGCCTTATTTTGAAAAATCATCTTGTTCCTTTCCTTCTATTTTACTCAAATAACATAAATCCAGATAATAGTAAAAGTCATTCTAGCATTTTATTAATATCCGTCAAGACCGCTAAACAACAAATTACCATGAAAAATCATTACAACAACCTGGAAATATAATACCAAATCCTCCAAACACAACATAATTAGTGAATAAATGATGAATATCTTCGAAGCTACCGCAAACCGTCGAACAGTAAACATTAGAAACATCAAAAATATGTCGCCGATGTAAACTATCCTTAGTTGAAATTCTATTCTGCATTAACCTCCACACAAAGATATTGGCTTTAAGCGCAATCATTTTAATCCACAACACATGCTTATAGCATACATCAAAATCAGTAAAAAAATTATAAGCACTTTAGATCGTATATCATTGGAAAGAGTGAAGTCTCCAAACCCAATGATCAGCGACATTGACCTACAAAGTAACAGAAGTCAATCTCTCCACACACTCTATCACCAACTCCAAACAACCTCCTACGCCACTTTCATGCCTCATTATTCACACCCCAACCCAACTTATACATATCCGCCACCGTTACTAATTTATTTTCAGCTAGGTCATAAAGCCTACTAAAAGTATCATCTAACCACAGGTCACTTTAAAACGAAGTAGAAGACCCAGCTCCCACTTCACGTTGAATGTTATAGAACCAACACCCAACTTCTAGCATACCCGCCCCCTCCCTGACATGATTCAAATTCTTCCACCACAACAAACCTCCCCCCTCCTCCAAAACGTAGTCTCCCTCCGACCTCAACATACCTCACACATAAAACTTTATACCAAAAACTCTCCTTCTTCCAACACCCTCTAAACCAATTTACCAAGTAAAGATAAATTAAATTCCTTCAACCTCCTCACCCCCAAACAACCTTTCTCCTTTTACAAACATAAAATATCCAATTTAATCCAAGACATTTTCCTAATATCATCACCTCCACTCAGTGAAAAAACACTTAAAATAGAATTAGAAGAAGAAATGATACCTAATGGAGCTTTGAAGAAGGAAAGAAAATAAACGGTATGGAAGACAGAACAAACTCAAGAGAATCGACCGACCCCCAAAGATAAATTATACTCTTTCAACCTAACAATCTTCTTCTAACCCGCTCAATCAAAGGATTCAGAAATTGAATCTTTATAGGATATAGGGCAACCCAGATACAAAAAAGGGAGGCGTCCATGTTTATAGTTCAATACCAAAGCCACTTCATGCAACCACGACTCAACAACATTAACATCAAATAACATACTTTTATGGAAATTAATTGTTAAACTAGAAAGCTCCTCAAAATGATTAATACAACCTTCAAAGCTCTAACATTGGCCCAACTTTTAACTCTCACCAACAAAGTATCATTAACAAACTACAAATGAGAAACAGAAAAGGAGAAAGAGGGTCACCTTGACGAAACCCTCTTTCAAGCTTAAATTCACCAGTTGGGCCAGTGAAGCACATTAATCACTTGAACTCAATCATTTGGATTTTGTTGTGCTATTATGATAACTCTTTTAATTGAAATACACTCTTTTCGGTAAAAAAAATGCAGTTCTTTAAAAACAAAAACAAAATAAATGTACTTCACTTTGATTTTAGAATATTTTTTTCAAAAAAATTAATCAGAGTCGATTCATAATTTTTGAGAAATTTGATTTTTATGGTTTACTTTGTTTTTCACTAAGTTTTATTTTAACGATATGAAAAATAAAATAATGAAATTCTTTTTTTTTTTTGGTATATAATTAATGAATTTTTTTTTCCTCAAAAAAAAAAATAATGAATTTTTTTGGAAGATCATAAATAATGAAACTTAATCAGCATATATACGTTGTCACGTTTCCTTGTGATTTATTAGCCCATTGCTTGTTTTTCTTTTTTTAGCGATATTAGCCCATTACTTAAGTTGACTCATTAACAAAAATAAGTCATAAATTCAGTAGTGGGAACAATTTCTCACGCACCTTATTCAGATTCTAAAATCCAAAATATTTTAACATGTTTTGGAGGTTTTTATGGCGTTCATATTATATAATTTGAACTGCATAGGACGCGCGAGAAATCAATAGGGTGGGAAAAGAAGGAGTCTTACCTTTTCCACCCTATCCATTTCTCATGCGCCCCTTTTGTTTTAAAAAATGCTATGGGTTTTCAGATTCTATGATCAGAAATGAATTTTTCCCCAGTTTTGGGGTGGAAAATTGTGTTTTTCTCCAATTCGAATTATACAATTTCAAACATCTCCTAAATAGAGCACGTTTCTTTTTTTAATTATAAAATTCAAATACCCCTAAACATGTTTGTATCATATTTGATAGACATATTAAGAACCATAATAATCATCCTAACCCCTATATGTGTTTTAGGTCATTTTGGATGTTCTCGCCGTGTCTCATTCGAAAATCCGGTTTTTAGCTACTTGATCAGATTGCTCTGTGTCATACCCTAATTTTTGACCTAAGGTACCACTGACACGTGTCGTCGGACCCTGAATAATCACTGACTTTTCGAACGAAATTTCGACAGAGAGGTATTTTAAAATACCTCATTTTTGTTCCAATTCGGACCCTCTACTCTCTTTAATTTTATTTTTATTTTTAATTCTAATTTCCATCTTTTATTTAAGTTTTTAATTAACCTTAATTTTTGTTTTGTTAAAATCTTTATTTCCTTTTTAGTTTTAGTCTTTATCCTATTTTCTTTTATTATTATTATTATTATTATTATTATTATTATTATTATTATTATTATTATTATTATTATTATTATTGTCAAACGATAAGTCCAAAAACAGTCCAAATCCATAAACATGCATATTTATCTTTTTGTATATAAAAAAGAACCCAACAACACAATTTAGGGGCTGAAAATTCAATACCAAAACCTGCAAAGAAACACAATTTCACCACACACAAACAAGTTCAACTTGAGCCTTGCAACAATTACACGCACAAATCCATCACAAAATAACCAACATCACGACACCATCATTCATCAACCATCAACACAATTTTACGGCCTAAATTCACATAAACCAATTCTCAGAGGCTCACTTTCGTTCATAACCCGCATCAACATCACAAACACCAATTTTCGCACAAACAGCCGGCCAAACACCAATTTTCGCACAAACAGCGAGCCAAACACCAATTTTCGCACAAACAGCCAGCCAAACACCAATTTTCGCACAAACAGTAAACCAAACGGAAGGTTTTTTCTCAGACAGCAAACCAAACAGAAGGTTTTTTCCTCACAGACAGCAAACCAAACGGAAGGTTTTTCTCAGACAGCAAACCAAATAGAAGGTTTTTTCCTCACAGACAGCAAACCAAATGGAAGGTTTTTCTCAGACAGCAAACCAAAAAAAAGGTAATTTTCCCCTTTCCATTTCGGTCTCTAGACCTAGTCCCTTTGTTTTTGTTTTTTTCCTTCTCTTCTTTGTTTGCATGCATTTTTATTTTCTTTATTTTAATTCTGTATTTTTATTTTAATTATCATAACTATCACATGCATATTTAATTTTTGTCACTTATTTTTTTTTATCGTACTAATGTTAGAATGTAAATTAGGTCTTTATGTAAATTATTTATTTTTACGTTATTTATTTTATTGCAGACCGTAGAATGTATTAATAGGCTTTTATGTAATAGTTAGGTATATGTGTGCGTGTGTGTTTTATTTTTTCTCTAGTTTAGGTTAAAGGTTTTTGTGGTGATCTAACGTCACCACGAAATACCTACGTTTTATTTTCTTGCTCCGTTAGTTTTAATTTAATCAAAAAACAACACAAACATTCAAATAACAAAAAACACAAAAATATTTTCATAAACAAACCTTGATCCTAAATCAAGTGATCGTTTTTTAATTTTATTTTCTTAAATCAAACATCAATCAATTTAATTTTATCATGAGTGGTGAGTACTTGTATATATGTTCCCCTTCTTCTTTATCTTTTCTTCGTGAGTGGTGAGATAAAGTCCTACACCCGGGCTTGTGAGAAATTTAAGATAGGACGGCGGTATCATAGTCCCAGGCCAAGAGTACTCTTCGGTTTTGGCACATAAGAACCCCACTCAACGGAGGGATCTTGGAAGTATATTCGTCAACGTGAGTACTCGTGTTTGACACATTATTTTTGAGGGACCGTCGAAGTTGAGAACCTTAGTTACCCTTAACCCATCTTGGCCTTATAGGACGTAGTGCGGTGGCTAATCGAGAGTACTCTTGAATTGGTCGATACGCGATACTACACCCAAACGAGACTATCCTTCGGATGTTGTTGGAATGGGAGTACTCCCGTCACCCGATAAATGTTTGGAAGTGGTTGAAAACTTTGGGAACTTGGTAGAACCCGTGATACAGGTACAAATGAAATCATAGTCCTTACCACATGGAGTACTCACCCTTTGCTCCAACATTATTGGCCTAAAAGCCTAAACCATGTTTTTTAGCATAACCATGCATGCATGCATTCATTCATAAATACTTTTTCATTCATTAAAATATCGAAGGACTTATATAAAGTTTTAATTGTAAACATCATAGGGCATGACTCTCCCAACGAGGTACACTAGGCAATACAATTTCATAAAACCGGATCTCTTGAGCTTAAGGAAGCTAGGAAGAAAGGTGGCCTGCTCAGAACGCTTTCACCGAAACTATGGAAACTTGCTCGGTATCGTCAAAATGGATGTTGATGAAGGACTTCTCCAAACTTTTGCCCAGTTTTATGACATGGCCTATCACTGTTTTGGATTCCCGAATTACCAGTTGGTCCCTACCCTTGAGGAATACTCCCATTGGACCGATCTATTAATACTTGACAAAGTACCCTTCAGTGGTCTCGAAAAAACCCCTAAACACTCTGCCATTGCTACAGCTCTCCACTTTACGACCGCTGAGGTGAAAGCCCACCTCCAACCTAAGGGGAAACTCTTGTGCTTTTCAACCAACTTCCTTCACCAAAAAGCCGCCTTTTTCGACGAAACCTCCAACCATGATGCCTTTGATGCTATCCTCGCCCTACTCATCTATGGCCTTGTGCTTTTCCCTAAACTTAACAATTTTGTTGAAATTAATGCCATCCACATCTTCCTCTCAAAGAACCCTGTCCCTACTTTGTTAGCCGACACATACCATTCCATCCATGAACGCACCCTAGTGGGTCGTTGAACCATCCTTTGTTGTGCACCCTTGCTGTATAGGTGGATCACCTCCCATCTGCCCCGATCCCCTCGCTTCACGACCAATCCAGAAAACCTTCTTTGGTCCCAAAGGCTTATGTCCCTTACCCTAGCTGATGTAGTGTGGTACAATCTGGCCTATGATAAGGGAACTATCATTGACAGTTGTGGAGAATTCAACAACGTACCTCTTCTGGGTATACGTGGAGGAATCAACTATATCCCTGTTCTTGCTAGACGTCAGTTCAAGTACCCCATGGAAGAAAAACCTTGCAATATCCATCTAGAGAACGTGTATTATATCACAACCAAAATGACATCCGGGGTATGAGGGAACAAGGTGTACGAGCTTGGAATACTATTCGTAGAAGGGATAATGGCCAACTGGGAAGAAAGGCAAGTACCGTCCACGAATCCTACACCCAATGGGTCATCGATAAAGCTACGCAATTTGGGATGCCTTACGAGCTACCGAGGTTTCCGTCTGCCATCACTCCAGCACCACCTATGCCTATGACCTTTGATACCGAGAAGGAGTACCAGAAACGGATAACTGAATTGACCCATGAAAGTGCCACTTGGAAGAGGAGGTACGATGGAACTATGCTCCAGATGGAAACAATGAGTGGACAGTTGGAACAGAAGGATTGTGAAATCCTCAAACAAAGACGACAAATGATCGAGAGGGATGAACTTCTCCTGGTCAAGGACAGGTTGCTCGACCGATATGCTAACAAGAAAAAGTGTATGGACTTCTTTTCCGGCGCACATTCTGACTCTGATGATCCACTGACCTAAAAAGCTTGAGAGATTTCTGGACTTGTTACTTGCTTTTTATAAGTCCTTCGATAAATAAAAATGTGTCTATTTTTGCATAAACATATCATGCATCATTTTGCATCCATAGTTTCTAGTCTGTAGTCAGTGTCTCACACTGTGTCTTTCCTATAAAGGGGTCAAGTCATCAGTAAAGTGGTCCGACTGTCCTCTTCCAAAGTCAACTCGCACCTACAACACTCGTGCAAACAATAAAAGAGAACGTATCAGTTTGAACAAAGAGATCCAAGAGCATTCACGAAGAGATAACAACGCTCCAGGTCGAGAGACTGAGTACCCGGGTGGTTTCACTGGTAGCTTCACAGAATCAGCTGCAGCAAAGGCCCGAGCGCCAACATCAAAAGCAACATCGACAACAGGCTCCAAGGATGCAGTTTGACCCAATCCCAATGACATATGCGGAGCTACTCCCCATTTTGCTCTAGAAGAGCCTTCTCCAAACTAAAGCGCCTCCTCGGGTGCCTAACGAGTTGCCAGTTTGGTATCAACCTGACCTCTCTTGTGCCTTCCATCAAGGAGCACCCGACCATGACATCGAGCACTGTCGCTTTTGAAGATTGAAGTCCAGAAGCTGATTGAAGCCAATATCTTGATTTTCGAAGGCTGAACTCGGATGTACAAGTTAATCTACTACCGGATCATACTACCTAGTATTGCGACAAATAAAGTGGATAGCCGCAATTGTGTCGCTGTTGATGTTCCTTCTACTACTCAGTTGTTCAAATAATGTTTGTTTGCTTGTGTTACACTTTTTAAAAATCCTTTTGTCCCGCTCGAGACGAAAGTGAACTTGAGTAGGGCTTTTGGCTTTATGAATTGTCGTCATCAACACAAAGTCGTCTTGATCCCGACTTTTCTTTGTTTTATTTTGTGCTTTTTCTGGAAAAATGGTAATACAAAAAACCAAAAAAATTCTTTAATCATTCTGAAATAACTACATAATCATAACTTATACTTACTTGTCAAAATCAAAAATCAAATCATGCATTAATAAACCAGTTGAACACTTTAACCATGTGCTCTTTTCCAACTTTGAGTTCCCTGTGTCCGAAACTGGAAGAAGAGGAAGATGAAAAAGTTCCCGATGAAATTTCTCGCCTACTGGGGCATCTCAACCGTCAAAGTCGAAAACAAAAACATCAAGAAGAGTGTCCAGAAAGGGGCATTCACTTACAAAGACTGGCACAAGATGCTACCATCATACCTCAAGTGCACACTTCGATAGGGGCAACCCCCCTCCTTCCCTACGACATGGAAGTCGTTGAAGTCCTTGTCGACAGGAGTTCTGTTGAAATCCAAGCTTGATTGAACTTAAAAAACATGACGGCCTTGCACAACTATATCAAAAGAGGTTTAAACAAACTTCCAACAAGAAGGTTCGTCCCCGTGGATTTCAAGAAACCTTGTGTTAAAAAGACATTGTCTTTCCAACCAGACTCTATGGGCAAGTGGATGCCTAACTATGAGGACCCATGTGCGGTGACTCCTGTGACCACAAATGTTGACAAACCCACATGCCGGTGCAGTCAAAAAATACTTTGTCAAAAATCAATCAAAAAAATCAAAATAAAAAAAAAATCAAAAAAGCTCGATAAGTCGCAAACCTGAAAAGGCGACTTAGACAAAAATGAGCGTCTCGGTGGATTGAAAACCCAAAAGGGCGGTCCAGGAAAAAAATTAGAGACATGAACAAAAATAATTATCCTGATAGATTGAAAAACCCGCAAGGGAGATCTATGCAAAAGTTAAGGATCAAACGACAAAGTAACTGCATCAGTCAGGCACAACTCACTTAGGGCATCCAGTCGTCAAAAGGCCTCTGATTCAGAGCATCTGCAAATCAAAGACCCGAAACAGGGGCAATTCAAAGTTGTTAGGGAGGATAACGGTTATTGTGTTCAATGTACCTTTCCCATATATTTACCATTTTCCAAAATTTTCAAAATCTGTGGAGCCGTGCCAATGGCGAGTCACCACTCAATTCATCAAATTTGAGCCTGTGCCCATTTATTTGGAACTCTCATTTATTCTATTTGCAAAATTTCTTCTATTTTTGATGGCAATACTTGAAACAAAAATTTCAAAATACAAAACCTTTTTTACACCTTTTGAAAAGTGTGAACAACAAACACACTCTCTTTGAACTCATGAGTAGACGAAACGTGCATCATCATCCGCCTCGAGAACGGTTACATTCTGGAGGAGAAACATGGATAAGCATTGTAGAGAGGACCTCTGCTTCAAGCAAGATGCAGTCACAATCCAAAAATACAAAAAAAATGTGCAAAAAGAGCTCGCTAAGCTGAAAACCTGAAAAGGCGGCTTAGGCAATAGAGAGTGTCCCGGTGGACTGAAAACCCGAAAGAGCGGTCCAGGCAAAAATTAGGGACACAAAAAAGGAATATACTCCCGGTGGACTTAAAACCCAAAAGGGCGGTCCAGGCAAAAGTTAGGGATTTTCACAAACAAAAACAAAGAATGACTGCTAAAGCATGTCGAGGGAAGAACGCTCTGCGCCCATTTACAAATGGCGACTTCTCCCAGACCTTCGATCGGCAATGAGCTGGCTTCCCAAGGGGCATCAATTGCCACCGTGTGCCAGGTTTCACGCCGCCAATGGCCCGATTTATTCACAATAACATCAACTCCAAGGAAGTTTGCCGAGTGTTTGTACTGCGCTGTCAGTCCGCCTCCAATCTTACATGTCCTGTCTTGTTCCGTCGAGTCACTTGTCATATGCAGTTTATATGGTCGTTCAAGTCACATTCATACATTCATGCATCCACACATCAATACTTTCATATACTCACACATTCAAGCGTACACAACGCACCCATGCACACAATATCATATTATACATAATTGCATTAATCACCCAAAGTCTTGTTTCGTTGTATCCATTTAGTTTGGTCCCTTTTTTTTCTTCTTTTGCCAAGCAAATAGCTTGCAACCACCTTTTAATACCTTTTGTGCCAAGCGAATAGCT
Source organism: Medicago lupulina (assembly GCA_958299785.1). Lineage (NCBI taxonomy): Eukaryota > Viridiplantae > Streptophyta > Magnoliopsida > Fabales > Fabaceae > Medicago > Medicago lupulina. The sequence continues at coordinate 33,673,549 of OY283144.1, read as the reverse complement.
TGCAAACATCTTTGATACCTTTTGTGCCAAGCGAATAGCTTGCAAACATCTTTGATACATTTTCTGCCAAGCGAATTGCTTGCAAACATCTTTGATACATTTTGTGCTAAGCGAATAACTTGCAAACATCTTTAATACCGTTGTGCCAAGCGCATAGCTTGCAAATTACCTTTCAATTACCTCTCAAATTACCTTTCAAATACCTTTGTGTAAGGTTAATACCCTGCGATTACTTTTGTGCCAGGTTAATATCCTGCAAATACCTTTGTGCTAGGTTAATATCCTGCAAATACCTTTGTGCCAGGTTAATATCCTGCAAATACCTTTGTGTCAGGTTAATACCGTGCAATTACTTTTGTGCCAGGTTAATATCCTGCAAATACCTTTGTGCCAGGTTAATATCCTGCAAATACCTTTGTGTCAGTTTAATACCCTGCGATTACTTTTTGTGCCAGGTTAATATCCTGCAAATACCGTCGTGTGAGGTTAATACCCTGCAATTACCTTTTGTGCCAGGTTAATAGCCTGGGGATACCTTCGTGTCAAGCAAATAACTTGCAATACCCTTTTTTTCTCAAAAGAGTCATCCCTAGTGTGTCTGGACAAAATCATATCCTTTATAGTGTCTTACTCTCTCACATCAATAGTAAACATGCTTTTTCTTTCAGTTTGTCTTCATACAACTATCAATACAATAGTACACCACCATTTTCCCTAGTGAAACTACACTGTCCCCAAGCGGATTCGGATCCCTTTCTCAACGAATACGGGTATCCCATTGTGGTTTCTCGTCCCAGTCAAAGTGTCTTTGTCGTCCTGCGTTCATAATTGCATCACAAGCATTCATAGCATCTTAGGTCAAAAATGGTGTACTTTGTATTTAAGTCTCTTCGACCAGTCGAATCAAAGATTTCATCTTCAAATCTCCGGACAAAGAAACTTAAATAGGGGTATCTGTCATACCCCAATTTTTGACCTAAGGCACCACTGACACGTGTCGTCGGACCCCCTTCAAATTAAATCTTTTTTAAATCAAAGTCGTGAGATAATTTAGTAAGTCAAAAGCTAATCAAATAGCCTTGATCTCTGAAAAATGACGCGACACTCTGAATCATAAATGCAAAATGGAAAATGAAAGAACTATAAAAATCTATAATTAGGAAAGCCGAAATGATCTCATAAAAAATCTTCCCGCCATTGCAGACAATCCCACCATTGCAGACCTCGGGTTGAGTGACCTTTATTCGCAAGCTAGTCCGCACAACAATTACTCTCCCAAAGAAAATTCTTGAGAGACAAGTTGTGGACGGTGATCAGACTGATGATGAATAAGAGCACTCTGCCAACAGTAAACTCAACCTTCATTATAAATAACCCTAACCAATCGGAGAAGATTTTCAGTCGAGAAAAGAAGTACTTGCTAAAATTTCCGCAAAAAGAATATTCAGATGGTGCGTGCTACAAAAATTCTTTAGAGAAACTATTGAATCGGAGGGGGTGTACTTGCACTAAAACCCAGGTCAATATTTAAGCTATAAAAGGGGTTAAAGATAGAATAATTTGTACCTTGGCAGACATTGGAATTCCTATTTTATAGGTGAGGAACTGGAGATCCTCGTAGTAAAACCTGGAAAGTCATTAGAGAGCGGTTACATATGGTTGAATTTGTAATAGTCGACTATTTATATTTGCTATAGATGGAGAACATGAGGTGTTACATATTCTAGGAATCGTAAGCTCCTATTTGTTGTAGTTCTAAGTTTCGAATAAAGGATGCAGATAGTATCAACAACCAAATATTGGGGTTATGCTAGACGAAAGAATGGTGGGCCGAGCGCACGCTCTAGGTCCTCTTATGGTGTTGGATCTATGTTCAACATATGGATTGTCGAGCATAGCCCTTGAACCATCGAGCATATGCTTTGGATCGTTGAACACATCTCTTGGACCATCAAGCATAGTCCTTTGGGTAATTCAGAACAATTGCCCCCACGTCATCAGTCTTGTTGTATAAGAGGGGTGAATTTGAGCTTGCAGGGGAAAAGATGTTATAAAGATAAGTTATGAAACTTTTATACGTGTTTTGTTGTGTTGAAAACCATTTTTTACGACCTCTCTAATAGACCAATAATCTTATCGAGAACAATTGTCTTACAGGGAGAGAAAATATATTGTCGAGTACAATTTGTTTCATTATCTCTTGAGGAGAGCAAAATTATTGTGAGTGTTAACTTTATAGTCTCACCGCGAGAAAATGTATTTTCAATGACTAGTTACGTCATGGTCTCATGGGGATAACAAAAGTATTGTCAAATTCGATTACATGCATAGTCTCATATGGAAAGTAGATGTGTTTCTGACGACAATATGCTTCATGGTCTCGTGGGGAGAGAATAGCCTCGTAAAGTGAGTAAATGTGTTGTCGAGGAAAATTAGTTTCATGGTCATGTGGGGATAGAAAATAATGATGACTAAAGGATTTATGCCTATGAATATAATTATAAGATAAAAACAATGTATGGAAAAATTAATTCAACTATGAATAAGAAATTCACCATTGAATTTTATTTCATTTGCCAAATCAACAATCAATATACAATCCAAATCGAAAAACTAAACTATCTCAAACCAAAACAATTAATACTAAATCACACTACCTATGAATTTGAACACAAGATATATAAAATAATTATTTGAAGTTAATTTCCATGTTTGATTGTGAGCAAGTTGAATGATTAAAGATCTCAATTAAGGAAATTGAGATTAGACTATTGTAATGACAAAGCTCACTATCAAATGGTAATTACTTTCTAACAACACACTTGTGTGGAATATGTGATCTAAAGTGAACGGGTGCTTTACAAAAACTAATGACATCACTCAAAACATAAATTACTACTTAATCAAAAGATAGAAACAACTTCCATTGTCGAGGACAAATAACTTCATAGTCTGGATAATGTAGTTGAACATCGTGGTCGTTATAGGAACAATGGTTGCAGTTGCATGAGTTGGTGGCTCCTAAATGGCTATTTCTTGTTCCAGTGTGATCAGTGGCAGAGGGTGAAAGTTGATTTCCACTCTTGGTGTCTCAACCAAAGATGAGGAGGCGGTGCCATAATCTCTATGCTCGACGTGGTGTATTTCTCTCCTAATTTGATTTTGTGCACCAGTAACCAATGTGTTTTTTTTAATAGTTTTGATCTTTTGGAAAAAATAAAAGATGAGAATTGCTAGTTTTCCACAAATGACACCACTGATTTGACCCAATGACCCGATCAGAAGAACAACATCTAGTGCGGTGAGCTTGTTGTAAAGTGGATGTTGGGACGACAAAGGGAGGGGGGTGGGTATGTACCTCCAAGAAATCCAACCCTAGACGATATATAAAAAACACTACAGTCAATAACATAATGTTTGTCATTATTGATAATTTTATTATTTGTAATCTTTAATCTATTACTTTATAATATTTAATAACAATTATTTCAATGTTTTTATTATTAACGTCGTAATAACCTCACAAATTAGTTGCAAGAGACACATGAAAAAAGATCCTCAACCGGTTAACGTGATTGGGAAGATTATAAGGTTTGTAACTATAGAAGGAGTGGATAGGAAAAATATCAATACTCGTAAGCATGTATAGGAAAAAACAAAGAATACACAATTAGTGGATTAAGTCCTCAACTGTACTGAGGAAAATCTCTCTATGAGAGAAGAACTAGATGTAGCAACAATTTTTTGTTAACGAGAGTATAAATATACTTGTGTGTTTTTCTATTTTATTTTAAGTACCTTCATTTACTTTATGGATGAATCAAATTAGGAATTTGTGGAAGGATCAATAAGAATCCCATTTCTTAAAATACTTATTATGATCATATAACTTATAATATATTTTGTATATAAATGTGAATAGAAGAATTTGTGTGAATGAATATATTGGTGAAATCATGTAAATACAAAATTTTATACTCATTTTCAACGATCGGATGTTTATATATATATATATATATATATATATATATATATATAGAGAGAGAGAGAGAGAGAGAGAGAGACTTAGGGATGGGAATAGGCCAGGCCGACCTACAGGGGCCTATGGCCTAACCTACGACAGGCCAGGCCAGGCCAGACTTTTTTCTTAAACAGAGAAGGCCTAGGCTTTTTTAAAAGCCTATTTAGCTTAATAGGCTAGGCCACATGCCATTCAAAAAGCCTCTTAGGCCTATTAGGCCAGCCTATTTAAATAAATATGAATAATATTATTTATTATTATATTATATTTTGTACTTTGAATTAAAATAAAAATGTGTTTACTTTTTCAGTAATTTAAGCTTATTAGTATATATTCATTTTTTGCATATTTAAATGTATTATTATAAACTCTAATTGAAATATGATACAATATATAGTCAAATTCCCTAAAAACTCATGTTGATTATCAAAATATAGCTTAATCTAATTGATATATTAGTTCGTTAGTGTATTTAAACTTAGTTCACATTGCTGATTTAAAGATGTTCATATGAAATAGGCTTTTAAACAGACTAGCAGACCGTATCAGACTTTCATAAGGCTAGGCCTAGGCCTAAAAAGTAAGCTTATAAAAGGCCGCAGGCCAGGCTTAGGCCTTCAAAAAAATTGATAGGCCAGGCTCAGGCCTTACAAAGCCTAGCTCAGCCTAGCATATTCCCAACCGTAAGAGTTAGGATCCGTTGACATCAGGTGTCAACGAATTTGTTTGACATCAAATCCTAACCATTCTTTGTTTTGATCTTAGTGTCTCGCGTTAATTCACCTAATTGTTAACGTGGGGACTCTTTAAAGAAAAACGTATAACACTTTCATCTTCTTCTTCGGTGGTCGGGTATCCTTTACTGTTCATGTTCTTCTACACAACCAAATACCAATTGATCATAGAAAAAAACAGATTCAATATAAACTGAATCATAGCAATAAAATATAAAATGAATACGTTCATTTATATACCAAAAAAAAACGTTTTGGATCTTTGAAATTTCACTTTTATGCTACAATCATTTTATGAATTATTTGATCACATAAGAGAGACAAGTTGATCCAAATGTTGATAACCATCCCAAAGACACACATCCAAGAACCTGCTACCATGGTTTAGTTTCATCGTCTTTCCTTAATTTCATCCCAATCTCATAGATCCCATGTTCCTTAATTGGATTTAATTTTTTAATTGAATCGAATGGTGTAATCCCATACAAATTTTAACTTTTTGGCAATCAAATAATGAATTGATTGTGGCTACTGCACGACACTACCAGTAAATAAGAATCTGAATTTTTGTAAGCGGAGACAACAACCAGTATGCAAGTCATTCTAAAAAAAAAAAAAAACTAGTATGCAAGTCACCTCACGTTAGCAATTTAGGGAATAAGTAGACACCATTAGATTAATTAAACGGACGGATCAGATTTGGTGTCAACGAATCTGTTGGTGTCAACGGATCCTGTCTCATATATATATAATTCTACAAAACATACCTATGTTCTCATCGTGATTGTGAATAATAATTTTTAAAATGGCCCCTTTCTATAATCAAAGGTCGAGAGTTAATTAAAAATAAATAAATAACAAATTCTAATTAACAATTTTTTACGTTACCCTTTAGTAAGTGTGCTAAATGGACATACACAACACATGATCTACTCAAAATATTTAATTATTTTTAACATATCATGAGCTTTTTTTGTTTTGTTTTGACTATAACATATCATGAACTTTATACACTAATAAATTATATTCTATTTGTTACATGCAAATACATAAATATATGACTAAAACTCTCCAATTCATGTATTATATGATTTTATTTATCTCCTTATTTTTTGTTGAAAAAAATATTAACGGTAATATATTTTTTATCCTTTTCAAATTTTCTTATTTAGTTTTGGTTTGTACACAATCTTTTAACTCGTTTTAGTAAAATTATTTTATTTTGTTTTTTCATTACAGCATTACATTGCAACAATGTTAAGGATTGTCCACCAAGCACTTGGAAGCCCTTTGTAAAGTGCAAATTGAACCGATGTATATATTCTAGAGTTCAACCACCTTTTGGTTGTTGAGCACGAGCCCAAGCAGAATACATTTACACCATACAAGGAAGAATAGTCCTTACGTTAAGAAAAACTATGCAATATACAACTTACTAGAATATTACATGGTTTCTATTTAGTTATCGTAAGGGTATCCAATAATTATATATTTTCATATATTTTTGTTTTTATAATTTCAAGGACCTTTCAATTGTGGCTTTCTATTCTATGATGTTGGTAATAAAATGAATTAAGACACTAAAAAATAGTATAATTAGATTGTTTTATTCTCTATTAATTTTGGATGTATGGTATGACCTCCTATTTAAGCATATGATCATATTTTATTTCCAACCCTGCCACCTATCAGAACATTTTTAATTATTATGTTGTAAAAAAATATTTTACATGAAATATTATAACATAAATTTTATGTCATAATATTATTACACTTATAATTTTTTTTCTTCAGAAAATAAAAGGTTTTTTTTTTTTTTTTGACAAAATGAAAGTTATGTTTCTTTTTTTTTTTTTTGAAAAAATCAAAATGGGATATATTAACAACGGTATTGGGAACACCTCAGTACAAGGTGCACTAGAGGGTCCAACCCATAAAACCAACGGTTACAAAGTATAATTACAAAATAAGATCAGTCGATACCCAAACAAGCTAAAGGGTCCGACCACTATTTCGGAGTACTGTACACAAAAGAGGTTTTGTTAGCTTTTAACCACCACAACGAATGAAATTTAACTTTCTCTAATAACTGCTCAATAGGAGTTTCGATATTAGTGAACTGTCTGTTGTTTCGTTCATTCCACACCAGCCAGACACAAAGAAGCCAAATTAACTGTAAGAACGAACGACGAGCCTTTATACAACCTGTATAATGAATAAGTTGGTGAAAAGGCTCACTTATGTTTTGAGGATCAACTCCGGAGACCCCAATCCAGGACCTGATATGCTGCCATCACAAGCCAAAAACATCACAATGAAGGAACAAATGAGTTGCACACTCATGATTACCGCACCCTCAAACGCACATAGTGTCTGCGACCTGAATAACGCCACGATTTTGAAGGTTAACTTTAGTCGGTAATCTGTCCTTCAGAAGACGCCAAGCAACAATGGACACTTTAAAAGGAACTTGCTTATGCCAGATAAGGTTTTCAGTAGCATCACAAGCGGGGGCGTCCATGTATGTCAGTGCTTGGTAAGCGCCTCTCACCGTGTAACCATCATGAATGTTCGGATCCCATTGCCACCTGTCAGACACATTAGACTGAACCACAACATTTGTTAGTAAAATCCTACACTCATCTACCAACTCCTCCTCCCACGCCTATAAACGTCTCCTCCAACTCCACGCCTCTCCACCAACCTCCCACCCAAGCTGACACATTTCCGCCACTGTGCTATACTTATTTATTGAAAGATCAAATAAGCGAGCGAACCTCCTACATAAAGGAACGTCTCCAACCCATTTATCCAACCAGAAATATGTATTAGTTCCATCACATAACACTTTCGATACCCTCTCTGCAACCCAGCCCCCATCAAGCTCACCCACTCCCTCCCTAATCTTTGCTATCTCCCTCCACCAAGAAGAAGCACTCCGGCCCCCAACCTCCAACCGCCCTGCCTTATCACCATATCTAGCCACTAAAACCCTATACCAAAACCCTTCTCTATCCACCAACAACCTCCAACACCATTTACCTAACAAAGCTAAATTGAACTCCTTCAACTTCCTTGCCCCCAAACCTCCATGCTCCTTTTGTAAACAAATAGAACTCCAAGCAATCTAGGAAATTTTCCTGTTATCCTCACTCCCTCCCCATTTTTTTTTTTTTTAAAAATAGATTCAATTAGAGAAATTATACCTGACGGAGCTTTGAAGAAGGAAAGAGCATAGAGAGGAAGCGATGTCAGGACATACTTGAGAAGAATTAAGCTGCCCCCAAAGGATAAGAAGAGACTTTGCCACCACGACAATCTAGTTTTAATGTTATCCATCACAGGTTCCCAAAACGCTAACTTACGAGGATTCCCTCCAATCAACAAACCAAGATACAAGAAAGGAATTTTGCCCACTTTGCAATTTAAAACGGAAGCTGCCTTAGTCAACCAAGTCTCCCCAATATTAACCCGAACCAGAAGACTTTTATGAAAGTTCACTTTAAGGCCAGACATGTCAGCAAACAAAGTCAATGTAACACCCCGTTCCCAAAAATACGTAATTTAAATAAAATAATCAGAGTTAAACCACAAACGGAGCATTACACTGCTTATAAAAATTCTTTAATAGAAAATAAAACTATTAAACTTCAACAACCAACTTATAGAAATTTGCAGCGGAATATTCATTTCAATCACAATTAATCCTCAAGTAAAATCTTGGCACAAAGGCCTCATCAAAATGTTTCAACAAAAGCTACATCATCATGTCTCAAAATTCAATACATAGGAGTGAAAGTAATATAGAAATCCCATCCCATACGTAACAAGTCCTAGACGTTGAGCCACCACCTACTACTCAGGATCACCTGCAAGTTACCCATACGAAGGGCAACATTTTCAAGCAGAAGGGGTGAGATTCACGAACAACAATAATATATATAAAGTTCATCAAATGCATAGAAACAACAGCAAATTCACATCAACAACATCAATAAGAAATATACATATAAATATATCATCATACTTGATTATCAACACTACTTTAATTATATTCAATTCGAAACCAACTTCATTCTTGATGACGACACACCGACAACGACTTAACACCAACGACACATCAACAACATCGACAACTCACCCAACACAACAACTACGACAATGCAACAATGCACATGCTTGTGGTACCAAAATACAGGGCAGAGCCCTCACCGCTTTGAACAACAAAGTGTTCCAGGACCTGAGTCCTCCCGCTTTGAACGACAAGGCGTTCCAGAGCATAAGCTCTCACCGCTTTGAATGACATTGCATTTCAGGACCGAGGTCCTCACCGCTTTTGAACAACAAAGTGTTCCAGGACATGAGTCCTCCCGCTTTGAACGACAAGGCGTTCCAGAGCATAAGCTCTCACCGCTTTGAATGACAATGCATCAGACTCCAACTGTGTATATCAACATACAACATGACAACACCGACAACAACCACCAGCCAACAATGCATACATCTACGTATGACTTACACCACGACAATTCAACAACAACAACTGTGCCTAATTCATTTATGACACACTTCCCAACTTGACTCAACCACACCACAACACCATGGACAATTGCAAACTTAGCATAGTATAATTCATTTCATTTCATATAAGATTCATCCATATATGCATCATAAACATCTCCATTCTATATTATTATTACTCCAAAAATTCTCTAAAAATCCAATAATCAACCTAGGAAGCTTAGGTTTGGGTTTGGAACACTTTGAAAAATTACATAAAATGGTCGTACAGGGCCAATCTCGCTTAAGCGAAGCTAATCTCGCTTCAAGCGAGTCAAATGACGAAAGTCTGGGGAAATCTCGCTTGGACTTCGCTTGCATCTCGCTTACGCGAGATTTCATCTGGACAGCATTCTGGGAATCTCGCTTAAGCGAGAAATATCTCGCTTCAAGCGAAGCTTCATCGGGGCAGTTTTCAAACTACGATTTTCTAAGCCCTTTTTCATCCAAAAACCCAATTTTGATCCCCCAATCACCCAAAATGAATTAGAACAATGTTTACAGGTTCTATATGCAACATAATACTCAAAACAACACAGAAACATGAAATCAACAACATAATCATCAACATTTTGCAAATTATCATCACTTTCTAACCCTAGGTCAAGAACACAACTTTCAATTCAATTTCAGAAATCATATATATATTATTGATTGAAAGTTAACCTCACCCTTACCTGATTAGATGAACAAAAGCAAGCTACAGCAATCAATCTTCTAGGCTAATCCCCTTGTTCTTGGTCCTTCTCCCTTCTACCCAAAAAGCTTATGTTTTGTTCTTACTGTACGTACCAGTGTTTTGTCTGACTTTCTATTCTCCCAACAAAACATAACCTCTATTTCTCTTAACTCCCTCACTTAATTTTCTTTAATTCTCATTACCCCCCTTAATTCTAATAATTATTATATTTCTCCTATTTTCATAAATCTCCAAAATTCTAAATAAATCTCTTTAACCAAATAAATATTTATTTCTTCTAATTTATTAAATAAAACAAATAACATTCATTTAAATAAAACACAAATAATTATTTAAATACACACACCACACCAAAAGGTCATATAATTCATATAAATCATATATATATCAAATAAAAATACTCAAACATCAACTAAAAATAATTAAATAGAATTGGGGCGTTACAGTCAACACCGCCCTTAAGGCTCGCACATTGGCCCAACTCTTTTCACCTAACAATAGCGTATCATCCGCGAACTGTAAGTGAGACACCACCACCGAATTGGATGTACCGACCCCGTAGCCATTAAACAAATTATTTTCCACCGTCGTGTGCATCATAACATTCAATCCCTCTTCTGCTAATAAAAATAGGAAAGGGGAAAGCAGATCCCCTTGACGCAAGCCCCTTTGCAAGTAGAACTCATCTGTTGGACTACCATTAACTAAAATTGAGGCAGATGCTGTGGTCACACATTCTTTTATCCATTTCCTCCACAACAACGGAAACACCATTTTATTCATTACCATATTCAAGTACCTCCAATCCACTGAGTCATAAGCTTTTTCAAAATCCACTTTGAAAAGCATCACCTCTTTGTTAGTTTTTTTAGCCTCATCAACCACTTCGTGTGCAATTAAAATGCCATCGAGGATCTGCCTGCCTTTCACAAAAGTTGTATGAGAATCTGAAACAACCTTGCCAATAATCATTCTCAACCTATTTGCCAGCACTTTTGACAAAATTTTATATAAACACCCAACCAATGCAATGGGTCGAAAATCATTTAGTCTCCGAGGGCTATCGACTTTAGGAATAAGAGCTATGAAAGTAAAGTTTATACCTCTTGTTAATTTGCCATTTAGATGAAAGTCTGATATAAAACGCATAACGTCACCTTTGATATCTTCCCAAAAGTCTTTGATGAAACCAAAATTCACTCTATCCGAACCCGGACTTTTAAAACTGTCACAATCCCACACTGCAGCTTTTACTTCAGCTTCGAAAAAAGGTTTTATGAGACCCCTTCCGTCCTCATAAGATAAATGCTTGAATAATAAATTTTTGGCCCCTGGTCTTGATATGTTTTGAGCCACAAAATGATCTTTAAAATGAGAACAGACCGCGTTTCGAATGGGCTGGACACCTTCCACTAGACTACCATTTACCATCAGCGATACAATAGAATTTCTTCGACGACGACTAGCAAGGATCGAATGGAAATACTTAGAATTAGCATCCCCATCCTTCAACCAACGAGTGCGAGACTGTTGCCAACTGTAACTAGTGCTAACACGGGACAAAAAAATGAATATCATGCGTTAAATTCCTCATCTCCTCTACTTATTCCTCCGATAACCCGCCATTGTCCACTTGGTCATCTAACTCAGACAATCTAATTTTTAAACCATCAATCTTTCCTGGTAAATTTTTTGCATGAATGGAATGCCACTCCTTCAAAGCAACCTTAATCAATTTTAATTTTTCACGAAGAACATAGCCGCCCCACCCTTCTATATGAAGAGACTGCCACTTTTCTTTGACAAACTGCTTATATCCGGACATGTCTTGCCAACATTTCAACATTCTCAACGGACGGGGTCCCCAGTTTTCCTCATCCACAGACAACTAAAGCAGGCAATGATCAGAAAGACCCCTGAGTAAGGCTATCTGTAAACAATTAGACCATTGAAGACACCATTCTTCTGACAACAAAAAACGATCTATTCTGCTCATAGAGGTTCCATCTCCTTTGAACCACGTGTACCGACGACCACACAACGACAAATCTATCAACCCATTTTCATCTATAAAGTGACTGAAATGTAATATATCATGCGTGCCATTACTCCCCCTATGCGACCATCTTTCCTCAACATTACGAACCACATTAAAATCCCCACATACACACACCTTCTCACCACGTAACAACTGCGATCTAACCAACATAGATTCCCACAAATCATGTTTTGCCCGAGATTCGCAAGGGGCATAAATATTGAACAAATAAAACTTTTCATTAGTGCGAATGAATCTGCCATGAATTTGTAACTCATGATCCTGACTACCAAATGACCAAACCTCCACCTCCTTCAAGTCCCAAACAATTAACAAATCTCCTGAAGCCCCTACTGATGGACGATAAGAGAAAGCATGATTTGAATCTCCCCACAGCGAATTACATAACACATCATCACAAACAGATAGTTTAGTTTCTTGTAAACATAAAATGGATGGACTAGATAGTTCTTCTGACATATGAGTTTGAATGTATAGCTTTATGTAGTTTTACCAAGTCTCAAATTATTTTGGCACACGTTTTCTCTTTTTAAGTAGAATTACATGGAATAAGGAGATAGATATTAATCGGCTTATCGAGAGAGTAAGTGTTAGTGATGGGATCCTTACTTAAGATGTGTCATTGAAGCAAGTATATAATGATCATTTTTGTCAATTTCGATGTGTCACAGCTCTTGGTAATGAGTTCTTTGATCCTTAATTTTTTATTAAACTACCTATAAATGAGTTCTTTAACTGAATACCTATATCAATCGTCATCCTTTATATCGTTGCACTATAATGATTTAATGAGTAGTTCTACAATTCAAAACTGAATATAATTGTCATCATAATTAAATGGGTGTCAACTCTGTATTTGAATCAGATATGAATACGCGAATGACTTTGGGTCTGAATCTAATTTTTGTTTCAAAAATGCATTTTTACTTAAAACAATTGTTACAAGACGGAATAGCATCACAATTAGTTGCTGCTAATCTATTCTGCTAAACCCTTTGTACAATATTGAAATCCTGTCTTTGAATAAGCTACTCAGATAAAGTTACACTATTGAAATCATGTCTTTGAATAAAATGCTCAGTTCTAAACGTGCTATATTTCTTATGCTATGCTGACTTAGAAATACCACTTAAGTTGTTCAAACACCGCTTATTATATGAGCGTCACTAGCAGGATCAGTTTCTTTTCGTTGTTATAAGCTCCTGCCAACATGAACACGAACATGGAGTCTGAGATCGGTTTCGATCTCAAAGCAGAGACAACGAAGGCATTGCATAGCTTGACAGGTAAAGTTTCGCCCTGCATAATCTGTCTGAGATTGTATAATTCATTATTATCGATTCATTTGAATTTTGTTACATTGCGTGAATTATGCATTCATCATTATATTTGGTATTTTCACATATGATAATTTCTTGGAGTCGTTCCTTTCAAAGGATACGAAGGAATTCTGTAACGCCCTCTTCATTTATTTAATTATTTTATTAGAGAATATAGTATATTATTATATATTATATGATTTTTGATGATTTTGTGACGTGGTAATGATGTGTGACGTGATGATTATTTTATTGTTTAATAAAATAATATATGTGGTGTTTATATGAATATTTATATGAAAAATATAGAGATTTGTTATGAAAATATATTATTTTGAGAAGTGGGGCTAATTTAATAAATAGGAAGAGTTGTGAGGGTTGAATTAGAATTAGAAAGATTGAGAGGGAGTATTTAAGAGAAGTAGGTCAAGAGAGGAAACTTTTAGGAAACGCGTACAGACAATTGGAAAAAAAAGAGAAAACGGTGCAAGAGGAAGAGGAAAAGCTAGGCTGCAAATTCTGCAATTTTTCCAGGTAAGGGTGAGCCTAACCTCAGAAATGTTAATTGTATTTCATCTGTTTATGATTAGCTAAGAGATTGGGAAGAATTGGGATGAGTTTCATAAGTTAGGGTTTGATGAATTTAATGAATTGGGTGTGAGATTGTGTTGTATTGGTGTAGAAACGTGTTACAGAACCTAGATTAATCCCTATAACAACATTGCTGATGAATTAGAAGCCTAACTTGAGAGATTTGAGATGTTTTGGTGAGAATTGGAGTGAACCCGTAGTGGTTCTGAGATCGCTCGCCTGTGGCGAGTACAGCCCTATCGCTCGCGAGGCGAGCAGTATAGCTCGCCGTGGCGAGCTTGACCCATAAACTTAGGATTTTTGCCAAACTTTAGATGGTTTTGAGTGCCCTTATATTTATAGAGATGACCTGTGAAGTTGGTTTGGTCAAATTGGATTGAGAGAGCTTAAAAATGAGGATTTTTGGTGAAAATGTCAAAAAGGCCGAAGCACCCAGGATTTCTCGCCTCCAGTTCGCTCCCAACTCGCCTTTGGCGAGCAACCCCTTGTGAGCACTCGCCTGCGGCGAGCAGATCACTCGCAGTGGCGAGTTAGTGTGGTTCTGGGCTGATGTTCCGTTTTGCGATCTGTTTCGCATAAGACCTTGAGAGAATACTATTGGGTAGTGTTAGAGATGTTCCATAGCCTGAGATGAAGTCTGTAAGAATGATTAAAGATGCACCCTTGTGTTGATGCTAAGCGTTGAATTACTATATTTTAAATGACTTGTAACATGACGTTATGTGACTATGACCATGTTTATGTGTTGTGATATGTATGATCAATGAGATGAGCTTCTGCCATGTATTATTCATAGCTGCATGTGTCAGTGTGATTTAATTAATGATGTCTGAGACGTGTGATAACTTGATTAAGTCATTAAGAGTCGAGTCCATGCATTTGCATAACTATGAGACGGTGGAGCTTTATGCTCAAAGCGACGGTGGAGCATTTGCTCAAAGCGACGGTGAAGCATATTAATGCTTATATATATGGTACCACATGCATGATGTCAAGATGTAAGAGTTGCATTAGTTGAGTCAATTTGTTGACACTTTATGAGACGATTGTTTTGAGACGTTGATGTGTTTGTTTAAGATGTTGATTATGATGTTAACCTTGTATGTTAATATATGAAGCATGTGATAAGTTATGATGTTACTTATAAATATTTGATTTATGTATTAATATTTCTGTTGTGAATCTCACCCCTTCTGCTGGAATTGCCGCCTTGTTGGCAAGTGCAGGTACCCAGTCTTAGATGCGCAGATGTGAGGAGTCTTGTGCGACGTAGGATTGCTCTGATACGTAACGGGATGGGGTCTTAATTAGAGTCTATTCCTTTATGTATCATGCTTGATCTATTGAATGATTTTTAGTATTTTGATGAATTTATGAGACGTTTATGAGACCTTTTTGAAGGATATTTTATTATGATTCCGCTGCTATACATTTAATTATTTATGCGAGGGACAAACTAATATTTATTTGTTTAAAAGATTTTGTTGTAAAGAAATGTGACACTCCTTTGTGATGTTACTCTGATATATGTTTTATTTTAATGAAATTTTTAAGTCGGGAAATTGGGGTGTTACAATTGGTATCAGAGCAAGTCGGTCCGTCCGGCCAATTAGAGAGTCGAGTGACGTTGTCTTAGAGTTAGAATAGTGTTAACGTATTATTCTAACTTATGTTTGCTTTCCAGAGAACTAAGATGGCTGGTAGAAACGATGCCGCGATTGCTGCTGCTTTGGAGGCTGTTGCCCAGGTTGTGGGACAGCAACCAAATGTCAATGCTGGTGCTAATGCTGAAGTGAGGATGCTAGAGACCTTCTTGAGGAACCATCCTCCCACCTTCAAGGGGAGATACGATCCAGATGGGGCCCAGACATGGCTCAAGGAGATTGAGAGGGTGTTCCGAGTCATGCAATGTGAGGATGCTCAGAAAGTGCGTTTTGGTACGCACATGCTTGCTGAAGAGGCTGATGATTGGTGGGTTAGCCTTCTACCCATTCTGGAACAAGGCGGGACTGAAGTTACTTGGGCTATGTTCAGGAGGGAGTTCCTTGATAGGTACTTTCCAGAAGACGTTCGTGGAAAGAAAGAAATAGAGTTCCTGGAGCTTAAGCAAGGGAACATGTCGGTGACCGAGTATGCGGCCAAGTTTGTGGAGTTGGCCAAGTTTTATCCGCACTATACCCCGAGACGGCTGAATTTTCAAAATGCATCAAGTTTGAGAATGGTTTGCGCGCGGATATCAAGAGGGCCATCGGTTATCAGAAGATCCGCAATTTTTCCGAGCTGGTGAGTAGTTGCAGAATTTATGAGGAGGACACGAAGGCTCACTACAAGGTAGTGAATGATCGGAAGGCTAAGGGCCAGCAAAGTCGTCCTAAACCTTATGATGCCCCTAGAGATAAAGGGAAGCAGAGAGTGAATGATGAGAGAAGACCTCAGAAGAAGAATGTTCATTGTGAGGTTACTTGTTTTACTTGTGGTGAGAAAGGCCACAAGAGTTAATGTGTGTACGGCTGATGTTAAAAGGTGTTATCGTTGTGGTCAGAAGGGGCATACTACTAATGACTGCAAATTTGATGATGTTGTGTGTTTCAACTGCAATGAGCAAGGACATATTGGTTCGCAGTGCAAGCAACCAAAGAAGACTAAGACCTCTGGAAGGGTGTTCGCGTTGACTGGCACACAGACTGAGAGTGATGATCGTTTGATCAGAGGTACTTGTTATATTGCTGATCAATCTTTAGTTGCTATTATTGATACCGGTGCTACGCATTGTTTTATTGCTCTTGATTGTGCTGCAAAGTTAAGTCTTGTTGTATCTGATATGAATGGGGAAATGGTTGTCGAAACTCCAGCCAAGGGTTCGGTGACTACTTCCCTTGTGTGTTTAAGATGTCCCTTGTCTATGTTTGGTCGAGATTTCGAGGTTGATTTAGTGTGTCTGCTGTTGGTTGGGATGGATGTAATTCTGGGTATGAATTGGTTAGAGTACAACCATGTGCTTATTAATTGTTTTAGCAAGACTGTACGTTTCTCTTCTGCCGAGGAGGAAAGTGGTGCGGAGTTCCTATCTACCAAGCAACTGAAACAACTGGAACATGATGGAATGTTGATGTTTTCGTTGATGGCTTCCTTATCTTTAGAGAATCAAGCGGTGATTGATAAATTACAGGTGGTGTGCGACTTCCCTGAAGTTTTTCCAGATGAAATTCCTGATGTGCCTCCAGAGAGGGAAGTCGAGTTTTCTATCGATCTTGTTCCAGGAACGAAGCCGGTGTCGATGGCACCTTACCGTATGTCGGCTTCCGAGTTAGCTGAATTGAAGAAACAGTTAGAGGACTTACTCGAGAAGAAATTTGTTAGACCAAGTGTTTCACCTTGGAGAGCTCCAGTTTTGCTCGTAAAGAAGAAGGATGGTAGCATGAGGTTGTGTATTGATTATCGGCAGTTGAACAAGGTAACCATCAAGAATAGGTATCCACTTCCGAGAATTGACGATTTGATGGATCAATTAGTGGGTGCACGTGTTTTCAGCAAGATAGATTTGAGGTCAGGTTACCACCAGATTAAAGTGAAAGATGAAGACATGCAGAAGACGGCTTTCAGGACTCGTTATGGTCACTATGAGTACAAGGTTATGCCGTTTGGAGTTACCAACGCCCCTAGAGTATTTATGGAGTACATGAATCGCATTTTCCATGCATTTCTGGATCAGTTTGTGGTCGTATTTATTGATGATATTCTGGTTTACTCCAAGACTGAAGAAGAACATGCTGAGCACTTGAAGATTGTTTTGCAAGTGCTGAAAGAGAAGAAGTTGTATGCTAAATTGTCTAAGTGTGAGTTCTGGCTAAGCGAAGTAAGTTTTCTTGGCCATGTTATCTCTGGTGAAGGTATTGCGGTTGACCCGTCTAAAGTTGAAGCGGTATCGCAATGGGAGATTTATGTTAGAGAGATAGTTAAGCTGCATGGTGTTCCTTCGAGCATCGTATCTGATAGAGATCCAAGATTTACTTATAGATTTTGGAAGAGTTTGCAAGAGGCGTTAGGATCTCAGTTGAGGTTGAGTTCGGCTTATCATCCGCAGACAGATGGTCAGTCGGAGAGGACGATTCAGTCGTTGGAGGACTTGTTGAGGGTTTGTGTACTTGAGCAGGGAGGGGCTTGGGATAGTCATCTTCCATTGATAGAGTTCACATACAACAACAGTTACCATTCAAGTATTGGAATGGCACCGTTTGAGGCTTTATATGGTCGGAGATGCAGGACTCCGTTGTGTTGGTTTGAGTCGGGTGAAAGAGTGGTTTTAGGACCAGAGATCGTTCAACAGACTACTGAGAAGGTGAGAATGATCCAAGAAAAGATGAAAGCGTTGCAGAGTCGACAAAGGAGTTATCATGATAAGCGTAGGAAGGACCTTGAGTTCCAAGAGGGGGATCATGTGTTCCTGAGAGTGACTCCTATGACGGGTGTTGGACGAGCTTTGAAATCGAAGAAGTTGACTCCGAGGTTTATTGGTCCGTATCAGATTTCAGAGAGGATTGGGCCGGTGGCGTATCGTGTTGGATTACCACCGCACTTATCAAATTTGCATGATGTTTTCCATGTATCTCAGCTGAGGAAATATGTTCCGGATCCGTCTCATGTGATCCAAAGTGATGATGTGCAAGTTAGGGACAACCTTACGGTTGAGACCTTACCAGTGAGGATCGATGACAGGAAGACAAAGACGTTGAGGGGCAAGGAGATACCTCTTGTGAGAGTTGTTTGGGACGGAGCGACGGGTGAAAGCTTGACTTGGGAGCTAGAAAGTAAGATGCTGGAATCCTATCCAGAGTTGTTTGATCGAGGTAAATTTTCGAGGACGAAAATCCTTTAAGAGGGGGAGAGTTGTAACGCCCTCTTCATTTATTTAATTATTTTATTAGAGAATATAGTATATTATTATATATTATATGATTTTTGATGATTTTGTGACGTGGTAATGATGTGTGACGTGATGATTATTTTATTGTTTAATAAAATAATATATGTGGTGTTTATATGAATATTTATATGAAAAATATAGAGATTTGTTATGAAAATATATTATTTTGAGAAGTGGGGCTAATTTAATAAATAGGAAGAGTTGTGAGGGTTGAATTAGAATTAGAAAGATTGAGAGGGAGTATTTAAGAGAAGTAGGTCAAGAGAGGAAACTTTTAGGAAACGCGTACAGACAATTGGAAAAAAAAGAGAAAACGGTGCAAGAGGAAGAGGAAAAGCTAGGCTGCAAATTCTGCAATTTTTCCAGGTAAGGGTGAGCCTAACCTCAGAAATGTTAATTGTATTTCATCTGTTTATGATTAGCTAAGAGATTGGGAAGAATTGGGATGAGTTTCATAAGTTAGGGTTTGATGAATTTAATGAATTGGGTGTGAGATTGTGTTGTATTGGTGTAGAAACGTGTTACAGAACCTAGATTAATCCCTATAACAACATTGCTGATGAATTAGAAGCCTAACTTGAGAGATTTGAGATGTTTTGGTGAGAATTGGAGTGAACCCGTAGTGGTTCTGAGATCGCTCGCCTGTGGCGAGTACAGCCCTATCGCTCGCGAGGCGAGCAGTATAGCTCGCCGTGGCGAGCTTGACCCATAAACTTAGGATTTTTGCCAAACTTTAGATGGTTTTGAGTGCCCTTATATTTATAGAGATGACCTGTGAAGTTGGTTTGGTCAAATTGGATTTAGAGAGCTTAAAAATGAGGATTTTTGGTGAAAATGTCAAAAAGGCCGAAGCACCCAGGATTTCTCGCCTCCAGTTCGCTCCCAACTCGCCTTTGGCGAGCAACCCCTTGTGAGCACTCGCCTGCGGCGAGCAGATCACTCGCCGTGGCGAGTTAGTGTGGTTCTGGGCTGATGTTCCGTTTTGCGATCTGTTTCGCATAAGACCTTGAGAGAATACTATTGGGTAGTGTTAGAGATGTTCCATAGCCTGAGATGAAGTCTGTAAGAATGATTAAAGATGCACCCTTGTGTTGATGCTAAGCGTTGAATTACTATATTTTAAATGACTTGTAACATGACGTTATGTGACTATGACCATGTTTATGTGTTGTGATATGTATGATCAATGAGATGAGCTTCTGCCATGTATTATTCATAGCTGCATGTGTCAGTGTGATTTAATTAATGATGTCTGAGACGTGTGATAACTTGATTAAGTCATTAAGAGTCGAGTCCATGCATTTGCATAACTATGAGACGGTGGAGCTTTATGCTCAAAGCGACGGTGGAGCATTTGCTCAAAGCGACGGTGAAGCATATTAATGCTTATATATATGGTACCACATGCATGATGTCAAGATGTAAGAGTTGCATTAGTTGAGTCAATTTGTTGACACTTTATGAGACGATTGTTTTGAGACGTTGATGTGTTTGTTTAAGATGTTGATTATGATGTTAACCTTGTATGTTAATATATGAAGCATGTGATAAGTTATGATGTTACTCATAAATATTTGATTTATGTATTAATATTTCTGTTGTGAATCTCACCCCTTCTGCTAGAATTGCCGCCTTGTTGGCAAGTGCAGGTACCCAGTCTTAGATGCGCAGATGTGAGGAGTCTTGTGCGACGTAGGATTGCTCTGATACGTAACGGGATGGGGTCTTAATTAGAGTCTATTCCTTTATGTATCATGCTTGATCTATTGAATGATTTTTAGTATTTTGATGAATTTATGAGACGTTTATGAGACCTTTTTGAAGGATATTTTATTATGATTCCGCTGCTATACATTTAATTATTTATGCGAGGGACAAACTAATATTTATTTGTTTAAAAGATTTTGTTGTAAAGAAATGTGACACTCCTTTGTGATGTTACTCTGATATATGTTTTATTTTAATGAAATTTTTAAGTCGGGAAATTGGGGTGTTACAATTGGTATCAGAGCAAGTCGGTCCGTCCGGCCAATTAGAGAGTCGAGTGACGTTGTCTTAGAGTTAGAATAGTGTTAACGTATTATTCTAACTTATGTTTGCTTTCCAGAGAACTAAGATGGCTGGTAGAAACGATGCCGCGATTGCTGCTGCTTTGGAGGCTGTTGCCCAGGTTGTGGGACAGCAACCAAATGTCAATGCTGGTGCTAATGCTGAAGTGAGGATGCTAGAGACCTTCTTGAGGAACCATCCTCCCACCTTCAAGGGGAGATACGATCCAGATGGGGCCCAGACATGGCTCAAGGAGATTGAGAGGGTGTTCCGAGTCATGCAATGTGAGGATGCTCAGAAAGTGCGTTTTGGTACGCACATGCTTGCTGAAGAGGCTGATGATTGGTGGGTTAGCCTTCTACCCATTCTGGAACAAGGCGGGACTGAAGTTACTTGGGCTATGTTCAGGAGGGAGTTCCTTGATAGGTACTTTCCAGAAGACGTTCGTGGAAAGAAAGAAATAGAGTTCCTGGAGCTTAAGCAAGGGAACATGTCGGTGACCGAGTATGCGGCCAAGTTTGTGGAGTTGGCCAAGTTTTATCCGCACTATACCCCGAGACGGCTGAATTTTCAAAATGCATCAAGTTTGAGAATGGTTTGCGCGCGGATATCAAGAGGGCCATCGGTTATCAGAAGATCCGCAATTTTTCCGAGCTGGTGAGTAGTTGCAGAATTTATGAGGAGGACACGAAGGCTCACTACAAGGTAGTGAATGATCGGAAGGCTAAGGGCCAGCAAAGTCGTCCTAAACCTTATGATGCCCCTAGAGATAAAGGGAAGCAGAGAGTGAATGATGAGAGAAGACCTCAGAAGAAGAATGTTCATTGTGAGGTTACTTGTTTTACTTGTGGTGAGAAAGGCCACAAGAGTTAATGTGTGTACGGCTGATGTTAAAAGGTGTTATCGTTGTGGTCAGAAGGGGCATACTACTAATGACTGCAAATTTGATGATGTTGTGTGTTTCAACTGCAATGAGCAAGGACATATTGGTTCGCAGTGCAAGCAACCGAAGAAGACTAAGACCTCTGGAAGGGTGTTCGCGTTGACTGGCACACAGACTGAGAGTGATGATCGTTTGATCAGAGGTACTTGTTATATTGCTGATCAATCTTTAGTTGCTATTATTGATACCGGTGCTACGCATTGTTTTATTGCTCTTGATTGTGCTGCAAAGTTAAGTCTTGTTGTATCTGATATGAATGGGGAAATGGTTGTCGAAACTCCAGCCAAGGGTTCGGTGACTACTTCCCTTGTGTGTTTAAGATGTCCCTTGTCTATGTTTGGTCGAGATTTCGAGGTTGATTTAGTGTGTCTGCTGTTGGTTGGGATGGATGTAATTCTGGGTATGAATTGGTTAGAGTACAACCATGTGCTTATTAATTGTTTTAGCAAGACTGTACGTTTCTCTTCTGCCGAGGAGGAAAGTGGTGCGGAGTTCCTATCTACCAAGCAACTGAAACAACTGGAACATGATGGAATGTTGATGTTTTCGTTGATGGCTTCCTTATCTTTAGAGAATCAAGCGGTGATTGATAAATTACAGGTGGTGTGCGACTTCCCTGAAGTTTTTCCAGATGAAATTCCTGATGTGCCTCCAGAGAGGGAAGTCGAGTTTTCTATCGATCTTGTTCCAGGAACGAAGCCGGTGTCGATGGCACCTTACCGTATGTCGGCTTCCGAGTTAGCTGAATTGAAGAAACAGTTAGAGGACTTACTCGAGAAGAAATTTGTTAGACCAAGTGTTTCACCTTGGAGAGCTCCAGTTTTGCTCGTAAAGAAGAAGGATGGTAGCATGAGGTTGTGTATTGATTATCGGCAGTTGAACAAGGTAACCATCAAGAATAGGTATCCACTTCCGAGAATTGACGATTTGATGGATCAATTAGTGGGTGCACGTGTTTTCAGCAAGATAGATTTGAGGTCAGGTTACCACCAGATTAAAGTGAAAGATGAAGACATGCAGAAGACGGCTTTCAGGACTCGTTATGGTCACTATGAGTACAAGGTTATGCCGTTTGGAGTTACCAACGCCCCTAGAGTATTTATGGAGTACATGAATCGCATTTTCCATGCATTTCTGGATCAGTTTGTGGTCGTATTTATTGATGATATTCTGGTTTACTCCAAGACTGAAGAAGAACATGCTGAGCACTTGAAGATTGTTTTGCAAGTGCTGAAAGAGAAGAAGTTGTATGCTAAATTGTCTAAGTGTGAGTTCTGGCTAAGCGAAGTAAGTTTTCTTGGCCATGTTATCTCTGGTGAAGGTATTGCGGTTGACCCGTCTAAAGTTGAAGCGGTATCGCAATGGGAGATTTATGTTAGAGAGATAGTTAAGCTGCATGGTGTTCCTTCGAGCATCGTATCTGATAGAGATCCAAGATTTACTTATAGATTTTGGAAGAGTTTGCAAGAGGCGTTAGGATCTCAGTTGAGGTTGAGTTCGGCTTATCATCCGCAGACAGATGGTCAGTCGGAGAGGACGATTCAGTCGTTGGAGGACTTGTTGAGGGTTTGTGTACTTGAGCAGGGAGGGGCTTGGGATAGTCATCTTCCATTGATAGAGTTCACATACAACAACAGTTACCATTCAAGTATTGGAATGGCACCGTTTGAGGCTTTATATGGTCGGAGATGCAGGACTCCGTTGTGTTGGTTTGAGTCGGGTGAAAGAGTGGTTTTAGGACCAGAGATCGTTCAACAGACTACTGAGAAGGTGAGAATGATCCAAGAAAAGATGAAAGCGTTGCAGAGTCGACAAAGGAGTTATCATGATAAGCGTAGGAAGGACCTTGAGTTCCAAGAGGGGGATCATGTGTTCCTGAGAGTGACTCCTATGACGGGTGTTGGACGAGCTTTGAAATCGAAGAAGTTGACTCCGAGGTTTATTGGTCCGTATCAGATTTCAGAGAGGATTGGGTCGGTGGCGTATCGTGTTGGATTACCACCGCACTTATCAAATTTGCATGATGTTTTCCATGTATCTCAGCTGAGGAAATATGTTCCGGATCCGTCTCATGTGATCCAAAGTGATGATGTGCAAGTTAGGGACAACCTTACGGTTGAGACCTTACCAGTGAGGATCGATGACAGGAAGACAAAGACGTTGAGGGGCAAGGAGATACCTCTTGTGAGAGTTGTTTGGGACGGAGCGACGGGTGAAAGCTTGACTTGGGAGCTAGAAAGTAAGATGCTGGAATCCTATCCAGAGTTGTTTGATCGAGGTAAATTTTCGAGGACGAAAATCCTTTAAGAGGGGGAGAGTTGTAACGCCCTCTTCATTTATTTAATTATTTTATTAGAGAATATAGTATATTATTATATATTATATGATTTTTGATGATTTTGTGACGTGGTAATGATGTGTGACGTGATGATTATTTTATTGTTTAATAAAATAATATATGTGGTGTTTATATGAATATTTATATGAAAAATATAGAGATTTGTTATGAAAATATATTATTTTGAGAAGTGGGGCTAATTTAATAAATAGGAAGAGTTGTGAGGGTTGAATTAGAATTAGAAAGATTGAGAGGGAGTATTTAAGAGAAGTAGGTCAAGAGAGGAAACTTTTAGGAAACGCGTACAGACAATTGGAAAAAAAAGAGAAAACGGTGCAAGAGGAAGAGGAAAAGCTAGGCTGCAAATTCTGCAATTTTTCCAGGTAAGGGTGAGCCTAACCTCAGAAATGTTAATTGTATTTCATCTGTTTATGATTAGCTAAGAGATTGGGAAGAATTGGGATGAGTTTCATAAGTTAGGGTTTGATGAATTTAATGAATTGGGTGTGAGATTGTGTTGTATTGGTGTAGAAACGTGTTACAGAACCTAGATTAATCCCTATAACAACATTGCTGATGAATTAGAAGCCTAACTTGAGAGATTTGAGATGTTTTGGTGAGAATTGGAGTGAACCCGTAGTGGTTCTGAGATCGCTCGCCTGTGGCGAGTACAGCCCTATCGCTCGCGAGGCGAGCAGTATAGCTCGCCGTGGCGAGCTTGACCCATAAACTTAGGATTTTTGCCAAACTTTAGATGGTTTTGAGTGCCCTTATATTTATAGAGATGACCTGTGAAGTTGGTTTGGTCAAATTGGATTTAGAGAGCTTAAAAATGAGGATTTTTGGTGAAAATGTCAAAAAGGCCGAAGCACCCAGGATTTCTCGCCTCCAGTTCGCTCCCAACTCGCCTTTGGCGAGCAACCCCTTGTGAGCACTCGCCTGCGGCGAGCAGATCACTCGCCGTGGCGAGTTAGTGTGGTTCTGGGCTGATGTTCCGTTTTGCGATCTGTTTCGCATAAGACCTTGAGAGAATACTATTGGGTAGTGTTAGAGATGTTCCATAGCCTGAGATGAAGTCTGTAAGAATGATTAAAGATGCACCCTTGTGTTGATGCTAAGCGTTGAATTATTATATTTTAAATGACTTGTAACATGACGTTATGTGACTATGACCATGTTTATGTGTTGTGATATGTATGATCAATGAGATGAGCTTCTGCCATGTATTATTCATAGCTGCATGTGTCAGTGTGATTTAATCAATGATGTCTGAGACGTGTGATAACTTGATTAAGTCATTAAGAGTCGAGTCCATGCATTTGCATAACTATGAGACGGTGGAGCTTTATGCTCAAAGCGACGGTGGAGCATTTGCTCAAAGCGACGGTGAAGCATATTAATGCTTATATATATGGTACCACATGCATGATGTCAAGATGTAAGAGTTGCATTAGTTGAGTCAATTTGTTGACACTTTATGAGACGATTGTTTTGAGACGTTGATGTGTTTGTTTAAGATGTTGATTATGATGTTAACCTTGTATGTTAATATATGAAGCATGTGATAAGTTATGATGTTACTCATAAATATTTGATTTATGTATTAATATTTCTGTTGTGAATCTCACCCCTTCTGCTGGAATTGCCGCCTTGTGGGCAAGTGCAGGTACCCAGTCTTAGATGCGCAGATGTGAGGAGTCTTGTGCGACGTAGGATTGCTCTGATACGTAACGGGATGGGGTCTTAATTAGAGTCTATTCCTTTATGTATCATGCTTGATCTATTGAATGATTTTTAGTATTTTGATGAATTTATGAGACGTTTATGAGACCTTTTTGAAGGATATTTTATTATGATTCCGCTGCTATACATTTAATTATTTATGCGAGGGACAAACTAATATTTATTTGTTTAAAAGATTTTGTTGTAAAGAAATGTGACACTCTTTTGTGATGTTACTCTGATATATGTTTTATTTTAATGAAATTTTTAAGTCGGGAAATTGGGGTGTTACAAATTCTTCCTCATTGATGGTACTGGACATTTATGGAAATGCACTAAGACCGTCGTTTGTTGCCCGGACATGCTTTTCAAGATTGGTGGTAGCTGGAAGCAATACTGTCAGAGTCGTCGTGTGCGTGAAGGGGCTGGCGTGAGGATTGGTGCACCAAAACTGGGGGGAAACGTGTTCTTATTTATAAGCATGACAATTTGTTCAATATTGTATTTAGATTCACTGCAATATTTAAGGTTACAAAAATAAAGAGCTGTAATATGTATGTACATCCAATATTTGAACAAACTCATCAATTATTTAAGACAGTTAATTGAACAAGATCACATATCATGCTACATAAACTGAAATAAAAAAATCACGTAAATTAAAAAGATGTAACCTTCAATTTGATCTTGAAATTATAATTATATCATGTATGACCCTTCAGGTGTGTGTGTATATATATATATATATATATATAAGGTTTTGCTAGAAGACACCTTTTATGGAGGTGTCTTTTGGCAAGTTATTCTATAGGCCAGGGGCGGGGCCAGGATTTAAACACAGAGGGGACCAAGTTTAAAAGGTAAAAATAACTACATTCAAAGTTTATATATATATATATATATATATATATATATATATATATATAAACAACCATGTAATCTTTGAGAAAATCATCTTCCATCTTGTTGTGCAACCTTGTTTTTATAAGTTTCATAGCTGAGAATGCACGTTCTGTTGTTGCTGTTGACACAGGAAGAGTCAAAACAAGTCGGAGCACTCTATCAATCAATGGAAACGAAATTGATTTCCCTGTTTCAACTAATTTTTGACATAATTCACCAATAGTTGGCAAATTTTGAAAGTTAACATCTTTAAGCACCTCAAACTCATAGCGTTGCGCACCTCATACTCCAATTGAGTCATTTCTTGAATAGAAAAATCTGAATCGTAAAATTTTTCAACAAGACTACAAATGTCACCAGCATTAAATGACTTGAATGCATCATTGGGATTTAAAGATCTGCTCAACATAAGAAGCTGAGTTGATTGCTCATTGAATCTACAATTCAACCCATTTAGTTCAAAATCTATGATGGCATTAAATATGTCTACATGATAATGATGTTCAACTGTCACAGAGTCCTGTTGCCGACGAGATCGAATTAAATCAGAAAAAGAACAACTCATATCAGGAATTTGAATGAGACGGATGTTGCAAAAAACTTTGACTTTTTCTAGAAGAGAATCCCAGCCAGAGTCCCTGAAATTTTGAATTAGTGCTTTTGTGCTAGAGACTAAACACATAGCATTCAAAATGTCTTGGGATTTTTGTTGCAAAGCTTGACAAAGTCTATCAGTGATTCCCATTATTTCTTTCATCACATGTAGAATAAAAGCAAAATCAAATGACATCATTACATTAAAAGCATATTTAGCATCACCTCTTTGAGCAACATTCGATCCTTTAACCGCATAATCTGCCAGAACAGAAATAGTGGCATTATACATACGTAAAAGGCTGCATATTGAATTGAAATGGGAACTCCATCTAGTATCTCCGGATCTTTGTAATGTTCCAACTTGATTAGCCCCTCTTCCGGTTGCAATCTCACCATTTTCAACCAAATGGATAATTTCATTTTCAAACGCAGCTTGCAACTGATCATTGCGTTTACAAGAAGAACACACAACATTGACAATCATACTCATAGTTTGAAAAAAAGTATGAACTTCAGCTACTTCTTTAGCTGATGCAACAAGAACAAGTTGTAACTGATGAGCCAAACAATGTACATAATATGCATAAGGACATTCTTGGAGAATCAAAGCTTGTAAACCATTCACACCTCCGCACATATTACTAGCACCATCATATCCTTGGCCTTGAACATTTTGAATGTCAAGATTATGAAGAGACAATATTGAACAAATCCCTTCCTTAAGTGTGGGTGATGTGGTATCTCCCACATGAGTGATATCCAAGAAACGCTCTTTGACACATCCATTTTTATCAACAAATCTTATAACAACGGCCATTTGTTCTCTTTTCGATTCATCACGAGCTTCATCAACAAGTAAACAAAACGTTGCATTGCCAATCTCTTCTCTAATTTCATTTTGTACCTTCCTAGCAAATACATGCAAAATTTCTTTTTGGATAGTTGATGAAGTGTATTCTGCATTTTGAGGAGCATTTTCCAACACAACATCATATACTTCCTTATTGTAATCAGCGAAAATCTTTATCATTTGAAGGAAGTTACCTCGATTTCTAGAATCCAATGACTCATCATGCCCTCTAAAAGGACAAGCTTGAAATGTTAACCATCTAACAGCATCAACCGATGGTTTAAGCCGCAACCGGTTACTCAATATTTGGTGTTTAGCTTGCTTGTGTAGAATTTTTTCAATGTGACGAGAGTGGTTCTTGAAATCTTCATAGCATCTAAGAGCAACATTGTGTGAGGAATTAGGACTTTTCCCAATATGAGATAAAAATGCACAATCTTTTCCACTGTTTACTTTTTTCCAATTTCTAAATCCCTTTGAAGTAAAAAGTGTAACGCCCTAGTTGTTATTTGGTTATTTTTGGTTGATTTTAAGTCTTTTATATGATTTTAATTAATTTATATGATTATTTGGTGTGTTGTATTTTATTATATGGTTATTTTTATTATTTAATAGAATTAAGAGAGAAATAGAATTTATGGAGTTTTTGGGGGTTACGTTTTAATTAATAGGATTTAGTAGGAGTTAAGGGAAATGAAAAGGGAGTTAAAGAATAATAGGGAGAATAGGAAATAGGGAGTCAGAAACATTTCACATACAATAGAGAAAACTCAAGTTTTGAGAGAAAGAGGAGAAAACCAAGAACAAGGAAGGAGAGCTAAGAGGAGAGGATTTCTATAGAGTTTTTGATTCTTCTTAATTCAGGTAAGGGTGAGGCTAGCTTTCAATTAATAGTATATATATAATTGCTGAAATTGAATTGAAATTGTTGTTCTTGAGTTAGGGTTAGAAAGTTATGAAAAGTTGACAATGTTGTGAATGATGTTATTGATTGCATGTCTCTGAGTTGTTTTGGTTGTTGTATTGCATATAGAATCTGTAAACCTTTTTGTAATTCATTTTGGGTGATCAGGGGATCAAAATTGGGTTTTTGGATGAATAAGAGTTAGAAAGTTCGTAAGTTTTTGAACTGCCCAGATGCAGCTTCGCTTAAGCGAGATTCTCTTCGCTTAAGCGAGCGACCCAGAATACTGCCCAGAATCGTAGAATGACAATTCGCTTAAGCGAGATGCAAGCGAACTCTAAGCGAACAACTCCCAGACTTACGACATTTAGGTCGCTTGAAGCGAACTACGAGCGAACCTTGAGCGAGCGAGAAACAACCATTCTGTGAAGATTTCGCTTAAGCGAAATGGCCTTCGCTTAAGCGAGATAGATCCTGTACGACCATTTTCTGAATTTTGCTTCGTGCATTAAGACGTTAATCTGAGCATCCTAAACTGTTTCTTTGGTTTATTTAACCTTGTTTATGTAGTAAATATTATAAATGAAAGTGAAGCTATGTGAATGCATGTATATATAAATGAATATGATTATATATGCTATGTCGTTGTTTCCCGTTGCTGTTGTCGTTGTGTCGTGTTGTCCAAGTTGGGGAGTGTGTCAAAAATAATTTAGGCACAATTGTTGTTGTCGTAGTTGTTGTTGTTGTTGTTGAGTTGTATGCAGATATACACAAGGAGTCATTTCATACTCATGCATTGTTGAGGGATTATGCCCTGGAATGTTAATCATTCAACTGTTGAGGGCTCATGTCCTGGAACGCCTTGTCGTTCAACTGTTGAGGGCTCATGCCCTGGGATGCTTTAACCATCCAAATTGTTGAGGGCTCATGCCCTGGAATGCCTTGTCATTCAAACGCGTTAAATGGTACCACATGCATATTGCATAGTAGTTGTCGTCGTGCATTGTCGTAGTTGTTGTAGTTGGTTGAGTCGTTGGTGTCGCAGTTGATAATGATGTTGTTGTTGCTTAAGCATAAATTAAATGTTGCAAATCAAATATGAATTGATGTAGTCGTTGTTGATAATGCTACTGCCATGTATATATGAGCTTAATGCTGCCTGTTGTTCTGAATGTTGTTATTTTAATTCAGTGATGAATTATATATATATTATTGTTGTTTGTGAATCTCACCCCTTCTGCTTGAAAATGTTGCTCTTCGTATGGGTAACTTGCAGGTAATGAAGACTAGTAGGACGTCTGGCTCAAGTGTCTTAGGGCTCTGATACGTAACGGGATGGGGGAAACGTTGTTTTGTCTTTCATTCCTTTATGTATCAAATTTTGAAACAATGTTGTTGGAGTTTATTTCTGTTGAATAATATTTAATTTTGTTGAGGCCTTTGTGCTAAAAATTGTTGGAAGTTGATATTAATTTAAAAGAATTTTTCGCTGCAGTTTTTATGAGATTAATTGTTGTTGAAATAAATAGTATATTTTCTATTTATGAATTTATGAAAAGCAGTGTAATGCTCCGTTTTGTTGATTTAATCTGATTAAATTATTTGAATATTACGTTGTTGGGAGAACGGGGTGTTAGAAAAGGACTTAACTTTTTAGAAAACAAATAACAAGGAAAGCAAAAGGCAGCATCTTCTTCAGGTGAGTACTCTAACCAAGGAAAAGCTTTATACCAATGAGCTTGAAATCGTCGAGGATGAGCTTCTTGACCAGAAAGTGGATACACGTCCATCAAAAATTGACATGGTCCGAACATCATATACGCCCTACGAATTTCATCCTGTTGATTCACACAATAATCCCATATTTGTGGACGTTTTCCAGAATCACATATCAAAGCATCAATACTATTTTTTCTTGTTCAATCCTTGGAACTTTGAAAAGAGGTGGTTGGGGAAGTTGCTCACTTGATGACTCTTTTGGTTGTTCAACATTATCAATATCAACACTTTCATCATTAGCCAGTGAATTTGTTGCTGATTTTGGACATAATGGTTCTACTTCTTCATCATCTCTCTTTTGCCTCTTATAAATGAGAGCATTGTTTTTACTTTAACCATATTTCAACCTAAAAAACATAAACAATTATACAATGAAATTTAAAGAAAGTAACATAATGCACATCAAATTTTCAATTAAAAAATAGTGCAGAAAACCAATATTTTAATGCAAAAAGAAAAATCATTTAAAAAAAATCAACAAATTGATAAATGATAATGGTTAAAAAGACTACAAAACTACTATAGAATACTATACTACCAACAATCCAACCAAATAAAAGCATTAAACTATTATTATTGTGAAAAAGAGAAGTTAAAAACTTATCAGAAGAAGACGAAACAGTGGTTCAGCGCCCAAGCCAAAGCTTCGATTGAAAAATTGGGAGAAGAGAGAAAAACTAGGTTTAACTAATTGGGAGAAGAGACAAAATAAAGAGGTTTTTTGTAGAAGTTAAAAGGTTTTTTTCCCACAAAAGAGAAAGGCCCAACAGACATATAATAGACTCGTAGTGATAGGGGACCACATTAAATAACATATAAAATCATCATATGTTACTAGTATAATTTTTTTTATAAGCGTCAACCATGGGGGACCACTGTTCTACATTATACAATATTGACCATATCCTACATGAATATTGCATGTATATTACGAGTATATTTTTTTTTTTCAAAACGTGGGGGGACCACGGCCACCCTTGGCCCCATGGTTCCTCCGCCACTGCTATAGGCATTTGTTAAAAGACACCAACTAATATTTATGAAGGTGTCTTTTAGCAAGTTTATAACTAAAAAGTGGAAATCATACCTTGAGGTGTGGGTTGCTTAAAGACATCTTCATGGGTGGCTTCTAGCAAAACCCTATATATAGGATCAAAAGAAACAAATCCACAAAAGTGGAGGAAACAACCTATTGGATTTGAATGAAGGAAATATAATAAATTTAATTAAATTTTTATTCTTATCACAACCACGATAAGCTAAATTTATGGGAAGTGATATTCTCGAATAAAAATAATAACTACTATTATTTTTATCATTATCAAGTATTTAAAATTAAATACCGCAATTTAAACACTATAATGTGTGTGTTCTATTTTATGTGGGACCCCACACTCTATTTTTTCAATTCACACAACATTAGATCAAAGTATAATTACTTGGTGTTTAATCTTCCAATTTATTTTCCAACATCACACTAATGTTCCAACAGTTTTCTTTGTGGAGAGAGTACTCATACTTAAGTCTGAAATGGTTATTTTATCATGGGGACGACGAGAGAAAAAGTACTGCTGCACCATTAAGGCAGGGTCGTGAAACGTCTTAAAGAGAACGTCTTAGTCCGCGACTCAGCCCAAATTTTGTATCTAACGAGTTTATTTTTGTGCGCTTTCAAGTTTGATTTTTTTGCAGAAATGATTTCAATTGTTCGACAGAAGCAGCAACAATTTAAAGTGTGAAGAAATGTTCCAACGAAAAGTCAATAAAATTTCTCCCACGCTGCGTAATTATGCAGGTCTCTAGCCTTCCCATTTTCAATTTAGCACACGGTGCACTACATGTGAACAAGGCCTTTTCCAAAGTCATTGAAAGTTATTGTGACCTGCATATTCTTGTCTTGGATGTATATGGCATGCCATTGGAACTCATGCAGTCATGGAAGTTCTTCGTCTTCCCTTACGAATTTCTAAAGACTTGTCTCACACATGGCAAGCCCAATGAAAAACTGATAGAATTGATACCTTTGCTAGTCACTCCCCTGTTTGTGAAGATAATCAAGCATGAATTGAGTCTTTGCTGATCAAATATTATTAGGTGTTGCTTCTTAAAAAGCTTATGTATAGTATTGGGAAAAAATGCGACATCACGAGAACAACTATATGAATCTCATTTCCTCTCATTGCTATTTTGGATATGTTAAATGAAATGAAGAGTCCCACATCGTTTAATTATAAAGTTTGTCACTGTTTATATGTGGCTAGTGAGAATATGAAAAACACCGGGCTTTAGTGACGCAAGCCTGTAACCCAAGTGGGGGTAATAAAATGACGGAAATTATTGATAGTATGCAGTTGAGTCGGAGAAGCCGCCCTTTCCAGGGTGCGTTATGGCACTAATGGAGAGTACCCTGAGATCGGTCTCCAATCTTAAGGGTGTATTAACCATAAATCTTAGGTATTTCGAAGTTGTTCCAATTTATTGGGTTAATAACAACCAAGGATATAAAGCCATAAGATTTATTAGGTTGTTAGTAACCTGGCTTAACAGAGCAGGTCTCTCGGCACGGTGCATGCTCAACTCATATATTTCGATAATCAACCCTCATTTTTGTTTTTCAAATCTCACATAAGATTTTTTTTTAATTTACTTTATTAAAACAAATGCAAATGCTCTTTTAAATTATTTTTTTGGTTAAATAATGTTGCCTCTGTTCTTTAAAAGAATCGTTAAAAATATTTTTGATCCCTATATATTTTAATTTTTATCTTTTTAATCTTTCTAAGAAAATTTTGACTTTTAAATTATATAATGTACTAAACATAACTGCAATAAATTAAAAATTTTGAATTCAACATTTGAGTTGACTTGATAGTAGATAACCGAAAGTGATGATGGAAAACATTTGAGAAACTACAAATCGAAAAAAAATTAGGAGCACTAAAACGAAAGTTGGAAAAACCCTTAAAAGATATGCATTGAATAGTTTGAAGAATTTACCATTTTATTTTCAGAAAAATACTTCCATTTATACAATCATTTTGATACACATACATCAAAATACGTATAATTTAGTTACTTATAAACTGCAATATATTCTTTAATTACTTTCGCTTTCTACATTTATCTAAGTATGTGTATGCACAAGTGATGTGTCTATATTGTTGTGATTGTTGAAAATATTAATGGAAATAATGGTATTTCGGAGTTGTTATGTCAGTCTCAAAAACCACTAATCTGAAAGCAATTTTTTTATGAACATTCCATGCAACCTAATATTTGTTTAGCTCACCAAAATTTACACAACCACAGACTTAAATTCGTGCAATTGAGGCTAAAACGTGTTGGAGTTGCACAACCAATAACCAAAACAATAGGAGTTGCAAAAAAGGCTCTAATTTTATTTTGACCACACACATATATGTATATATATACGGGGAGTTATCCTCATATATGTAAAGACAAATGTTACCGTATATTTCCAAGTTAACTTAATATTATTCAGCATGTGGTAAAGCACAGTGATTCGAAGATAGAGCACAATGATTCGAAGATGTTTTTTCTTGTAGATCTATCCCCAATCTTTATATATTCAATATGTGGTAAAGCTTCCACCAGAATCTCTATCACTCTGTGGTGCTTTTTATAGATCTTCTTTTATGTGGTAGTCATCTTCTTCCTGTCTATCACCATTCCGTCTTCTTCAACCTCAAAGCCAGGTCCATCTTCAATAACATTCCAGAGTTCATCATCAATCCCAATGATGTAACTATACATTTTGTTCTCCCACCAAGAGAACTGAGTAACATCTCTATTGAAAAATGGAGGTTTAACAGAATAGTTGTTTTTCTCAGTGGTAGAGGTATTGTTGACATCATGACTGGAGGCTTCACTGACGGAAGACATGTTTTTCTCACTAGATCATTTTTTGTGGCACAGTTAAATGATTTTCGACGATCGAGAGAGAGAGAGAGAGAGAGAGAGAGAGAGAGAGAGAGTTATATTTGTTCATCCCACAACACATGAGTAGTCCAGTCCCCTTGCACTTCTAAGGGATTTCACTATAATCACTCATGATTAGAACTTGCTCATGGACACACCAAGAGACTTATCTTTGCTCAAGCACAACTACAAGAGACTTCAATGCTCTAGTACTCTACCTAAAAACTTCATTACTCAAGCACACATGCAAGAGACTTTCCAATGCTTAAGCAGAACTGCTTAAGACTTTACTCTGCTCAATCACAACTGACTGAGACTTTCCAGGTGCCCAAGGTTTCACCAAGAGACTTATATTCTCAAGCACGCAGGCGAAAAATGTAACGCCCTAGTTTTATTTTAATTATCGTTGGTTGATTTTAAAATCTTTTATATGATTTTTTAATGATTTATGTGAATATGTGGGGTGTTACTATTTTATTATATAGTATTTATTTGATTATGTGAATATATGATTATTTTTATTGTTTAATAAAAATAAGTAAGATTATTATTTACTTGAAATTATGGGGTTTAATGAGAATTAATATAAATTAAGGAGGGAGTTAAGTGAAATAAGTGGGAGGTTAAGGAAAAATAGAAAGAGAAAGGAGAGGTTTTAGTTTACAGAAAAACAAAAGTCTGTTTCATTTTTCACGTACAAAACTTTAGAAAAGAGAGTTTTTGGAGAGAAAGAAGAGAACCCTAGAAGAGGCTAAGAGAAGAGGGAATCAATTGCTGTAGAGTTTTTGCTTGCTGAATTAAGGTAAGGGTGGGATTCCTTCAATAATATGTATATATAATTTTGATTGTTGATGAAATTGTGTTCTAGGTTTAGGGTTTAGAAAGTTTATGATAATTGATATGATGTGATGAATTGTGCTGTTTAATGCATGTTTCTGTGTTGTTTTGATTGTTATGTTGTATATAGAACCTGTAAACATTGTTCTCTATCAAATTTGGGATTTGGGTAGATGAAATTTGGGTTTTTGAGTGAAAAATAGAGTTTTCCCGAGAGCTACCTTTGACAGCATACCCTGTTCCATGTTGTTGCGTTTTTTGCATCAGTTTCTGTTTCGAACTAGCTTTCGGTGTAAACACGAAAGTTGTAGGTATGAATGTTAGCTTTCTAATGCCGTTGGTCTGACGTCAAAATGATTTATAGAACTTGAGTTATGGTCAAATTACTGAACGTAGGGCACAGTGAATTTTTATGAATTTCAGCACCACTCTGTCCGAATTTGAAATGAAAACTGGTATTGATTGGTACATAGTTGGTCTTAGGTGTAAACATAAAAGTTGTAGATAATTAAGTTAGCTTTCTAATGGCACTGCTTTGACTCGAAGAGGATTTGTAGATTTTGAATTATGATGAAAATAGTCCAAGTAGGTCTTCAGAAATTTTTTAGAAAACTTAGCTTAACTAATCCCAAGTTAGTCCAAAACTTATGGTTGGTTTCCCAACTTCAAACTTAAGTATTAGGGATTTAGTCGGAGTGTTTTATGAGTATTTGGCTTATGTTTTATTGATCAAACTTGATTTGCTTGTTGAAGGATGTGTTGGACTTTGATATGAATGTAGTTGATTAATGTATATGTGCTTTCCGGAGATGTGTGATTTAAATATGTGTTATATCAAGATGTGTTGTTTGTAGATGTGTGACTTAAATATGTGCTATATAAAGATGTCATATTTAAATATGTGATATTTGACGATGATGCTATTTAAAGATGTGTATTTGTCGAGTCATCTAAAGATGTGCATTGTTGAGTCTTTACTCGTGTCGTTGCATTTGAGTCGTGTCGTTGCATAGCATAGTCAGCGATGGGGGCTTAATGCCTGACAGGTTCTTTTATGACCTTTAGCGATGGGGGCTCAATGCCTGACAGGTCCTATTTGACCTTTAGCGATGGGGGCTTATGCCCTGATGGTACCACATGCATGATGTCTAAGACGTAGAGTTGCATTTGTTGAGTCGTGTCTTATGAGATGTCGTGACGATGATTTGTGATGATGATGTGATGTTTGAGATGGTTGTTAAGACGATGATTTATGATGGTTTGTGATGCATTTGTGATGATGATTGTTCTTTGATGTTCTTGATGGTATCTTCGTGATGAAGTTCCTTGAAGCTCTTGATGATATTTCGTGATGATATTCTTGATTGACGTTTAACGTGTTTCGTGAATGGTGTGTTTGATGATGTATAAGGTGATTTAGGACGATAATTATGATGTTAGATGATGCCTATTTTGCTATGACTATATGATGTTTTGTTGATTGATGATTCTGTTGTTGGTGTATTTATATATATATGTATATATATATGTGAACCTGATGATGCTTGTCATTGAATTGTTGTTGTTTTCATTAACTTGATTGATTATATATTATTATTATTGAATGTGTATCTCACCCCTTCTGTTGGAATTGCCGCCTTGTGGGCAAGTGCAGGTAACGAAGACTAGTAGGATGTTGGCTCTTGTGTCTTAGGGCTCTGATACGTAACGGGATGGGAAATCGTTGTCTTTTCTTGCATTCCTTTATGTATCTTATCTTGAAGAACTTGTAGTTGATGATTTATTGTTGGATGATGTTTTATTTTGTTGAGGCCTTTGTGCCAAGATTGTTGAAGATTGATTATATTTTGAAAAGAATTATTCCGCTGCAAATTTTATGAGATTAAATGTGGTTTAAATAAATAGTGTTATTTTCTATTTATGAGATTTTTGAAAAGAAGTGTAATGCTCCGTTTGTTGATTTACTCTGATATATTATATTTAATATTACGTTGTTGGGAGAACGGGGTGTTACAAAAAACTTTTTAAAATGTTTGCCCCAACTGCAAACAAGTTAATTGGTTCTTACATCATATTTAACAATGATAGTGTAAACTAAACAAATGAACATACTCACTACTTAGGATTTCTAAGATATAAAATTGAAAAATAATCCCAAGTGTTTTGCGCTATTTAATTTGAAAGAGTTTTGGCACAAAAAAATAGCAGAGTCTTGTTACTTCTTCTTCAGCTAACTTTATAGGCACTGATTTAAGAGACTTTGGAGAAGAATGTAAGTGCAAATATAATCGTTGAGAAGTTTTGATCAAGAATATTGGTCCTTTTCCTGATATGGATAATTTTGTTGGAAAGTCCTTTGAATTTACTTTGCTGAAAGAAGAATTATTTGTTGCTCTCTTCGTTCTTGATGTCCTTTGTCTGGTTTCACAAATAGACAGAAGAAGACAAAAACACTGCTCTTTCAAATACTATGATAGAGACAACTTACAAAATAAGACAAAATCTTATGTGGATTCTGGGTCCCTCATATTCAAGTAGTGTCATACCCCAATTTTTGACCTAAGACACCACTGACACGCGTCATTTAGTCCTGAATAATCTCCGACTTTTCAGACGAAATTTCAGCAGAGAGGTATTTTAAAATACCACATCTTTGTTCCGAGTGGGGCCCTCTTCTCATTTTCTTTTATTAGTCCTTTTATTTTATTTATTTTATTATTCATTTCCATCTTTTATTTTTCATTTTTTTTATTTATTATTCATTACCTTTATTTTTATTTCACTTTTTATTCTATTTTAATTTTAAGTATTTATCTGTTTATTTATTTTTATTTACATTATTAGATGATAAATACGAAAAAAAGTCAAAATCCAAAAATATGCATAGTTATCCTTTTTATTATTTATTATTTTTATTATTAGGTGATAAGTCCAAATGGTCAAAGTCCCAAATTTCGTAACAAACGCCTGTTTTTCTCCTCCCCAAGCCAAGGAACATAGTTTTTTAACAAACCCTAATCCTAACCCTATAATTCACAACCTGCAACAACACAATTAGGGGACCAAAAAATTTTCCACAGCCAGAAACACACACAAACATTCCAAAAGAACCTGCAAACCAAAACCTAGCCGTCACACAATGATATAATTTCAAAACCTAGCCGCCGTAATTTACAATAGGGTTCTGAAGCATATTTTCTTTTCAATCCCAAGTTTTAGTGTTTCCTTTATTTATCCTTTGCACTCACGCATTCACGCTGCCATAACTGTTGTTGCTTAATTCCATTATGCTTGTTAATATTATATGCAATTTGTTCGTAACATGTTATAATATAAGTTTCATATCCTTTATTTCTATGCAAAATCTATTAAGTATTTAGTAGTGTTACTTTCGATTGCTCCTGCTATACCTTTATCATTCTATTTCAAACTAAAATTCTTTACTGCCGAGTGTAATTGTTGCTGCCATGTTATTACTCAATTCCCTTATTTCATATTGTTGCACTTTCTCACTTTTTTTGTTGGTACAATGCACTTTCTTACTTTAAATTCCAATTGTGAGTCATTGTTTCTACTACTGTGTCGTATTATACATATACTCTAGTTGCTGCTGCGTGGCTGTTTGGTTTCCACCTCTAATTGCTTTGAATTGTTTCAGACCGCTGCTGGCTGTTCTGTTGCAAGGCAGTGGCTGCTCTCTAAAGTTAAAGAGAGGTTCTATCATAAAGAGAACTAGTTGCCCCTTTGCATTTTTTTTAAATTTCCTTTTCATGCATTTTTATTTTTCTCTAGCATTTTATTAGTTTAGGTTTATTATTCCGCATTTGTATTATTTATTCATGCATATTTATTCATTTTTTGTCATTCATTTTTACAACACGGATTTTAGAATGTATATCAAAGGCTTAATGTAAATTTATGATGCATATTTACTTTTCCGCAGACCTTAGAATGTATAATAGGCTTTTATGTAATAGCTTTAGGTGCATGTATGCGTGCGTGTGTGTATGCCTCTTGTTTTCTTCGTAGTTTAGGTTAAAGGTTCTCGTGGTGGTCCAACACCACCGTGAGTAACCTACGCTTTATTTTTTGCTCCGTTAGTTTTAACTTTAGTTTAGTCAAAATTCAAAAATAACAAAAACATGCAAATAACAAAATCACAAAAACATTTTTCACAATAAACCTTGGTTCAATAATCAAGCGATCCCTTTTTTATTTTATTTTTTCTTAATCAAATATCAATCAATTTAATTTCACTTTGAGTACATTTTTCTTTAATATTAAAAAATACAAACCAATTTCTTATTTGCCACTTGACTTTTCATTTTAAAACCTTTTTCAAAAACTGATAAAAAACATAAAACAAATCAATCGGAATTTTTACCCCGAACTACGAGGTTCTGATCCCTCACGGGTACGTAGGCAAAGGGCACTCGTCCTTCCGAATCGATAAAATGTAGATAATTAGGTATTTTTCCTCTTTTCTTCACAATTCTCATATTCCTTCTTTCAAATAAAAAATAAGCAAGTTATAGCACAAAAAGAAATAAAGTCGAAAGGTTCTCGTAGAGTACTACGAATATTTAGGGTGCTAATACCTTCCTTAAATATAACCAACCCCCGGACCCATTCTAAATTAAATAATTTTTTCAAAGTCGTGAAATAATTTAGTGAGTCAAAAGCTAATCAAATAGCCTTGATCTCCGAAAAATGACGCGACAAGTAGCTAGTCAGATTCTGTGTCTGATGTTTTTCACCGAATCTGTTAAGATCAATCTCCAGCTTCTGTGAGACATCCTTCTTCTAAGGATGTTGACTTCTGGTTGACCTTTCAGTAGATCTTCCACCATAGTCTTCTAAGCTTCCCAATCCTTTTCTCATGCTATTCATATGGTTTTTCTTCATGATAGGTAGATCTTAAACACTTGAACATATGTTAGTATTCCAATCGTTCTTCAATACTTTTTCATCATCAAAACCCAAGAGGACTTGAATGAACAAATCTTGTTCTAATAGTAGGTCCTATTATGGTGTTGGATCTGTATCCAACATATGGATTGTCGAGCATAGCCCTTGTACTGTCGAGCACATATCTTGGACCATCGAGCATACTCCTTTGGGAAATTTGGAACAATTGCCCCCAAGTCAACAGCCTTGTAGTATAAGAGTAGTGACTTTGAGCTTGCAGGGGAAACGATGTTATAAAGACAAATTATGAAACTTTTATATGTGTATTTTTGTGTAGAAAGCATTTTTTACAGCCACTCTAATAGACCATTGATCTTGTCGAGGACAATAGTCTTGAAGGGGAAGAAAATATATTGTCGAGTACAATTTGTTTCATTATCTCATGGGGAGAGGAAAATTATTTTGAGTGCAATTAACTTTATAGTCTTATAGACAGAAAATGTACCTTACATGAGTATTTGCTTCATGGTCTCACGTAGATAACAAAAGTATTTTCAAAGTTAATTACCCTCAAAGTCTCATATGGAAAGCATATGTGTTTCTAAGGACAAGAAGCTTCATGGCCTCGCGTGGAGAGAAAAAAGTATTGTTGAGGAAAAATACAATAGTCTCGAAGAGAGAGTAAATGTATTCTCGAAAAAAATTAGTTTCATGGTCATGCACGGAGAGCAAAAAGAATTGTCGATGACAATTGCATGCATATTCTCACAAGGAGAGAATATGTATAGTATGTTAGTCTATATGACGATTGAGGGTGGGGGGTGAATAGCTTATTTTCGAATTTTGAAAACACGTGAGTTTGAAAACTTTTGAAAAATAATGATGACTATTGGATTTATGCCTATGAATATAATGATAAGATCAAAACAATGTACAAAAATAAGAATTCAACTATGAATAAGAAATTAACTAGTGATTACAAAGATTCCTTCGATTCCTATTCTTCTATTATTATGAAAATGTCTACAAGTCCATGATTACAAAAATTTCTTCGATTCCTACTCTTATATAATCACACAAGATCCAACCTTTAAGACCTCTTGAAATTGGACAGCTACAAGATCTTCGAATTTCAAGCTTGCATACAATCATTTGATCATCTACTCCGAGAAATTGTATTTCTTATGCCTCCACTTTGATCCGTTTGAACCTTGAATGTTTAAGAAACAACCCCCACAATTACATTTGGAGGTGAAAGGTACCTTCTTTTGCTTTAGATTCTTGATCCACCACCAAGATCCTTGAAAGAAATCAAACTTACAAGTCCTACAACTCCCTAACAATCTAGATCTCAAATCCTACAAGAGTTCTTAGAAAAAAGTTTTTAATCTGAAGAAAGTTGTAGAAAAAGAGATGTTCGAGTCATTGGCATAAGATTTTTTTTCCTTTGTAATTATTAATGTATGCATACTTCTTCGACTCATTTGACTTTTCAATATCATCAACATTTTTTATAACAGTGGTACTTGCATATCCTTTTACCACATTATTCTTTCTGTACTGAACATTTTTATGGGTTGAATGAACCCACTTCTGAACAGGAGCCTTAGCATGAGGCACAAAAGTTTTCCCTTGACCATTCTTATTAACATAATTAGTGGTTGAAGAGTTATTGATGAAAGGAATATAACTTTTGGTAAAAGAAAACTTTGGTCTATGATCAACATACCATTTTCCTATTTTCTTTGATTTTGGAATAAAACCCTCAATGCTTTTTGTAGCCTCTTTGTTGAACACAGAACTGCATCTGGGGCACAACATAACCTCAAAGTTCTTCAACTTGCAACGATTGAGGAAATCAATCAATTCCTCTTCAGCCATAGGATAAGCCACTTTCGCCTTCTCATCAAATTGAGATTTCGAAATGACTTCATCAACACTTTTGGGGCCTCCAGAAACTTCCACCATTTTACATTCAACAACATCAACTTTTGCTTCAACAAACAACATTTCCACAACATCAATGATGGCTCTAACTACATTGCAATTTGCAACTTCAGTGTACATTGCATCAGCAGCTTTCCGAGGATCAACATCCACTTTCATTTGAGGCTTTGTTTT
Source organism: Medicago lupulina (assembly GCA_958299785.1). Taxonomy (NCBI): domain Eukaryota; kingdom Viridiplantae; phylum Streptophyta; class Magnoliopsida; order Fabales; family Fabaceae; genus Medicago; species Medicago lupulina. The sequence continues at coordinate 33,630,751 of OY283144.1, read as the reverse complement.
GTCTTTAAATTTCAGTCAGCCTTCATTCAGAGCTTTTTACACCAAATGCCTGAAAAGTACACAATGTGAGGATTTATGTCCCAAGAAATTATTATCAGCAAGTTCTAACAAATGAACATCTCGCAAGTTCTAACAAATGAACATCTCAAGCAACAAGTTCTAACAAATGAACGTCTCGCATTCAGCAAGTTCTAACAAATGAACATCTCGCATTCAACAAGTCCTAACAAATGGACATCTCACATTCAACAAGTTCTAACAAATGAACACCTCGCATTCAGCAAGTTCTAACAAATGAACATCTCGCATTCAGCAAGTTCTAACATGAACATCTCTCATTCAGCAAGTTCTAACAAATGAACCCCTCTCATTCAGCAAGTTCTAACAAATGAACTTCTCACATTCAGCAAGTTCTAACAAATGAACATCTCATATTTTCCTTTTTACCGTGCGTCAGCTACCAAGTTCTAACAAACAAACATCTTGTCAATTAGCAAGTTCTAACAGACGAACATCTTGCATTTTCCTTTTACCATTATCAAATGTCAAGTGTCAAGTGTTAAGTTCTAACAAACGAACATTTTTCTTTTACCATTACCATGTTTCAAATAGCAAGTTCCAACAAACGAACATTTTACATCTTCCTTTTTACTATTACCAAGTGGCAAGTTCTAACAAACGAACAATTTTGCAATTACCCTACAGTTTTCTCATATGCGTCATCCCAAGAGTGTCTGGTCAAGTGGTGTCACCAAAAAGTTTTGTCTTCACCAAGATATCTTTACAAACCGGTACGATAGTAGACAAACATTTTTCCCAGTGAACCTACATTATCCCCAAGCGGAGTCGGACCCCTTTTCCTCAACAAATTTGGGTATCCCGTTGTTGTTTCTCCTTCCTGTCAAATATTCTTTGTCGTCCTGCATTCATAATTGCATCACAAGCATTACAAATTGTCTTAGGTGCAAAATTGGTGTACTTTCGTATTTAAGTCTCTTTGGTCCGTCAAATCAAAGATTTCATCTCTAAATCTCAAGACGAAGAAACTGAAATAGGGGCATCTGCCATACCCCAATTTTTGAACTAAGGTCCTACATGCATATATCCTTTGGTCCTGAATAGTCGCTGACTTTCGAACGAAATTTCAACAGAGGTAATTTAAAATACCTCATTTTTTGATTCCGAGTCGGACCCTCTTCTCTCTATTTATTTAATTTAATTAGTTTTTATTGTTATCATTTTTATCTCTTAAATTTCCACCTTTAATTTAATTAATATTAATTTTTTTTATTCATTTTTTAATTTTAATTTTCTGTTTTAGTCTACGTTTATTTTTATTGTTCTTTCAAAATGTCCAAAATTTTTGTCCTTATCCGAAAATCAGTCAAGTCCAAAGACACGATCTGTCAAGCCAAATGGTACGCGTTTCTTCAACCTCATCCAAATCCAAAGTGCAGTTTTTCTGCACCTTCCAACAAACCATAATCTCAAATTTCCTTGACTATAAAAGCAACCTGCAGTTTACACAGTAGGGAGGCCGAAATTGACACATAAACCTACAAGCCAGAAACGAACAATTCCACAAGAACCCTAGCCTCAACAACACAACAAACGACGGCCGAATTCACAAAAACCTTTATCACAAACCTGAAAACAGAGAAAGAATAGTCCAAAAAGCCAACAATCATTTTTTTCACAACACAAAACCTTTCTTTATTGAACCTATTCATTCCCAACACTCATGATTTCAAAACCTATCACAACACAAAGCCAGTTATCATAGCAACACAATCGACAGAGTCACCCAAACACAGCGAAACCACCCCAAGTACAGGACTCATACCACATCAAACCAAATCGGCGTAAACAGAACGAACATCATCAAACCATTATAATCACAAACTGTTTCAAGGACCATCAACAAATAAACCGGCGAAACTTGGAATCCAACCGATTCGTGAACCTGCAGGATCAAACCGGCCATTAAACCAAACAGGTTTCAAACCAAACCGGTGGAGTCAGACAGTACAGGAAATCGGATTCAAAGAACAAAAAGGTAGAATTTTCATATTTTCTTCTATAGATCTAGGGTGTATATTGTTTTGTTTGTTTTGAGTGAAGAAGAGAGTAGGAGAGTGGAGAAGAGAGATACGAAGAAAAAAAAGGCAAAAAATATAAGTTAGGGTTCCAGCACGGTGGTGCCGCCGCACCGGCCGGCCAACCGCCGCCGAAACCCCACACCTTCATCAGAGACGACAACCGGAAAGTCTCCGGCGAACAGAACATAGAAGGAGAGAGAAGAGAGGAATCGGGTGAGAGAAAGAAACTTATGTGAAAATGAAAGAAATTTCCCCCACAACCTATTTATAAGCTCACTATGTTCCAGTGTGCAGGGGTGCATGCTTTAGCATGGACCCTCGCCCTTGTTAGCCTACCGATCAAGATCAATGGCTCTTGAGCCCTCCCAACATGACCATCTCAAGGCCGTCTGATTAATCAAACGGCCTAAATCCAATCAGACCAAGGTCCTGCGCCCCAACATCTCTTAAGGTCCCGCAGACCTTAGAGTGTATATTTTAGGCTTAATGTACATTTTTTATGCATCTTTATTATTTCCGCAGACTTTAGAATGTACTTTAGGCTTAATGTAATTTCGTGCGTGTGTGCGTATGCGTTACATTTTATGCTTCGTAGTTTAGGTTAAAGGTCCTCGTGGTGGCCCAACGCCACCATGAGTCGCCTACGCTTTACCTTTCTGCTTCGTTAGTTTAATTTTAGCTCATTGTTCAAAAACAACAAAAACATGCAAATAACAAAATCACAAAAATATTTTCAAAAGAAACCTTGATCCAAAATCAAGTGATTCCTCTCTTTTATTTTCTTTCTTAATCAAATTTCATTCAACTTAACTTTATTTTGAGTCTTTCTCTTTCAATATCAAAAAATACAAACCAATTCTTTTTGCCATTTGGCTTTTCATTTTAAAACCTTTTTCAAAAACTAATAAAAAACACAAAGCCAAACAAACGGTAATTTTTACCCCGAACTACGAGGTTCTGATCCCTCACGGGTACGTAGGCAAAGGGCACTCGTCCTTCCGAATCAATAAAAAATGTAAATAAAAACCCCTTCATTTTCTTGTAATTAATCAATCTTCTTCTTCCAATCACTAGTCTTTTTTCTAAAAAAAATAAGTAAGTTATAGCGCAAAAAAGTTAAAATAAAATCGAAAGGTTCTCGTAGACTACTACGAACATGAGGGGTGTTAATACATTTCCCTTATGTAACCAACCCCCGAACCCCATCCAATCTAAATAATTTTTTCAAAGTCGTGAAATAAATAGTGAGTCAAGAGCTAATCAAATAGCCTTGATCTCCGAAAAATGACGTGACAGTTGGTCTAGCCATTTCTTTCAAAGCTTTACCACTTCTTAAATGCATCACAACAAAGGTTTTTCAGAAAAAGTTCAACAAAACAATTAACAATTTCTAAAACGGTTTTCACAAGAGCACTTAGAAAATAATTTCAAAAGTTATGGAAGTTGCTTCCAAAAATTTGCTCAAACAGGGTCCTTTTGAGTGTGCCAATTTGTTTACTTGTGTTTTTGTTTGGTAAACAAGAAGGGTTGGTTTTGGTTATTACAAGCAGGATCAAACCAGAAATCCTATGACATGTTGTGCAAAGTTTTTCCATAATGTGAGTGAGTTTTCATCATATTCATAGGTTGCTTTATGAACAAGACGAATTTGTATTGTCTTTCGACAGAAAAAAGTAAAGCAAAATGCAAGTAAAAGATTTTAAAAGTTTAAAATGCAGAAATTTAAAGAAAAGGTAAATTGCATTGCATAAGCGTAAAGGTGTTTCGACAAATCGTAAGTGCTCTAGACGCCGGTACTTCGAGTGCTAGAATTCTATAAGTGATTTGCCGACCTATTTGAAGCCTCTAGATAGTTTTTGATGATGTTTCTTTAGTTGGTCTTTAATGATGTTAGCCTGTTTATCATTCCATGTTTTTAGTTGAGGATTGTTAGTCTTAGAATATGTTAAAGCACCCAAGCTTACGTGTGTTTCAGGTGTTTCCTTGGTTTTCTTATCTTTTGTCAAAAATACATTTTTACTGCATGAATAGGTTCACTCATATCTGAATCGACCAACAAAAGTCTCTGACTTCGTGTGAATCGATTCATAACATGTCTGAATCGATTCACTGTGTGAAATTCCGGCAGGCTAGCTTTCATATGTTTTATACGATGTTTTAACATCAGATACAAACAAATTGTTGAGTATGATGTTTTACCATCGAGCTAGCAGAAAACAGACAGAACAAGGGAAATATATGAATGTTGAAATTCTAGCGCATTTGTTAGAAGTTATTTTATGTGATGTTTCAATTTCAGATGCACAGAAAGCAGATGTTCTGTTTAATGTTTCAACATCATGCTAGCAGTAAACATAAACAAACAGCAAAATAAATGCAAGAAGGTAAAGAACACAATGCGTTTGTTGACCTAGTTCGGTGACAACACACCTACTCTGGGGGCTACCAAGCCAGGAAGGAAATCCACTAGTGTAGTCCGTACTCAATAGCTCTCAGCAAACTCCTCATTTACACTTTATGACCTAGGACCTACCTGTATTGACTTCAACCTAGGAAATCCTAGATCTGAGATCCCATCTCACTCCCTATAGTCAGTCACAGTCCATGTGACCTATCAGACCAAAAACAAACAAACACAAAGATAAAGTTACCTTCAAACAAAAACAACTAACACCTTGTTTCACAACTTCGGTGTAGCACACATGAGTTTACAACTCGATCTAGGTCCTTAACATGTATCACAAACGATACAAGAAAGGCTCACAAATCATCAGAACTAAACTTGCATCAAACGATACAAGAGTAGAACACACAAAGACTCAAAACCCTAAAAATCTAAAAAATTTAGTGCGGTGGCTTGAATAAGTAATTAGGTCTTAAAGTCTTCCTTATATACTGAAGCAATATGGGCTAACAAACGTTGTTGGGTTTCAGTAACAAATTGCAGATCGATCTGATCTACAAAACAGAATCAGAGACAATTATGAAAAGTCATAATATGTAGGCACATCTTTAGGAACGTCTAAAACATCTTCAAATATTCCTGCTCTTTTCGGAATAAAACTGAACTGATTTTGTACAGATATGTATGTTGCTTGGTCATTAAGTTAAGGAAAAATTGTTTCCTTTTAAAGATAAGGCGCGCGTACAAATAGGCATGAACTCAGGCACACTGAACCGTGCTAGGATGTTGGAACATTCTGTTCAACATCTCATATGGATGCCTAAACCATGTTGGAACATAGTATCCAACTACACAAACATGGATATTTGTTTTAGCAATAATGCAGCCAATACAAATACCGAACAATCTCCCCCTTTGGCAAATTTTTGGCTAAAACAAATTAAGGCCAATCATCTTAACAAACAGAGGGATACAGAAGACAACCATTTCTCCAAGAGCATGAACATATACGTATGAAGAAACAGTTAGCACACACAACCCAAAGGGATACCAATTGAAATTCCGGCAGGCTAGCTTTCATATGTTTTATACGATGTTTTAACATCAAATACAAACAGATTGTTGAGTATGATGTTTTAACATCGAGCTAGCAGAAAACAAACAGAACAAGGAAAATATATGAATGTTGAAATTCTAGCGCATTAGTTAGAAGTTGTTTTATGTGATGTTTCAATTTCAGATGCATAGAAAGCAGATGTTCCGGTTAATGTTTCAATATCGTGCTAGCAGTAAACATAAACAAACAGCAAAATAAATGCAAGAAAGTAAAGAACACAATGCGTTTGTTGACCCAGTTTGGTGACAACACACCTACTCTGGGGGCTACTAAGCTAGGAAGGAAATCCACTAGTGTAGTCCGTACTCAATAGCTCTCAACAAACTCCTCATTTACACTTTATGACCTAGGACCTACCTGTATAGACTTCAACCTCAGAACTCCTAGATCTGAGATCTCATCTCACTCCCTATGGTCAGTCGCAGCCCCTGTGACCTATCAGACCAAAAACAAACAAACACAAAGATAAAGTTACCTTCAAACAAAAACAACTAACGCCTTGTTTCACAACTTCGGTGTAGTACACATGAGTTTACAACTCGATCTAGGTCCTTAACATGTATCACAATTGATACAAGAAAGGCTCACAAATCATCAGAACTAAACTTGCATCAAACGATACAAGAGTAGAACACACAAAGACTCAAAACCCTAAAAATCTAAAAAAATTAGTGCGGCAGCTTGAATGAATAATTAGGTCTTGAAGTCTTCCTTATATACTGAAGCAATATGGGCTAACAAATGTTGTTGGGCTTCAGTAACAAATTTCAGATTGATCTGATCTACAAAACAGAATCAGAGACAATTATGAAAAGTCATAATATGTAGGCACATCTTTAGGAACGTCCAAAACATCTTCAAATATTCCCTTAAATATTCCTACTCTTTTGGGAATAAAACTGAACTGATTTTGTACAGACATGTACGTTGCTTGGTCATTAAGTTAAGGAAAAATTGTTTCCTTTTAAAGATAAGGCGCGCCTACAAATAGGCATGAACTCAGGCACACTGAACCGTGCCAGGATGTTGGAACATTCTGTTCAACATCTCATATGGATGCCTAAACCATGTTGGAACATAGTATCCAACTACACAAACATGGATATTTGTTTTAGCAATAATGCAGCCAATACAAATACCCAACATTATGTCTCTCTTCAAAAATGCATGAATCGTATCATCATACATCTCTGAGTTAGTCTGGGTAGTCTGAATCGATTCAAAAATCTTTTGATGCGTATCAATCTTCATGGCATACTACCTTCTTCATAGTGTTTTTTTAAGACCGAATCGATTTGGTGAATCGATTCAGTTAGTTGTTTTTTCTCGAAATTTTACTCTTCATTACTATCACTATATAAACTCTTCTCATCACAACTTTAAAATTATTGAATCATTTGCAACTATTCTCTCTAGGTCTGAAAAACTAATTGCACATAAATTCTTCAAGATTAAACATTTTTTCTTAGAATCACTTTGTTCTTTGAGTCACATTGATTTGCTAGGGTGCTAGTAGGGATTGTAAGATGGTTCTTTCAAGAAGATTGATTGGGCTTAATCCAGGCTTCAAAGTGAAGTGAATAATACCATTCCAGCTCCAAAGGGCTTGGGGGTGTTTCTAACCGTTCTTGAACTCGAAGGGGATTCGCTTACCGGACGTAACATCGAAGGCTCGAGTGAAGAGTTCGAAGGGGTGCACGGGTATTCAAGGATTCGAAGATTCAAGGAGCACCAAATTCAAAGGTTATTTGAAGTTTGGGGGAGTGTTTCCTTAGGGGCTGAAGAATTATGTTTTAATTTCAAGGAACTCTTGTAAACATAGTGTATTCAACATTTTTTACATAGTGGATGACCTTGGTGAAGGAGTACTTCATCAAGAAGAGTAGACGTAGCCCTAGCGAGGACGAAAAAGGGCGAACTACTATAAAATTATTGGTGTTCTCTTTTCCCTTTACTCTTTACTTTTTGCTATTGCATATGATTAATTGAATAATTGATAGAATAATTATTAGTGTTGATCTAAGGTGTTTTTTTTTCAAAAGCTAATCTAATTCATTGAATTAGGTTTTAACTATTTTGCTTAGATCAATTGAGTGCAAGTTATATTCAATTCTTCAATTTCATATGCGTTGTGTTTTCAATTGATAGTTTGGTATTATTGTTCATATAGGTTTAGTATTGAAATTGTCTAAAGTTTTGTAAATTGTTCAAGGCTCATTAAAATTTGATTGTAAATAAGATTTGTATTCTGAATCACTCAATTCTACATTAAATCTTATTGAATAGTCGATTTCGCTAAAATTATTTTTTATCAAAGATTTGAGCGTCAACGTTGCAGATCCGGATGCATGGATATTCCGGTCACTTTAATTTTATCATATATTTTTGTAGGTATTATGTTGTTATATGCTATTAACTTGGATGATGTGAGTTTGTTCGTAGATTCATCCTTTACGTTTTTAGCGGTGTTGAATGATGTAATCTCTCGATTTGAATGAATGAATATCATTTTGTTTTTGTCAAAAAAACAAATTTAGAAAAACCAGCACAATTCAACTCTCTCTCATGTGTTTTTATACTTTATTCAACTTCTTACATCATATTTCAAAAAATAATAATTCTTGTTTTAATTTTGTATTTTGATTTTTTTATCATCATTTTACATAAAATGCAATTCATAAAAATTACCAATTTTTTTTGTAATTTCTAAATTATTAAAAAGTATGAAAAAAATTGTTGTGCAAAAAAATTAATTATTGTTTAAATGTAATGATATAAATTTATTAGTGCAATCAATGTAGTAATTTTTTTTAAACAAAGAGGACCGAAGCCCATCTATGTAGTATTTTTTTAGAGTAAATTACACTCCCCTCCCCTCAAAGATGCTTGAAATACACTCCCCTCCCCTCAAAGATGCTTGAAATACACTCTCCTCCCCTCTTATGTTAAAATATACAATTTCCTTCCTTGAAAAGTAAAATTTACACTCCCCTCCCTTATAAGATGCTTGAATTACAACCCCCTCCCTTGATAATTAAATGTGCACTACACTTTAATCTATTTTAACATAAATAAATATTTTTATGATATCTATTAATTTCAAACCACCCTTTAAGAAAAATTAATTCATTTCTTTATAATTTAAATGTTAATGATAATTAAATTTAAATATTTTACTATTGATTTTATAATTTAGAGTTTAAAATTAACTTTTAAATAACCATGGTTTATTGTCGTTAGTAATTTTTCACATATTTTAATTTTATTTTGGCTTGTTTCATATTTTATAATAGGGTTTAAAACTACATGTTAATGAAATTGTGAATAAAAAATAGCAAAAAAATATGTATTCAATTTTTTATTATGTTAAAATAGACCTGCAATACTGTTTTTTTCGAAGTGTATTAGATTATTATTTTTTTGCTAGATTATTAGAAATAAAAAAATATATATTGAGGGAGTAAAGTGTAGATTTTAACATAACAGGGGAGGGGAATGTAATTCAAGCTTTTCTTAGAGGAGGGGAATGAAATTTTTTCTAATATGTTTTGAATAAGAGGGGAGAGGAATGTATATTTTAACATAAGAGGGGAGGGGAGCGTAATTCAAGTATCTTTGATGGGAGGAGAGTGTAATTTACTCATTTTTTTAAGAGTTGGTAGATTAAAGTGAATGAGTATTTATAGATATGATATCTATCTATCCATGTATTATTAATAATAAATTTGCGGCGTCCCCGTGAGCTTAGCTCAGTTGGTAGGGACATGCATTGTTATATGTAGGGGCCGGGGTTCGAACCTCGGACACCCCACTTATTCCCTTTGAAAGAGGTAAATTCAAATCATAGACTAGTTGACAAAAAAAAAATAAAAAGTAACACATTTGCGACTTTTAGCAAAGTCCTCTCATTAATATTAGAAGAATTGGCTTGTGCGGCAACATTCCAAGGCCATCAACAAAATCTTTGATTCATGGAATTTTAATAAAAAAGATTAATTTAAATGATATAAATAAAGAATTATATTAAATCAAAATAATGGAAAAGGATTAAAATGATCAAGGCTGAAATTTGTTAACCGTCATCATACATTCACACTTAAACTGCATTCTAATTTATTGACCATTATTTCCTAAAATGATTATTGACCATTTAATAGTTTTAATAAACTCATTAATCATGATTTGCTATTTCCAAATCAAGCTTCACGTTGACCATTGAAATTCAATCTGCGGCCAGCCTTAATTCAGGCAGGAATTAAGTTAAAAATTAAAATAATATCATTAATGTCAAATATTATAAATATAATTATATAATGTGAACAAAAAAATTAATATTTTTTCCTAAATAAATAATATTTTTATCATAAATTCATTTATGTGGTCCGACCAATGACCCATTGATCTAACCAATGAACCATTAAACTTGTACTCTCACTTGATCGATGACCGGTCCGATTTTTAAAAACAATGATTTTGATCCTTTCAACTAAAAAATATTAATAGTTTTGATATATTTTAATGTGATTTTCTTTTAATCAAGACCAATTATTAAGGTATTCAAATTAGAATTATTTTTATTTCAAAAAACAATTCGAATTATTTTCATTGCATGTATAACCATAAGTGTAGTTGACCATTGACCATTTTCATAAATAACATGTGAATGCTTGAAATAATAGCATGTCAGCAAAAAAACAAAGAATCAAAGGATTATACCCAATTATTAATTATTAATTATAATTATTGATAGATTATTTATAGATGAATGGTCTTTACATGCAAACTAAAACTCAAACTCAAACTTAAACTCAAACTCAAGATATGGGAATTCATCAAGTTTATTTGGTTGTTGTAATGTCTCTCTTGTTCATTACTCTTGTTGTCGGTGATCGGCTGACAAGTTATAACATCAAAAGAAAAGTTCCAACCGGTCCAAATCCAAAACTATCTCCTGATCCAGTTCCTGTTATGGCCATGTCAACTTATTACAATTTCATTCGTGAAATCAAAAGGAAAGTTCCTACAGGTCCTAACCTAACACAATCTCTTGATCCAGTTCCTGCTGTGGAAATGACAAATGATAATAGTGTTAATCATGGGATCAAAAGGCAAGTTCCTACTGGTCCAAATCCAGCGCAATCACCTGACCTTGTTCCTGAAGTGGATAGATCAAATGATTACAACTCCATTAGTGAAGTCAAAAGAAAAGTTCCGACAGGTCCAAACCCCGCACAATCTCCTGATTCAGTACCGGTTATGGTAATGTCAAATGATTATAAAATAGACCGTGAAATCAAAAGAAAAGTTCCTACCGGTACGAACCCCGCACAATCTCCTGATCCAGTACCTGTTGTGGCAAAGTCAAATGATTGCAATTTCAATCATGTGATCAAAAGAAAAGTTCCTACGGGTCCAAAGATCTGATTCTTAATGTGAAGCCTTAGCTTTTTTAATATATAAGGTAGATAATAATTTCAAGTCACGTAATGAAATAAATCATTTATCTTGTTATGTACTTTCACACATTTATCTTGTTGTGTACTTATAAGTTAAACGTGTGTAAGTTTTTTATTCGCATAAAATTAATGTTATGTTACGTCATTCAAAGAAATTAATTGCTTAGATCAATTAATTGCAAGTTTAATTCAATTCTTTAACTTTATGTGTTTTGTGTTTTCCTTTGATAATTAGATATTATTGTCATTTAGGTTTGGTTTTGAAATTGTCTAAAGTTTTGTTAATTCTTCAAGGATTATTAAAGTTTGATTGTATATAAGATTTCTATCGTGAATCTCTCAATTCTAAGATTAAATCTTATTACACATTGTTTTATCTTTTTGTATATTGTTGTGATTGTTCCTACACGAATCCAATAGTTGTTCTTGTTAAACTTGATTTTTTTATTGACTCCGGAAATAGTTTTCCAAAGTTAATCTAAATCATTGAATTAGGTTACAACAATTTTTCTTAGATCAATTGATTGCATGTTCAATTCAATTCTTCAATTTCATGTGCATTGTGGTTTCCATTGGTAATTAAATATTATTGTCATTTAGGTTTGGTTTTGAAATTGTCTAAAGTTTTGTTAATTGTTCAAGGATTATTAAAGTTTGATTGTGTATAAGATTTGTATCGTGAATCTCTCAATTCTAAGGTTAAATCTTATTACACATTGTTTTATCTTTTTGTATATTGTTGTGATTGTTCGCTCACAAATCCAATAGTTGTTCTTGTTAAACTTGATTTTTTATTGACTCCGAAAATATTTTTCAAAAACCTATTCACACCCTCCCCCCTCTAGCTTACAAACTAATTAGCCATATAGACCAACACTATTTTCCATAAGGAAAACTACTATGTACACATAGTAAAATGTTTGAAAAAAGGCTAACGGCCACAATCAACACTTCTTCCATCGAAAATCGCTTGTCCCCCACGTACTCACTATGGAAATTGCTACTTTTGAATTCAAAGTCTTCCCTCTTCGACATCTACTGCTTGACTTCGACGAATTTACTTCTTGGATTTCATCTTGTCGAACTTCGAAGCTTTTAGACTCTTTCAAACGCTAAGTCCATACTATGTCGAAATCCTCATGTTGAAGAAAAAAGACTTTGATTTCTGAAAAGACAAAAGTCAACAGATGTTGACCGTATTAATTGGGTATGTCGAAATTACAGAATGACAATAGGTAAGTGAGATAGGAGTATGTTTGGCCCAAAATAACACTGAAAAATTGGGTTTGAATCGAATTAGAAAAATCTTCAATCGATTCAATAATGTAAAATATGAAATCCGGCTTGTCGTGAAGATTGAATAGAATTAGAGAATCTTTGAATCGATTCAAAGAATTTCAGATGAAGATTGAATTGATTCAAAGAAACTTTGAATTGATTCATAACTTTCAGAACAACTTTGAATCTATTCAAAATAATTTGAATCGGTTCAAATTCACTTTTCATAAGCCAAACACCCGAGAGCATGAACGATTCGATTCAAAATATACATGAATTGAATCAAATCACTAAAAAAAATATTATGAACAAATTTTTTTAAGCCAAACACTAAACTTGACTACAAACTTCACAACCTTTTTAACAACACATTTGTGTGTAGTATTTGATCTAAACTGAACGGGTGCTTTACAAAAACTAATGACATCACTCAAAAAATAAACTACTACTTAATCAAGTGATAGAAACAACTTCCATTGTCAAGGACAATTAGCTTCATGGTCTGGATAATGTAGTTGAACATCACGCCAGTTGTAGGAGCGATGGTTGCAGTTGCGAGAGTTTGTGGGTCATAAATGGCCATTTCTTATGCCAATGTGATTAGTGGCAGGGGGTGAAGGCTGATTTTCACTCTAGGTGTCTTAACCCAAGATGAGGAGGCGGTGCCACAATTTCTATGCTCAGCTTAGTGGGCTTCTCTCCTGCTTTGATTTGTTTTTTCGAGATATAAATGTTTTTTTTAAAAGTTTTCATCTTTTGGAGAAAATAGAAGATGGGAATTACTAGTTTCCCACAAATGATGTAACACCCCGTTTTCCCAACATAGAAATTTCTTTAAAAAGAATAGCATACATCAGAGTAAGCACATAAACAGGGCATCACATTTCTAAAACATCTCATGTTAATGAATAAATAATCATTAAATTTTCATAAAATCTCGCAGCGGAATAATCATATAAAATAAACATCTCAAAGGTCTTTGGCACGCAGGCCTCATCAACATCTTATTATCAAAGTCTTCAAGTTAAACATAAGCATGTAAAATAACATAATCAAATCAAAAGCATAATACGCAAGGAACAGAGAAAATATAAGCAAAGTTTCCCCATCCCGTTACGTATCAGAGCACCTAGACTCGACTGCAGAAATCCTCACACGTCTGCACCTAATCTTGGTTACCTGCACTTGCCCACGAGGCGGCAATTCCAGCAGAAGGGGTGAGATTCACAAATAATTATATTAAACATGTAATCAAATAATTACAATTCAAACAACCAACATAGTTCAACTCATCACAGATAAACATCTAGCATTTAGAACATCATCATAAACAACGCATCATTTAGCATCAACATAATCATCATCATAAACATCTTAGTAACCATCTTAGACGACTCGACTCGACATCATTAATTGACTATGCAACCCTACGTCTTATATGCATGTGGTACCAATCCAGGGCATGAGCCCTCGTCGCTATGAGCATAAATATACTCCAAGGCATAAGCCTTCGTCGCTGGTGAGCAAAGCTCCAGGGCATAAGCCCTCGTCGCTGGTGAGTAAAAACTCCAGGGCATAAGCCCCCATCATAGAATGAGTATGCATGAGACTCAACACTTTTAACTTAAACAAGTTAACATCTTAAACGTCGCAAAACATCTTAAACAACAAGGACTGACACATGCAGCAACTATACAAAGGTAAACAGCAACATGGCAGTAATCACATCATTCAAATAATATCCATAAGCAAGCATCTTAAGTAAGTCAACATTTACAACTTTAATAGTTCATATAACACACATAAGCGGCATGGAAAGCATCAAAATCATCTCAGTCATCATGTATTCATCGATACAGTTTATAATAAACATTATTAAAAGTCCCAGAAACTACCCAAAGGTCATCTCTCAAGGTTCTATGCGAAACAGTTCGCAAACAGTACACAGTTCTGGGTTCTGACAGAACTCGCTATGGCGAGTGGGAAAGCTCGCCTCGCGAGTAACTTAGGCCTTGCTCGCTATGGCGAGTTGGATTGCTCGCCTCGCGAGCTCTAGGGTAATGCTCGCTATGGCGAGCTGAGTTGCTCGCCTCGCGAGTAAACTAGGTCTACTCGCCACGGCGAGTTGCATGGCTCGCCTCAGGCGAGCGATGAACAGACTGCTACGGGTTCCACGAAAAATCACCCAAAAAGTCCCAAATTCATCATCTTAAACATCTAAACTCTCAGAATCATCATCATAATGGTTAATCTACGTTCTGTGTTCAATCTAAACATCAATTCTACAGCTTTATGGCCTACTTCATCATTATTCTCACTTTTTAACCTAATTTCAATTCTCTCAAAACATCCCTATGATTGTTTAATCTTGGTTAGATGGATTACAGGATAATATAATCAAATGCTAGGCTCACCCTTACCTGATCAAAGCAGAAAATCGCAGCCCTTATGCTCTCTTCTCACTTCACGTGTTGTTGCTCCTCTTTCTCCAAAATCAGAAACGCGTATACTGACTCTCTCACTGACCTAATTTCCCTTTATATACTCCCAACAAATCTTATCTTATTTACTCTTTCTCCCACATAACTCTCTAAAATCCAAAACTAACCCACAACTAAATATTTTATTTTATTTTCAAATCTTATTTTATTTAACAATAAAATAAGTCACCACGTCACATAAAATCATATTAAATCTTTACTTAACATCGCATAATATATTAATAAATATATAACAACTTCTCAAATAAATCAAATAATTAAATAATCAAAATGGGCTTTACAACTCTCCCCAACTTAAAAGATTTTCGTCCTCGAAAATTTACCTCAAGCAAACAACTCAGGGTACGACTCTAGCATCTTACTCTCTAATTCCCACGTCAAGCTTTCGCCGGTCGCTCCCGACCAAACGACTCTAACGAGAGGTATCTCCTTGCCCCTCAGCGTCTTCGTCTTTCTATCATCAATCCTCACTGGTAAGGTCTCAACCGTAAGGTTGTCCCTAACTTGCACATCATCACTCTGGATCACATGAGACGGATCCGGAACATACTTCCTTAGTTGCGACACATGGAACACATCGTGCAAATTCGATAAATGTGGTGGCAATCCAATACGATAGGCCACCGCCCCAATCCTCTCTGATATCTGATATGGACCAATAAACTTCGGGGTTAACTTCTTTGACTTTAATGCACGACCGACCCCGGTCATAGGAGTCACTCTCAGGAACACATGATCTCCCTCTTGGAACTCAAGGTCCTTCCTTCGCTTATCATGGTAACTCTTTTGTCGACTCTGCGACGCTTTCATCTTCTCTTGGATCATTCTTACTTTCTCAGTAGTCTGTTGAACAATCTCCGGTCCTAACATCACATTCTCGCCTGACTCAAACCAACACAACGGAGTTCTACATCTCCGACCATACAAAGCCTCAAAGGGTGCCATCCCAATACTCGAATGGTAACTGTTGTTGTACGTGAACTCTATCAACGGAAGATGACTATCCCAAGTTCCTCCTTGCTCAAGTACACACACTCTCAACAAATCTTCCAACGACTGAATCGTCCTTTTCGACTGACCATCTGTTTGCGGATGATAAGCCGAACTCAACCTCAACTGAGAACCCAACGCCTCTTGCAAACTCTTCCAAAACCTAGAAGTAAACCTCGGGTCTCTATCTGATACGATGCTCGAAGGAACACCATGCAACCTCACGATCTCCTTGACATAAATCTCTGCCAACTGAGCAACAGGAAAAGTGATATTGATCGGTAGAAAATGAGCCGACTTCGTCAATCTATCAACAATCACCCAAATAGCGTCATTCCCTTTAGGAGTATTCGGCAAGCTCGTCACAAAATCCATGGATATACTATCCCATTTCCACTCTGGCACATCTAAAGGCACCATCATACCAGCAGGTTTCTGATGCTCAACCTTCGATTTCTGACAAACCAAACAAGAATAAACAAACTGTGCCACGTCACGTTTCAAACCAGACCACCAAAACATCTTCTTTAAATCATGATACATCTTCGTAGCTCCCGGATGAATACTCAAGCTACTTCTATGACTCTCTTCAAGGATCATCTTCTTCATTTCCTCATTATCAGGAATGCAAATTCGACCTCGGAACCTTAACACTCCTTGATCATCCACTTTAAAATCACTATCCTCCGTCTGATTACTAGCAACCAACAAGTCCACAAACTTAACATCTTCTTTCTGCGCCTCTTTGATACTTTTCAAGAACTCATTATCAATCTTCAACATTCCTAGCTTTACACTCTGAGGCGTTCTTTCACAAACCAAACTCAAATCTCTGAACTGTTCCAACAACTCGAATTCCTTCACCATCATGGCAGACATATGCAAAGTCTTCCTGCTCAAAGCATCCGCAACCACATTAGCTTTGCCCGGATGATAATTCAAACCAAAGTCATAATCCTTTAACAATTCAAGCCACCTTCGCTGTCTCATATTCAATTCCTTCTGGTCAAATAAGTACTTCAAACTCTTGTGATCACTAAACACCTCAAACCTCGAACCATACAAGTAATGTCTCCATATTTTCAATACAAAGACCACAGCTGCCAACTCTAAGTCATGCGTCGGATAATTCTTCTCATGAATTCTCAATTGCCTTGAAGCATAAGCTACCACTTTACCATCTTGCATAAGTACACCACCTAAACCCAACTTGGACGCATCACAATACACCACAAAAGGTTCATCGGGCTTCGGCAAAATCAAAACTGGAGCCGTCGTCAAGCGCTTCTTCAATTCATTAAAACTGTTCTCACAATGCACATCCCACACAAAAGATTTACCTTTACACGTCAACTGCGTTAACGGAAGAGCCAACTTAGAAAATCCTTCTATAAATCTTCGATAATAACCAGCTAGACCCAAAAAGCTTCTAATTTCAGTAACCGACTTCGGAGTCTCCCATTGCGAAACCGCTTCAACTTTAGACGGATCAACCGCAATGCCATTGCCAGAAATAACATGACCAAGAAAACTTACTTCTTTCAACCAGAACTCACACTTAGACAACTTAGCAAAAAGCTTCTTCTCTTTCAACACTTGCAAGACAATCTTCAAATGTTCGGCATGCTCTTCTTCAGTCTTAGAATAAACCAGGATATCATCAATGAACACCACAACAAAACGATCCAAATAAGCATGGAAGATTCTATTCATATACTCCATAAATACGCCAGGTGCGTTAGTAACACCGAAAGGCATCACTGTATACTCATAATGTCCATAACGCGTCCTAAATGCCGTCTTCTGCATATCCTCATCTTTCACTTTAATCTGATGGTAACCCGATCTCAAATCTATCTTGCTGAATACACAAGCACCCACCAACTGATCCATCAAGTCGTCAATTCTCGGGAGTGGATACCTATTCTTTATCGTTACTTTATTCAACCGACGATAGTCGATGCACAACCTCATACTTCCATCTTTCTTCTTGACTAACAACACTGGAGCTCCCCACGGTGAAACACTTGGTCTCACGAACTTCTTATCAAGCAAATCCTCTAACTGTTTCTTCAGCTCAGCCAACTCAGAAGCTGACATACGATAAGGCGTCATAGACACAGGCTTCGTTCCAGGAATAAGATCAATCGAAAATTCAACTTCTCTTTCTGGAGGCACATCAGGAATCTCATCTGGGAAAACTTCAGGAAAATCACATACTACATGTAGCTTATCAATCACCGCCTGATTCTCAATAGATAAGGACGCCATCAAGGAAAACATCATAATTCCATCGCGTTCCAGCTGCTTCAACTGTTTAGTAGATAGGAACTCTGCGCCACTCTCTTCCTCGGGAGAAGAAAAATGCACCGTCTTGCTAAAACAATTAATCAGAACGTGGTTGTACTCTAACCAATTCATCCCCAAAATTACATCCATCCCAACCAACGGTAGACACACTAAATCAATCTCAAAATCACGACCAAACATAGACACAGGACATCTTAAACACACAAGGGAAGTAGTCACCGAACCCTTAGCTAGAGTTTCGACAACCATCTCCCCATTCATATCAGATACAACAAGATTCAACTTAGCAGCACAATCAAGAGCAACAAAACAATGTGTGGCACCAGTATCAATAATAGCAACTAAAGGTATATTATCAAAATAACAAGTACCTCTGATCAAGCGATCCTCGCTCTCCGTCTGCGTACCCGACAAGGCAAAAACTCTCCCAGAAGTCTGAGTCTTCTTAGGTTGTGTGCACTGGGACCCAATGTGACCTTCCTCATTGCAATTAAAACATACAATATCACCAC
This sequence comes from Medicago lupulina, assembly GCA_958299785.1. Classification (NCBI taxonomy): domain Eukaryota; kingdom Viridiplantae; phylum Streptophyta; class Magnoliopsida; order Fabales; family Fabaceae; genus Medicago; species Medicago lupulina. The sequence continues at coordinate 33,612,084 of OY283144.1, read as the reverse complement.
GTTTACAATCAGCAGTAGTGTGACCGTTCTTGCCACAACGAAAACATCTCTTCACCTCTCCAGGACAAGCATTACTCTTATGGCCCTTCACGCCACAAGTATAGCAAACTATCTCAGCAGGAGCATCTTTCTTAACAGGTCTCCTCTCATCATTAACTCGCTGTTTGCCCTTATCTGCAGGGGCACTGTAGGGCTTAGGACGACTTTGCTGCCCCTTTCCTTTCCTCTCATTAACCACCTTGTAATGAGCCTTAGTGTCCTCCTCGTAAATCCTGCAGCTGCTCACTAGCTCAGAAAAGTTTCTGATCTTCTGATACCCTATAGCCCTCTTGATATCAGCTCTCAATCCGTTCTCGAACTTAATACACTTAGAAAATTCGGCGGTCTCAGCAGAGTAGTGTGGATAAAACTTGGCCAGCTCCACAAATTTTGCAGCATACTCAGTCACAGACATGTTCCCTTGCTTAAGCTCCAGGAACTCAATCTCTTTCTTGCCCCGCACATCCTCAGGAAAATATCTGTTGAGGAATTCTCTCTTAAATACTGCCCAGGTCACTTCAGCACCGTCCTGCTCCAGGGTAGGTAGGAGACTAATCCACCAATCGTCCGCCTCCTCAGCCAGCATGTGCGTACCGAAACGCACCTTCTGCACCTCCGTGCACTGCATAACTCTGAATACTCTCTCAATCTCTTTGAGCCAAGACTGGGCTCCATCCGGATCATATCTCCCCTTGAAAGTAGGAGGATGGTTTCTCAAGAAGGTCTCCAGCATACGGACCTCTGCACCAGCACCAGCATTAGCATTAGGTTGCTGTCCCACAGCTTGAGCAACAGCTTCCAAGGCAGCAGCAATTGCAGCGTCATTTCTTCCAGCCATCTTAATACTATGCAAAACAAACGTAAGTTAGAATAATACAATAATACTATTCTAACTCTAAGACAACGTCACTCAACTCTCTACTTGGCCGGACGGACCGACCTGCTCTGATACCAATTGAAACACCCCGTTTTCCCAACATAGAAATTTCTTTAAAAAGAATAGCATACATCAGAGTAAGCACATAAACAGGGCATCACATTTCTAAAACATCTCATGTTAATGAATAAATAATCATTAAATTTTCATAAAATCTCGCAGCGGAATAATCATATAAAATAAACATCTCAAAGGTCTTTGGCACGCAGGCCTCATCAACATCTTATTATCAAAGTCTTCAAGTTAAACATAAGCATGTAAAATAACATAATCAAATCAAAAGCATAATACGCAAGGAACAGAGAAAATATAAGCAAAGTTTCCCCATCCCGTTACGTATCAGAGCACCTAGACTCGACTGCAGAAATCCTCACACGTCTGCACCTAATCTTGGTTACCTGCACTTGCCCACGAGGCGGCAATTCCAGCAGAAGGGGTGAGATTCACAAATAATTATATTAAACATGTAATCAAATAATTACAATTCAAACAACCAACATAGTTCAACTCATCACAGATAAACATCTAGCATTTAGAACATCATCATAAACAACGCATCATTTAGCATCAACATAATCATCATCATAAACATCTTAGTAACCATCTTAGACGACTCGACTCGACATCATTAATTGACTATGCAACCCTACGTCTTATATGCATGTGGTACCAATCCAGGGCATGAGCCCTCGTCGCTATGAGCATAAATATACTCCAAGGCATAAGCCTTCGTCGCTGGTGAGCAAAGCTCCAGGGCATAAGCCCTCGTCGCTGGTGAGTAAAAACTCCAGGGCATAAGCCCCCATCATAGAATGAGTATGCATGAGACTCAACACTTTTAACTTAAACAAGTTAACATCTTAAACGTCGCAAAACATCTTAAACAACAAGGACTGACACATGCAGCAACTATACAAAGGTAAACAGCAACATGGCAGTAATCACATCATTCAAATAATATCCATAAGCAAGCATCTTAAGTAAGTCAACATTTACAACTTTAATAGTTCATATAACACACATAAGCGGCATGGAAAGCATCAAAATCATCTCAGTCATCATGTATTCATCGATACAGTTTATAATAAACATTATTAAAAGTCCCAGAAACTACCCAAAGGTCATCTCTCAAGGTTCTATGCGAAACAGTTCGCAAACAGTACACAGTTCTGGGTTCTGATAGAACTCGCTATGGCGAGTGGGAAAGCTCGCCTCGCGAGTAACTTAGGCCTTGCTCGCTATGGCGAGTTGGATTGCTCGCCTCGCGAGCTCTAGGGTAATGCTCGCTATGGCGAGCTGAGTTGCTCGCCTCGCGAGTAAACTAGGTCTACTCGCCACGGCGAGTTGCATGGCTCGCCTCAGGCGAGCGATGAACAGACTGCTACGGGTTCCACGAAAAATCACCCAAAAAGTCCCAAATTCATCATCTTAAACATCTAAACTCTCAGAATCATCATCATAATGGTTAATCTACGTTCTGTGTTCAATCTAAACATCAATTCTACAGCTTTATGGCCTACTTCATCATTATTCTCACTTTTTAACCTAATTTCAATTCTCTCAAAACATCCCTATGATTGTTTAATCTTGGTTAGATGGATTACAGGATAATATAATCAAATGCTAGGCTCACCCTTACCTGATCAAAGCAGAAAATCGCAGCCCTTATGCTCTCTTCTCACTTCACGTGTTGTTGCTCCTCTTTCTCCAAAATCAGAAACGCGTATACTGACTCTCTCACTGACCTAATTTCCTTTTATATACTCCCAACAAATCTTATCTTATTTACTCTTTCTCCCACATAACTCTCTAAAATCCAAAACTAACCCACAACTAAATATTTTATTTTATTTTCAAATCTTATTTTATTTAACAATAAAATAAGTCACCACGTCACATAAAATCATATTAAATCTTTACTTAACATCGCATAATATATTAATAAATATATAACAACTTCTCAAATAAATCAAATAATTAAATAATCAAAATGGGCGTTACAAATGACATCATTGATCTGATATGATATGATCAGAAGAACAAAGTCTAGTGCAGTGAGCTTATTGTAAAATGGATGTTGGGGGGGTTGTTCCTCCAAGAAGTCCATTAATGATATTTTTATTATTTGTAATATTTTAAAATATTTTTAGTCTACCCCTTTATAATATTTAATAACAACCATTTCAATATTTGTATCATTAACGTCATGATGACCTCACAAATTAGTTACCCATCAGAGTAACGCATAAAAAAAGATCCTCAACAACACAAGTTCTAGACGTGGTTGGAAAGATTATAAGGTTTGCAGCTATAGAAGGAGTGGATATGAAAAGTATCAATACTCATAGAGCATGTATAGGAAAAACAAAGAATACACAATTAGTGGATTAAGTGCTCGATTGTGGCAAATCTCTCTATGAGGGGAGAACTAGATGTAGCAACAATTTTTTATGAACTAGCATAAACACACTTGTGTGTTTCTTTATTTTATGTTAAGTGCCTTCATTTACTTTATGGATGTATCCAATTAGGAATTTGTGAAAGGATCAATGAGAATCCTATTTCTTAAAACACGTGTGTGATCACATAACTCTTAATATATTTTGTATATAAATGTGAGTAAAAGAATTTATGTGAAAGAAAATATTGGTGAAATCATGTAACTACAAAATTTTATACTCATTTTCAACGATCAAATGATTCTATTCTATAGTGCATAACTATGTTCTCACGGCGATTGTGAATAATAATTTTTAAAATGTCCCCTTTCTACTTCTTTTTTTGACTAAAAAATGTCCTCTTTCTATAACCAAAGGTTGAGAGTTAATTAAAAAATAAAGAATTCTAATAACTAACAATTATTTACGTTACCCCTTTACTAAGTGTGCTAAAGGGACATACAAGAGACATGATCTACTGATAATATTTAATTGTTTTTAGCATATTATGAGCTTTATACACTATAAAATGAATAAATTATATTCTATTTGTTACATGCAAAGACATAAATAAATGGCTAAAACTCTCCAATTTGTGTATTATATGATTTTATTTATATCCTTATTTCTTGTTGCAATAAATATTAATGGTAATATATTTTTTTATCCTTTTCAAATTTTCTTCTTTAGTTTTAGTTCGTACACAATCTTTTTTCTCGTTTTAATAATATTATTTTATTTTGTTTTTCATTACAGCATTACATTGCAACAATGTTTATGATTGTCCACCGGATATTTCAAATCCCTATGTAACGTGCAAATTGAACCAATGTATATATTCTAGAATGGAACCACCTTTTGGTTGTTGAGTACGAACCCAAGGAGAGTATATTTACACCATACAAGGAAGAATAGTCCTTACGCTAGGAAAAACCTATGCAATATACATTTCACTAGAATATTTCATAGTTTATGTTTAGTTATTGTAAGTGTATCCAATAATTGTTATATTTTTATTTATTTTTGTTTTTATAATTTCAAGGACCTTGGCTTTGTATTCTATGATATTGGTAATAAAATGAATTAAGACACTAAAGAATATTACAATTAGATTGTTTAATTAGTTTTGGATGTATGGTAATGACCTCCTATTTAAGCATATGATCACATCTTATTTCCAACCCTGCCACTTATCAGAACATTTTTAATTATTATGTTGAAAAAAAATATTTTACTTGAAATCCTATAACTTAAATTTTATGTCATAATATTGTTACACTTATAATTTTTTCAAAAAATGAAAGTCATATTTCTCTTAAAAGAAGTATCCATCAGTTCATTTCTTTCTTCGGAGTAGAAATTGTCTGGTCTAATGATTATAAAAAAATTGTTTAGAAAATATGAAAGATGGAACTTTGTTCATCCGGTTCATCATATGAATGATAGTGTTGGTCCATGATGAAACAAAAATTAAAGCCATTAGATTAACAATTAAGCACGATAATACTATACACCACACACATCTGATTATTTAATTTCTTTCTCTAGGATTCCCTCTTGCGTTCTCTCTATTCTCTGTGCGAGAGAGACTATTCACATCTCTTCAAACCCATATTCAACACAACAAAGAGTACTTTCTAAACATGTTCATTCAATCCTCTGATTTAATGAGGAATTATCCACTTAAGAAAATGAATTACACAAACAGTAAAAACTAGTAATCATTTGTTCCACCAAATTGAAAAAACTTTTGATATGAATTTCAATAAGTTTATGTTCAATGCCATAACAACATCCACGTTTCTCACTAATTCATTTTGCTGCAACAATTCACTTGTTATTCACTTAGACAATATTTCTACAAAGTAACAACAACACTTCAAAAGTTAAATCTAAAAAATATTGGTAGCTATAAAACCTTCTATGCAATTGAGATAAAACATTTGGCTTTTGATTCTTTAAGCAATAAGATAAAACCTTCTATGCGATTGGTAGCCGATATTATATAAAAAAGTGTAATGATATTTTTATTATTTGGAATATTTTGACATAGGTAAATTAGTTGCCCATCAGAGAGACACATAAAATAAGATCGGTAACTAGGCAAGTTCTAGACGTGGTTAGGAAGATTATAAGGTTTGTAGTTGTAGCTATAGAAGAAACGGATAGGAAAAGTATCAATACTCATAGAGCATATATAGGCAAAACAAAGAATACACAATTAGTGGATTAAGTCCTCGACTGTACTGAGACAAATCTCTATATGAGGGGAGAACTAGATGTAGCAACAATTTTTTATGAACTAGTATAAACATACTTGGGTGTTTTTTTATTTTATTTTATGTACCTTCATTTACTTTATGGGTGTATCCAATCAGGAATTTGTGAAACGATCAATGAGAATCATATTTCCTAAAATACGTAGTGCGATCACATAACTCTTAATATATTTTGTATATAAATGTGAATAAAAGAATTTATGTGAATGAAAATATGGTGAAATCATGTAACTACAAAATTTTATACTCATTTCCAATGATCAAATGATCATATCTTCAACATTCCTAGCTTTACACTCTGAGGCGTTCTTTCACAAACCAAACTCAAATCTCTGAACTGTTCCAACAACTCGAATTCCTTCACCATCATGGCAGACATATGCAAAGTCTTCCTGCTCAAAGCATCCGCAACCACATTAGCTTTGCCCGGATGATAATTCAAACCAAAGTCATAATCCTTTAACAATTCAAGCCACCTTCGCTGTCTCATATTCAATTCCTTCTGGTCAAATAAGTACTTCAAACTCTTGTGATCACTAAACACCTCAAACCTCGAACCATACAAGTAATGTCTCCATATTTTCAATACAAAGACCACAGCTGCCAACTCTAAGTCATGCGTCGGATAATTCTTCTCATGAATTCTCAATTGCCTTGAAGCATAAGCTACCACTTTACCATCTTGCATAAGTACACCACCTAAACCCAACTTGGACGCATCACAATACACCACAAAAGGTTCATCGGGCTTCGGCAAAATCAAAACTGGAGCCGTCGTCAAGCGCTTCTTCAATTCATTAAAACTGTTCTCACAATGCACATCCCACACAAAAGATTTACCTTTACACGTCAACTGCGTTAACGGAAGAGCCAACTTAGAAAATCCTTCTATAAATCTTCGATAATAACCAGCTAGACCCAAAAAGCTTCTAATTTCAGTAACCGACTTCGGAGTCTCCCATTGCGAAACCGCTTCAACTTTAGACGGATCAACCGCAATGCCATTGCCAGAAATAACATGACCAAGAAAACTTACTTCTTTCAACCAGAACTCACACTTAGACAACTTAGCAAAAAGCTTCTTCTCTTTCAACACTTGCAAGACAATCTTCAAATGTTCGGCATGCTCTTCTTCAGTCTTAGAATAAACCAGGATATCATCAATGAACACCACAACAAAACGATCCAAATAAGCATGGAAGATTCTATTCATATACTCCATAAATACGCCAGGTGCGTTAGTAACACCGAAAGGCATCACTGTATACTCATAATGTCCATAACGCGTCCTAAATGCCGTCTTCTGCATATCCTCATCTTTCACTTTAATCTGATGGTAACCCGATCTCAAATCTATCTTGCTGAATACACAAGCACCCACCAACTGATCCATCAAGTCGTCAATTCTCGGGAGTGGATACCTATTCTTTATCGTTACTTTATTCAACCGACGATAGTCGATGCACAACCTCATACTTCCATCTTTCTTCTTGACTAACAACACTGGAGCTCCCCACGGTGAAACACTTGGTCTCACGAACTTCTTATCAAGCAAATCCTCTAACTGTTTCTTCAGCTCAGCCAACTCAGAAGCTGACATACGATAAGGCGTCATAGACACAGGCTTCGTTCCAGGAATAAGATCAATCGAAAATTCAACTTCTCTTTCTGGAGGCACATCAGGAATCTCATCTGGGAAAACTTCAGGAAAATCACATACTACATGTAGCTTATCAATCACCGCCTGATTCTCAATAGATAAGGACGCCATCAAGGAAAACATCATAATTCCATCGCGTTCCAGCTGCTTCAACTGTTTAGTAGATAGGAACTCTGCGCCACTCTCTTCCTCGGGAGAAGAAAAATGCACCGTCTTGCTAAAACAATTAATCAGAACGTGGTTGTACTCTAACCAATTCATCCCCAAAATTACATCCATCCCAACCAACGGTAGACACACTAAATCAATCTCAAAATCACGACCAAACATAGACACAGGACATCTTAAACACACAAGGGAAGTAGTCACCGAACCCTTAGCTAGAGTTTCGACAACCATCTCCCCATTCATATCAGATACAACAAGATTCAACTTAGCAGCACAATCAAGAGCAACAAAACAATGTGTGGCACCAGTATCAATAATAGCAACTAAAGGTATATTATCAAAATAACAAGTACCTCTGATCAAGCGATCCTCGCTCTCCGTCTGCGTACCCGACAAGGCAAAAACTCTCCCAGAAGTCTGAGTCTTCTTAGGTTGTGTGCACTGGGACCCAATGTGACCTTCCTCATTGCAATTAAAACATACAATATCACCACGTTTACAATCAGCAGTAGTGTGACCGTTCTTGCCACAACGAAAACATCTCTTCACCTCTCCAGGACAAGCATTACTCTTATGGCCCTTCACGCCACAAGTATAGCAAACTATCTCAGCAGGAGCATCTTTCTTAACAGGTCTCCTCTCATCATTAACTCGCTGTTTGCCCTTATCTGCAGGGGCACTGTAGGGCTTAGGACGACTTTGCTGCCCCTTTCCTTTCCTCTCATTAACCACCTTGTAATGAGCCTTAGTGTCCTCCTCGTAAATCCTGCAGCTGCTCACTAGCTCAGAAAAGTTTCTGATCTTCTGATACCCTATAGCCCTCTTGATATCAGCTCTCAATCCGTTCTCGAACTTAATACACTTAGAAAATTCGGCGGTCTCAGCAGAGTAGTGTGGATAAAACTTGGCCAGCTCCACAAATTTTGCAGCATACTCAGTCACAGACATGTTCCCTTGCTTAAGCTCCAGGAACTCAATCTCTTTCTTGCCCCGCACATCCTCAGGAAAATATCTGTTGAGGAATTCTCTCTTAAATACTGCCCAGGTCACTTCAGCACCGTCCTGCTCCAGGGTAGGTAGGAGACTAATCCACCAATCGTCCGCCTCCTCAGCCAGCATGTGCGTACCGAAACGCACCTTCTGCACCTCCGTGCACTGCATAACTCTGAATACTCTCTCAATCTCTTTGAGCCAAGACTGGGCTCCATCCGGATCATATCTCCCCTTGAAAGTAGGAGGATGGTTTCTCAAGAAGGTCTCCAGCATACGGACCTCTGCACCAGCACCAGCATTAGCATTAGGTTGCTGTCCCACAGCTTGAGCAACAGCTTCCAAGGCAGCAGCAATTGCAGCGTCATTTCTTCCAGCCATCTTAATACTATGCAAAACAAACGTAAGTTAGAATAATACAATAATACTATTCTAACTCTAAGACAACGTCACTCAACTCTCTACTTGGCCGGACGGACCGACCTGCTCTGATACCAATTGAAACACCCCGTTTTCCCAACATAGAAATTTCTTTAAAAAGAATAGCATACATCAGAGTAAGCACATAAACAGGGCATCACATTTCTAAAACATCTCATGTTAATGAATAAATAATCATTAAATTTTCATAAAATCTCGCAGCGGAATAATCATATAAAATAAACATCTCAAAGGTCTTTGGCACGCAGGCCTCATCAACATCTTATTATCAAAGTCTTCAAGTTAAACATAAGCATGTAAAATAACATAATCAAATCAAAAGCATAATACGCAAGGAACAGAGAAAATATAAGCAAAGTTTCCCCATCCCGTTACGTATCAGAGCACCTAGACTCGACTGCAGAAATCCTCACACGTCTGCACCTAATCTTGGTTACCTGCACTTGCCCACGAGGCGGCAATTCCAGCAGAAGGGGTGAGATTCACAAATAATTATATTAAACATGTAATCAAATAATTACAATTCAAACAACCAACATAGTTCAACTCATCACAGATAAACATCTAGCATTTAGAACATCATCATAAACAACGCATCATTTAGCATCAACATAATCATCATCATAAACATCTTAGTAACCATCTTAGACGACTCGACTCGACATCATTAATTGACTATGCAACCCTACGTCTTATATGCATGTGGTACCAATCCAGGGCATGAGCCCTCGTCGCTATGAGCATAAATATACTCCAAGGCATAAGCCTTCGTCGCTGGTGAGCAAAGCTCCAGGGCATAAGCCCTCGTCGCTGGTGAGTAAAAACTCCAGGGCATAAGCCCCCATCATAGAATGAGTATGCATGAGACTCAACACTTTTAACTTAAACAAGTTAACATCTTAAACGTCGCAAAACATCTTAAACAACAAGGACTGACACATGCAGCAACTATACAAAGGTAAACAGCAACATGGCAGTAATCACATCATTCAAATAATATCCATAAGCAAGCATCTTAAGTAAGTCAACATTTACAACTTTAATAGTTCATATAACACACATAAGCGGCATGGAAAGCATCAAAATCATCTCAGTCATCATGTATTCATCGATACAGTTTATAATAAACATTATTAAAAGTCCCAGAAACTACCCAAAGGTCATCTCTCAAGGTTCTATGCGAAACAGTTCGCAAACAGTACACAGTTCTGGGTTCTGACAGAACTCGCTATGGCGAGTGGGAAAGCTCGCCTCGCGAGTAACTTAGGCCTTGCTCGCTATGGCGAGTTGGATTGCTCGCCTCGCGAGCTCTAGGGTAATGCTCGCTATGGCGAGCTGAGTTGCTCGCCTCGCGAGTAAACTAGGTCTACTCGCCACGGCGAGTTGCATGGCTCGCCTCAGGCGAGCGATGAACAGACTGCTACGGGTTCCACGAAAAATCACCCAAAAAGTCCCAAATTCATCATCTTAAACATCTAAACTCTCAGAATCATCATCATAATGGTTAATCTACGTTCTGTGTTCAATCTAAACATCAATTCTACAGCTTTATGGCCTACTTCATCATTATTCTCACTTTTTAACCTAATTTCAATTCTCTCAAAACATCCCTATGATTGTTTAATCTTGGTTAGATGGATTACAGGATAATATAATCAAATGCTAGGCTCACCCTTACCTGATCAAAGCAGAAAATCGCAGCCCTTATGCTCTCTTCTCACTTCACGTGTTGTTGCTCCTCTTTCTCCAAAATCAGAAACGCGTATACTGACTCTCTCACTGACCTAATTTCCTTTTATATACTCCCAACAAATCTTATCTTATTTACTCTTTCTCCCACATAACTCTCTAAAATCCAAAACTAACCCACAACTAAATATTTTATTTTATTTTCAAATCTTATTTTATTTAACAATAAAATAAGTCACCACGTCACATAAAATCATATTAAATCTTTACTTAACATCGCATAATATATTAATAAATATATAACAACTTCTCAAATAAATCAAATAATTAAATAATCAAAATGGGCGTTACAAATGACATCATTGATCTGATATGATATGATCAGAAGAACAAAGTCTAGTGCAGTGAGCTTATTGTAAAATGGATGTTGGGGGGGTTGTTCCTCCAAGAAGTCCATTAATGATATTTTTATTATTTGTAATATTTTAAAATATTTTTAGTCTACCCCTTTATAATATTTAATAACAACCATTTCAATATTTGTATCATTAACGTCATGATGACCTCACAAATTAGTTACCCATCAGAGTAACGCATAAAAAAAGATCCTCAACAACACAAGTTCTAGACGTGGTTGGAAAGATTATAAGGTTTGCAGCTATAGAAGGAGTGGATATGAAAAGTATCAATACTCATAGAGCATGTATAGGAAAAACAAAGAATACACAATTAGTGGATTAAGTGCTCGATTGTGGCAAATCTCTCTATGAGGGGAGAACTAGATGTAGCAACAATTTTTTATGAACTAGCATAAACACACTTGTGTGTTTCTTTATTTTATGTTAAGTGCCTTCATTTACTTTATGGATGTATCCAATTAGGAATTTGTGAAAGGATCAATGAGAATCCTATTTCTTAAAACACGTGTGTGATCACATAACTCTTAATATATTTTGTATATAAATGTGAGTAAAAGAATTTATGTGAAAGAAAATATTGGTGAAATCATGTAACTACAAAATTTTATACTCATTTTCAACGATCAAATGATTCTATTCTATAGTGCATAACTATGTTCTCACGGCGATTGTGAATAATAATTTTTAAAATGTCCCCTTTCTACTTCTTTTTTTGACTAAAAAATGTCCTCTTTCTATAACCAAAGGTTGAGAGTTAATTAAAAAATAAAGAATTCTAATAACTAACAATTATTTACGTTACCCCTTTACTAAGTGTGCTAAAGGGACATACAAGAGACATGATCTACTGATAATATTTAATTGTTTTTAGCATATTATGAGCTTTATACACTATAAAATGAATAAATTATATTCTATTTGTTACATGCAAAGACATAAATAAATGGCTAAAACTCTCCAATTTGTGTATTATATGATTTTATTTATATCCTTATTTCTTGTTGCAATAAATATTAATGGTAATATATTTTTTTATCCTTTTCAAATTTTCTTCTTTAGTTTTAGTTCGTACACAATCTTTTTTCTCGTTTTAATAATATTATTTTATTTTGTTTTTCATTACAGCATTACATTGCAACAATGTTTATGATTGTCCACCGGATATTTCAAATCCCTATGTAACGTGCAAATTGAACCAATGTATATATTCTAGAATGGAACCACCTTTTGGTTGTTGAGTACGAACCCAAGGAGAGTATATTTACACCATACAAGGAAGAATAGTCCTTACGCTAGGAAAAACCTATGCAATATACATTTCACTAGAATATTTCATAGTTTATGTTTAGTTATTGTAAGTGTATCCAATAATTGTTATATTTTTATTTATTTTTGTTTTTATAATTTCAAGGACCTTGGCTTTGTATTCTATGATATTGGTAATAAAATGAATTAAGACACTAAAGAATATTACAATTAGATTGTTTAATTAGTTTTGGATGTATGGTAATGACCTCCTATTTAAGCATATGATCACATCTTATTTCCAACCCTGCCACTTATCAGAACATTTTTAATTATTATGTTGAAAAAAAATATTTTACTTGAAATCCTATAACTTAAATTTTATGTCATAATATTGTTACACTTATAATTTTTTCAAAAAATGAAAGTCATATTTCTCTTAAAAGAAGTATCCATCAGTTCATTTCTTTCTTCGGAGTAGAAATTGTCTGGTCTAATGATTATAAAAAAATTGTTTAGAAAATATGAAAGATGGAACTTTGTTCATCCGGTTCATCATATGAATGATAGTGTTGGTCCATGATGAAACAAAAATTAAAGCCATTAGATTAACAATTAAGCACGATAATACTATACACCACACACATCTGATTATTTAATTTCTTTCTCTAGGATTCCCTCTTGCGTTCTCTCTATTCTCTGTGCGAGAGAGACTATTCACATCTCTTCAAACCCATATTCAACACAACAAAGAGTACTTTCTAAACATGTTCATTCAATCCTCTGATTTAATGAGGAATTATCCACTTAAGAAAATGAATTACACAAACAGTAAAAACTAGTAATCATTTGTTCCACCAAATTGAAAAAACTTTTGATATGAATTTCAATAAGTTTATGTTCAATGCCATAACAACATCCACGTTTCTCACTAATTCATTTTGCTGCAACAATTCACTTGTTATTCACTTAGACAATATTTCTACAAAGTAACAACAACACTTCAAAAGTTAAATCTAAAAAATATTGGTAGCTATAAAACCTTCTATGCAATTGAGATAAAACATTTGGCTTTTGATTCTTTAAGCAATAAGATAAAACCTTCTATGCGATTGGTAGCCGATATTATATAAAAAAGTGTAATGATATTTTTATTATTTGGAATATTTTGACATAGGTAAATTAGTTGCCCATCAGAGAGACACATAAAATAAGATCGGTAACTAGGCAAGTTCTAGACGTGGTTAGGAAGATTATAAGGTTTGTAGTTGTAGCTATAGAAGAAACGGATAGGAAAAGTATCAATACTCATAGAGCATATATAGGCAAAACAAAGAATACACAATTAGTGGATTAAGTCCTCGACTGTACTGAGACAAATCTCTATATGAGGGGAGAACTAGATGTAGCAACAATTTTTTATGAACTAGTATAAACATACTTGGGTGTTTTTTTATTTTATTTTATGTACCTTCATTTACTTTATGGGTGTATCCAATCAGGAATTTGTGAAACGATCAATGAGAATCATATTTCCTAAAATACGTAGTGCGATCACATAACTCTTAATATATTTTGTATATAAATGTGAATAAAAGAATTTATGTGAATGAAAATATGGTGAAATCATGTAACTACAAAATTTTATACTCATTTCCAATGATCAAATGATCATATATATATATATATATATATATATATATATATATATATATATGGGTTTTGCTAGAAAACACCTTTTATGAATGTGTCTTTTAGCAAGTTTATAACTAAAAATTGAAAATCACACCTTGAGGTGTGGGTTGCTAAAAGACACCTTCATGGGTGGCTTCTAGCATAACCATATATATATATATATATATATATATAGGAATCCCCTAATATGGACCTCATTTTAAAGGGACCGTTGGTGAACCTTTGCTAGTTACTTACTATAGCCGGTCACTATCTTTTATGATTTATTCCTGGATTACAAAAAGGCAAAATCAATTTGCATTGTAATTTCATCTTTACCCTCTTTACATTTTTCTCTCTCGTTCATCTTTACATCTTTACTGGATCAACATTGTCGCGTCATTTTTCGGAGATCAATGCTATTTGATTAACTTTTGACTCACTAACTATTTCACGACTTTTGATTGAAAAAATTTATTTAAAGGTGGGGTCCGGGGGTTGGTTACATAAAGGGAATGTATTAGCACCCTTTATGTTCGTAGTACTCTACGAGAACCTTTCGACTTTATTTTTACTTTTTGTGCTATAAACTTGCTTGTTTTGAAAAAATAGGATTTTAAATGTTTAAAGAAAGAAAGGCCTAATTATCTACATTTTATTGATTCGGAAGGACTGGGTCCTTTGCCTACGTACCCGTGAGGGATCAGGACCTCGTAGTTCGGGGTAGAAATTTCCGTTTGATTGGTTTTGTGTTTTTTATGAATTTTAAAAAAAGGTTTGAAATAAAGAAAGCCAAAGTGGCGAAAAAGGTATTTGTTTGTGTTTTTTAATGTTAAAAGAAAATGACTTAAAGTGTGAGTTAGATTGATTTAATGTTTGATTAAAGAAATAAAATGAAAAATGACGATCACTTGGTTAAGCCAGGGTTTATTGAGAGAAAATATTTTTGTGATTTTGTTATTTGAATGTTTTTGTTGTTTTTTGACTAAAGTTAACGGAGCGAGAAAATAAAACGTAAGTTACTCATGGTGGCGTTGGACCACCACGAGAAACTTTTACCTAAACTCTGAAAAATAAAAGGCATGCACACACTCACGCACACATATATCCTACGCTATTACAAAAAAACCTATTAATACATTCTATGGTCTGCGATAAAATAAATGACACGAAAAAGATAAATTATTTACATCAAGGCCTAATTTACACTCTAAGGTCCGTAAAGAAAATAAATGACATAATTTAAATATGCATATGATAATTAAAATGTAAATGTAGAATAAAAAATAAAAAAATAAAAAAATGCATGCAAACAGAACGAAAATAGAAAAAGAAGAAATAAAGACTGGGGGTGCAATCAGTGAAATAGGGGTGCAGGAATCAGAAAAGCTGAATTGGGCCTTGGAATTGGATCCTGGCCGGTTCAAGAGGGAGTGCCGGTTCGGTTCGGATCCTGGGTCGGATCCAGGAGAACCGAACAGGCTTGGGTGGTATATAAGGGGTATAACCCTAATTTCCTTCATTTTTCGCTCTCTCTCTACCTCTCACTTCTCTCTCTCTGTTCTCTCATGGCCGGAGGAGATTTCCGGCGGTGCTCCGGTCTTCTTCTCCGGCGCGCCAAACCCCACCACCTAACTCCGGCGCGGCGGCCGACCACCTAATGTGGCGGCGCCGCCGCCAAAACCTATATTTTTTATTTTTTTCACTATTTCTCTTCGGTTTCCTCTCCTCTACCCGTTTCTAAACCTAGATTTTCAAAATAGACCCCTTAAATTCCTAGATCTACAAATTTATGAAAAGAAAAAGCAAAAGAACCTACCGGCTGCAAGTTCACGATGATCTATGTTGTGAGTTGTGTCGGTTGCTGTGGATTCCGTGTGCGTGTGTGCTGTTGGCAGCGACTGTGTATACGGCTGTGTGTGTTACGCGCGTGCGTGTGTTGCCGTGATGGTTTGGGCTCTTGCGTTGCTGTCTGTGTTTGGTTGCCGTGTGTATGTGTTGTGCTGCTACGGCTGTATTTTGTGTTGTGTTTGAATTTCTTTTGCAAACTTCTGGATCCCCTTTTCTGTGCGCTGCAGATTATTTTTATAGGACCTTGATTGGGACTCTAGGGTTTGTTAAGGAAGCCGAAAATTTCGTGGCTTGAGGAGGAGGATAAGCTGGGTTTGTTTTGCATCGGTGAGAGAAGTGCATTCGGACGGGAAAACGCCTGTGACGACTATTTTTGGATCAGGACCATTTTGGACAATTAAATTAAATAATAAAATAAAAGAAACTAAAAATAATAATGAGTCAAAAATAGTTAAAAACAAGTTATAATGGTAAAAGATTAAAATTAATTAAGGTTAATTAAAAGTTTAAATAAAAGATGGAAATTTTAACTAAAAAAAAAAAAAGAGGATAGGGCCCGATTCGGAACAAAAAATTAGGTATTTTAAAATACCTCTCTGTCGAAATTTCGTTCGAAAAGTCGGAGATTATTTCGGGCTAGACGACGCGTGTCAGTGGTGTCTTAGGTCAAAAATTGGGGTATGACAAACATGCTTTCATTTTTGTAATTATGTGTTTTCTAATTTGATTTGTCTCTAGGAGAATACTAGTAATCTGCTGGGTTATTTTGTATCAACAACAACAAACCACCACAATGTCACACTTTATCCCTTTAACTCCCTTCACCCCAAAGCTTCAAATTTCAACCACAACTACAAAATTACAATCACCCCAGAGCTCCCCTCTTTTTCTATTTTTGTTCGAAAGCTCTAAAATGGCAAACAACATCAAAATATTTTTTTGCTTTCTATCAATCTGAACAGTGATTGTGATACCAAATGAAAAATTAAACACAATGATAAATAATAAAACTAAACTTGATGGTTTGTAAAGATGAAATGTGAAAGAAGATAGAGGATTGGGGAAGTGAGTGGAGTGGTGGAGCCAAAAATGACGTTGGTGAAGAAACAATTGAAGCATACATGAGGAGAGAGAGAAGTAAGAGAGTTAATTTGATTAAATTAATGTTGCAAATTTATGTAAAAAAATGACTGACTATAATAAATCATTTTGTGAGGTCCACCCGTGGTCCTTTTAAACTGAGGTCCATATTAGGGGCTTCCATATATATTCTACAATACGTTTAACTTGTGCATAATTATGTTCTCACAACGATTGTGAATAATAATATTTAAAATATCCCCTTTCTATAATCAAAGGTTGAGAGTTAATTAAAAAATAATAAATAATTCTAATAACTAACCATTTTCTACGTTACCCCTTTAATAATTGTGGCAAAGGGACATACACAACACATAATCTACTAAAAATATTTAATGGTTTTGCTTTATGCACTATAAAATGAATAAATTATATTCTATTTGTTACATGCAAAGACAAAAATAAATGGTTAAAACTCTCCGATTCGTGTATTATATGATTTTATTTATCTCCTTATTTCTTGTTGCAAAAAATATTAATGGTAATATATTTTTTTATCCTTTTCAAATTTTCTTCTTTAGTTTTAGTTCGTATACAATCTTTTATCTCATTTTAGTAATATTATTTTACTTTGTTTTTTCATTACAGCATTACATTGCGACAATGTTAATGATTGTCCACACGATATTTGGAAGCCATTTGTAAGGTGCAAATTGAACCGATGTATATATTCTAGAGTGCAACCACCTTTTGGTTGTTAAGTACGAGCCCAAGCAGAATACATTTACGTCATACAAGGAAGAATAGTCCTTACGCTAGGAAAAACCTATGCAATATACATTTCACTAGAACATTCTATTGTTTCTATTTAGTTATTGTAAGGGTATCCAATAATTGTTATATTTTTATTTATTTTTGTTTTGATAATTTTAAGGACCTTGCAATTGTGGCTTTGTATTTTATTAGTAATAAAATGAAGGGTTAATAGGTCTTTACCCCCTGAAATATAGGTCATTTTCGAGTTTTCTTCCGTAAAATTTTTTTTGATTCACCCGAGTAAAAAAAAATTCAGAATAACCTTTTAATAGGTTATTCAAAAACCACTTTTTTTTCGAAAATGACCTATATTACAGGAAGTAAAGACCTATTAACACTAAAATGAATTAAGACACTAAAGAATATTACAATTAGATTGTTTTATTAGTTTTGGATGTATGGTAATGACCTACTATTTAAGCATATGATCACATCTTATTTCCAACCCTGTCACCTATCAGAACATTTTTAATTATTATGTTGAAAAAAATTATTTTACTTGAAATCCTATAACATAAATTTTATGTTATAATAAATATTATCACACTTATAATTTTTCAAAAAATGAAGTTATGTTTCTCTTTAAAGAAGAGTTCATCAGTTCATTTCTTTCTTTAGAGTAGAAATTGTATGGTCTAATGATTATTAAAAGAGTTATTTAGAAAATATGAAAGTTTAAATTCTGTTCATCCAATTCATCAATTGAATGGTCGTTTCCATTTTACCATACGTTTGAAATTGAGGCCAATAAGCGAAATTCATTATTAGCTCCATTACCTAGCGCCTCTTGCAAACTTTTTAAAATATACCAGTTGTAAATCTTGGATTTCAATGTTGGACAACAGTCTATGAAGTGATAACACTTGGGTGACATTGTGATTGGTGACATTGTGACTTTGACAAAAAAAATCTTATAAACGAGAGAGAAAAAAGACACTTATGACATTGTGGTTGATCAATGTCACCAACCACAATGTCACTCAAGTATTTTCCGTCTAGAAGTCTCACAAATTCCTTAATGAAATTAGTTGACTAGTCAACTGAGTTTTTTCAAACCAAATAGCAGCACAATTTGATGGACTATATGTTAATACCGACACAAATCCATTGAGATACTATACCACATCCAAGCAGGTAAATTCAATGGTTGCAACATTCCTTATTTGTTATCGATGTTCTTTCTATGATTTCTAACAAGTTAGAAACGAATACACAAATTCTACTGCATCATTTTTCATTTTAGGTAACCGAAACATATTCTTTAAATCTTGGTACATGAATGGAAGTAGAAAATGGTTCCTTCTAGCGGAGTTGTTTAACTTTCTATAGTCCATACGAATTTTCCAACTAGTCAAAGATATTGTTGATAAATTTAATACATGACATTATCCAACTCATCACTTTCCCGTGCATCTTCAAAACATATAGAAACATCTCTTTTTGACTGTTACGCAACAAAAAAGAAATGATGACATGAAGTGGTAATTTTCCCCTATGTAGGCATATTTTCATATGGGTAGAATTTGATTCAGCTCAAGCCCTAGTGATGACATTATCTGTCGATCAATAACTCATATTTCATATACCATGGCTTTGATGTATCTTGCTCTAGCTCTTTCGCAGTAAAAAATATCTTCTTGCAATGGTTCCATATCTTTATAAATGCTTCATCTCATATAACTTAGTTTGATGCTTGAGAAATTGCTTCTTCATTAAGGTACCAAAGGACTTGGAACTGAGCAATTATTTACCTTCATCAGGGTATTTAAGGGCATTGAGTAAATTAAATGTGACATGCTAATCATTCACCTTCATGGTTAATTCTAATTTTTTTTAACATCATTCTGTTGGCGTGAGTCACTAGAATCACCAATATTAAATGTAATTATTAGCTGAGTCATTAGAATCACTAGTATTTATTATAATTAGTTGTATAATCCTGATTTCTAGTTGTATAGGTTGACACGTCCGGAAACTTCTCTTGTAATATCTATATACTCTGTAAGTTACACAAAGAAAAATATGAATGAAAAACCTTCTGCTTGACATGGTATCAAGAGCATAATCTTGGGACCCAAACAGTTCAGAACAAATGGCTGATCTCACAGACTCAGCCACTTCCGCTGATTCCATTTTGGAAACTCTTGCGACCAAAATGACCGAGGTTTTGTCAAAAGCTCAGTCTACACCACAATCACAGATCTCCGATTCTTCTACAGTACCGATCAACATCAAGTTGGATGGATCCAACTATGCCTTATGGTCCCAGGTGGCTGAGATGTACATCTCAGGCAAAGACAAACTGGGATATATTGACGGAACCTTCCCTCAACCGTCAGCAACTGATCCGACATTTCGTAAATGGCGGACTGAGAATGCCATAGTGAAAGGATGGCTGATAAACTCAATTGATCCCTCGCTGGTGGGAAATTTCATCCGCTTCCCAACAGCCAAAGGAGTTTGGGATTCCATTGCTACAACATATTTTGATGGATCTGATACTTCGCAGGTTTACGACCTTCGACGTAAGGTAACTCGGATGCGGC
The DNA here is from genome assembly GCA_958299785.1 of Medicago lupulina. Classification (NCBI taxonomy): domain Eukaryota; kingdom Viridiplantae; phylum Streptophyta; class Magnoliopsida; order Fabales; family Fabaceae; genus Medicago; species Medicago lupulina. The sequence goes on along the minus strand of OY283144.1, from coordinate 33,591,812 downwards.
AGAATGGAGGATCGATTGAAAAATATTACAATGATCTACAAGGGCTGTGGCGTGAGATAGACTTTCGACGACCTAACCCCATGGAGTGCCCAAAAGACATACAACAATTCAATTCTCTATTACAGGAGGAAAGAGTTTATATTTTTTTGGATGGGTTGGATGACCGACTAGATAACATTCGGAGTGACATCCTCCAGCTGAAGCCATTTCCCACAATCGAGCAGGCTTATGCACACGTTCGAAGGGAGGACACCCGTCAGACTGTGATGACATCTGGGGCAGAGAACATAACAAGCGGTGCTGTTATGGCCACAAAAGGTTCAAAATTTGGCCAATCACCAACACTGGTGGCTGGGAAAAACAACTCTTTCTCAAAGTCGAAGGATTTGTCTGATGGAGGAAGGTGCACACATTGTGGAAATGTCAGACACACTCGTGATACATGTTTCAAGTTACATGGGTATCCAGAATGGTGGCATGAGCTGCAAGCCAAGAAGAAAAAAGACAACACAACACTTGAGGAAGGGACGGGTAAAGCTGCTGTAGTTACTGCTGAGTCTCAACTCTCACTTATTCCCATGGTCAATTCATCCACTTCAATAACACCAGGTAACTGTGGCCAAGCTCTTTGTAGTTCTAATTCTCTGGATGCAAATACATGGATTATCGACTCTGGGGCAACAGACCATATGACCTTTGACCCGAGCGATTTCTCTCATTCAACTCCACCACGTCGAACTTGCATTTCTAATGCAAATGGAGTTGCATACCCAGTCACCGGCGCTGGAACTGTGTCATTGTCATCATCACTCTCTTTATCTCACACCCTCCTTGTTCCTACATTGTCTAATAAGTTAATGTCTGTGAGTCAAATAACTGAAGAACTCAATTGTGTGGTATTGATGTACTATACATTTTGTCTTCTTCAGGATGTACTCAGCAAGAAGATTATTGGGCGTGGTACTAAGAAGGGGGGGGCTATACTACCTTGATGACATTAGCAAAGGAGCAGCTTATCATGTGCACCATCAGCTCAATAGCAAAGAACGAGAAATATGGTTATGGCATCGCCGTTTGGGACATCTATCTTTCGGCTATTTGAGACACTTGTTTCCGACTTTATTTTTACATTTGCAGAATGTTGAATTTAAATGTGATACTTGTATTTTGGCTAAAAGCCATAGAACCTCCTATCAAACAAGTTTAAATAAAAGCAGTGTGCCTTTTTCTCTAATACATTCTGATGTGTGGGGACCATCCCCTCATACTACTGTATCCGGTTATCGTTGGTTTGTAATATTTATCGATGATTGCACTCGAATGACATGGCTTTACCTAATGAAAACTAAAGACGAAGTGTTTCAAATATTTCAGAACTTTCATGCCATGGTTCAAAACCAATTTTCTGCCAATATTCATGTTCTTCGATCAGACAATGGAGGGGAGTTTGTTAATCATCGTTTCAAAGCATTCTTTCAACAACATGGTCTTTTTCATGAGACCTCATGCTCTCAAACCCCACAGCAGAACGGGGTTTCCGAACGGAAAAACCGTAGTATCTTAGAGGTAGCACGTGCTCTTCTTCTAGGAACCAACGTTCCAACTCGCCATTGGGATGACGCCGTGACTACAGCTGTGTATCTTCTCAACCGCATGCCCTCAAAGATCTTGCATTTTAAAACTCCTCTACAAATGTTATCTTCTCATGTAGAGTTACCCACTGTATTGATGCTTGATCCTCGGATTTTTGGGTGTGTGGTTTTTGTTCATCTTCACAAAAACCAACGCACCAAACTTGACCCATGTGCTGTTAAGTGCTTGTTTCTTGGCTATGGAGTACATAAAAAGGGCTACAAATGCTTTGACCCCACCACCAATAAAACTTATGTCACAATGGATGTAACTTTTCTAGAGTCTGAACCTTTTTTTTCTCCTACAGTATCCCATTCAGCCCTTGAGGGGGAGTCCATAAATAAAGAGTTGAATTGGTACATGGCAGCTCCACCAACTGTAGAAAAGAAACAAAGTGGAGAGCAGGAATCTATAGGTGAAGGAGTAATACATGACAAACTTTCAGAAATGCTAAATTTAAGCATAACTGATGTTGAGAATGAAGAGGATCATTCTAGTGAAAAAGCTTCTACTAGCGAAGTGGTTCCTGTTAATGAAGAGTATATCGATCAAGGAACTCAAGAGTCCCCATTGTCCACAATACCCGACCCTCTCACTGAGAACAATCATGAGGTAAGCTCTCCTATTATCTCATTATCTGCTAATTCTCCTATGAGATATGAGTTGCCTTCAAGGAACAATCGAGGAAAGACACCCAATAGATACTCCCCTGATGTAGAAGAAAGGCGGTCAAAATACCCCATCGCCAATTATGTTGCTACTCAACATTTATCACAGCCTATTCAATCCTTCACAAAGACATTGTTCTCCAGTCATATTCCAAATAATGTGGAGGAAGCCTTGGATGATCCTAAGTGGGCACAAGCCATACAAGAGGAAATGGAGGCTCTACAAAAAAAATAATACATGGAGGCTAATACCACTTCCTGAAGGGAAGAAAACTGTGGGGTGCAAATGGGTGTTCTCGATTAAATACAAGGTTGACGGGTCAATTGATCGATACAAAGCAAGGCTAGTGGCCAAAGGGTTCACACAAACATATGGTATAGATTATACCGAGACTTTTTCACCCGTTGCCAAACTAAATACTGTTAGAGTTTTATTATCTCTCGCAGCAAATTTAGATTGGCCACTACTACAGCTTGACGTGAAAAATGCGTTTCTTCATGGCGATCCTTGTAACGCCCTATTTCTATTAAAGCATTAAATCATGCGAATACAACAAATATTCAAGAAATAGTCGTCACACCTTCAATAATCACCAAATAATCATGCATGTATAAATTATCAAGTTTCAAAAACATAGCAGCGGAACATCGATAGTCATATGATTAACATCACCAAAATCTCATGATAATAATTACATGATCTCAATCTCAACATAACAAAGTCTCGACTCCAAAATTACATAATCAAAAATAGAATTCCAACATGCAAGCACTACCCTAGATCAGAGCCCTAATCTAGACACTTGCGCATAAAAAGGAGGAACTCCGCTCCTCGGCAACATCAAGTAAAACATCTAAGCATCCTGCACTCCATCTACCCGTCCATACAGAAAGGCAGGTGGTAAACCACTGAGGGTTAGCATTACATCATCATAATTCACAATAAAACAAGCAGGAGCATTCAGAATTAAAGATATAACCAAGAATGATAACAACATATCACATAGATACTCATAAGTATTCACAACATTATCAATCATTCGATATCACCAATTCAAGTTCACATCAAAAGGTGTATCATACACATATAGTCATTTAATTATGTCAAATATCAACAAGCAACTCAATCATCATGCACAACTCAATGCATTTCAATTCCCAACAATGTATGCAATGCTCTAGACTCATCTAGATGCATGTGGTACCAAATCACCTCAAGGTCGACACCCCCGATGCAACTGCCATCGTCATGTAAGGTTCACACCTGCCTTACATTGGACATAAGTCCGTCACCTCAAAAATGAATGCATGAACATATGACTCGACTCAATGCATATGTTCATACAAAATTCTCCACACCATGCATATACAATTATGCAATCATCACCAAATCCATGCATATACAAGTATGCAATTATCACCAATGTCATTTAATCAACTATGCACACACCAACAACTGCAAATGCAATCAACATACATATATTCATCATCATTGAACATGTATACAATCAACATTATCACCTTCTTCACATAGTTCACCATGAACAAGCAACACTTCATATAATTCAAGTAAAGGAGATAACATACGAGATCATGATATATCGCATTATCATTATCCAACTTCATTCACAAGTATACAATTAACCATAGGAATCCATATCTAAAAAGGTTCGCCATCAAATAAACTTCAAGGTAAAAATACACAAGTTCGTCTCATATTTCACAACTTTGAAAAATATTTGAAGTTAAGAACCAACACCAAATAACAAGCTCAATTGTCTACGCCATGTATTCTCATAATTCACATATGTGTACAGTAGAGGTTACATAAGCATTTCATCGGCCACAGGTGAAGAATTTATAAAGATCATGAAATTCGGCACACTTAGTCATTTGCAAAACCAAAACATTTTTCAGAGGAAAATCAATTTTGATTCAACAAGATATAAGTTAAATACTCATAAAACATCTCAATTAAACCTCTAATACTTAAGTTTTGAAGTTTGGAAACCAACCATAGGTTTTGGACTAATTTGGAATAAGTTATGCTAAGTTTTCTTAAAGTTTCCTCAAGACCCACTTTGAGTATTTTAATCATAACTTAAAATCCACAAAACATTTTCATGTCAATCTAAAGCCATTGGAAATCTAATTCAATTATCTACAACTTTCATGTTTACACCAAAAGCCAATTCAAAACAGAAATGTGAGAAAAAGACGCAAGAACACAGAACAGGGGAAGCTGTCCAGGAGCTGTACGCCTCTGAACAAACTCGCTTCTGAACAGTGCTTCTGATCCGGAGCATCTGAATAGTGCTTCTGATCCGGAGCTTCTGAACATTGCTTCTGATCCGGAGCATCTGAATAGTGCTTCTGATCCGGAGCTTCTGAACAGAACTTCTAGACAGAAATTCAAATCTTCATGTTCTACCCATTTTCACCCAAAAATCCCGATTTTGATTACCCCAAGTCCCAAAACGTGTTCCAGAAATTGTTTATGGGTCAGAATAGCTTCAATACACTTAAACAAACATGAATCAAGCATTAGAAACAACAATCCAACTCATTTCACCAAAATCATAAGACTTTCTCAAAACACCAACACAACCACAATTTTCTCCACAAATCCATAAACAACGATTCCAGTTTCACCAATTTGATTCCAACAGTTCAATAATCATCAACAACAACTAATGAACACAAATTTATACATAATTCAACCTCACAACTTCATTTTGCATCAAATTTGCTCAAGAACACAAAACACCAACAAATGTGAATTTCAACATGTTAATTCATATATAGCCATACAATTATCATGTAATCATGTTACCAATCATAACAACAACAATTATGCACGAATTCACAGCAACTAGATTCAATTCAACAACTTCACAAAAATGGGTAAAAATGCAAAATTATGAGATTATGAATGAAATCTATCCCTCTTACCTATAGCACAAAGATTCTATAGCCAAAGCTTCAATTTAGCTCCTAGAGATGAATTCCCCTCTTCTACCTCTAGCCTCCAACCCTTCTCTTGCTCTCTACTCCAATTCTCCTCTTGTGTGTGTTGTGTGAAATGAGCAAAACCTTAACCTAATCTCTTAAGACTAGCTTATATACTCCCTCTCCCTTAATGAGCCTAATTCACAATTAATATGGGCTCACACTAAACTCACACAAAACCACCACCTAATACACTAACGGTAATTAATTAAAACGTCGGCTCTAATTAATTATCACACACCGACAAATATAAAAATAAACGGTTTTAATCCAATAATAAAAATGCTAATCTCGCCAAAATTACTAATTACCTCTCAAATGCACAAACACATGAAAATGCACACAATTAAAATAATACACGCAATAAAATAATTAAATAAAAAATAAACGCGAAAAACGGCTGTTACAATCTTGAAGAAGATGTTTATATGAATATCCCACCGGGATATATGTGTCCTTCTGGTACCGGGGTAGTATGCAAGTTGGAGCGAGCATTGTATGGACTGAAACAATCACCTCGGGCATGGTTTGGAAGATTTAGCACAGCTATGAGAAGGTATGGATATATCCAAAGCAATGCAGATCATACTCTATTCTTAAAGCATAAACATGGAAAGGTGACAGCTCTAATTGTTTACGTAGATGACATGATTATTACAGGAGATGATACTGAAGAAATCTTAATACTACAAGAAAAACTAGCAGCTGAATTTGAGATGAAGAATTTGGGTGGACTGAAATATTTTTTGGGAATAGAAGTTGCAAGGTCAAAAAGGGGAATTTTCTTGTCTCAAAGAAAGTATGTGTTGGATATATTGTCTGAAGTGGGGATGTTGGATTGCAAACCAGTAGATACTCCCATAGCCCAAAATCACAAACTCACTGAATACACAGACCAAGTGCCCGCAGATAAAATAAGGTATCAAAAATTGGTGGGGAAGCTTATTTATTTGTCACATACTCGCCCCGATATTGCCTATGCCGTAAGTGTGGTGAGTCAGTTTATGCATAATCCAAGTGATGAACATATGGGTGCAGTAAACCGAATACTTTGCTATTTAAAATCCTCACCGGGAAAAGGGTTGATGTTTTCTAAGAATAATCTCTTGAATGTTGAAGGGTACACCGACGCAGATTGGGCAGGGAATGTTCTAGACAGAAAATCAACATCAGGCTATTTCACATTTGTGGGAGGGAATCTAGTTACTTGGAGAAGTAAGAAGCAAAAGGTAGTGGCGTTGTCTAGCGCTGAAGCTGAGTTCAGGGGCATGGCAAAAGGACTTTGTGAACTACTATGGCTTAGAAGGTTACTCATAGAGATTGGCTTTGGTCCTAGCACTGAGATGAACTTGTTTTGTGACAACAAAGCAGCAATTGATATCTCACAAAATCCTATCCAGCATGATCGAACGAAACATGTGGAGATAGATCGAAATTTCATCAAGCAGAATCTTGAAGAGAAGATTATTCGATTGCAATTTCAATCATGTGATCAAAAGAAAAGTTCCTACGGGTCCAAATCCAGCACAATCGCCTGATCCGGTTCCTAATGTGAAGCCTTAGCTTTTTTAATATATAAGGTAGATAATAATTTCAAGTCACGTAATGAAATAAATCATTTATCTTGTTATGTACTTTCACACATTTATCTTGTTATGTACTTATAAGTTAAACGTGTGTAAGTTTTTTATTCGCATAAAATTAATGTTATGTTACGTCATTCAAAGAAATTAATTGCTTAGATCAATTAATTGCAAGTTTAATTCAATTCTTCAACTTTATGTGTTTTGTGTTTTCCTTTGATAATTAGATATTATTGTCATACCCTCATTTTGGACCTAAAAATACTCGTTCAAACTTCTTTTTTGTTTCTGATTATTTCAAATTCACTATGTCTATTTTACAATTTTTACTGTGCTACAAACGCACATTTTACTGTTATTATCACCAACCTTCTTGCATTTAAGACCATCCAAAGTGTTTTCTTGCATTACAAGTCTTCAAAAAGGGTTTCTAAAACCATTACATTTTTCAGCATTTTATTCCAATTTTTTGCATAAAATCATACAAAAGGGTATCTTGGTCATTTCCTACAAAGGAACCCATTTTGGTCCCTACAATTTGTCCCTGGGTCTTTTTAACTTGCCTGCATAAGTCATCGATCAATTTCTATCTAAAAATCGTCTTAGTTTTGCATCTGAGTCAGTCTGAGTCATTTTGGTCCCTAGGGGCATTTTGGTCTTTTCACATCAAATAAGTTTTGGGCCGAGAGGTATTTTGAAATACCTCATTTTGGTAATTGGTTCATTTTAGTCCGTTTGGTCATTTTTAATTGTTTCACTTTACGTTTTTTCCAAATTACATTTTTTTTTACCAATTTTACATTTTACAAATAAGTCCAAATTTTATCTTAATTGCAAATATGTCCAATTTCTAATTTCAAAACAGTCCAATTCCTTTTACTTTTCAAAAAAACAGTCCAAATTCTTTTAATTGCAGTTCGGTCCTCATTTCTTTTCAAATTGCATTTTAGTCCTTTTTTACAGTTTAGTCCAGGAGCCACGCAAGCAAGTCCAAGGCCAGATGTCACGTCCCAATTGGTCTAGAGGCCACATGGCAGCCTATATAAGGCCGGTTACTGTACCAGTCAAAGGGGATCCCACTCATTACACGCCACATCACAAACAGAGAAGAATCTTCTCTCTCTTGGCAGTTACAGATCAAAGCTCACAAATTCTCCAAAAAGCTTCAAGAACATTGATGAAACCCTAACCCAGTTCAGAACCAATTCAGCACCAATTCATACAGATTCTTTGAATTCACTATTGAATCCGATTCACAGAGACAATCAGAAACAAAATGCGAACCAATTTGATGCAATTCCAGATAGTTCTCAAGGATTCATGGTGAATCTTCATCATTGAACCTTAGCATTTGCAATTCAAGCACGAGCACGCCACCGGAGGTAGCGCGCTGCAAGTGCGATCGCAAGATTCGAATCAGAAAAGAAGAAGAAGAAAAGGTGAAGAGGTTCGCAAGATTCGAATCAGAGAAGAGGAAAAGAAGCAATACCAGCTTACCAGAAAAGATTCAGAGCCAAGGATCCAAAGAAACGGTTCAAATCTCCAATCAAAAACACAGTGTGAAAAGTGGCTCGTGCTCGAAGGACTGATCAACCTACCAGAGTACATCAGACTAGACAGTACAAAAGAAGGAATCAGGTAGCCATGGAAGAAGAAAACGCACAGCTCCGTACTGAATTGGCTTCTGTGAGGGAAGAGTTGGCTAAGGCTCACGATGTTATGACTGCTCTGTTGGCTGCCCAGGAACAACCAGCCTCGTCTGCCCCAGAGACCACTGAGGCGATTCCAACAGCATCTCTTGATGACCGCTTTGCTATGCCGAGGGGATACCCATACGGACTCCCATCTTTCTTTGCTCCTGATCCCACAGCAGGTGCTTCTAGTGCTGCCAATGGTAACCAAATCCCCGTCCCAGGGCTGCCTCTCTCCACACTACTCTGCCTCAGTCAATGGTCTTCACTGACCCAATCGTTCATTCTATGCCTCAAAACACCAACACCGATACTCGCCGTGGGAAGTCTCCCATGACCGGGACTATGGAAGAAAGGATGGAGGAACTTGCTAGAGAACTCCGTCGGGAAATCAAGGCTAACCGTGGAAGTGGTGATCTCGTCAATACCCACGATCTCTGTCTAGTACCAAGGGTAGATGTCCCTAAAAAGTTGAAAGTCCCAGAATTCGACCGATACAATGGACTAACTTGTCCTCAGAATCATATCATCAAATACGTCCGGAAGATGGCTAACTACTCAGACAATGATTCGCTCATGATCCACTGTTTCCAAGACAGTTTGATGGAAGACGCTGCAGAATGGTATACTGGTCTGAGTAAAGATGACATTCGTACCTTCGATGATTTGGTTGCCGCTTTCAAGAGTCACTATGGGTTTAACACCAGATTGAAGCCAAATAGGGAATTTCTCAGATCCCTCTCCCAGAAAAAAGATGAGAGCTTCCGTGAGTATGCACAAAGGTGGAGGGGCGCAGCCGTCCGCATTACCCCTGCTCTAGATGAAGAGGAAATGACACAGACGTTTCTAAAGACGCTGAAGAAAGACTATGTCGAAAGGATGATCATTGCTGCTCCGAGTAACTTCTCCGAGATGGTCACCATGGGAACCCGCCTAGAAGAAGCTGTTAGAGAAGGCATCATTGTGTTTGAAAAAGGTGAGTCCTCAAATGCACCAAAGAAGTATGGCAATGGCCATCACAAGAAGAAGGAGTCAGAAGTCGGGATGGTATCTACCGAGGCCAATCAGTCCGTGGCCGTCGTTGCTCCCATCAATGCTACTCAACTACCTCTGCCGTACCAATACATGCAATACGCCCAACATCCATTCTTTCCGCCATTCTACCATCAGTATCCTCTACCGCCGGGCCAGCCTCAGGTCCCGGTCAACGCTATCGCTCTACAAAATATAGAATGGTTGAGAAATAAGCGAGGAATGAGAAGTAAAATAACACTTCCTCTAACGGCCTTTTGGGCTTTGAACACAATATCATATTCAGACAGCAACATTTGCCAACGCGCAATCTTTCCGGTGACTGCAGGCTTCTCAAAGATATATTTGATCGGGTCCATCCTGGATATCAGCCAAGTTGTATGGTTCATCAAGTAGTGGCGCAGGCGTTTGGCAGCCCAGGCCAAAGCACAACAAGTCTTTTCAAGCATCGTATACCGAGTCTCACAGTCAGTGAATTTCTTGCTCAGATAGTAGATCGCATGCTCTTTCTTCACAGTCTCTTGACTTCAAATACATGACCTCTTCGTCGGGGAAATCGAACTTGATGGGCTCATAGTCATCCAGTGGCTGGTAAGCGAGGTGATCAGCTATAACACTTCCTCTAACGGCCTTTTGGGCTTTGAACACAATATCATATTCAGACAGCAACATTTGCCAACGCGCAATCTTTCCGGTGACTGCAGGCTTCTCAAAGATATATTTGATCGGGTCCATCCTGGATATCAGCCAAGTTGTATGGTTCATCAAGTAGTGGCGCAGGCGTTTGGCAGCCCAGGCCAAAGCACAACAAGTCTTTTCAAGCATCGTATACCGAGTCTCACAGTCAGTGAATTTCTTGCTCAGATAGTAGATCGCATGCTCTTTCTTTCCAGTCTCGTCCTGTCGACCGAGCACACATCCCATGGATTCATCTAACACTGACAGATACATAATCAATGGCCTTCCTTCCACCGGTGGGACAAGGATTGGTGGCTCTAACAAATAATCTTTGATGTTGTCAAAAGCTTCCTGGCATTCATCGTTCCACACAACGGGTTGATTCTTCCTGAGTAGCTTGAAGATTGGCCCGCAGGTCGCAGTCATGTGAGATACGAATCGGGAGATATAGTTCAGACGTCCGAGGAACCCTCTAACTTGCTTCTCGGTCTGCGGGGCCGGCATTTCATGGATTGCTCGGATTTTGTCGGGATCTACTTCAATGCCTTTTTGACTGACAATGAAACCTAGCAGCTTCCCTGATCTGACGCCGAATGTACACTTGTTGGGATTTAGTCGAAGCTTGTACTTCCTCAATCTTTTAAACATTTTTGCCAAATATTCAACATGTTGCTCTTCATCACTTGACTTGACAATCATGTCGTCCACATACACCTCGACTTCTTTGTGAATCATATCGTGGAACAATGTGGTCATCCCCCTTTGGTAGGTGGCACCAGCATTTATCAGACCGAACGACATTGCTTTGCAACAGAAAGTTCCCCACGGAGTGATGAACGATGTCTTCTCCCTGTCTTTGGGTGACATCTTGATTTGATTGTATCCCGAGAATCCATCCATGAAGGAGAACACTTTGCACTGAGCGGTATTATCAACAAGCACGTCAATGTGAGGCAGCGGAAAATTGTCCTTCAGACTGGCTTTATTCAAATCCCTGTAATCAACACACATCCGAACTTTGTCGTCCTTCTTCGTTACAGGCACAATATTAGCAACCCACTCGGGATACTCAACTGTCATGAGGAAACCTGCATCAATCTGCTTCTGCACCTCACCCTTAATCTTGAGAGCCATGTCAGGACGAGTCCTTCTCAGCTTTTGTCTAACAATTATTGTCATTTAGGTTTGGTTTTGAAATTGTCTAAAGTTTTGTTAATTCTTCAAGGATTATTAAAGTTTGATTGTATATAAGATTTCTATCGTGAATCTCTCAATTCTAAGATTAAATCTTATTACACATTGTTTTATCTTTTTGTATATTGTTGTGATTGTTCCTACACGAATCCAATAGTTGTTCTTGTTAAACTTGATTTTTTTATTGACTCCGGAAATAGTTTTCCAAAGTTAATCTAAATCATTGAATTAGGTTACAACAATTTTACTTAGATCAATTGACTGCATGTTCAATTCAATTCTTCAATTTCATGTGCATTGTGGTTTCCATTGGTAATTAGATATTATTGTCATTTAGGTTTGGTTTTGAAATTGTCTAAAGTTTTGTTAATTGTTCAAGGATTATTAAAGTTTGATTGTGTATAAGATTTGTATCGTGAATCTCTCAATTCTAAGGTTAAATCTTATTACACATTGTTTTATCTTTTTGTATATTGTTGTGATTGTTCGCTCACAAATCCAATAGTTGTTCTTGTTAAACTTGATTTTTTATTGACTCCGAAAATATTTTTCAAAAAGCTATTCACACCCCCCGCCTCTAGCTTACAAACTAATTAGCCATATAGACCAACACTATTTTCCATAAGGAAAACTACTATTTACACATAGTAAAATGTTTGAAAAAGGCTAACGGCCACAATCAACACTTCTTCCATCGAAAACCGTTTGTCCCCCACGTACTCACTATGGAAATTGCAACTTTTGAATTCAAAGTCTTCCCTCTTCGACATCTACTGCTTGACTTCGACGAATTTACTTCTTGGATTTCATCTTGTCGAACTTCGAAACTTTTAGACTCTTTCAAACGCTAAGTCCATACTATGTCGAAATCCTCATGTTGAAGAAAAAAGACTTTGATTCCTGAAAAGACAAAAGTCAACAGATGTTGACCGTATTAATTGAGTATGTCGAAATTACAGGATGACAATAGGTAAGTGAGATAGGAGTATGTTTGGCCCAAAATAACACTGAAAAATTGGGTTTGAATCGAATCAGAAAAATCTTCAATCGATTCAATAGTGTAAAATATGAAATCCGGCTTGTCGTGAAGATTGAATAGAATTAGAGAATCTTTGAATCGATTCAAAGAATTTCAGATGAAGATTGAATTGATTCAAAGAAACTTTGAATTGATTCATAACTTTCAGAACAACTTTGAATCTATTCAAAATAATTTGAATCGGTTCAAATTCACTTTTCATAAGCCAAACACCCAAGAGCATGAACGATTCGATTCAAAATATACATGAATTGAATCAAATCACTAAAAAAAATATTATGAACAAAAAAATTTAAGCCAAACACTAAACTTGACTCCAAACTTCACTACCTTTTTAACAACACATTTGTGTGCAGTATTTGATCTAAACTGAATGAGTGCTTTACAAAAACTAATGACATCACTCAAAAAATAAACTACTACTTAATCAAGTGATAGAAACAACTTCCATTGTCAAGGACAATTAGCTTCATGGTCTGGATAATGTAGTTGAACATCGCGCCAATTGTAGGAGCGATATGGTTGCAGTTGCGAGAGTTTGTGGGTCATAAATGGCCATTTCTTATGCCAGTGTGATTAGTGGCAGGGGGTGAAGGCTGATTTTCACTCTAGGTGTCTTAACCCAAGATGAGGAGGCGGTGCCACAATTTCTATGCTCAACGTAGTGGGCTTCTCTCCTGATTTGATTTGTTTTTTCGAGATATAAATGTTTTTTTAAAAGTTTTCATCTTTTGGAGAAAATAGAAGATGGGAATTACTAGTTTCCCACAAATGACACCATTGATCTGATATGATATGATCAGAAGAACAAAGTCTAGTGCGGTGAGCTTATTGTAAAATGGATGTTGGGGGTTGTTCCTCCAAGAAGTCCATTAATCATATTTTTATTATTTGTAATATTTAAAAAAAAAATTTAGTCTACCGCTTTATAATATTTAATAACAACCATTTCAATATTTGTATCATTAACGTCATGATGACCTCACAAATTAGTTACCCATCAGAGTAACACATAAAAAAAGATCCTCAACAACACAAGTTCTAGACGTGGTTGGAAAGATTATAAGGTTTGTAGCTATTGAAGGAGTGGATATGAAAAGTATCAATACTCATAGAGCATGTATAGGAAAAACAAAGAATACACAATTAGTGGATTAAGTGCTCGATTGTGGCAAATCTCTCTACGAGGGGAGAACTAGATGTAGCAACAATTTTTTATGAACTAGCATAAACACACTTGTGTGTTTCTTTATTTTATGTTAAGTGCCTTCATTTACTTTATGGATGTATCCAATTAGGAATTTGTGAAAGGATCAATGAGAATCCTATTTCTTAAAACACGTGTGTGATCACATAACTCTTAATATATTTTGTATATAAATGTGAGTAAAAGAATTTATGTGAAAGAAAATATTGGTGAAATCATGTAACTACAAAATTTTATACTCATTTTCAACAATCAAATGATTCTATTCTATAGTGCATAACTATGTTCTCACGGCGATTGTGAATAATAATTTTTAAAATGTCCCCTTTCTACTTCTTTTTTTGACTAAAAAATGTCCTCTTTCTATAACCAAAGGTTGAGAGTTAATTAAAAAATAAAGAATTCTAATAACTAACAATTATTTACGTTACCCCTTTACTAAGTGTGCTAAAGGGACATACAAGAAACATGATCTACTGATAATATTTAATTGTTTTTAGCATATTATGAGCTTTATACACTATAAAATGAATAAATTATATTCTATTTGTTACATGCAAAGACATAAATAAATGGCTAAAACTCTCCAATTTGTGTATTATATGATTTTATTTATATCCTTATTTCTTGTTGCAATAAATATTAATGGTAATATATTTTTTTATCCTTTTCAAATTTTCTTCTTTAGTTTTAGTTCGTACACAATCTTTTTTCTCGTTTTAATAATATTATTTTATTTTGTTTTTCATTACAGCATTACATTGCAACAATGTTTATGATTGTCCACCGGATATTTCAAATCCCTATGTAAGGTGCGAATTGAACCAATGTATATATTCTAGAATGGAACCACCTTTTGGTTGTTGAGTACGAACCCAAGGAGAGTATATTTACACCATACAAGGAAGAATAGTCCTTACGCTAGGAAAAACCTATGCAATATACATTTCACTAGAATATTTCATAGTTTATGTTTAGTTATTGTAAGTGTATCCAATAATTGTTATATTTTTATTTATTTTTGTTTTTATAATTTCAAGGACCTTGGCTTTGTATTCTATGATATTGGTAATAAAATGAATTAAGACACTAAAGAATATTACAATTAGATTGTTTAATTAGTTTTGGATGTATGGTAATGACCTCCTATTTAAGCATATGATCACATCTTATTTCCAACCCTGCCACTTATCAGAACATTTTTAATTATTATGTTGAAAAAAAATATTTTACTTGAAATCCTATAACTTAAATTTTATGTCATAATATTGTTACACTTATAATTTTTTCAAAAAATGAAAGTCATATTTCTCTTAAAAGAAGTATCCATCAGTTCATTTCTTTCTTCGGAGTAGAAATTGTCTGGTCTAATGATTATAAAAAAATTGTTTAGAAAATATGAAAGATGGAACTTTGTTCATCCGGTTCATCATATGAATGATAGTGTTGGTCCATGATGAAACAAAAATTAAAGCCATTAGATTAACAATTAAGCACGATAATACTATACACCACACACATCTGATTATTTAATTTCTTTCTCTAGGATTCCCTCTTGCGTTCTCTCTATTCTCTGTGCGAGAGAGACTATTCACATCTCTTCAAACCCATATTCAACACAACAAAGAGTACTTTCTAAACATGTTCATTCAATCCTCTAATTTAATGAGGAATTATCCACTTAAGAAAATGAATTACACAAACAGTAAAAACTAGTAATCATTTGTTCCACCAAATTGAAAAAACTTTTGATATGAATTTCAATAAGTTTATGTTCAATGCCATAACAACATCCACGTTTCTCACTAATTCATTTTGCTGCAACAATTCACTTGTTATTCACTTAGACAATATTTCTACAAAGTAACAACAACACTTCAAAAGTTAAATCTAAAAAATATTGGTAGCTATAAAACCTTCTATGCAATTGAGATAAAACATTTGGCTTTTGATTCTTTAAGCAATAAGATAAAACCTTCTATGCGATTGGTAGCCGATATTATATAAAAAAGTGTAATGATATTTTTATTATTTGGAATATTTTGACATAGGTAAATTAGTTGCCCATCAGAGAGACACATAAAATAAGATCGGTAACTAGGCAAGTTCTAGACGTGGTTGGGAAGATTATAAGGTTTGTAGTTGTAGCTATAGAAGAAACGGATAGGAAAAGTATCAATACTCATAGAGCATATATAGGCAAAACAAAGAATACACAATTAGTGGATTAAGTCCTCGACTGTACTGAGACAAATCTCTATATGAGGGGAGAACTAGATGTAGCAACAATTTTTTATGAACTAGTATAAACATACTTGGGTGTTTTTTTATTTTATTTTATGTACCTTCATTTACTTTATGGGTGTATCCAATCAGGAATTTGTGAAACGATCAATGAGAATCATATTTCCTAAAATACGTAGTGCGATCACATAACTCTTAATATATTTTGTATATAAATGTGAATAAAAGAATTTATGTGAATGAAAATATGGTGAAATCATGTAACTACAAAATTTTATACTCATTTCCAATGATCAAATGATCTTATATATATATATATATATATATATATATATATATATATATATGGGTTTTGCTAGAAGACACCTTTTATGAATGTGTCTTTTAGCAAGTTTATAACTAAAAATTGAAAATCACACCTTGAGGTGTGGGTTGCTAAAAGACACCTTCATGAGTGGCTTCTAGCATATATATATATATATATATATATATATATATATATATATATATATATATATATATATATATATATATATATATATATATATATATATATATATATATATATATATATATATAAAGCCCCTAATATGGACCTCATTTTAAAGGGATTATTGGTGAACCTTTGCTAGTTACTTACTATAGCCGGTCACTATCGTTTATGATTTATTCCTGGATTACAAAAAGGCAAAATCAATTTGCATTGTAATTTCATCTTTACCCTCTTTACATTTTTCTCTCTCGTCCATCTTTACATCTTTACTGGATCAACATGCTTTCATTTTTGTAATTATGTGTTTTCTAATTTGATTTGTCTCTAGGAGAATACTAGTAATCTGCTGGGTTATTTTGTATCAACAACAACAAACCACCACAATGTCACACTTTATCCCTTTAACTCCCTTCACCCCAAAGCTTCAAATTTCAACCACAACTACAAAATTACAATCACCCCAGTTCTCCCCTCTTTTTCTATTTTTGTTCGAAAGCTCTAAAATGGCAAACAACATCAAAATATTTTTTTGCTTTCTATCAATCTGAACAGTGATTGTGATACCAAATGAAAATTTAAACACAATCATAAATAATAAAACTAAACTTGATGGTTTGTAAAGATGAAATGTGAAAGAAGAGAGAGGATTGGGGAAGTGAGTGGAGTGGTGGAGCCAAAAATGACGTTGGTGAAGAAACAATTGAAGCATACATGAGGAGAGAAAGAAGTAAGAGAGTTAATTTGATTAAATTAATGTTGCAAATTTATGTAAAAAAATGACTGACTATAATAAATCATTTTGTGAGGTCCACCCGTGGTCCTTTTAAACTGGGGTCCATATTAAGGGCTTCCATATATATTCTACAATACGTTTAACTTGTGCATAATTATGTTCTCACAGAGCGATTGTGAATAATAATATTTAAAATATCCCCTTTCTATAATCAAAGGTTGAGAGTTAATTAAAAAATAATAAAGAATTCTAATAACTAACCATTTTCTACGTTACCCCTTTAATAATTGTGGTAAAGGGACATACACAACACATAATCTACTAAAAATATTTAATGGTTTTTAGCATATCATGAGCTTTATACACTATAAAATGAATCAATTATATTCTATTTGTTACATGCAAAGACAAAAATAAATGGTTAAAACTCTCCGATTCGTGTATTATATGATTTTATTTATCTCCTTATTTCTTGTTGCAAAAAATATTAATGGTAATATATTTTTTTATCCTTTTCAAATTTTCTTCTTTAGTTTTAGTTCGTATACAATCTTTTATCTCATTTTAGTAATATTATTTTACTTTGTTTTTTCATTACAGCATTACATTGCGACAATGTTAATGATTGTCCACATGATATTTGGAAGCCATTTGTAAGGTGCAAATTGAACCGATGTATATATTCTAGAGTGCAACCACCTTTTGGTTGTTAAGTACGAGCCCAAGCAGAATACATTTACGTCATACAAGGAATAATAGTCCTTACGCTAGGAAAAACCTATGCAATATACATTTCACTAGAACATTCTATTGTTTCTATTTAGTTATTGTAAGGGTATCCAATAATTGTTATATTTTTATTTATTTTTGTTTTGATAATTTTAAGGACCTTGCAACTGTGGCTTTGTATTTTATTAGTAATAAAATGAAGGGTTAATAGGTCTTTACTCCTTGAAATATAGGTCATTTTCGAGTTTCCTCTTGTAAAAAATTTTTTGATTCACCCGAGTAAAAAAAATTTCAGAATAACCCTTTAATAGGTTATTCAAAAACCACTTTTTTTTCTCGAAAATGACCTATATTACAGGAAGTAAAGACCTATTAACACTAAAATGAATTAAGACACTAAAGAATATTAGAATTAGATTGTTTTATTAGTTTTGGATGTATGGTAATGACCTACTATTTAAGCATATGATCACATCTTATTTCCAACCCTGTCACCTATCAGAACATTTTTAATTATTATGTTGAAAAAAATTATTTTACTTGAAATCCTATAACATAAATTTTATGTTATAATATTATCACACTTATAATTTTTCAAAAAATGAAGTTATGTTTCTCTTTAAAGAAGAGTTCATCAGTTCATTTCTTTCTTTAGAGTAGAAATTGTATGGTCTAATGATTATAAAAAAAGTTATTTAGATAATATGAAAGTTTAAATTCTGTTCATCCAATTCATCAATTGAATGGTCGTTTCCATTTTACCATACGTTTGATATTGAGGCCAATAAGCGAAATTCATTATTAGCTCCATTACCTAGCGCCTCTTGCAAACTTTTTAAAATATACCAGTTGTAAATCTTGGATTTCAATGTTGGACAACAGTCTATGAAGGGATAACACTTGGGTGACATTGTGATTGGTGACATTGTGACTTTGACAAAAGAAATTTTATAAACGAGAGAGAAAAAAGACACTTATGACATTGTGGTTGATCAATGTCACCAACCACAATGTCACCCAAGTACTTTTTGTCTAAAAGTCTCAAAAATTCCTTAATGAAATGAGTTGACTAGTCAACTGAGTTTTTTCAAACCAAATAGCAGCACATTTTGATGGACTATATGTTAATACCGACACAAATCCATTGAGATACTATACCACATCCAAGCCGGTAAATTCAATGGTTGCAACATTCCTTATTTGTTATCGATGTTCTTTCTATGATTTCTAACAAGTTAGAAACGAATACACAAATTCTACTGCATCATTTTTCATTTTAGGTAACCGAAACATATTCTTTAAATCTTGGTACATGAATGGAAGTAGAAAATGGTTCCTTCTAGCGGAGTTGTTTAACTTTCTATAGTCCATACGAATTTTCCAACTAGTCAAAGATATTGTTGATAAATTTGACTCCTCTTTTCTTGGAAACACATTAAACAAGACTAACACATACACTATCTAAAATAAATGATATCATCGTCTATCCATCAGATGATCTTCTTCTTCACTACTTCTTTCATGACAAGATTAAATCTCGTTTGGACTTCAATGTTATTTTCAGAGTTTGTTCAAGTAAAAATCTTAATGATTACCAAACGTAAGGATAATATCTTTAATATATGACATTATCCAACTCATCACTTTCCCGTGCATCTTCAAAACATATAGAAACATCTCTTTTTGACTGTTATGCAACAAAAAAGAAATGATGACATGAAGTGGTAATTTTCCCCTATGTACGCATATTTTCATATGGGTAGAATTTGATTCAGCTCAAGCCCTAGTGATGACATTATCTGTCGATCTAATAACTCATATTTCATATACCATGGCTTTGATGTATCTTGCCCTAGCTCTTTCGCAGTAAAAAATATCTTCTTGCAATGGTTCCATATCTTTATAAATGCTTCATCTCATATAACTTAGTTTGATGCTTGAGAAATTGCTTCTTCATTAAGGTACCAAAGGACTTGGAACTGAGCAATTATTTACCTTCATCAGGGTATTTAAGGGCATTGAGTAAATTAAATGTGACATGCTAATCATTCACCTTCATGGTTAATTCTAATTATTTTTAACATCATTCATGGTCCTCTTTGTAGCTAGGAATGGTCTCCCCATAACGAGGATTGGTTATTGAAAGAGTGAACCTACCCCAATCTTGTATTATGGTGTTTGAGACCTCACAAATGACCCTAAAGCCTACAAAATTGTAACTACCATGAGAAACCTCAAACCCCTTTATTTATTGTTGAGGTTATATCCAACCATCATTGAAGATCTAACATATTTAAAAACATCAATACCTACTGTATCATAAAAAGATTGAAAGAAAAATCCTCCATATCCATCAGGGTCAGAAGTAGAAAAATATCCAAACTAAAAATAGAATTCTTAACGCCATCTAAGGTAGGCATCTTAGTTAGCATGACATTATGTGTCTAAGAAGTTATAGACGGAATAGTTGTATTAATCATATTAGATCTCTCTCACAAATAATATGAGGCAAAAATATTTTTATGAAAATATAGTGTTGCTCAATCACGGCAAGAAATTCGGATATTTCCTGCGAATATTTCCAAGGAAATTGAGTTCCTCGCAAACAATGGGTGTTATCGAGGAAATATTATTCCTCACAAAACAAAAAATCAGAAAAGTATTGGGTTATTAGAGGAGCCCACAAGTTGTTGGAGGAATAATTTCCTCGCAAACGATAGCGTGGATTTTGATATTGTTTACCGAAGAATATTTCCTGAAACACACTTTGACCATATGATTTGACAAAAGAGCTTTGCAGGAAGAGGTAACAGACGTTGAGACTTAAGAGGAGGGAATTGAACGTTGAAGGTAGCAGTTGCGCGCACGCGCACACACATGTTGGACACTATCCTGAAACCACTCCTCCCTCCTCAACACCTCCATGTCACGCCACCACAGTGAGGCATGGCGACCCCCACCCCCCAACCGCCCTTTTGTGAAGCCATACCTGGCTGATAACACTTTAAACCACAAACTCTCACGCTCCACTAACATCCACCAACACTGCTTACCCCCAAACCACCAACCTCCTTACTCCTACAAATAGGGTTTCAATCAACCCATGATATTTTCATGTGGTCCTCACCCCCCCCCCTTAACACCCCGTTTTCTCAACATAAAAATTTCTTAAAAACATTTATCAGAGTATGCAATCATAACAACGGGATATCACATATAACTTAATCCGATAATAGATAAATAATAATTTAACCAAATAACTTCAAACTTTGCAGCGGAAAAATACTTATAAATCATAAACGTTTGGCACGCAGGCCCCATAAAAATATCTCAAAAGAGTTAGTTCCATTATTGCAAAATATCATAAGGATTCACGTAAAAGAATGAAGCATGCATATAGTACAACCCCATCCCGTTACGTATCAGAGCAACCTAGATGACACAGTGAGATAAGGCCACTCACGAAGCAACAGCAACTACGCACGATCACTTGCACTTGCCCACAAGGCGGCAATTCCAGCAGAAGGGGTGAGATTTCATAACAAAATAATATTAATCAACATAATTTAGAATAACAATTAACATCAAAACATCAATAGCATTCTTGCATAATTTAATAACAATTAGCACGTAAACACATAATCAACTTCACGTAATCATATATTCAATCTTTATCAACAACATGACATCATAAATATGACCATGCGACAATGCTCTTAGACTCCTTATATGCATGTGGTACCAAACTTCATCATAAGTATTAATATACTTTTAAAACGTGCGGAGGACAAAGCTCCTATCATGGTGAGGACTAAGCTCAATGTATGCTATGCATGGACTCAATTCAAAACAACATTTATCCTTAATCATCTTATCAACATGCATCCAAGAAATTGGAGCTAAACAACAACTTATCATCGCATATATAATATATACACATATCATAACGGTTCAGTTTAATAACATCAGCAGTATAATATAGACATCAAACCAGAATGATATCATCACAACAATTACTAATCAAGCAACATAAGCTTTAACATTTTAGCATAAGGTTTGATACTTAAATTCTTGCTCACTCAACAATCCATACTTAGAACAGTTCTGCACAGGACTCTCAACATACCACTAGGCCTAAATAACACTCGGGGATCATCTCCAAGTCAATCACACGGAACAGATCACACTAACCCTCACAACTCCCAATCTGGTAGTGTTCGCGAGGCGAGGGGAAGCGCTCGCTAGGGCGAGCTGCCAGAAGCAACTCGCGAGGCGGGGAAAAGCACTCGCTATGGCGAGCTGCCAGAAGCAACTCGCGAGGCGGGGAAAAGCACTCGCTGTGGCGAGCGATGAAGCTCATCACTCGCGAGGCGAGGATCACTGCTCGCCGTGGCGAGCGATGAATCTCACCGCGGCCAGAACTGCTATTTCTCAAAATCTCACAAATTCTCATGGTTCTAAGCCTTCTACTGATTCCAGAATTCATCCTAAACATATTCTAAGGTCTAGGAACACTTTCTACACGAATTAAACCTAAACTAACCGTTAGATCATCAATTTCTAAGGTTTTGACCTAGTTTTCTCATTCTCTCAATTCAATCCTAATTCTTGTTAATTGTTCATCAGAACTATGCTAACCAATATTACAGAGTTATTAGTCCCACCCTTACCTGGAGTTGATGAAATCGCAGCACTCCTCTCCTTCTCTTCTCCTTACGCGTGCGTTTTCTTTCTTTCTGTTTCCAAAGTCTGAAAGCGTTACTGACTTCCTAACCCTAGTTGCCTTATTTATACTGCCAACAAATCTTATCTTATTTACTCTTTCTCCCACATAACTCTCTAAAATCCAAAACTAACCCACAACTAAATATTTTATTTTCTTATCAAATCTTATTTTATTCAATAACAAAATAAGCCTCTTAATCTTATCCTTAGCATTAAATCTTACCACAAAAATCATCCCAAGCATATCAAAACACATCAAGTACACCCCCCCCCCCCCCCACCAAGAAAAAACAATTTAAAATAGATTCAGTAGAGGAGACGATACCTGATGGAGTCTTGAAAAAAGAAAGCGTATAAACAGGCAGAGATGACAGGACATACTTTAGTAAAACCAGACAACCACCAAAGGATAAATGTTTGGAATTCCAGTTGGACAATCTAGACTTGAGTCGATACAATAGCGGTTCCCAAAAATCCACACGTCTAAATCAGTATGCATGCTAGTATAAATCTTGCAACCAATGATATTCAGTTTCCTATATGTTGTGAATTCAGGTCTCAAATTCCAAACTTCACACCAATGAAATTTAGATTCGTGGAGCAAGTATCAATAGCAACCAACCAATTACCAAAAGTAACCACAAGCAACAACAACAATATAGACCTAGTCTATAAACCAAGTGCATAGCAAAACCACGATCCAACTAAGGAATAAACAAGATAAAGAGAGTAAAGAAAAGATAACAACACCAAAGATTGTTCACCCAGTTCGGTCCAACTTGACCTAATATGGGGGAGAGATTGATCTCTCCAATCCACTATCAAAGAGTTCTTACAAAGAGATTACAAATGTGTTACAAGAAATTAGCACAAGAGCTCACAAAGAACAAAACCTAATTTCTACCCATTTTCCCAATCTCACCAATGAACAAGACACTCAATGATTTTCATTCACCCAAGGTGTTTACAATGTTTCTCAACTCTAGAATCTAACATCCAAAAGAGAACCAACCCTTAGCTTTGATTTCCTAAGGATCTTCTCTTTTGGTTTCACAAGACTCACCCAAGTTGCTCACAAAAACTGTCCACTCATGTGTTTCCCATCCCCATGAATCTTCTCCAAAAGACATGCTGCACAAAATCGCGCCACGATTTTCCTTCAGCAGAAACCATCCATTCTGCTAGTAAAATCACGTCACGCCTTTGAAAATCGTGTGTTTTTCAGCTTTCCCAGCATCACAATTTTGAGTCATATACAACACTATATATATTTATCATATTTGTCTTGTAACACGAAACTAAAGCAAGATAATATTGGGTTTGAAGCATCATAGCTCATAAGAATTTTAGGCTTAATTAACTTCAGAACTAAGGTAGTTCTCGTATAGATACATATAGAGACATGCTGGAACATTAGTGTGATGTTGAAAAATAAATTGGAAGATTAAACACAAAGTAATTATACTTTGATCTAATATTGTGTGAATTGAAAAAATAGAGTGTGGGGTTCCCACATAAAATAGAACACACAAATTATAATGTTTAAATTGAAGTATTTAATTTTAAATATTTGATAATGATAAAAATAATAGTAATTATTATTTTTTATTCGTCAATATCACTTCCCATAAATTTAGCTTATGATGGTTGTGATAAGAATATGAATTTAATTAAATTTCTTATATTTCCTTCATTCAAATCCAATAGTTTGTTTCCTCCTTTTTGTGGATTCGTTTTATTTGATCCTATCCACAAGTGTTGTTGAACTGATTAATGGATAAACTTTATTTTAATCTTATCCATTAGAGTAATTGTTGTCGCAATTTTTGCTAAAACAGTTACAAAATCTCTATATAAATAGAGGACTCCACTCAGTTCAAAAAACACACCAAAGAGTCTCATTGAGTTGTCGGGAACTCTTTCTCTCTTCTCCCTCCAGCTTGTGTTAACGAGCTATTCTTCTCCTCATCTCCTTTTTCTGTCCCTTCGGAATTAAGAGTGTTCTTAAGACCTTAGTCCCTATTCGGTATAATGTCCCTTCAGAACTAAGAAAGGTCTTAAGAACATAGTCCCTTCGATAATATACGTCCCTTCGAAATAAAGAGTACTTTTAAAATAATAGTCCCTATTTGGAATAACAATGTCCTATCGGAATCAAGAATGATCTTAACGGTATATAAATATTATATCAATATTTTTTTCTATTTGAGGAGAAATGGTGGTAACACCATATTTGAGTGATCGTAGTACCATATTGATAGTTTGGAGAACTTAAAGGTTAGAATGGTGGAAACACCATATTTGAGTGGTCTTAGCACCATAATAGAATGGTAATAATACCATATCAAAGTGGTTTCCTTTTCAGTGGTGGAATAGTTAACTTGATTTTCATTTAAAACCTTGCTTGCATAGTAAATTGCATGAATTTCCATCTTCTTATCCCAATATTTGGACATAGGAAAATATTTCTCTAAGAATCTCAGCTCTAGCTCGTCCCATATTTGAATGGTTCCACTGGGTATGGTTAGCAACCAATCTCTAGCTCTTCCTGTCAAGGTGAATGGAAACAACCTAAGTTTCTTTTGGCTATCAGTCACGGTGGTTGGGGGTACACAAAACTCACATGTTTCAGCAAAACGACTCAAGTGTTCATACGGACTCATGTTCTCTGTCCCATCAAACTGTTTGTCCCTCAACCCATTTAGAACGGTGGTCTTGATGTCAAAAGCAACAAGATTAGCAAGTTGAAAGGTGTGTGTCAGTTGACCACGATGAGTGGCTAAGCCATAGTCTCCCAACTTAGGTATTGGTGCTGGATCTCCCATGATATTGGCTTCAGGAGATGTGGATGTTTCAGTTTCGGTAAGTGCAGGACTTAGTAACTGTTCTCGTACACTCGGTGGAACTGACTTTGACAACCGGACAGCTTTCCGATTGGCTCTTGTAGTCCTTTCTATCTCAGGATCATACTGTAAATCGTCTGAGCTTCGTCTACCTCGCATAAACAGCAAAATACCTTAGTAGCACTGCACAATATAAAGTAAAAATTTAAAAAACAGAAAATAAATTGCATAAATCCTAAATTATAACGAAATTGCCTTGTTGAAATAATTCAATAGTCCCCGGCAACGCCGCCAAAAATTTGATAGAAGTTTGGCAAGTGTACCAAAAACTATCGAAGTAGTAAAAATATCGTTCCCATAAGGACTGTGTTAATCTCAATAATTCAAATTCGTTATTCAATAGGATGTATAAAAATTATTTTGTTGTGCCACTAGGCAGTAGATTTGGTTTGATTTTATAGAATCAATTAACAGAAAATAAAGATTGATTAAGAAAATATGAGATAGATGATATCAGGTCTTTCGAATCATCTATGTTCCCCTAATTGGTATACTGCACCCTATTCTTATGAATGATTTTCTAGTTTCACGATAGTTAACAAAATAGCCCTAATCAATCCCTTGAGTTAGGACCCTCTTCTTAAACTACAGCCCCTAATTCCTTAGGTGGTCTAATAATCTTTGAAGGTTTAAGCACGTTAACCTAATATCACTAACAAACAATTATCCATTCCTAGACTAACCATGTTTATTAGAACAATTCAATGGGTCTAAGTTGAAAGCTAGGGTCAGCAGTCATTCATTCTCACGATGTTTATATGTGATCAAGATATAAAAGCATTAAAACAATTGAATTGAATAAAAACTAGATTGTCATTCACAAATAATAGAGTTTCACAGCAACATGGATCAATTAGGGTTACATAGAATCATCTCAGACCTAATCTCTAAGAGATTTAGCTACTCATAATGAGATTTACAAACAGCATAATCAATAGTGGAATCAAAACATACATGAACTGATAAAAGGTTGAAGAAATCGCCCTCCTAGCCGTCTTTAGGTCTCAAAATCGCACTTTGCTCTTCTCAAATCGTAACCCTTGTTTTCTGAATAGTCTTCAGCTTAAATAGGCATAGAAATTCGCCCAAAATCGTGTCACGTTTTAAGTGAATCGTGACACGTTTTTACCTTGTGTAACAAGAAACTGAATTAGGGTTTCACCAAATCGTGTCACGTTTTTGCCATCGTGACACGTTTTCCTCAATGTCGAAACAATGCATTCTGTCTTGTCCAATCGTGTCACGTTTTAGACCAAACGTGCCACGATTTTGTCTTTGCGTTTATCTTCAGTTTTCTTGCTTTTCTTGTTGCTTAAGATGCCTTGTGAACTCCAAAATGTGATAAAATTTACATAAAAATTACGTAATGACAGCATGTCATCATCGCGCAAAACTTGAATGGTCCCACTGGGCGTGCCAATTTGTTTACACCGATTTTTGGTAATATAAACTTCATTATCCATCAATGGCATCCATCAATGGTTTTAGGACATAAATGTATTTTTAAAAGGGATCCTTCAAGTCTCGCAGCTTATGACATCACTTCATGCATTCTTTAAGAACATTAATGTAAGAATTGCATCCGACATCTTTTAATAACAAGTTGTCTCATGACAACATAATAAAAAAAATGCTCAAGTGAACATATTCAAATGAAAGGAAAATAAAGAAAGATGAAAAGAAATGCAAATTGCAAAAGAAAGAAGAAAATAAAGCAAGAACAATAACATTAAATTGCATGAATGTAAAGGGTGGTTGGAATCTTTCAATCCATACACTCGTGAACCCATATGCTTCGTGGCGGGGGTGTTAGAGTTTAAGAAATCAAGAAACCAACCTATTGTTATTATTAAAAACTGATATATATATATATATATATATATATATATATATATATATATATATATATATATATATATATATATAGACCTTGTAGAGAAAACTACCACTAAATCCTACGGCCTATATTCAAAGTAGAAATAACTTCATATAACTTCCTAAAAAACTAGGAAATAACTTTCATGAACTAAGACATTAGGAAATAATCTTCAATGCACTTCAGCCTTGTTTGTCACCGCATCTTCGACTTTGCCTTATTATTATTACTACCATCATGTCCACGTTGAATTACTCCAAGTCATAATAATAGAATTTAGATATTGGATCTTGCATAAGGATGGGTCTTGCTACATCACGGGTTCAGGTTCCAACCAATACATGACCAAGAAATTCTTTATTTCACTAAGTCTTTTCCCACACAAATCAATCACTTGATAAACTGATGGTTCTCCAAGGCTTCATTAGCCACATGCATGAAATATATTAATTCACTTTGTCGAAAATGCAGCATGTCGAAGTCTGTATGCTCTTGGTCAAAATCTCTTTGCACTTTGTAGTATGTCGAAATAACTCATCTGCCTTGTCGAAAATATAATCATGAGTTCGACCATATATTTCATTTTTGGTACTAACACACGAACCCTGTAAAAATTTCAAAAATGCCCTTGGGTTTTCGGATTATAAAATCCAAAAACATCCGAAGTGAATTTAGATTCTAAAATTTGGACAATGCTTATGTATAATCAAACATCAGACTCTCTCACATTTCAGCAGTTTTGAGTTTTGCTTTTAAAAACAACAAAAAAACAAAGTAAAAAATGCTAAAAACCAGTCAAATAAAATCATAAAAATACCACCAAAAAATTCTAAAAATCAAATAAAACTATGCAAATTATTTCTTATTTTCTGAGGAAGTTTTGGTGCAACCTGATCAAGTAGCCCGAAAACCCGATTTTTGACTAAGAACAACTAACATTGAACCAAAACAGAAGGATGAGAGTTAGGAAGATTAATATTGTCAATAAAATGACTATCCATGTTACAAACATGTTCAAAATTTGTGCTGATACAGTTCGGATTATATAATCTGAACTGTATTTCACTTGAAAAGATGGTCTTAAGAGGGTGTTCAGATTATGAGCTCGATGGTCTTTTGATTTCCCATCATCTTCTCTATTCTGATTATTTTGATTGTCATTTGATAAAAACACAAAAGTGAAACAGAAAAGGGGCTTAACAACATAGATCCATATGCAGCGGCGGTTCCTTTCATGTAGGAGGGGTAGCCTTGGCTACCCCAAAAAAAAAAATCTTCAATTTGTCGGTATGCAATTTTATCTGGCTACCCAAAAAAAAAACATTGAGCTACCCCAAATAAATCCAGTTGTCGAAAATTAGGATAATTAAGAAAGTGAAAATATTACTACATGATTGATATATTTATATTTTTTTATTTGACAAGATATATATATATATATATATATATATATATTAGTTTGATACTTCCAGTCTCTAACAATTATAGATAAAAAATTTCAACAATAAAACTTAGACATTAGTCATAAACAAATTAAATGGAGAATAATTTTATAGCAAATTACCTATTAGTTTACATTGGACAATACATTATTAATCTATTTAGTAAACACTTAATTATGGATAAAATTGGTTTCTTGAAATACATTTTGTCCAACTTTTCTAATAGTTATAGTCAATTTTTATCCTATGTTATTGCTTTAATTTACATTTTGTATAAGTAAAAATTATGTTGATTTTTGTCTTGTATTGGTTAATTTACAATTAAATTTCTTTTTAGTCTCTACGATACTTGCGATTTATAAGTTAAGTTCATAAGATTTTTTTTTTATTTTAGTCCTTAATTTTTTCGTATAGAAATTAAATACAAGACTAAAAACATTTTTTATTGTGAAATTTAAAAAAATTGAGACAAAAATTGCATAAAATGTTTGTAAGGACTAAACCTTTAAAATTATAATCTATGAGACTAAAGAAGACATACTTTATCTTTAAATTTAATATGTTGATTTTAAATATTTTTCTTTATATATAGTTGGCCCCTGCATAAATTTTTTGCTAGCTTCGCCGCTCTCCATATGTTAAGTTTGACTCAGAATTTTCACTTCACTTCACGCCAAATATTCATATTTTCATCTATTAACTTTTACTGAAATTAAAAACCAACAAAATTGAATGAGATATCGTAAGCTTGATTAGGGAGTGAGGGAGGAAGATAGAACCACATTTGATTCTTTTTTGGATCGGTTTGATTTACTGTAACCACCACTGAAGGGAGGCTATCGAGGCTGAGAGAGCATAGAAATAGAAACGGAAAAAGGCTAGAGAGAAGAAAACAAAGAATTGTGATATTGTGTAAAAAGCACTTAGATTAATCAAATGACTATTAATGTATTTCATAATGATCCACCGGTGAGAGACTTGTTAGAACCCTCACCCTAGAATCCATCTTATTTATTAATTTAATTTAGGGTTAATTAAGTTTTTAGTCCCTATAAATATACTGAATTTTGTTTTTAGTCCTCAAAATAATTTGAGATATTTTGGTCCATATAAAAATTTTCAGCACTTAGTTTTAGTCACTGTTAAATTAAAATTTGTTTAATTATGCTTAAACTTCTAAATTTTTGAAAGATTTTTTACTGACATGTTTATAACATCATAAGACACTCTTTTATAAAATCTTTTATTTTTTTAACATGTAATAAATTAAAAATGAATTTTTATAAAAGCCAAAATTTCAAGATTATATTAATGAAAATTTGGACCTAATAATAAAATTTTGAGCTACTTTTTTGCGGAGGAACTTTGTATATTGTCCTAAATAAGAGTATGTAAAAAATATGTTAAAAATTTAAAAGTTTAAGGACAATTAAGCAAATTTTAGTTTTACAAGGACTAAAAGTATGTGTTGGTCCCTGTTAAATTAAAATTTGTTTAATTATACTTAAACTTTTATATTTTTAAATGATTTTTAACAGATATGTTAAGAACATTATAATAATCTCCTTTATAAAAAATTAGAATTTTTTAACATGTAATGAATTAAATATAATTTTTTTTGAACGGCGAAAATTCTAGATAAAACTAACGAAAATTTGGACCTAAAAATAAAATTTTGAGCTAACTTATTGCGTAGGAACGTTTTATAATGTTATGAACATGTCTCTAAAAAATCTTTAAAAAAATTAAAATTTTAAGCATAATTAAACAAATTTTAATTTAACAGGGACTAAAACTACGTGCTGAAAAATTTTATAGGGACCAAAACCTGTCAAAAAAATTTATGAGGACTAAAAACGAAATTCATTATATTTATAGGGACTAAAAATTAATTAACCCTTTAATTTAACTAAAACATTAAACCTTTATTTAATTTCAAAATTTGTATTATTTTATGATTTTAACCTTATTTATTTTATTGCATACTTTTATTTAATTTCAAAATTTGTATTATTTTATGATTTCACTACATTTAAAGAACTTATATATTGACTTAATTATAAAGTAACTTTAAACCTAAAAATAAGTTGGGCCAAACACTACCTTAGTATGCAATAAAATGACGTTTTTATATGGAATTTCTATTGCTACACAAATCTGTATTTTTTTATTCAAATATTATATCTAAACAAAATGAAATGATAATAATATTTCTCATTGTGATTGTGATTTTTAAAAACATCATAACTTATATGCTGAAAATAAATGTAATAATATTGGAAATAATGGTATGTGATTGATGATAGTCGTGACCAAGATAAGAAGATTAACAATATTTTCTTCCCATTTGTTATAATCATTTCACCAAAGGCATCTTAAAATGTAGTGTGTTGTCTTCATTTCATGTGTATAAGTTCATGGAAAAATATTGTTTTGGAAGCTCTAAAATAAAGTAAGATAAGTAATTTTCTGTGAGAATACTGAGACCTTGATTTAAAAGCTCTTATGTATTTTTTTTTTATTTTTAATAGATAGAGAATGGATAATAGATGAGCTCTTGTTTTCAAGAACAAAATATCTAACTTCAATTCACCCTCCTCAGCCACGAGGGTACCACCTCCCTCCAAACCGGTGGCAACACAAGTTGTTTCCTTTCACGGTGGAGCAGGATAAGATAGTGGTGAAGCTGTTTCACACAGGTTTTCACGGTGGTGAAACTGTTTTCACCAAAATTTGAGAAAGAAACTGGGTTTGGCTTTTGGCACTTGAGTGGGTAGATGTATTTTCACCAAAATTTAGGTCTCAAATTTGGATAGGCGCTAAAAAAAAATTGTTTTTTTTTTTTTTTTGCAATTTGTTCCCTTTCGCCCAGTGTCTTAAGTCAGGTGAATAGCTACCCACTTAAAATTCATATGTCAATAACCTCTGCTTACGTTTTTAAGTCAGGTGGATAGCTGTCAATTTAAAATTCCTCTGCAATAGCCTCTGCACATGTTTTTAAGTCAGGTGGATAACTGCCCACTTAAGATCCTTGTGTCAATATGTTTTTAAGTGTATTATTTATTATATGTTCTTTGATTTAATTTCTTTCTTAATGCTTTTTCCGACGTGCACTTTGAAAATGATATTTTGATTTAGAAAGTATGAGACATCGATTTTTTAAATAAGGGATCTAAATTAAATCATCATGTGTAGATACTAAGGTGTAGGCATAGGGTTAGGTTTTCATTCAAACACACTATTCGGTCAATTGGTATTGAATTAATTGGCAATTTTGTTTAGCATCCTAAGTCAATGATACATTAGATTTCGCTTCGTTTGCAAGAAATGAAAACGCGCGATGATGGATAGGTGGAGACATAATTGAAACTTAGATAATATATTATTGACCAAGAGGACACATTGAATGCATAACTAACGACGTCTAATCCCAACACAATCTTTATTCATATTTGCAATTTATGTTACAAATTGTTTACTCAAACAAACCCTTTTAAAAACCTCGATTTAAAATAATGTAAACCTTGAACGGTCAAAACTAGTGTGCGATCCCTATGGATTCGATATTTATTTTTTGTAAAAACCGGTATACTTATAATTGTGCGAAGGATAGAAAAATCTTTCTTTATCAGCAAACCTTGGTACGATTTGCTCGAAATTTGGACACTATATAAGCAGTTTTAACCCATTTATTGTCATGCGACCAAAAGAGGGAAACTAAAGTTGTATTCTTGTCTAAATTTTGCAACCAATGATATTCAGTTTCCTATATATTTATCTTATTTGTCTTGTAACAGGAAATTAAAGCAAGATAATATTGGATTCAACTCCAAACAACAACTGATAGCAAAAATACTCACTCAGAAGAAAATAAAATACTTGTAACATCACCACTATCAACAATATTCCACACTAGAAATTGCCAGCCTTCCCATTTTCAATGTTTGCACACAGTCCACTACGTATATTTGAGAGCTCCTCAATGGTACTTTCTCTTTGGTCCATCCTCTTGTAGAGATGAAATTGGAACATACAAAACATGTAAATAAGATCAAAGGCTTCTGAACAAGGCCTTCTCCAAATTCATTGAAAGTTATTGTCTTGTAGACATGCCATTGAAAATGGATAATGGTCACTTTAATAAGCTTGGTATTGAATTGGAACTCATGCAGTCATGCAAGTTCTTCGTCTTCCCTTTAAGCTCACGCTTACCTGTAGATGAAAAATATCACGAACTGCTGCACTATAACTATGATCTGCTCCCTGTTTGTGAAGATAATCAAGCATGAATTGAGTCTTTTTTGAACAAATATTATTAGGTGTTGCCTCTTAAAAATCTAGATTATGTATAGTATTGGGAAAAAATGCGACATCAGGAGAACAACGATGTGAATCTCATTTCCTCTCATTGCTATATTTCTTCTCATTGCTATTTTGGATATGTTAAATGAAATGAAGAAGTCCCACATCGTTTAATTAAAAAGTTTGTCACTGTTTATATGTGGTTAGTGAGAATATGAAAAACACCGGGCTTTAGTGACGCAAGCCTGTAACCCAAGTGGGGGTAATAAAATGACGGAAATTATCGATAGTATGCTGTTGAGTCGGACAAGCTCCCCCTTCCGAGGAGTGATATTGCACTAATGGAGAGTACCCTGGGATTGTTTCGAGTCCTAAGGGTGTATTAACCGTAGATCTTAGGTATTTCAAAGATACAAACCCTAAGATTTATCATGCTGTGTGTTAGTAACCTGGCTTAACAGAGCAGGTCTTTCGTCTATCAAGATGGTGCATGCTCAACTCATATATACTTCGATAATCAACCCTCATTTTTGTTATTCAAATCTCACATAAGATTTTTGTAATTTACTTTATTAAAACAAATGCAAATGCTCTTTTAATTTTTTTTTGTTGGTTAAATAATGTTGACCCAGTTCTTTAAAAGAATTGTTGAAAATATTTTTGATCCTTATATATTTTAATTTTTCTTTTTAATCTTTCTAAAAAATAAATTCGACTTTTAGACTCCTAAGAGTTTTCCGTCGACACTTTTGGTCATTGGTCATTGTTTTTAAGTCGTGTCTTGTGTGTCCTTCATATTTTTTAATGAACTTTTGCAAGAATATTTAGAATATTATAATAATCTCTCTTCCTTAATGTTTTTTTAATGAATTTTTACAAGAATGTTTAGAATATTATAACAATCTATCTCCAAAAAAAATAATATTTTTTAACAAAATATGAATCAAATAATATTTTTTGATTGAGTTGACGATGTTACACGTGTTTCTACATTAACATATAAGACCATGTGCAATGGCTTGTTGAAAGCCATTTTCAACAAGTTGAAACCATTGGAGGGGGTTATTGAAAATGAGAGAAGAGGAGAGAGTTGATGAAAGGATTAAGTATGTTGAAAGGCTGCACCGTATGACACGTGGCGCGTTCGAATTGGTCAAAGCTGAGTGCATGCAGTACACGCGCCGAGAGGGCGCGTCTGGAGCAGGCGACGCGGAGAGAGAAGAGTTTTTTGAAAAAGTAGGGACACGTGGCAGTACGTGATTGGATGCTTTGATTTTTATCTTCTTAATAATTTGGACTCAATTATTTCATTGCAAATAATTTTTTATTTTTTTACCAAAATTCATGATTTTTTTTTCTCTACAAATAGAGACTTGGATCATTTGATTTGGGCACAGAAAAAAAAAATCAAGTTTTTCACTCTCTTAATCTTATTATTAGCCTTTCTTTTGAAGTTTCACTACAAAAAAGCGCGCCTAATTGCGGCGGTTTTAAGCATAGTTTGCGGCAGTTTTTAACCTCCGCGAGTCATTTTGTGGGATTTTTCAAAACCCCCGCTTATACTAATCCCACAAATTATCTGCGGGGGTTTTTCCCAACCGCTGGTATTCGTATCAAAAACCTCCGCAATATAAGTGTTTTATTTGCGGGAGTTTTTAACCTCCTTAGATATATTGTTAGTAGTTTTTTTTAATTTCCTTTTTGTTTGTTTTGTGGGGGTTTTTAACCTCCTCTAATACAGTGATATAAATTTAATTTATTTTATCATTTTTTCCTGTATCTAATCTAAGTTGTTTTTAATTGCAATTTAAAGGTATTGTAAGATTTAATTTTTTGATTTTATCAATACACTCAACTCAAAAATAAATATCATCAATAACTTAAATATTGTAGTCTAAAATACCCATATATAATCTAATATCAATTGTGGCAATACAAAACATAATTAATAATAGCATAAAATATGTCTTCCTCTAAAAGGGATATTTATCATCATAACAAAACAGAGAGTCATTATCTCTTGTTTTACCATTATATATTAAAATATGTCTTCCTCTAAAAGGAATATATATCATCATAACAAAACATAGAGTCAATTTCTCTTCTTCTACCATTAGATATAATCTAAAAAACATCAGATGTTGCTTCCACCACATGATCCTCTTGTGTTCAAAGGCGAATTAGGCTCACTTGGAAGATCTATTGACTGAAATTAAAAAAGAAAACACTACATTAGTTAAAATATTTGACGAAGCTTCCACATAATCACGGAAAAAAAAATTAAAACAAATTAAACACCACACTAAACTGATTGTGCTTTAAACCAAACTAAGAAAAACACTAAGCTAGTATAACAATGGTTATTGGCCTACAATTGCATCAGAAGTTCATAACAAGCAAAACTTTAATGATTTATTTAAACTTAAAATGCTATTTTCATCTATCATTTTCGACAGGAACTTATTAACTCTCTTCTCTAGAATTATCATACATTAAAAAATAAAATAACAAGAGTTTCTTCAAAACATCATTGTACAATACAACAATCAGCTCCATTTATACCATTACAATTAAACAATCATCTAAAAGAAGCTAGCTACTTCATCAGGAATCATTCAATCAGTTCACATGATGTATTATTTAGTCAAAGAAAGGAAAAAAAAAATCCTTCAATCAGTTCACATGATGTATTATTTAGTGAAAGAAAGGAAAAAAGAAGGATCATAACAGAACTTACATTTGGACCAAAGAAGCTAGCTACTTCATCAGGAATCCTTCCTTCTTTCATTATAATGTAAGCTTTAAATGCTGATTCCAAGCTTGTAAACTTTGCTTTCCAATCGGTATCAGATGATGTAGAAGTAGCAGCTGAAATATTAGTCAATTTTGAAAGTCGAACTCCTTTATTTCTAAATGTATTAGAAGGAACTGCTCCCATACCCATGGAGCGCACTCTTCCAGAGTGCTCAGGCCCAAACACTCTTCCGATAACATCATCCGGAGAAATTTCAGATTCATCAACACTACTTTCAGTCAAACCCGTTTGAATTTGTTCCTGTTAGTATGCAAACGATCACCAACTCAAAAACATGCATAAACCAGATATACAACCATGCAAAAACCAATAGTTTATTCCAATTTAACTTACAATAGTAGCCATTGCTGCATCATTTGCAGATGACTCTTTATCTGGTGGATGGATTTCAAGGTACACTTCTCCACGATTTGGTTGTCGTCCCATTTCCAAAAACTATAATAGAAAGATGTCAGAATAAATAGTAAATTGTAATAAATAGCAAAACATATGAAGTTAATTACTAAAACTACCATCTCATGTCTTTTTCTCGAAAGAGCTTTAGAACCACCCCTATGAGGAATCACTTGCTTGCGTCGATTTTCTTCATTTTTTTTACAACGTGCCTATTAAAAAACAAATACAAATACATTTATTAATCATATAATCCACAGCAATAAATGTGTCAAAGTGATCCAATTTTACTTGTGTTTCTGGTTTCAAGCGATAGTTCACAAAATGAGCCCATTGAATTCGGTCTACACCATTAGGAACGCTGCTTATAAGTTCAGCCCTGGTTTTGGATCGATCGTATACTTCTTTCCACATAGATTGTCTATGCGCAGCCCACTTCTTTGAAATGTTAAGATTGCAATATCTCTTTGCTAGGTCTTCAGTGGTCATAAATTGGAATCGAGGCTTCAAAAAAGATATAACAATCACATTTTAAGCATTTGAATGATTATTTTAAATTAATATATAAATGAAAATCTATAAATGTATAATAATACCTTTAAGTCTGTTGCAAAGCAATTATCCTTGTATGCTTTTGGCATGCCCGTTTCTCCATTCCACCTTTCAAAATTAATCGGAAATAATTGGTGATTTGTCGCTAAAATTCCACAATATCCTGCAAGCAAGGCTTGTGCTTCACCATATGGTGCATTTTGTTCATCAAATGGGACAATCACACGTTCTCCAATAGGTAAGTTAACGACATCCCAAATCTTGAGTTTTATCCTTTTAGTAGCTCCTTGTGGGTCTTTTGCAATAAATACAAACACAAAAAGCATCAGCAAAGTTACAACAGACACACACACAACAACAACACCAATAACAACACAACATCATTCAACAATTTACATTTTTAAATTTGCATTCCAGAGGCCAGACAATGGATATCATAATAATATCAGTAGCCTTGTCCTTTCATAGCACTTCCTCGTTTTGTATCAGTAGCCTTGTCCCTTTCAAATTTTGAATCTCATAATAATAGGAGTCTACCTATACAACAAATGAGTGTTTCTAGAAAATATGCAGAGATCAAGACATTTTGTCTACCTTTAACTACCTTATAACACCATTGGCCCCAGACATTCTGTCTATATCACATCCTGCATCTACATAAATGATTAACTATCTTTCATTATATTTCTGTAGGGAGTGTTCTAAGAACTCTAAGATCTTTCATTTATATCTTTCAATTAATCAGATAAAAAGGCCCATAATTTTGAAAATAATGTACTAAAAGACATCATAACTTAAAACAAAAATTTGATTACTTGAGAAGATGTTAATTAATCGGTGTATAAAAGCCTTATATGGTTAGTAAAGAGAGGAGAAGCTACGCTTCTAAGGAAAAAATCAGATATTATTTAAGCCTGAAATATGTACTTCTAGACAATGTATAAAATCTGATAGTATGATGATATCTAAAAACTTTTCATGCTAGGAGATCAGTAGCTTCATCCTTAAAATTAAATTTAAAAAAATGTAAGTGCATTGAAACCCCTTTAACTACCGGCGACAAAACCACTGCAGCCAGGCGAAAAAATGTGTTTGCATGACCTTGTATTATTAATAAAATACAATTCATATACCTATTGCATCAACAGTCCAATGTGACGGAGACTCGCGTCCAACATGTTGCCTAGGTCTTTGAGATTGTTGTGGAATTTCATCGTTTGAGGACGAATCTACCGGTGATGAAACATTCGTTCTAGAATATGATGAGCCTTCAATTGGTGAAGAGTTAATTGGAGCTTGAGGTAAAGAATTGGATGAACTTGGAGCTTGAGTTAAAGAGTTGGCTGGAGTTGTATTTTGAGGTAATGAATGGGCTACAGTTGGAGCTTGAGTTAAAGAATTTGCTAAAGTTGGATCTTGAGGTAAAGAATTTGCTGAAGTTGGAGCTTGAGATGTTGATTCTGTTGGAATTGTGAAACGCTTTCTCTTTGCCATGTCTGCATATTCATAAAAATGAGAAAACATATAGGTGAAATACAAAATGAACTATATTATGGAAAAGTAATAAACTATATTTAAAAACTATTTACCTCAAAATAAAAAACAAAAAATTATGAAAAAATTATCTACTATTATATGTGGGTATATTATTCTAAATCATCAACCACATCATCCATGGCCAATTCTACATACTCATCATCAATGTTATTGAAATGCTCAAGTACTTGCGCTTGATTTGGGACATTTTCATAAACTTCCTTGTCTATTTCTTCCCCCATTTCATACAAATCCCTTGGCTTTAAATGCACAGCAACACTCCATCCTTCATTAACCACATCTTGTACATAATATACCATTTGTGCTTGAGATGCCTCAATGTAGGGATCATGTTCTTCACGATCTCCAATATGAATCAATCTATCAAAATTTACACAGTTAAAATTCCAATTATCCTTTTTATAGCCTCTATCTCGTGTCGTATCTGCCCATTTGCATTTGAAAAGAGTAACCTTGAAATGACCATAGAAGTTAATCTCAATGATGTCTTCCAACTTTCCATAATAAGGCAAATCTGCTTGTCTTAAGTTCCCATCAACACTACTTGAAACACAAGATGTGTTGGATGTCAAAAAAACTCCACTGTTCTGTGTTTTCAATCCCTCTTCTCGAGCTAAAGTTCGAAATTTGAACCCATTAATGTTGTAACCAGTAAATCTCCTTGCTTTGTCCATAGGGCCACGTGCTAAAAATTGTAGATCAGAAGACATTGTAGCGAGTGTTTCTGGATTCAAAAGCTAGATTAAACCAATTGTATCAGTCAACAAAATAATTTGAAGTCCATGATATGATCACAGTCAAACATGAAATATAGTAATATAAATATCCATTCATCACTTACCAATCTTTGAAACCAATGAACAAACTCTTTGGATACTCTTTTTTCTATCTCTGTAGCTGATGACCTTCTTGACCTTGAACTTCGCTTGATAAATTGTCTAAATTCACTACATCAGTTAAGGACATTGTAATCAATACATGTGACTTCTATATTTAAAATAGTCCAACATAAACTTCATTTAAGTTACTCACTCAACATACGGTGTCACTATTGCACAATTTAGAAGAACATATCGATGGACTTGTTGTTTTTGCATTTGAGTTAATGTGAACATTGAGGAAGCTCCTACTGGTTTACCAAGTTGAGGGAAGATGGAGGATGCAAATGAAGGATCATTCTCATTTGACTCATCACAAACACGTCTCGGTCTATTGAATCGTGTCTCTATATCATCGTCCATGTATCTCGAACAAAACGTGAGAGCCTCTTCTGCAAAGTAGCCTTCAGCAATAGAACCTTCTAGTTGGGCCTTGTTACGTACAAAGTGTTTAAAATGACCTAATTCCCTATAAATATAGTAAAGAATTAGCTTCTGCAAGATTGATACATAAAACTTGATACTTGAAATTGAAAATGTAATATGTTTACCTCTCTACAGGATACATGTGCCGATAATGCACTGGACCACCAAGTTTTGCCTCTTCTATTAAATGAACTGTTAGATGAACCATAACTGTGAAGAATGATGGAGGGAACAACATTTCCAAGTGACAGAGTGTAATGACAACACGATCTTGGAGATTTTGAAGGTCAGAAAGATTCAAAGTTTTCCCGCAAAGTTCTCTTAAAAACGAACAAAACTCCACCAAGACTGTTGTAACATGGTTTGGTAATAAATTGCGAATGGCTATAGGAAGAAATTGTTCCATAATAACATGATTATCATGACTTTTCAAACCAAATATCTTCTGTTGGTTCTCATCAACACATCTAGAAATGTTACTTGAGTAGCCATCTGGAACTTTCACATTTTTCAAAGTGTTGAGAAACAACCGTTTGGTATGACGTGTTAGTGAAAACACAGCAAGGCGGTATTTCCCCTTCTCGCCAGGCCAAAGATCGCGTCTTATACCCATTTTTTGCAAATCTTTTCGAGCATTGAGATTGTCTTTTGATTTAGACTTGTCATGGAGCAAAGTATACAAGACATTGTCACATACATTCTTTTCAAAATGCATAAAATCTAGACTATGACGCAACAAATTAGTCTCCCAATACGGAAGTTCAAAGAATATACTTCTTTTATTCCATTACCTAGGAGGCTCTTTTTTAGATCTCTTTCTTTTACGATTCACCATTTCTGCACTCCCAGATGCATCAAATTGCTTTGCTATTTGAATTAAAATTTCAGATCCAGATTTTGTTGATGGTGGATCACGTTCCTCTGTCTTCCTATCAAAGCGAGCACGATTCAGTCTAAATCTATGATTCCTTGGCAGAAAACGACGATGACCCATAAAACAAAACTTGCTACTATCATGGAGACGACAAGATTTCGCATCCAAGTTACAAGTTGGGCAAGCCAAGCCTGTATGTGTGTTCCAACCTGACAAATTACCTAGACCAGGAAAGTCACTAATTGTCCACATAAGAGCTGCCCGCATTCTAAAACTTTCATTTGCTGATGCATCAAATGTTACCACACCATCAGTCCATAATTCCTTTAATTCATTCACAAGGGGTTGTAAGTAAACATCATTTTTATTTCCGGTCGTCGTCGGACCAGGAATGATCATAGATAAGATAAAGGAAGTGTGTTTCATACACATCCAAGGAGGAAGATTATATGGAACCAAAAACACTGGCCAAACGGTATATTTACTACTCATGGTCCCAAAAGGGTTAAAACCATCACTAGAGAGGCCCAACCGAACATTTCGATGATCAGAGGCAAATTCAGGATGCATCAGATTGAATGTCTTCCATGCCTCACCATCCCTCGGATGCCTCAATAGCCCATCCTTGTTAGTGTCTGAAGCATGCCATCTCATATGCTCTGCAGTTTTACAACCCATGAACAATCTCTGCAGTCTTGGCTTTAGTGGAAAGTAACGTAGCACCTTTGCAGCTTGCTTCTTCCTCTTCTTCTCGGGATTCCAACGAGATGTTCCACAATACTTGCATTCTTGCAAATTCTTTTCATCATCTCCCAAATATAACATACAGTCGTTTGGGCATGCATCTATCTTGGTATAAGTAAGACCGAGTTTTTTGATGGTTTTCTTTGCCTCGTAAAATGAATGAGGTAACTTCGCTTGTTGAAATGCGTCTCTCAACAACTCTAATATCATAGTCATTGCTTTGTCACTTAATCGACACAAGACCTTTATATGATATAATTTGACTATGAATTCAAGTTTTGTGAAATTGCTTCCTTCTTGCAATATCTGATTTCCATCATTGAGAAACTCACGAAAATCACTACAATGACCCCTCGTCCCTTCATTTAATATTTCATCTGTGGCTACCGGGTCTGGTTCATCTAAACTAGCAGCATCTTGCCTATAGTTACCAAATGCATCATTGAGCATTGTTTCCATCGGATTATCCGGATGAAATGTCTCTCGCACAGAGTCTTCATTTCTCGATGACTCTGGAACTTTTCTCTCCCCATGAAG
This sequence comes from Medicago lupulina, assembly GCA_958299785.1. NCBI lineage: Eukaryota > Viridiplantae > Streptophyta > Magnoliopsida > Fabales > Fabaceae > Medicago > Medicago lupulina. The sequence continues at coordinate 33,549,856 of OY283144.1, read as the reverse complement.
GGTCCATATGAGATAGTTTTTAGGGAATGGTTTGCATATTAAATGATCCCTAACTACATCTCTAATCTGCGGTTTCGTAAACCTGCAGTTGGGGTATGGACATTGTATTCTATTTCCAACAGCCACATTCGTAAAAGCAAAATCTAGGAATTTTTCTAATCCAACTCTGTATTCAAGTGTATTATGTAGCTTAGCAATCCAAGATTTATCCATAGTCATAATGCCTAAACATGTTTGCAATGATAATCATAAAATCAAACTTCATACATTCAAATACAAGTAACGTGGGTAAAGCAGGAGCTTTATCTTTAATCTAAATTATCTAATTATAACACCAAAAATGCTTAGTATCATTATATTAATGTTTCTATACACAAACAAAAGATAGAACTCAATAACCATCAATTCTGAACTTCAAATTTAATTTCTATCTAAAAGGATTCAAGCCTAGAAGATAGAACTCACCTCTAGATTCCACTTGACAGCAAAGTTCCAAAATCTTCAAGATTAGTTTCAAGCTTCTAGTCTTCCTTCAATCCTGCAAATGCAGCAAAATAGGGAAAATTAGAAAGACCTCCCCTAAGATTTGGTTAAAAGACACACACCTCCCCTCTTGTTTTAAAAATACAGTAACCTCCCCTCAATTTAACCCTGTTAATCATATGTTAATTTATTAACACTAGCTAGCCTCAGTGCTATGACTTACCTCTCCCTATATGATTGAAGAGAAATGCTAGGGTCACTCATTTTAACACACTCCTATAACACACTCCAATAATAACTAGCCACCTAATCACTTCTTTATCCCTTCACCTTTTAACCGGTTTCATCATTTATTTAATATTTTATATGTTTGGATTAACTTTTCGTCTTCTTTTCTCAAAACCAGTAACTAGGAGGATCTTTTCCAACCTCTAACAATTTCAATTTGATTGCTGCAATTTCAAATTGAACTACGAATGAATCAACACACCTAAAACAAATCTTTATCTAATTGCAATTCCCAAATTAAATACTTTTGTTCCGATCAACCAAGACATTGAGGCAATTCCAAAATTATAATTGATCCCAATACCAGGAGCTTTATCTTTAATCTAAATTATCTAACTATAACACCAAAAATGCTTAGTATCATTATATTAATGTTTCTATACACAAACAGAACCCAGTTTCTACACATTAGATAAGAATCCAACTCAAATATTCTTAATATAAAAATTAGATGTTTTCATTCAATTTTAGAGTAATCAAAACAGGTTAGATCGCTAACGACGGAGACGACATCGGCGACCACATGAGCTTGGGACAAATACGATATCCACAGAAAATGGCAGAGTTTCATGACGGGTATGGAGGGGGCTTACAGAGAACGAGATGTGACAAATCAAATTCGGGCGAGAAAGATAACATACATCGTGAAAAAATGAAATTTGATTCAACAGCTTGCATTACAGATTGGAAGGAGAAATGAAAACATTGGAAGGAGACTAGAGCTTGTGTGAGAAGACGATGTTGCATTTAAACTCAAAAAAGAAAATAAAAAAATTGATGTTGAGTAAGGAGGTTTTGTTTAAACAAAATCAAACCTAAGGGGCATTTTATATGAAAAGTAGTATTATATTGATCCATTCATCTTCTCCTGTGGAATTTAAGGGATGATGCTATTGTAGTGTATAGCAAGTATCTTGCTGCTAATAGGTAATGAGTTCATGATGATGGAATTGAACATATTTTGTGCAAGAATTCATGAACTAAAATAGTGGTTCTTGCTATAATATTAAATGGATTGAATTGGATAATTATATGGCATGTATTTAAATCTTTATTTGTTAAATTTAACAGCTTTGAATAATTGATGTTGGGTGAGTAAGGCTTTATCCACAGTATCTTGAATTACATTATCATGTGAAGGATAAACTAATGCAAAACAATCATTTTGCTATGTGTACAGGTTTAAATTAATATCCTACTTTTTTATTTTGGTTACCAATTAATATCCTTCTATATTATACAAGATTTCTAGTTTTGTTAGGATTAACTAATTAAATACAAGTCATAAGTAATTATTTTACTCTAAAATGGAAATCAGTTTTAATATAAAATAGACATGGTGAGCCTACTTAGGTCAAAGGTTATGAAGTGTGTAGCATTGACACTTTACATTGATGTGTTCTATCGGACACACGATGGTATTTGACACCTAAACGACCCCGACACATTTAGTTACATTCATTTGAAGTGAAGAATATTGGTGGCAATATGTATATGAGCATTCTATTTCTCTGTATCTATAGGTTATAGTTAGAGTTTTTTGTTTTGGGAATTCATTTGATCAATAACAGAACTTCAAAAAGATTGTAATACAAAAGAACTTATGTCTAATTAGTTCTGACTTAAAAAGATTGTAATATATGCTACGCACAATCATAATTCAATACCCATCAATTTTGAACTTAAAAAAAAACAAATATCTTAATCTCAATTTCTATTTTGACTCAGTCAACAAGTCCTAATTAAAAAGAAAACACATTCTCTAATTTATTGATTTCTAATAATCTCAATTAGCCGGCGAAAGCAGGCTTAGCCGGCAGTGTCAAAAGAGTAAAAGCTTCAACTTTGACACTAATAATTTGTATGTATAACACTGAAATTAACACTTATAATCCAGCTCATAAACAAACAAATCTATAACACAGTTAAGTTAACTCAAAAACAGAGGAACAATGAGACAAGCATGTGCAGCTGCTATAGCAGCAGATCGTGTGAACACAACAATCAACAAATCCAAAATTACAATCCAAAATTACAATCCAAATCCCTAAAATTACAATCCAAAATAACAATCAACAAATAGCTCAAAACCATAACCAACAATGAAACCCTAATCCCCAAAATTACAAGGCATGAGAATTGAAAAGGGAGAAAATACCTTTGAATAGAGATGAGCAGAAGACTTCGTGTGAGAGAGAGAAGGCTGAGCTATTTGTGTGAGAGAGAAGGGTGAGTTCTTCGTGTGAGAGAGAGAAGGGGGGTGTGCGACTGAGATTTGCGAGAGAGAAAGAAGGGAGTTCTGAGTGTGAGAGAGAGAAGGGGGCGTGAGACTGAGAGAGATGGAGAGAGATAAGGGGGCGTGAGACTGAGAGAGATGGAGAGAGAGAAGGGAGGTCTGCGTTTTTTTTGACTGAGAGAGACTGCGTTTTTTTTGTGTGAGAGTGAGAGATCGAGAGAGAAATAAGGGATGGTTATGAGTTTTGGGGAAAATGGGATAAAAAATTACGATGAAATAAATAGAGGGAAAAAGAAAAAAAATGAAATATTAGAAAATGAGGAGTGAAATTGGAAAAAGTGGCTTTAATTTGTGGGGGTTATTAAACTGCCATTGAATAAGAGCCTCATATTGTCTTATATTCCCTATTTTACTAATTTGTGGGGGTTTTCTAAAACCTCCCTTAAATAACCGCCGCAATTGAGCGCGTTTTTTGTAGTCTTTTAGTCTTTGAATAAATTTTGTTTTCACTCTCTTTAAATAAATTGTTTTTACAAAAAAAAAAAATTTGTTAAGTGTTTCTTTATTTTAATTTAATTATAATCGATGATTGTAATTTTATGTAACTATAAAAACAAAAATATAAAATTAAATAAGAATAAGAAATAAAAGGTGGTGGGGTAGGGTGTTGAATGAAAAAAAAACCATTGGAGTGGATAAAATTGATTGAGTGTTGAATTAAGAGAGAGACAATGATGTGGAGTGTTGGAAATTGAAAAAGTGGGTGTTGAAGGTTATTGAAAGAAAAAAATCATTGCATATGGTCTAAGAATTGACACAATGATGACATATTAACAGTTTTCACACACCAAGAAATGATTTCTAGGGATTAGAGTTGTATTGAAAACTAAATTATTCTCCGCCTTCCTCCTTTCATCCAAATCATAACCATTAAGATGTAGAAACTGTGTGTGGTGGTGCGATGAGAATCTTTCTTCTCCACACCACCCTTTTCCGGTCGTTTGGTGTAGCGACAAGTTGTTCCTCCGGTTCCTTTTGAGCGGCGGCGTTTGCTTCGAAGGTGGTCCTCCTTTCAGATCGGCGGTTGTTTTACTTGGATCGGTCCTCACCATCGGTCTCTTAGTTGTTCCAGTAGTGTTTGTTTATGTTGCACCAAAGATTGGATTCCATTTGTTGATGGCGTCGTTGCGGTGGTGAGATGGTGGCAGCGTTGTCACCTCTGTTTCCGTTTTCCGTATTGTTTTTTTCATTTTTCGTATTGTTTTGCTTTTGTGTTTCAGATCTGAGACTTTGGGTGGTGGTAGATATGGCCTTTTTGTGGTGTTTCGGTTTCGTAAACCCGAAAGAGTTTGGTTCTTTTAACCCAAAAAGGTTGTTGGAGTTCTTTGCAATCGGTTGATTTTGTGTCCCTGAGCTTGACTCTCTGATGTTCCAAGTTTGTTGAAATCCGCAGGCCTCAAGTCTTCATGGGCTACGTCCTCTCCGGTTCTGACCCGTTATCCATCTCAGTCAAAATGTGACTGTTATCGGACTGTTAAGCTCGAAAGAGCTATTATACCTGCTGCTTTGTTCAGGGGGTTGCTGGTATGTGGATCTTGATACCGTGTCGGCGGTCGATCTATTCGCCAATTCTGAACCTTGTATGATTCTATGGATGTTCACTCTTCATATTTTTTGTAATCTGGTTTCGTGCTCGTACGCGGACATGTTGGGTTGCGTTTGTGAGGAGTGCTCTTTCTGTTAGGATTATTTAGGGTAGGGCTACCTGGTTTGTTTTGTATTGTGTAATTCTCATTTGGGTTGTATCTGGGTCAAGCCTGATGCCCCCCAGTCTCTGTATCTCTTTTTTTTTATTTTTTATTTTTTTCTTGCCAAAAAAAATGATTTCTAGGGATTACTTGATCTTGACCTTTGTTAGCAAGCTGGATAATGCTAGGACCATAAGAGAGACAACAAAGCCTTTTTGGGCAAAAGACTTATCTTCAAAAAAATAATAGCATTATTGGCAGCAATAGCTTATAATTATTGTAATAACTTCAATTGGCCCAGGTCCCAATAGTATTAGTATAAGAATCATGCTCTCCTCCTGCACTTTTCGCTCGCACCCAGCCAAACTGACTAAAATACATCTGCGTTAGTTAACTAAAGGTGTGTTAGTTAAGATGCGCAAGTGGAAAACACTGCGTGAGTTAACTGACGCATAGTATTAACATCTGCGTGAGTTAACTCACGCTGTACCGATATATCAGTACATCATTTAATGCTGAATTGGTGTGCATTGATTGCAAACATTGCATTAATGACCCTTAATCTTTACATGCTCATAATTGAACCGAATTACGCCAGTTTAACATGATTATCGGATAATACGACAGAATCGATCAAAATTACACAAAAACATCGTTTTTCTCACAATCACATAATCACACGTAACGATCCAAACGGTCCAAATTTCACAAATTCGCCGGTAATGACCCGTAATCACTTAAACACACTTAATGACACGTAAACGATCCAAATTACACAAACTTGTCCATAAATTTCTAAAATTACATAATCTCACATAAATGGTCAAAATTACCCAAATTTCATCGTTAAATTACATAAACACAAATTCATTAAAATTCAACAATACGGACACAAATTCGGAAAACATTACACTATTACACTTAAATAAATATTACACTTCAACGGATCGTACATAAAGGTGTAAAGCGTTATTTTCAACCATTACGCTAAACATGTGAGCAACGTCGCTATCATCTTCGACACGTTGTGGAAAATACACGGTCTTCCAAAAGTCTTCTTCCTTATCCTCCCCTAAGTTAATGGTTGGCACATCGACTATTACATCACGTGTTCTTTGATTTGAACCAATATGGATAAAAAAGTCGTCAAGTTTTGCCTTCAACTCGTCCAACTTGTCGGTGGGGTTAACAAAGAACCTAGCCTTCTTCTTTACGTCTATATAACGAACATGAAGTTTAACTGGATCTTGTGCATCTTCGGACATGTTTCACTTCACAAAATAACATCAAAAACAAATATGAGATAAATAAGATAAAATAAATAGTTGAATAATTCGTGACAAAGTAATGCAAGCAATAATTGGTGTGACACAACCGGCCACCAAAAAAATAATCCATTTCATATATTTATATAATATATAATATTAGTCACATGTTGGCCATAAATATTCAAATTACACAACTGACCACCAAAAAATACGTCGGGGTGTAATACCACCAAAAAATAGGACGAACACCGACCGACCAAAAAGTGTCATAACCTATCTAACTAGAGTAGTGATAGTGCATAATCTTCGTCTTCATCCATAACTTCGAACTCTTGCTTTGGCTTTTCCGAAGTGTCAAAAGTAATAGGATTGTGCTCATTTGTTGGTTTCTTTGGCGGCTTCGGCTCCTTAGACATGAGCTCATTGAAGGCGTGTTGTCTATCCAATAATGCAAAATGCCATTTCTCGGCCTCACCAATCTGGTGAGTCATCCACTCCGTACAACTCGGTGGTAACGGACAACCTTCTTTCAAAATAACATGAATATAGTGGTCGGGAATAAAGCAAAGACATATTATTTTGGGTTTATGGGTTTATAAGTTTACTTTTTGTTGCAATTTTAGCCCTTCATGGCAATTTTAGGCCCCTAAGTTTAGTTTTTGACTCGAAATTAGGGGGTCTAGAAAGTAAACTTAGGGAGCTAAAATTGCCATGACGGGCTAAAATTGCAACAGAAAGTAAACTTAGGGGGCTTGGAAAGAGTTGTTTTTTTAAGGGACCAAAATCACAACTTTAAGAAACTTAGTGGGCCAAAAATATAATTAAACCTTTATAATTATAATCTTACAAGTTCCTCCTATAAATTTCCCTCCAAAACACTCCTTTCCCTCCAACTAACCCCTTTCTATTAATTAAATTAAATAAAACAAAAACTCTCTTTCTATTAATTAAGTAAAAATATAAAATGATAAATAAATTCTTATTTATTAATTTTGTTAGGTCTGCAATCATTAAACCTAATAATTTTCCTCTAAAATGCTGCATTAGGTTAGCAACAATTTAACCTAACAAATTTCATCTAAAATGCAGCAATCTCTAATATTTCTCTTCACTGATGAGTTTTTCATCCTATCATGTTGGGTCATCCTTTGTATATATCTATTGTTTGTATAGACTTTTTTTTTGACAAGTTGTTGTACTTATTTAATACATTTACAAACATAATACCCTACTTTCCATGCAAACTCGGCTACTCTAATTTCCATGCAAACTCGGTTATATATAGCAAACCCTAAACTATATATGTTTCTCTAAAAAAAAACTAAATCATGGTAAATTACACAGACAGGAGAAGAATCATATAGTTTTTAGTTTTTTATCTTTAACTATTGACCCTTTTGTACCATATTCGTAGATAACCTTATATTATCCAATAAAACTCATTTGGCTTTTATCGAAATAATACATTGTATAATATCTCTTCTTTTATTATATTCTATGATATATGCAGGCTTGATAAGCAAGTATTTTGGTTGGAAACATAAGTAAACATTAAAGTATATATTCTTTTTGATGATGTATGTGTACTTTAGAAACACTTTAGAAACTCTATTAATTGAAGCGACTTTGTTTTTCTTTTTCATGTTAGTAGAAATTTAAAACAATTATTACAAGTTAAATTTTGATACTCCACCGTAAACGTAGTAAAAAAATTAACCTGTGCAATAACATAATACTTTTTTTTCTTTATAATTAAAAAGGAAGAGAGTATTTTTTTTTTGGGTCATGTAAGTATTCTTTTTTAATTATAAAGAAAAAAAAAAGAGAATGATTGCCCCAATACTTATATTGTGATTAAATAAATAAATAATCTAATAGATTATGTTTTCTCTATCAAATGATATTAAGGACATATTGAGACAAATTTGATTGCGATCTAATAATTTAATTTGTATTTATTGATAGTTGCATGTGTATCTCACGGGTCAAAGATCGTTTATCAATTTTTATTACGGTCAATAGGACCCATGCGATGCACGGATCTAAAGTCTAGTCATAATTATAATCTTACACGTTTCTCCTATAAATTTCCCTCCAAAAACACTCCTTTCCCTCCAAATTAATTAAATAAAAATATAAAATAAATTTAAAAAAAAAAAAGTTACTCATTTTCCTTTTAATAAAGAACTGGTGGCATTTTTTAGAGGAAAGAAGTAGTGACATGTTATAAACTTTTGTTTACGAAAAAAAATCTTCCAAAAAAAAAAACTACCCAACAAATGAAAAAAAAAATGCAAATCATTCCCTCAAAGTTCAAACCCACGTTTAGGGGAAAGAAAACAATCATTCCCTCAACCCATTTCCCTCCAAAACTCTTTTTGTTATTAGTTAATTAATTAAAATAAAAAAACCCACTTTCTGTTATCAATTAATTAAATTAAAAATAAATAAAGCATCCCACTAAACCACAACAAATGTTCTGTGAGAATGGTTGAGTGACAACGGCAGTATGGTTGAGTGACAACGGCGGTAGAAAATACTCCAGTGTGATGGTAACGGTTTCCGGCACGATGGTGATGAGTCTTCGCGGTGTAATAAAAGGTGTCTACAGACACGTTAGCACTCGGACGCTCAAGTCAGTAATTGAATTGAGAAAGAGTGTGTAAGAAGTGTTGTGAAAAGTGATGTGTACCTTGAGGGTGAAGCAAGTTCACCCTTATATAGGCTCGCGTTGGCCATAACCATCTCCGGGTTATGCGGCATGTGATTAGAGACGGAGCTGGACACATGTATGGTGATCCTTGTGTGGGGGCGATCTCATGTGTGGCACGGTGCATGCGAGCTGGCGTGCTCCTTTAAGTGCCGAGTCTTAAGGCGGTGTAAGTCCGACCATATATCGACGTGCGGTTGGTCTTCTGACTGGTCCAAAACAAAAATAATTCTACAAAAATTTTATGTGCGTCGCAGGGGCGAAGGTCTAGTTCTTGTCAAAATCATGCAACCAATGATATTCAGTTTCCTATATATTTATCATATTTGTTTTGTAACAGGAATCTAAAGCAAGATAATATTGGGTTTGGAGCATCATAGCACATAAAAATTGTAGGCTTAATTAACTTCAGAACTAAGGTAGTTCTCAAATAGATACATATAGAGACAAGCTTCCACTCTCAACTCCAAACAACAACAAAGAGCAAAAACACTCCCTTTGAAGAAAAGAAAAAAACTTCAAGTGCTTCCATCACCACTATCAACAGTATTCCATCATAAGAATGTTAACATAGTGGTTTATAATCACTGTTGACAGTGATCTTTATACATGGATCACTTCCACCTCTGCTACATTTTTTTGCTATAAAGTTTCTCCCACGCTGCATAATTATGCACGTCTCTAGCATCCACTAATAAATGAAAAATTGTTAGTCTTCTCTTTTCAATATTTTGTACACAATGGCAGACCCAATGGCAGACCCACTGAAAAACTGATGAAAAATCTAGATTATATATAGTATTGTAACCAACTAATTTCTAAACAATTATGCTATTACAAGAAATCAAAAATGCAAAACTAAGCAAAGAGAAATTATTCTGAAAGCCTTAGAATGATTTTTACTCGGTGTATATTAAGCCAAATCTATTCACCCTCTATTGTTGAGAGTTACTCAGTGTTGAACAAACTTGTATTTGATGTGTATTTTTGCTCAGAAGTAGTTGTATAATTCCTCAAAGGTCTGAAAGAATTAAGTCGTTTTGAGAAGACCAGAATATAGTCAGGTTGATAAAAGTATACTCTATTTGTTGTAGTAATCATCATTTAATTATAGTAGAAAATAGTATCTCAAAACGATGACTTAAGTATGAAAAAAGTCATATCCCATGTAAAGTTCCCAAGGTTAATTTAGCAAAAACTAAACTAATGACCGAAAAGAAAACAATTGGAAAATAGAGTTTCATTGAAACGAAGGAGTCCCACATCGTTTAATTAAAGAGTTTGTCGTTGTTTATACGTGGCTAGTGAGAATATGAAAAACACTAGGGTGGCCAAAGTGGGGGTAATAAAATGACGGAAATTATACATAATATGTAGTATGAAGACGGTTCATGTGATCCACTGTCAATCAAAAGTGTGCTCAACTCATATAATCAACCCTCATTTTTGCGGGTACCTGCAAAAATTCAGTAATGGTTTTTGTGAGTTGTATTCCAAAACCATTTTTAGATTTATGCAGGGTGCATAAGGAGTTCCTTATGCACCATAACCACTGCTCATTTTTGCTATTCAAATTGTTAAAAATGTTTTTGATTCCTTTATATTTTAATTTCTTTTAATCCTTCTAAAATTTCCTTCGACTTTTAGACTCCTAGAAGTTTTCCATCCACAATTTTAGTTATTGTTTTTAAGTCAGTTCATGTGTATTCATGTGTATTTTAAGTCAGTTCATGTGTACCTTTCATATTTTTTAATAAACTAAATCAAGAATGTTTAGAATATTATAACAATTTCTCTAAAAAAAATAGAATTTTTTAACAAAACGTGAGTTAAAAATGAATTTTGAAGCACTAAAAACATAAAAATTCATATTTAATTATCCTTTGTTAAAAAATTTAAACTATTGCGAGAATTTTTTTTTTTTTTTGTCAATGCAAGAGAGAATTCTTTTTTTTTTTTTTGAGCAAACAAGAGAGAATTCTATAATGTACATAACTACAATAAATTAAAATTTTGAATGTTACATTTGAATTGACTTGTGTTCTTTTCTCTTCCCTACTCTTTTTATTTTTCAGCATTATGTTCATACATTCATCATGATTTTCTAGAAAAATATATAGAACCTAAACATCATGAAAATAACCGAAAAAAGTCTTATAAACCTAATCCACCATGCCCCCTACAGTAATGCCAAATATTTCTTTCGCATTTACTTGTTCATGTTTGAATGTTATTTTTCTAGAGCTTGCATTGGTTTTTTAAAGACTATTGGTCGCATTTTCTTACACATGCGGCATGTTGTTCGGAACGCTGAGCCTTTTAAAAGCCACCTTATTATTATATTATCCTATATGCTAACCCATTTTGAGTAAATTTTCTTTGTTGTTTTGGTGATAAACCATGTCATAAGTTTTGAACTCAAAATGTTATATTTGTTTAATTTCGTTGGATTTAGATAGGATAATAAATACTTGATATTAGTTTGAAACTAAGTTTTTGAGTTCTCTTTAAAATTAGCAATATTTTAAGTTTGGGATGGGGTACCAGTTAGAACTTGTTTATCATAAAAAATGAAAGAAAAATTTGTCTAGAAAAAAAAAATAGAAAAATAAGAGCCAAGAAAACAAAAATTGTTCTCATAAAAAAAAATATATATATATGCTAGTATCCATGTTGTCTTGACGAAGAATTTGAAGGTTGGTTATATTTTAATGTTTAGGAATTAACATATATTTAACTTCAATTCTTTTGTTTAACCTACTTTTTTTAAATATATACCACCTCAACCTATGTCATGTTATAACCGTGAAGGATCTCCAAAGTGTGTGTGAAGTGGAAAGTGAAGTTAATCAAAATCAAAAGTGGGATGAAATAAGGATCTAAGCCCCCTCTTGCAATGCCTATAGCATTCTAATAATCTATGACTCAAAAGATCACAAAGATTTTTAGAAAAGGTGTTTAATCTCAAGAACAAATGGACAATGAGGTTTGGCGAGTCTACAGAGAATAGATGCAAAAGATTTAGTGGTTTGGGTGTTACAAGGATATGAGTATATATAGACAAACGGTGGCAAGTGCAATAATTTGGCCAAAAACAACGTGTTGAATTGAATCTGACAGCAAAAAGACAAGGAAGAAGAAGCATGAATTGATAGGATTCAGACCCATTTTGAATCGATTCACATGATTTTTGAATCGTATCATTGAGCAAAAGACCAAAGTCATAGAGAATTGATGATACGAATCAAGATAGTTTGAATCGAATCAAGTGTGATACGATTCAGTAGTAAATGAATTGATTCAAAATTGTAAATCAAAAGACAGAGAGATCATGTGATATGATTCAAGGTAGTTTGAATCGTATCAAATACCTAGAAACTGAATTTAGTCAAAGAAAAGGAATATAACAACATGTGTATACCACTCTAGACACACTGGATCATTAGGACACATGAAAGGACAACTTCTAGGTGCTTTAACATGATTCTAGCTATGTTTATCAATACTTAAACATCATCAAGTGTATATTCTACTAAACACTACTACTGAACAAACAATCATCATCAAAACAAGAATCTAAAGCTACCATGGCTTCAAAAACATGTTATCATTGAAATGCAAAAAGGATCTAGTTAATTCCACCATCTTGGTCTTCTCTACTTATGACGTAGAGGATGACAACTTAACTTCACCTCTCAGTGCATCTGCACAGCTTTGTTTGATCAAGACTACTTGCATCTTCACCTTTCATAACTTGAAATCGTTGTCACTAGTGAATTTCTCGATATCCCACTTGGTACCCATGGTGCTCATATAATGATTTGTTCCGATCATCTCACAGTGGAGGCCAATTGTCGTGAATACGGTTAAAACTCACACTAATACTTTCATGTGCGGAGCAAAATTAGCAGCAACAAAGACTAAATACATCACAATCAATAAGATAATATAAAAGGAGAAGAACACAATGATATTTGTTTACCCAGTTCGGTCATGATTTAACCTACTACGAGGGGGAGAGCAGCTAGCTAATTCACTATCAAATGGTTTTTTACACAGAGATACAAAGGATTACCTGAAATTAGACTTCAACATGTTATCTAAGAACACTCCTTAATTTGTACCATTTTCTTGAATCTCATTTCATGGCCAAGAGACTCAATGATTTCACACACAAGGTGTTTGAATGGTGTTTCTAAATCTTAGAATTTATCACAAAAGCCCTCAACCTTTAACATATTGATTCCCTAAAGAAGTCCTCTTTTTCTCTATGGGTTTTCCTTTTTCCACTCTCTGGAACCCTAGACTCGAGCCTTGTATTTCTAAGATTCGTTCAACCCTTCAACTTAGTGAATAAAAAAAACAGAAAAATCGCACTTACACCTTGCGTAGCCTTCGTACACAAGGCGTAATAGGCAATTATGCCTTGCGTAGCTTTCATGCGCGAGATGTAATAGGTAGTGGTTGGACATCCTAGAATCCTTACACTACGCAATAGCCTTCCTACGCAAGGCGTAATAGGCAGAATTGGAACTTTTTTTTTTAGAATCAAAATTTTAAGGCATATACTTTTTTTCAGAATCAAAATTTTAAGGCATATACAACTATATTAAAAGAGGAGTGATATTTGTACAACTAATATTAGACAACTTTGGTGAGAACCACTTTTCTCCTCGTGATTGGACCAAAACAATGGAGAGAGAAAGAAGAAGAGAGAGAATAAAAACACATGTGAGTATGAGATAGAGGGTTGTTTTAAAAGTTGTCAAAAAGTGGTTGTACAAATATCATTTCTCATATTGAAAATGTTAATTATGAAAATGTTTTTTCTTCATTCAAAATAGATCAAAACATGTCCCATATCTATTTAATACTTTAATAACAATTAACCCAACAACACTTGGATGAGATCTTGCATACTTTTACAACAATTATTGTTGTAACATAAGTTGATTTATGGTTTTGGGGGAGAAGACAGAGAAGAGAATAGAGAGAAATTGGGAGGAAAAAAAAAACTTTGTTTCTATATTTGATAATCTGTCATACAAACACATACATGGGCCTTTTTATTTATAGTCTATATATTGCTGGGGTTACAAGTTAACTTTATAACTAACTCTGCGATAAACTCTTGATAACCTAAAAAACTTGAATTAACTACTTTGAAAAGTAACCCAAGTGTTAATCATCACAAACATGTTCCTATCTATTTAATATTGATTAAAAAAAAGATATTCCATTAAAGTGAAATAAAATAAAATAAAATAAAATAAAATGTATAATTAGTTGGGCTGAAATATGATGTATGATAGAACATTAAGGTGTAATTTAATCCATGTAGTCGATTCCACGTAATAGAAAATAAAATGTATAATTATTAGTTGTTATATCCCATTAAAGGGAAATAAAATGTATAATGACATAGCTACACAATTCATATCAACTCATAAAAAAAACACACATTTGTTAACAAAATAGAATGAAGAACATGACCATAAATATGATAAACAAAATATTACGAGAAATAGGTCTCATCACTATTACCACACATGCATGTAAAGTTTTGTCCTTAAAGACTACATAGCCATCCACGTCTCCTATCATTAGACATGGCGATAAACATTTCTCTCCAATCAGGATCCTTAAACTCTTTCAAGGCTTTCACATAAATGTCATTTGAAATGTCTTCTATCTCTTCAAGAGCAGCCACACACTTTGTAATAGAACAATCTGATGTTACAAAAGAACTAGCCTCGACACTGTTATCCCTTGACATACACACTTTCATCGATTTATGATCTTCCAATGGGATTTTTCTCTTTACACTGCATTTGACACACTCAACTTCTTGCATATCATCATGTACATGACTCCCTCTCACAGTATTAAGGTATTGATTATCAAGCTCATTTTCTTCATTAGTATTTACTGGGTCTTTGGTAGATGAGTAATGAAATATTTCATTTGCTTTTTTGTTGTTGAATATGATTCCCAACAACTTATAGTGATCACACCCTTTCTTTTGAAACTGAGTTGTTTTATCATTTGCCTAAAATAATATAAGCATATCATCAGGACATCAACAATATCGGCAAAACCTACAAAAATTAAGACATACCTGAAGATAATTTTGCCAGACCTCAGCAGTTGCAGTAACAGTGTTGGTTTCGGCATTCCACTTAAATTCAGCGTTTTGCAATAGTGAATAAAATTCATGATACACGGCATGTAGGCTATGCATTTTCGCCTTTAGTTGTTCTTTTTTATAGGAACGATTTGTTACGGCATTCAACTTAGTAGTCATTGAGATCCATACGTCATTTGACATATTTCCATATCGAGATGTAAGTAATGCAACTTCATCAAGCATAATGTTTATGAAAGCTTTAGTTTCTAAGTCAGGCCATAGATTTGAGTCACTATTATCATCATTGGTTGCCATCTATCATAAAAATAAGCATGAACAATTAGACTTTTTTTTAAGCAATTAGATAACATAACAAGAGAGGGAAGAACAAGTCAGTAAAGGGATAAGAACAGATTTTGTACAATTTTCATGAACATGGTCTTGAAATCATGTCCCTGTATTCAGTATGTATAATACATTACATAAGCAGAGAAAAAGACTAGAAATAAAAGTAATGACCAAACCTGACACTTTGTCTTTAGTTCGATGTGTGCAATCTGATCATAGGAAACTACGTATATTTCATCGTCATACCGCATAATTCAGGGCCGTCTTAAAAATTTTGAAGGCCCCGTTTTAATTTTAGAAGTTGGCCCCCCAATAAAAGACAAACCAAAAAAACAATTTTTTCATGTAAATTATAAATAACATCCAAATTTTGTAAGAAAAAAACATCAATTGACAATGATAAGGTTTCTTTCTAAAACTTAAAAGATGCAATGTTTTTTTTTTTTTAATTAAGAGTATGGGACAAGAAAAGGAAGGCAATGTAGAGAAAAATAATTGACTAGCATAATTATTATAAAAAAATGAGTCTAATGGTTTCTTTCTAAAACTTAAAAGATGCAAGGTTTTTTTTTTTTTTAATTAAGAGTATGGGAGAAAAAAGGAAGGCAATATAGAGAAAAATAATTGACTAGCATAATTATTATAAAAAAATGAGCCTAATGGGTTTTTTTTTTTTAATTAAGAGTATGGGAGAAAAAAGGAAGGCAATATAGAGAAAAATAATTGACTAGCATAATTATTATAAAAAAATGAGCCTAATGGGTTTTTTTTTTTTAATTAAGAGTATGGGAGAAAAAAGGAAGGCAATATAGAGAAAAATAATTGACTAGCATAATTATTATAAAAAAATGAGCCTAATGGGTTTTTTTTTTTTAATTAAGAGTATGGGAGAAAAAAGGAAGGCAATATAGAGAAAAATAATTGACTAGCATAATTATTATAAAAAAATGAGCCTAATGGGTTTTTTTTTTTTAATTAAGAGTATGGGAGAAAAAAGGAAGGCAATATAGAGAAAAATAATTGACTAGCATAATTATTATACAAAAATGAGCCTAATGGGTGTTGAACCATAGACCACACAACAAATCACAGTCAATTTTACCACCAGATCATGGCTACAAGATTGTATATAATCTAACGTTATCTCTATATAATTTATATTTTTGGGTGTTATATTATAAAAAAAAATATTACGGGCCCCCAAAATTTTGAGGCCCGGTGCTCTAGCCCAGCCTGGACAGGCTTTAAGCCGGCCCTGCCGCATATGCAGCTACAAAATAAATAAAAAATCAAATCATAAACAAAGAATGTAAACAATTACAAAATGAACATAACTATTACTAACAATAATATGAAGTTGTTACTGGACTGATGGGAACCAAAATCACAAAACAGAAAAAGAAAAAACTGTCAATCTTTCTGACAACCCTATTTCTATGAGAAATGTTTGTGCTAAAATTCAAGCAGTTGCCCGCATTCCTGAATCCAGATGAAGATAAAATAGTTGATGCCTTGACCAAGGTGTTGCTAAAGCTCGGATTTGCTTGTCTTCATTATTCAAATTAAGTGAATGACAAATACCACTTGCCCCACCACCCTGAGTTGAAGGAAGGAAAACAGTCACGGTAATCGGCACTTCTCAAGTCTCAACTGATACAAACAACTAGGCTGACCCTCACAATATGTAACCAATAAGATCTTTAGAACTATTAGCTAAAGTTATTTGAGATTCTGGTAGTTTCTAAGTCAACAATTAAAGAACCTGGTAGCTTTAAGTTAATCGGCTAATAGAAAGTTAAGCTTAGATCTAGAAGATACCTATAAGCCTCTCAAGTTATAAACACTTTCACTCCCTAGACTAAATCAGTCGTTGTAATACTTTTCAGAAACTAAATGACAGTAAAAATCCATAAGCTTTTCCAATAACAACTTTCAAAGTGAAACAATGAACAGATGCCATCAAACACAAACCTCAGCTGGAGTCTGGTCAGACCGAATGAGATGTCCATTGAACAAAAAAACAACTTCCGTAATATGCAAACAATATCGTCGACAATAAAAATCCATAAGCTTTTCCAGTCGAGAACACTCATCCATCGTGAAGGAAGCTTCGTACCCATCCTAGAACAGTCAAAATCCCAACAATTGGCATATACATCATGTAAACAACCATACGACCAAAACCATAGAAACTGAAGGAAATATTTAACCTGGCCTTTGACGTTGAGGATGATGTCTCTGTCAAAATCGCTCATAGTATGTATTATATCCCCATCCTCCAATTCCAGCTAGAGCAAAATATTACATGAACAAAACAATATAAGTGAAGATGCTTAGTACAAATAGTAGTTGATGAATTTAGTTAGTTAATTGACATATGCCAGCTGTCATGACAGTTATACATTCCCGGATTTATAGGGAAGATAGATAGGAATGCAGTTACTTGCACAGGAAGCTATCATAAAATGTGTTAAGTATGAGTATAGCTTATAACCATGCACCACACTATCTTGTATATATACCTTATTCCTCCACCATAATAAATCAATGAGAATCGATGTATCCTTTCATCTCTTTTGTGTTCTTTCTCTCTCAAATTCTCTACTCATAATACAAAATACATTTTCAAGTCATTAACAAAGAATGTAAACAATTATTATCAGAACATTTCTAGTAAAGGGCAGCCCAGTGCATCTTCCGCATACGCAAAGAGGTCCCACCATTTGATGTATTGTAAGCAGCTTTACCCTTTTTTTTACGCAAGAAGCTGTTTCTAGGGATTGAAACTGTGACATTTTCAGTTACATGACAACAACTTTACCATTGTGTCAAGGCTCCCTTAGAAACGAAACATTTCTAGTATTGAAACGAAACATACGTCAGCAAACACAAACCTCATTTGGAGTCTGCCATTCGTGTACGCGACGCCCGTTAAAGAAAAATCTCACTAATTCTTGCTCCGTAGAGATATGTTCACTGTAATCATCCATGAGCTTTCCTAGTTTAGTGTTTCTGTTCCCCTTGTAGATAAATTTATTCCCATCCTACAGCATCCAACCCACCCACCCACCCCAAAAAAATCAGCATACAATTTCATGGTTTCAAATTTTTTACAGGATCTAAGACTAATGATATGGAAAACAATAACTATAACAATCTCAAGAATTTAAACTATTTGTTGAAGTTGTTGGAATTTGGAAAAAAGGAAGAGAGAAAATAATAAGAAACTCAAATGTTATTGATAATAACTTTGATATAAAAGACTTAATACATATATAGACTTAATCCTAAATAAATTGGGAAATTGGGAAAAATAATACTACAATGTAAGAGATATGGAAATTAATCCTAGGAGAAACACAACGAATTCATTTCATTGATAACTTCAGTCAAAATACAGATGGCAAATGATCATGGATTTATGAACAAGCCTACGACAATGAAAATGCCGCTCTAGCTAACAAATGAACAACATTATTTATTTGTCTTCAAATAAAACATATCTTAAGTTTTAGGTAGAACTAATAGAAGCTTTAAGAATGTAAGACATGCTAAGATTGAAAAAGAAATGAACAAACCCTTCCCATAGGCATGACTGTGAGTTTGATAAGTGTGTCTTGTTCAGATAGCTTCATGTCTTCCTCCATACAGTAGACAAGCAAACGCTGTTTGGCCTTCTGTAACTGCTAACAGTTGCATGTGAGACTTTAAAGGGTCTCAAAGCATTATTACTCCAACCCAACTTTTGAATTTCCCGGAATTTTAAGCAATTTTATCAATGTTATTAAACCGGACCGGTCTGTGATTACTTATTAAACCCGCCAGTCCAAAAAACTGGTAAAACCACTTTGAACCGAAGGACAACAAAATGGATTACACTTTAGTGACATAGGGATTGACTTATTTTTGAACCGTTTATAAAAAATGTTAAAACGAGTTCAAACCGGCTTTTTCAATTAATTTTACTTGATTGAATTGTTTTAAATTTGTGATTCGGTTTATGAACCATTTACTAAAGTTTCATTTTTTATGGTTCAGTTTAGGGATATAGTTCAGTTAACCACGTTTTTGCGCACCTCTAGATATTACTCATTTTACTCTTCTTTTTTTATAGGCAAATGTTTGTAATCCTCTAAAGTATTATCCACTTTACTCTTTAAAGTTGCTTAGTTCCCATCATTCAGAGTCTCCTTTAAAGTCCGTTTAGATTAGCTTATGTTTAAGTTTATACAAAATAATTTATGCAGAAGAATAAGTTTTTATGTATTATTTATAAGTTTGGTAAGGTGCTTTATGAAAGGAGAAAAAAAACAATTTATGAAGATACAATTTTTGTTAGTGAGAACCTATGAATTACCCTAAAAAATTATACATTTGCATAAACTATTTTTCATAAAAAATTATACATTTGCATAAACTATTTTTCATAAAACTATTTTTCATAAGCTCGTAAATAAGTGAACCCAAACAAAGCATAATACTTTTGTTGAATGGCAATTTTAGAATTCAGTGGCAACAGTTTGGTTATCCAGGATACCTAACCATATTAATAGCTACTGCTTTAAACTATTTTGGCAAATCTAAATTATTGAAAATAATGGGATTTCATTAAATATATACATGACCCCATTAAATTAAAATCTAAAATCAAAATAAACTAGAGGTTCTTCACCCTTGCCAGGCCTCTGTTGCATTCCACATGACACAATAAACTAACCCTAAACAAAAATGATTTAGCAAGGTAAATGATTCCCCGGAACCTTCAAAATCCGGTCACATGGGTTGTTTTCCAACACTTCCATCGGAAGAGATAACTTCATAATTTAGAAACAAAGTACAAGAGAAAGAATAAACCATCAATATAGTCTTTAAAGTATCACTCTTAAATTTAACCTCTTAAGTATAACAAAATCTGTCCTACCAAGCTCTAACATCTCTACAACAAAGGCTAAAGTGACAGATTTCATCAGCTTTAGAGGCAATTTATCAGAATTATTTTAGCCTTTAATATTATTGGGACTAAGTTGGAAAAAGAATAATACTTTAGGGATTTCATTGAGGGCTTGATCATAAAACAAATTACAATATGAAGTTTAATCCTTCATCGGTCACCAAAAATCGGTAATACAACTTGAGCTTCATGGATGAGCTTCAGGAGTTCTGTTTTTCCCTTTGAAAGGAAGCAACACCTTTATTTAAGTCTCACATGTTCAAGTTGGTCTTACTCTTCAGAAGCCTTGAAGAAAGTATATGATAATATTATGTTATTTATACCATCCATTTTAGGATCATCCTCAATTTCCGGATCAATATAAAAGAATACCTACATACAACAAACACATAATCAAGATGCATGTATATTATTACATACTCACCAGAATTCGGTTTGAAAAACCACTTACAGGCATGTCAATCTTCTCTCCAGGAAGCAGTCGCTGCTCCTCAAAACAGAAGCATTGTATTTTATTAAAGTAAACTCCAGCCTGTACAAGAAAATTTATGATTTCGACAGTTCATAAAATGGCTGCTTTAGGAGAGTTCTAGAAGGAAAGAACATGGAAAAAATGAAAATAATTTTTCAAAGTCAAGTTCCTCCTCTATTATTGCATCAAAAAAAAGATCTCAAAGGACTTCCATTCCAACAGGAAGACTTAGAAGCTTGATATTAGGTTCTTAGCTGAAAGAAAAAAATTTAAAAAAGTGGGACTTTGTAATATGTACTTGCAAAAATCTCAGATTGTCATGGTAGATAGACCGGTGAAGTGAAGAGTTCAATAGCAACTTCTATTATACAATATATAGTATTCTTCAGTAGTCGGTACCTTCATAGGAGTGACATTATATGTAGAAACACCCGTTATCGGAGTAGAACTTTGGTTTTCTGCGGTATAAAATGCAAGGGCACTTTCTCCGGGCTTCACCCTAACCTGGTAGAGCAAATGAATTATGACATACGAAAATTTTCAAGTAATAACATATGAAAATTTTCATCTATAATTAGATTTAAAAAATACCATTGTCCCCCAAAAGATTAGATTAAATTATGACAACCAAGCGTTTAGGGCAAAGCTAAGAGCTTTAACCTGACTTTCACTATCTTTGAGTTGCCAGCAATAAATTATCATGGACTGTTGTCATTTTATTTAATAGTTCCAAGATATAAATTTAAATTATGTATGATGGAAACACAGCATATTTGTGGTAAGGTTGGGGATATCAAGTAAAGACAAACCTCTCTCTGTGTAGGAACAAACTTCCATTGCATCCCATCCGCAATATCAGCATTGAACTGTACCACAATTTCCCTGGAAAAAAAAATATAGCTCATCAAGTATCAACCCATTACGACAAGAAAAAATCTAGCTTCTAAACCACTGCACCCTAATTTAGCTTTATTGAATAATTCCTTGTCAGCATATATCTTATTCAATCATTGCTTAATTGTCCCCTGACATGCCTAAAGCAAAGTATTATGGCTGATAAGAGGAATATGAAAGACGTTTCGGTGAAGGCAAGTTTTATGCAGCAAAATTTTCTAAGTACAGCTAAAAAAATAATTTTGTAGGTTAATCTTCCTTTGTGTAGTTTTTTATTTGAAGACTTCAATCGTATATGACTAGTGTGTGTGTGTGTGTGCGTCCGTTGGAAATTGACCAATTTCATATAACCACACATTCATCAACCTGGAGAAAAACCAAATAAAAAATAATCCTATCACAAACCATTGGTAAAAAGATGACATATAAGGAGTAAAAATAACACCTTGAGGTGACTGTTTGACTGCTATCATGCCTTGCAATCTTTTCTTCAACACTCTGTAAAAATGTGAAATTTGCAAATAGCAATCAACAAATGAAAAATAAATTGCCAATGAATTTGACGAGAAAATGAAAAACCATTGAAAACAAATTCACACATACCTCACGCCGGGTAACAGTTCCCCCGTAGCCAGTTGCTTGGCAAAATCTCTGGTAAAGGGGAACTGCAGCATATGACAATCCAACCATTCCAAAGACCAAGCCTGTCAAGTACATGAGCATCTTTTGTGATTTTTTCTCTGTTGCTGCATGAGTTGAGAAGTGTCGAAAACCAGGCATGGAACGCAACCTTCCAACATTCTGTGAAGCAAAAGCTGAAGAGCGGTAACACTGATGGAACGACAACGTACTCAATTCCTGCTTAAACCTTGACAACCGAGTTTTACAATAGAAATTACGCTGGAATCCAGTACTAGGGTTAATTATGTTATAACCAAGTCCTTCAGGAATAATTGATTGGCCCCTGAATCAACAATAAAATTATACTCAAATAAAAACACATAAAATTAGAGAGAAAATTTGACACAGAAATGTCATCAACTAGTAAAGTAAAAGTTCTTATTTTCATCAATACAAATTACAAATATGCTTTGGACTTTGGAGTATTCCTTATAACAAAATTGATCAATAACTTAAGAAAAAGAGTAATACAAATTTCAGAAAGAATATAAGCATCACATTACCTAAATTCTAGGGAATTTCGCAAAGCCGCAAGGTACGGTGAGAGATGAGTTCTCCTACTTATAATATTCCATACCATGATTTATTTCCCTAGAATAACAGGACATTCAGTATCTGCATGAAAAGAAATAGGTGTGAAATTCTACGAATCAGTGTTCAGAAATGATCGAATAATCAATAAACTTTTACCAAAATTTTATAAAAGTAAAGTTTATCTACGAACCAAAATACATGAAATGAAACATTTTTATTAATTTTATCAGTATGAATCAGGAAAATAATCAAAAAAGTGAATGCACTACACAATATACACAAACAAAATAGAACACAAAGGAACAATGCAGTGTGTCAGTGTCTTAGAAGTTATCTAGAAATTGTTCCTATATAAGCTAGAAGTATTAAGTGTGTTTTGCTCTAACACGGTAAAATTGATTTTAGTTAAAAGCGAGTTTAAGGCAAAATGATTTATGTTTGCATACATTCACATAAAAATTAGTTGAATTATCATATAGATCCTAGAATCGAACATGTAAATCATATTGGCTCTATTTTGTTAATCAAGTTTGAAGGAGCTGTAAACGTAGGATCAAACACATATTTAATCCTAAATTGAACATTGATATTCCTCATCAAAACATGGATATGGCTTTCAAGTTGAGCATCATAAAGTGCATAGTATAACAGCTCCCACCATATATAAGCTAAAGGATGAATTGAGTGTTCAACCCAACAACTTAAGGGTCTGTTTGGATAAACAGCTTATTTGCAGCTTATATCACAAACACTTATCATGATAAGCTAGCACAAACGCTTATCATCATAAGCGCTTGCATAAGCTAGTTTCATAGAAAAAGATAAAATAAGTTTAGTTGTTTTCGTATAATCTATAAGCTGTTTTTATAAGCTATACTCAAGAACTTATGAAAATAAGCCGAATAAAGCTCGTGCAAGTGTCTGTTTTCATAAGTAATCCCACAAAACTTATGCCGGTAGATAAGCTCAAATAAATCAATCTAACCGGAACAATCAAGTGAATGGTTGTTCTAAGTTTCTAACCCAATTCATTTTGATACGAGGATTTATGGGATTTGATAAAATAATTAATTGATTCTCCAGATTATATAATTTGTATTGTTCAATTCTAGGGTTTATATGATTTTTCAAATCAATTCTAAAGAACTAAGCTTAACATGTATATTTATTAAGGAAAATAAATGAGAACCTGAATGGCAAGCTTCCGTTTTCCGGCTAAATGAGTTTTGCGCGACTCCAGTTTGATGTTTTGACGGAGCTGCTTGGTATTGTTGATTTAGGGATCCTAATTTTTTTTACACAATTTTAATTTAATCAGAATCCCCTAAAAACTAATAAAACACCTTCAATTTACCTTCCAATTCTTGTTTCAGAATATAATCTGAAATAAATATTAATCGTTTGGATGAATATTTACAAACCAAGCCGTCAAACTCTCATGAGACGGACCAGGTTTTACTAACACCACGCAGTTTTTGATCTCAACCGTTCATTTCATATCGAACGGTTGAGATTGAAAAAAGTATGTTTTTAGTTAAAACAATCACAACTATCAAATTATGATGAGATGATTGTCATTGATTATAGCACCCTGTTGTAACATCAGGGAATCATATTCCCTCATTAGACTAGTTTTTAAGAGCACATGTTGTTCTATGTCAACAAAAATAAAAAACACTTGTTGGTTTATTTGTTTATATAGTTTTGATTATAGAATTTGAACGCGTAAAGTTTATTTTTAGATTATATAATTTGACACGTGCAGCACAAAGAACAAACATGTTTACATAGAGAGCACGCATATTTGCATTTTAAGTTGAATTTACAATACAAATTGGACTGATATGGAGGACCATACAATGTGGACTCTCGTATAGATTGACTATTCAACATGTACAACTCAGTTTGATCGTTCAGGTGACGTAAGCTCCACTTGCTTAGCTCAGATTGATCATTCAGGTCACATAAGCGCTATCTGCTTAGCTCAACTTGATCGTTCAGGTCATGTGAGCTTCATCTGCTTAGCTCAGCTTGATCGTCCAGGTCACATGAGCTCCACCTTCTTAACTCAACTTGATTGTTCAGATCATGTGAGCTCCACTTTCAACATCACTAGTTCTCCCTTAGGTTGTTGTCCAAGCAACATTGTGGTCCTCCTCTTAAAGGTATCTCATAACGCGTCACGGGTCCTGCACGGACAAGTAACGTGAGTTGTGTACCCTTGACTCCACGCACCTTGTACGGACGAGCAATGCATAGAAACATGATCAGCTCCTAGTACAGATGAGTCATATGGACCTTAGAGGGTTAATGAGTCTGGACATCCAAAGAGAGACTCATTAGATCAAGAAAATGAGACTTATAAAAGGAAACACTTAGAGAGCAGTAAGAGGATCAAATTCATTATCTTGAACATTGCATTTTCATCCAAGTCTTTTTCATAATGCTTTTGAAATTTCACTTGAGATATTTCACTGAGCAGTTCATCTATTATACTTATCTTGTGTTTACATACGTGAACATAAATCAAAGCATATTGTTGACACACATCAAAATTAAACCAAACAAAACATATGAATTATGATCGTGTTATAGAATGTATCACAATTTTGCAAAATATCCAAAACGAAATATTTGGTGGTCATGGTCAAATGATACAAACCTAAACATAAAGAAATAAGAATTCTGCTCTCCACCCTGCAAAAATTGCTCGCGCCCTGCAGCCATGGCGAAAATACCCCTACGCTAGTTAACTGACGCAAGTGCAAAATACTGCGCTAGTTAACGCACGCTGCGCCACTTAACTAGCGCATGTGTAAAACACTGCGCACGTTAACTGGCGCAGCCTTTTAGCACATGCGCTAGTTAAGTGGCGCACAGTTTGTGCTTGCGGCACAATCATGTGCTAACCTCTATTTTCCCTGATTTTTCAATCCTTCTTTCATACATTCATTCAATCAATCATTTTTCATCATTTATTCAAACATTCATTCAATCAATCAAAAATAGCAGAATAAAACAACGGGAAAAATTAACGAATATTATCATAAAAGGGCAAATGTTATAAAATATCAAATGTTATAAAAAAATTAAAAGGATTACAATCAAATCCTTCAAAATGTCATAAAAAATCTAGAAAAAAACCCTAGTATCGTGGACTCCTACTCCTCCTCCGGGGCGGCGCCATCTGCTCCATCATGCTCCACTCCGACTGGATGCCCTGCATGATGCGAAGAACCTCCGGGTTACCAAACACATCAAGATGCCTCATTGCACAGTCCACTCTGGCCCTGATGTTGTTAATGATCTGGTATGGGTCTGGAGGATGTCTGGTCCACTGCTGCTCAACAATAACCTCCTCGTAAGGAGGGACAGGACAAGGAGGGGCAGCAGATGCATAATCAGGAATGGCCTCAGGGGGGTTCACAATAGGATGTGACACTGCAACGAACCATCTCATGTAGCCTCTAGTATGAGCCCACGGCTGGTTATACGGAACCTGATCACCCCTCTGTTGATGGCTGAGGACATGTAGAGCAAACGGTAACGCCCACTTTCGTTTAATTATTTATTTAAATCGAGTTTAGCCAATTATATTATATTTATATAATATATGTATGATTTTGGTATGTTTTGATGATTTAGTTGATTTTTGTGATAAGTTATGAGTTTTGTGGATTTCGATAAGATTAAGGGACTTATTTTATTGTTAAATAAAATAAGATTTGAAAATAAAATAAAATATTTAGTTGTGGGTTAGTTTTGGATTTTAGAGAGTTATGTGGGAGAAAGAGTAAATAAGATAAGATTTGTTGGGAGTATAAATAAGGAAGTTAGGTTTAGAAAGTCAGTAACGCGTATCAGACTTTTGGAAAAAAAAGGGAACACGCACGTGAAGGAGAAGAGAAGGAGAGAGTGCTGCGATTTTCTTCAAACCAGGTAAGGGTGAGACTAATAGCTCAGTCATGTTAATTAGCATGATTCTGATGATTAATTAGCAAGAATTAGGATTGAATTGGAAAAGTGAAAACTAGGTCAAATCCCTAGAATTGATGAATTGAACGGTAGGAATTGGTTTATTTGATGTAGGAATGGGTTACAGAACCTAGAATATGTTTAATGTTGTTATTTCAGTCGTATTTGGGGCTTAACATGATGAAAAATAGGATTTGGGGTGGAAAAGTTCGTAATCCCGTAGTCTGTTCTGACGTCGCCCGCCAGGCGAGATTTAGCTCGCCATGGCGACGCACCTGTAACCTTTCGCCAGGCAAGAAATCCCTCCGCCATGGCGAGAGAGACTGTAATCTCTCGCCAGGCCAGCAATTGAGCTCGCCATGGCGAGATGTGCTGTGACAGAATGTCACGTTTTCTATGTTAATGCAATTTGTTTCGCACAAAACTTTGAGAGAGGATCCCTAAGTGTTAGAGAGACCCAATGGTAATATTGAGAGCAATCTGTATAGCTGTTTGAGATAGGACAATGTTAATTGAGCATTAGTTTAAGTATTACGCATTATGTAAGTTATGAATAAAGTTTATGGTCCCATTGTTTGTAATTGGTGTGATAATATCATTCTAATTTGAGATGTGATTATGTTGCTGTTGTTATGAAACTAAGTGCATGATGTCTATATATATGATGAATAAGATGTTGTTTAGCTCCAAATTCTTGGATGCATGTTGATAAGGTGATTGAGATGTTTTGTTGATTAGAGTCTATACATTAGCATTCATTGAGCTTAGTCCTCACCATGATAGGAGCTTTGTCCTCCACATGATTAATAGGAGCTTGTCCTCCGCACGTTTTAAAGTATATTAATACTTATGATGAAGTTTGGTACCACATGCATATAAGGAGTCTAAGAGCATTGTCGCATTGTCATGTCTAAAATGCTATGTTATTGATGATGATTGAATATGTGATTACGTGATAACTGTTTATCATTTAAGTGAAGTTGATTAAGAATGTTATGATGTTAATTATGATTTGAATTATATTGATTAATATTATTTTGTTATGAAATTTCACCCCTTCTGTTGGAATTGCCGCCTTGTGGGCAAGTGCAGGTGATCGTGCTTAGTGTGCTGTTGCTTTCCGTGAGTGGCCTTGCCTCACTGTGTCGTCTAGGTCGCTCTAATACGTAACGGGATGGGGTTATCTGCTATGCATGCTTCATTCTTTTACGTGAACCTTTATGTTATTTTGCCATAATGAAACTAATTCTTTGAGATTTTGATTGGGGCCTGCGTGCCAAAACGTTTTACGGTTTATGAAATAATTTCCGCTGCAGTGTTTTGAAGTTATCTGGTTAAATTATTATTTAACTATTTTCGGATTATGTTATATGTGATATCCCGTTGTTTGATGTGTACTCTGATAAATGTTTTAAGAAATTTTTTATGTTGGGAAAACGGGGTGTTACACAAACTTCGTGAAGGCATCGGCCACGTCATCCACCGCAAGAACCTCGATGTCTGTAGGAGGCCTGGGAATCCTCTGCACATACCCGTACTGCCTAAGAACCCGCTCTGGCAAGTGACAGACCATCCTGTCGCGGCCGCCCATGATCCATCCGGAGTACCAGCATATGTCCTGGAAGGGCGTGATGTGTCGTCGCCTCTCGTATGGCCTCCAGGTGACATGTGAATGGTCCAAGGAATCAATGGCAGCTCGGTAGTGTCCAGGATTAGAAAATCCCCTGGGAGGTTTCCATTGACTCACAAGCGGGGCAACAGTAAGGTCGTACTCCTCAACATCAACCCTCGGAATGATGTTCGAGAAGTGCGCCAAAGTCCATCCCTACAAACACAAAGAAACAAATATTTATATCACCGCAAGAATTATACAAACAACTAAACATTTACGATCAAATAAGTAAACAAGAAGAAAAACAAATATTACCACAAGCAATGTCATGTAACCACCGCAGGAAGTCACCAATGAGTCGGAGGTAAGTGAGAGCTGCTCATATAGGAAAGCAAGTCTCATCCCACCCCATGACCAGCTGTCCAACTCATCCATATCTTGCAGAGCAAGCAGCCAGAGAAGATTAATGTTTTTGCTGTTCTTGGCGGAAAAAATGGTCCAGCCAAGCAAGACCAACAAAAACGCCTTAACGCAGGCCAACCTAACCAGAGCTCGCTCGGGTTCCTCCTCCTCGGTGTCAATCTCAACCCGCTGATTACACCTGTGCAAGAGCTCCTCGTAGCGCCTCTTCAGGACACCAAAACTGACGTAACAACCACCCTGTCTTGTCAGCTCCTTACCGGCATCCTCTAGTGTAAACAGTAGGTCCGCCTGCATCATCTCTAACCCCTGCTCACGGGTTAACTCTCTACCAACAAGGAGCCTCCTAGTGATGGGGATTCCTAGGAGACATGCCACATCATCTAGTGTGATGGTCATCTCTCCAACAGGTAGGTGGAAGCTGTTGGTCTCCCCATGCCATCTCTCGGTCATCGCACAAACGAACCCGTGAGATATGTTCTCATATCCACTACTGAGGAGGGGAGTAAGGTCGGACCCATTCACTTGATCCCAAAACCAATCATTTCCTTCCCCGGGCATAGGCAATGTCAAGTTTGTAATGCTCAGCTTCTTCCCGTGAGATATGCCTTTCACCCTATGTTTTCTTCGAAACTGAAATACAAAAACAAAACACAACAAACAGCACCGTTAAATAAGTAAAATAATAATTAGATTAAGTTGTATAAATAGTAAAAGAAAAGTAAAATAAACATTAAATTATACTTACATCGGCATCGACCCATATCCTGCAGGCCACATGTCCACCAAAGTCAGGTAGAAGCCTGAGGTCAGAAGGCCCCCCTGCATAGCCGTCCGGGCCGGCCTCGTACACCACCCTCGGCACCCCCTGAAAACGAGCCGGAGGTTCGTCAACAACAGCCTCCTCATGCTGTTGAGGTTCCTCAACAGCAGGCTCCTCATGATGATATTGATGCTGCTGATAAGCATCAAACTGGTACTGGTGAGGTTGAGGGTCCTCAAACTGATACTCATGACCATGCGGGTGCTCATACACCTGATACTGCGTTGGGTCCACCGTCTGGGATGGACCCGTATGCGATGATGACCCTCCCGCAACATCAACTCTAGCAATCCTCGTTCCCCCACCTCTCCCTCAACCAGCCATAGGAGGGCGTGATGCTTCTTTCTCCCTCCTTACACTATCAGTAGGGGCAATCCTCCCTGCCCTAAGTCTGTCGCTCCTATCCTGCTCGGACGGTATCTGAGAAGTATTCCTCCGAGACATATCTGCACAATATTTAACAAAACACAAATTAAATTATACAATTTCACATGAACATTGTTTCATTTCCAACAATTCAACAACAACAGTAAAATTCCAACAATGACATTTCAATCCGTAAACTACCACATTGCAGTCAAACATATTATAATCAAAATTAACAAACCATATGCTAACTAATTTCATAAGTTACAATCCAAAAAAAAAACAAAACAATTACCATTGAGACATTTTATCAAACACTTGGTGTGCAATTTTCAAACAACAAAGTAATCTAACAATTTTCAAACACTAAACTACCACAATGTACTCTAAACAACTTCTAAACAATAATTCCTAAGTTAATTCATCACTAACAATCATCAAAACTAACATGCAAACAAAATTTATAAAACCCTAAAAAGTCACAATTTCTTCAAAAAAAAACAAAAATTTCTACAACTTAAATGTAATTAAGTAGGGTAATCATCACTTACTTGATAATATGAGATGAATTGACTTTGAATGGCGCAAGAATGGTGAAAATCGCACTTGGAGAGGAAATTTTCGTGTTTGGAAAAGTTGGAGAAGTGAGGAAATGTGTTTTGTCCCGTGTATATGACTTAAGTAACGATGCGCTACTTAAGGTGCGTAGCGCTACTTAAGTGGCGCAGCAAACAATACTTACGCTAGTTAAGGTGTGCGGCGCTACTTAACTAACGCAGAGGTATTTTTGGCAACACTGCAGGGCGCGAGCAAATTGTGTTGGAGGCAGAGCAAAAGAAATAATAACAAGTCACACAAAATACACAAATATTATTGCGTTGCAACATGGTCACCCCTAACAACCTTCCTTCTCCGACCTTACATACAACGATCCTCTCCAAGCCTTTTAGACTAGACCTCCTTGCTCTAAATACATCATCTCCACGTAGCTTGGTAACGAGTTCATCTTAGTTAAATAAGCATTATCCTATTATATACATTTTTTTAAAAGCAAGATATTCTCAAGGAATAATTGTAGAGATTAATAATCTCTGATTAAACTGAAAAGTATTATTTACAATCCTATACAAATGCTCTTAAGTTCCATTATACGTATTTAAAATAAATAAGTAGTCTAAAATCAATTGGGATCCTATCACTAAGACCAGTGAATATATAAATATATAAGAGATTACATAATGATATGAAACTTTTTTTTCGAAAGAACATAAATATGAAACATGAATACATCACATATAAAACAAAATAGTAATAAATAATTGAAAGGAATAATCAAATAAATAATATTAAAGTTTTATTAGTATCATAAAGTGATTTAAAATTCAGAATAATTTATTTTTCAAAGTGACTTCTAATTTATGACACAAGAAGTAAACAATTTCTTTTTTTAATCCTTAAAAAATTATATTTCGTTATCAAAACCCTATCTTTATTGATCTCACACAAAATTCTTTTTGGACTATATCACCAGATTCTTTTGCTTTTCCTTGGCGAAATTTTCTCTTTTTGAATTTGGATCCACGCTTGTTTCACTCCAAATCTAAATGAAGGATATTACTTCACCTTTTTTAAATTGAATTCGAAGACGTGAGGTCACTTGATTTGAGGAACAGTATGCTGTCCAGAGCTCAGCAATGAGCATAACCTGCTTACACACTTTTTCAGTTCCTGACCATTGCTGCCTCTTTTCCCTCTTTCTAGGCAAGGTCTACAAAGCAAAGCTCCCCTTCCAATTAACCCAAATCTTTCTAATATGGCACATTCAACTCGGTTTAAGGAAGGACTTTAGATGTTTGTATTAGCGTGCCAGTATTTAAATATTTTTAAGAAAATGTTAACTATTAATGAGGGCCTCAAACGTGCGATCAATTCTTCAAAAATGCAAGAATCATGTTAATTTATGTCCTTAGACACGACTGGGACACTGGTTACTAATGGGTTGGTTAGGGCTAACGTTCATGCTCCCCAATTTAAACCTCTTTTGGAGGCATTTTTAGTTTTTTTTTTAAATATTATTTATTTACTTGATTCATGGTTTTGATCTGTCTAGTTCGCCAAAACTTGTCGTTAATTTTTTTTTTTTTTGGGGTTTGTCATGTTTTCATTGGTTCTATTGCTTACTAGATCCAACAATCATACGATACTGATTACCCTTCTGGTTTTCGATCCTACTAGTTCGATCGACCAATCTGATTCTGTTTTTAAAACACTACTCAAAGGAGGACTTAGCAACTACACACTTCAATCAATGAATCTAACAAAAAATGATGTTTTGTTTATAATAGTGATTGAGAGAGAGTAGGAACAAAAGGTATAATATTTTTAGATAAGTTGGGTTTGGGCTCCGGGACTCGTCCATGTCGGGGTAGACGACACGAGTATTTAAAAATCACACTCTAAAAAAATTCTCATACTAAGACCATTTACAATGGTGTGTTGAATGTCATTTCAACACTTAAAAAGCATGCAATGGTGTGTTCAAAGTTGAGGATAAATGACGTGGAAGAGAGAGATGTTGATTGAAATCTGCAATGGTGGGGCAGTAGCAGGCCATGTGGTGCTTACTGGTTGACCGACTGGATTTATTTAATCTTAATTATTTGAACTCAATTATTTCATTGTAAATAATTTTTTTTTACCAAAATTCATGATTTTTTTTTTGTCTATAAATAAATATTTGGTTCATTTGATTTGGATAATGAAGATTTTCACTATCTTAATATTATTAGCTCTTTTTTTTGAAGTTTTAATCTTCTTTCTAGAGTTTATTTAATTGAAAGATGAACATTTTTATTAATAATATAAGATAAAAAAATTAAATTAAATTATTTAAATAAATTTTGTTTTTACAAAAATTTAAAAGATAAATTGTTAAGTGTTTATTATTTTAATTTAATTATAATCGATAATTGTAATTTTATGTAATCATAAAAACAAAAATATAAAATTAAATAAGAATATGAAATAAAAAGTGGTGGGTAGAGTGTTGAATGTTTTAAAATATATATATATTAGAGACTGTAAAAGTTAAATGAGTGTTAAATTATTAAATGGAAGAGAGAAATTGATGTGAAGTGTTGGAAAAAGAAAAAATATGTGTTGAATATTGAAACCATTATAAATGGTCTAAGGATGAGAATTGAATCTACAACTTTATAGATCTCCTTATCAATTGAACAAATTTTCATTAACACGTAATTAGGGTGATAACTGATGCTTGTAAAAATAAAAAACAAAAAGTTGATCCATTCATGCTGAACATGTTTTCGACTAATTTACACAACCCGCGTGGAAAAAACCTTGCTAAACATGTTCTATTTTTGATAGAAAATTCATGCTTATGAAATTTAAATATAAGGCATGAGACTCAATGCATGTAGAGACATAGGTACGCGGGTTTCCACAAACATTGAATTGAATAATAAGAAAAGGAAAGGAAAACAAAAAAACGTTTACGCAAAAAGTACATACAGCTATGTTAATGAATTTTCATTTCATTGGGAAAACAAGTTTAGAGTGTGAAGACAATTTTGGGTCATTGCGTGTTTGGATTTTTACGACTCTTATGAAGGTAGGGTCACCATGTGCCGGCCGAATAATGTGGTCAATACAATGGTCTTTAGGGAGCAGATAGCCTTAAATTAGTGGTTTAGGATTCAAACTCTTCCAACAAATGCATTTGGGAGAATAAATACCAAATCATAATCATGGATTAAGATTAGTCCTTCCACAATTGTATGAATTGGTAATAAATATTCTTGTGATTATTTTTTATAAAGTATTTTTATGAAATTGTAACAATAATTTTAGTTGGGAGAAATAGAGTTAATTTATTGAATAATGTAAAACATGCCTCAAAATATGTATAGAATTTTAGACATTTAATTGATTAAGTTTATTTTTCCCATAATCATATTAATTTTTAAAATAACACATAAAATGCACACAATAATTAATCCAATACTATAATGAAGAGTTTGAAGAAAACAAAGAAAATGGTAAAAAGTAAAAAACTAATGATATTTCCTATTTCGTTATAGTGTGAAGAATGATAAATTTGTAGAGGGCTTGCATATCATCTCTCTCTCCCTCTCTCTCTCTCACACACACACACCGGTAAACAAACTGAGATTAAGAAAAAGTTAGACCATAAGATAATTTTATTTAAAAATCATAAATATTTTTGTAATTTTGACTATAAAAAAATTAAATTATTTTGATGAAAGGAGTCTTCACCTAAGCCCTGACGCAGCTTCGTATATTTTTTGCAGGTGAGAAATTTTATTTCTCGAATGAACATATTGCAATGCTAGTGTGTTTATGTGTTAATTCTCCGTCACAAATACTCCTTTCGTTTTTTAATATAAGAAAATTTTGACTTTTAAATTCATTCAATTAATAATGTATGTAATCTACATTATAGACCACATACATCATTAATTGAATGAACCTAAAAATCAAAATTTGTTTATATTAAAAAATAGAGGGAGTAGATACAAACACACATTTAATTGAATTTTGGTTTATGCCTATTTAACCGAATAACTCAACACTCTGGATTTGGAGGTGGTGATGTCGATATACTCTCATTAATAAAAGAATAATTCAATGAGATGCATGTTACAACCTCTTGGTGATTTTGTTTTCTGCCTAAAACTTTACTATATGTTCTCATGATTTAGAGGCAAGGTTTTTTTTTTTTTTTAATTCATTAATTTCTTATAGAAAGTGGCGGCGGAAACATGGATTGTGGATGGAATAATAAAAGCGTAAGAGGGAGGGAAGGTTGCATTAAATCGCGGGAATCAATTTCCCGCGCAATACAGTTAACTAACAAAGAAAATTAAAAGGGAAAGCGAAGCTGTCATGAAGCGCGCGGTTCAAGAACAAAAAATGCTCTTACTAATAAATCATACTCTAAATTGGCTAAATTAGTCCATCTAAATTAGTATTAGAGATAATCGAACCTAAACCTTGAGGAAGAACATACTCTAAAGTCCTAAATCAACACCACTAGACCAATCCGAGTGGGTTGAAAAATGAGTATATGCATGCTCTTTCAATCATGAATTTTATAAAAACTTATTAAATTCATCTCTTTGTTTAGTTTTATTAACGGTGATTACATGTGACTTTAAATGTTGACGAAATTGATTGAAAATTTGTAAATTTTATTAGACTTTTTTATTTATTTTTAAAATGAAGTCGTTATAAATTGTTATATTGTCAAATCAATTTGTAAATTATTTATTGAAAATTAAGATGTTTCCTGAGTTAAATCGATGATTGAATTATTTATCGTAACTATCAAACTGATCCAAGATATTGTCGAATAAATCCTAAAGACTAAAAAAATGTGTTTAACTGTTATTTATTACTCTTTACATGTTTGAAATGAAGTTTCATTCATGTTCATCGTAGCCTTCGAAGTCTTCATGCAAAGTATGGAAAACCACTTCAAATTCTCTTTGTTTTCTACCTCCACAAGCAATTGATATTATAAAAGTAATTTGCCATATGAAAGTCCTAAATAAGCTCCAATCCTGGTGGTTGAGATGCAATTAGTGATTTAGTAGCACAATTACAAGATGAAAGAACTCTTCACTATTTGAAATCGTGGCTAGGAGCATGAGAAGAAGACATGTTGACCGTTTAGCATAAAGCATGCATTAATGTGTAACCCATAGAAGTAAATACAAACAAAACATGATAATACAATATAAAATCCAGATTGATGAATACTTTACATGCAATTTAATGAATACTTTACATGCAATGTGTATACAAATTTAAAACGGTCCTAATCTTATTTATGTTACTTAAAAATCCAAACAAATCGCAATTAACATCATTTTTCAAAGTGTTTTTCTTAACCTCCCTTTCAAAAATTTACAAGGGTCCTAATGAAAAGAACAGTAACTGAAGTAGCTAAAATGTGACTTTATCTCATAGATTCACAGTTGCAGAAAAAATGTCTATTTCCTTTGTGGTAAATTTAAATTGTCCTTATAAAACCATTTTTTAAAATTAAATTATCCTTATTCTACTTCATTTAGGTTGCATTCGTACATCTTTTACACTGACACATTTCTATTTTCACTCATGAGTGTACACTGCTTAATTATTGGATTGGATTAAGAAAATAAATGAAAACTGAAAAAAATTAGAGAACATATCAAAGCCACATCTCCATGCTTGGAATATTATTACAGTGCCTAATTCCTCTACATGTCAGCATTGTCTTTATTTTGTGTGCCCATAAATAATGATTGGAATATTAGAATATTATTTATATGAACAATATACTAAGGTTTACATCAATAACTCAAATATTTTAGTTGAAATTATATATTTTCATTGTGTCTTCTACTCGTGCTTCTAGCCACAGTTGCAAGCGGTTTATAATATCACATGCTTGTAGATGTAGAAAACAGAGAATTTGAAGTGGTTTTTAACACTTTTGCATGAGGATCTTGGAGACTATACATTCGACATGGATGAAACGTCATTTCAAACCTACAAAAGGTAATAGATAACATAGATAACCGTTAAACACATTCTTTAGTTTTTAACATTCATTTTTGACAGTATTAGGGATCAATTTTATAGTTAAGTAAATAATTCATGTATTGATTTGATAGTGAGTTACATAGGTCAAGGACCATCTTGATTTTTAATAATTCATGAACTGATTTGATAATGTAACAATTTATAATGACTTTAATTTTTTTTAAAGTAAAAAAAAAAAACAAAATTTTCGATCAATTTTGTCCGTGAATAAGTGGCATCTGAATTGGCAATCCATATCAACAGTTAACGTCACACATGATCACCATTAATGATTTTTTAAATTATGGAATAAATCTGTTTTTTACATTGCTTTATATTGATTACTAAATGTTGGTTTGTTTTGTCAATCGTTTTGTAGGTTTAGAGAGGCTAGAGATAATTGAGAGAGAAGAGAATAATAGAAGAGAAAGAGGAAGAACCCATTTGAAGAAAAGTGAAGAGGAAGCTAGGATTCAGTGGAGAGGGTGAAGATTCTTGGAGATTAGTTAAAGCTTATGGAAACAAAGGTAAGGGGATAGGTTTGCTCTACTTAATAACTTATAATCAACTTTTATCTTATGGGTCATAATTAATTTGTGAAGATTCATGATTATATGTTTGGATTTTCGTGCTTAAATTTGAGTGGTGAATTTGGGTATATGAAATTTGTTGAAAACTTGTTGTTGATGCTTAAATTCCATTGTCGTTGTATGTTAAGTTGTTCACTTTTGAGATTTTAGCTTAAATTGGTGAAGATGATGATGTTGTTTATGATTAATGATAAATTCATGATTTATATAATATGAATGTTGTTGGGTAAATGTTTGTGTTGAGAATCCATGAATTGGTTGTGACAAATGTGATTTTTGGTTAAGTTGTTGTGTTTTGGTGATTTTTGTGAAAATGGGTCAAAAGAGGAACGTTATATGCTTTGTGATATAAGTCATTTTTGTAGATTGGATTAAGTTGTTTTTGAGATATAAAATATGGTTTTACAATAGAACTTGAGTGGTTTAAGTGGTTGGGACGCATCGGTGAAAACGGGATTGAAAACGGTTCGAAAATCGGAATTTTACGCTTGAAATGGCGAGAAACAAAAAATTGGAAAATACTGTGTTGTCAGGTCTGCACGACCGTATGTGTAGGGGGCATGGACCGTGTGTCCCTCTCGAACTTGGTCTGCACAACCGTGCGCAGAGTTGGCACGATAGTGCCACCTGTGCACGTGCCCGGGATGTTGTTTTTTTCGCAATTTTTGAGTTCCTAATGCATCCCTATGAGTCCCAAACACCTAAAAATATCAAACTGAAGTGTAATTAAACTCTTTTGATTGATTTAACATAGCATTACTTTGAAAAAGAAATTGATTTCGAAACTTGAAAAAAATGAGACGAACTTTGAGAATTTTGTGAAATAAATGAACTTTGTGAAACGAAAATACTATGATTGAATTACTATGATGTTAGATGATATGTAGGGATGTTTTTATGATATAAAAAAACTTAGAATCTTACTTTTGTTGAGAAAATGGAAAATAGACGATTTTGTGAAATTAAACGAAGTTCGTTAAAATGAGATTTTATGAATGGAAAACTTGTAAGTGGTTTGTATGCATGATAGTATGATAGAATAAGGATGAATCCATGTTTGATGAGTGTAAAATGTGTTGGATATCATGTGGTGATTAATTGTCCGTCTATTATGCCGATTGTGCCTTAATTGATGATGTTGTTGCTTTGTTATGCTAAACACTTAGTGATAATGTTTATGCTTGATTGATAGTTTGATGATGATTGAATATGTGTATAAATGATGATGAATACAAGTATACTTTGATGGTGATAAATTATGGCTTCGGTGTTGATGTTAAAGTGGTGGTGTCTTGTATGAATGTATGCATTTGGTGATTCATATGATCATGCATTCATAATTTTTGGTGATTTGGATATTTAATATCCAAGTGGAGATAGGATCCCTCAAAAAATATTATTTTCGACATTCATGTGGTGATAGGATATTTATATCCAAGTGGAGATGGATTAATCGATAAAATGACTACGACATCCAAGAGACCGATACCGCATGCATGTAGAGGTGTCTATATCATAGCATGCATATAAATTATGTGATGATGTGACTTTGTGTATTATGTGAATATGTGATTCGGTGAATGATGCAAACTTATGTAAATTGTATACTTGAAAATAAAATAAAAAATACATAATTTGTGTCAAAGAATTAAT
Organism: Medicago lupulina; assembly: GCA_958299785.1. Classification (NCBI taxonomy): domain Eukaryota; kingdom Viridiplantae; phylum Streptophyta; class Magnoliopsida; order Fabales; family Fabaceae; genus Medicago; species Medicago lupulina. Next base: position 33,511,068 of record OY283144.1, on the reverse strand, counting down.
TAAAGGATAGAAAGGCTAAGAACTCAAATCAGCACATAAGCTACTTGATTGCCATTAAAACAAAGGAAAAATATAACTACAATATTACTCTCTGTCATATCAAACTATTGTATGATCATATCAAACTACAATATTTTATATTTCCTAACCTTCAAACCTCTATCAATATTCCTTCCTTTTTCGACAATCACATCAGTGTAAGAAACCATCTCCTACAATTAGCTTCTTACCAAAAACGACATCTAACCTTCGTCTTTCCCTTTCCTTATCGTTACTACGAGCATTATTCTTTACCATAGTTTTAAAAACCGGACCGGTCGTCAACTCGGCGATATCATTGGGTCATTGGGTGAACCACTAAGTCATTGGTTGAACCACATGACTGAACCGTATTAAATCGGATAACTCAGTTGTATGACTCGGCTTCTATTAAAGTAGATTATGTCGGATGACTCGGTTCATAAAAAAATTATGACACTTAAAAAAGGCAAAACAATATTTTTATAAAACACTATTATTAACATTTTTTCATATTCAATATTAAAAATAAATAAATGTGTGAAATATTTTTCTAAAAAAAAAAGTGTTTGAACTATTATTATTTTCGACGGTAGGTGAATAAAATATCTTTTAAATGCAAGGAAATATTGTAAGGAAACCAACCTAAAGGCCCACTTAGTAAAAATAACAAAACCCCACCAAATAATAAAAACCCTATTACAATGCTTTTCTAAAACACTCTCACATTTCAGTAGCCGCCAGCGGCCAACCTCTCTCACATTTGATCTTTCTCTCATTTCTTTGCTTTTATTATCTGTAACCAAGATCTGGTCTATATTATACCTCCTCTCTAAATCTTCTTTCCATGAACTAGAATTGTGCCTTTAGTTTTTCACATGGTTGTTGGCAGATGAGTCTTGTTATCGCATTATGTTCTCTCTTTTTTCCCTGGCTTTTTTTTCTTCTGATTTTTTTAAACAAAATGCAACAGTTATGCGTTGAACTGGTCCGGCTCATCGAACAAGGCAAGTCATCGGGTTTGGCCGAGCCGTTCCGGTTCTCGCCGATTCTATTGCATGGCCGATCCAACGCTCAACTCAAACCGAACATATCACCGGTCCCCAATCCAACCGGTTCAACCGACTAGTCTGATCCGTGTTTTAAAACTATGCTCTTTACCTTCTCTAGTTCCACCTTTCTTGCATGACCCTTATAAAATCCATCACTCCCTCCCTCTATATGCTCACATTTTTCTCCCTATTTCAACATAATTTTTTTTCTCCCTCAAACACATGCTTCCTTGCCCCTTTCTCCCAATCCCCCAGCACCTTACCTACACCACAAAACCTAGTGAAACGTGACACATTTTCCATACCCTCTGGTGCCCAAAGAAAACATTATTCAGAGCTCTATTCAATTTTTCAACGTCCCGCACTTGAATAAAACACACTAACCCAAAAATTACCCTCTTGCATTTCTATTTCGTGAGAAAAAAAAAAAAAGAATACCACATACCTCAAAGCAATTTTTAGTTAATTTTGTTTCCTATGTTCATACTCGTGTTTCAAATCTTCTTTGACACAAGGACATTCCTTTGAAGGTATATGTATTTGCTTGGTGTCTTATCAAAAATCATCTTTCTACCAATGACAACATATTTAGGCGAGACATCCTTAATCGAGACTCTCGGCTTTGTGTGAGTGGGTGTCAGCGGCGAAGCTAGCAATATTTCCAAGAGGTGGGCACATATAAAGATTTTTTTAAAAAACTAATATAACCCAGCAGGCACAAAAAAATTCACAATAACTATTACTTATGTACAATGTTCTTCATAAAATATACACTTGATTCAAAAAGAACATATTATACCAAAAATGCGACAATGACAGATTGTACCAAAAAAGTCATAATATAATAGTGGATTGTACCCAAAAAAAAAAAGCTACAACAAAATAAATAAAAATTAATAGTAGCTATTTATGAAAACTGAACTCGGAGGCCGTTCAAAGACTCAAATAAATCCATAATTTCTTCTAAGCTAAACTGACTTGCAATGTCCTTTTCAAAGTAAATAACCAAGCTATTTGAAAGAAAATCATCACTCATTTTGTCTTTTTGTTTTGCCTTGAGATTTTTCATTGATGAGAAAGCTCTCTATGTTGTCGTTGTGGAGACTGGGAGTGTCAAAACAAGACGAATCAATCTATCAATTAAATGATAACACTTTTACTTCCCTGATTCTACTAATTTTTTGCACAACTTAGAGAGTGTTGTTATATTTTAAAAAGACTGAGGTATATCTGCAGTGTAATGACTTAATTGCAACTCAAATGAATTCTTTCTTGCTCAGTGAAATCATTAGAATAGTAAGTCTCTGTAAACCTATAATTAATGTAACATATTAGTAAATACAAATGAAATTTTTTGTAGTCAATGAAGTCAAGACAATAAAAACTACATGCTAATCTGCAAATATTATCAATGTTGAATTCCTTGTAATCATAGTTTTGAAACTCGGCTCGGACCGGCCGGTCGGACCGGTTGGATCGTGAACCGGTGGGTAAGCTGGTTTGAGCCAACATTTGGATCGGCCATGCAGTTAACTCGGTCAAAACCGGTGACTCGGCCGAGTTGCAGGTCAGACCGGTTCTTTTTTTTTTTTTACTCAACTAAAACGACGTCGTTTTGGATTTGACAATTAAAAAAAAAAAGAAAAAGCTGAAATTAGAAAGGTCAAAAAAGGGTAGAAATGTTATTGATGATAATACTTGTGTTGGAATTATACTTTCTTGAGATCTTTTTGGATTTTTATAACTGGGGCAATCTCTTATTTGAATTTATGTTGGAATTATACTTTTTTGGGATCTGTTTGGATTTTTACTACTAAGTTGTATTTTGAGTTATGACTATGTTTTAAATTTGAGCAATTAGCCTATGAAATTATTATTGTTGGATAGTTTTTCTTTAATTTTAGGTGACATTATTTTAGTTTTAAAAGTGACCGAGTCACCAATTCAATCCAAGTTAATCCGGTTAAATAACTATATAAATTTAATCTCCAGACCGAGTTATCTAACCGAGTCATCCGAGTGGTTCCGGTTCATTCATGCGATTCGACCAATGACCCAGTGGTTCGACCATTGACCCAGTGACCCAGTACCCCTACCGAGTCGATGACCGAACCGAGTTTTAAAACTATGCTTGTAATTGTTGCTAGGATCCAAAGTTGTACTTAAACGTAGAAGTTCCACAGTTTGTTCACTGAATCTAAAATTTAATTTCTTCATTTGAGAATCTATCACGACCAAGAAAATATCAACCCTATAGTGATGCACCATAGTTAGATTTGTTTGACGGGATCGACCTCTTCTCAAGAGATATTGTGCATTCATGTCAGGAATCTCTATCTCACGTTTTAGACAAAACAATTTCACATTTTCTAACAAATCAGACCATCCATTATTTCTCAGCTGCTGAATAAGTAATTTAGAAGTAGAAACAAGATGCATTGCATTTAAAATATCTTGAGAGCGTGATTGAAATGCTTGACAAAGAATAATAGTGATTCCCATGATCTTAAACATAAAGTGTAGTATGAAAATAAATTCAAATGATGGTACCATTTTACTAGCAGTAAAAGCATCACCTCTTTGAGAATAAGTAGCCCCTTCATCAATAATATTATCAATAACAGTACATGTTGCATCATACATTTTCATTAAGCTACAAGTGGATTCAAAATGAGAGCTCCATCGAGTATCTCCAGCTCTCCAGATTGTACCACTTGATTTGCACATTAACCTGTTTGAAGTTCATTAGCAATCATATTTGTGATGTTAATTTCTTGAGTGGCTTGCAATTGATCATGCCCTTTAGAATAAGCACTAACAATATTTACACAAGTGCAAGTTGCGTAAAAAATTTATGAATATGAACTACTTCTCTTGATGCCGCAACCAATGCCAATTGCAATCTGTGAACATAACAATGCACATAATAAGCACAAGGACAATCTCTAAGCATCAAAGTTTGCAAGTCATTCCATTCACCGCGCATATTACTAACACTATCATATCCTTGACCTCGGATATTTTCAACTTCAAGGTTGAGACGAGAAAGAACAGATACCAACTCATTTTTCAAGGTCATTGCACTAGTATCATTAACATGTACAACATCAAAGAATCGTTCTTGAAATAAACCATCACCATCTACAAACCTCAAGATGACAACCTTTTGCTCCTTTTTTGACTCATCTCGAGCTTCATTAATAAGGATAGAAAATTTTGCTTTTCCTATCTCCTTCCTAATTGAGTTTCTCACCACGTTGGTCAAAATATTCAAAATCTCTTTTTGAACATCACTTGAAGTATATCTAGCATAAGACGAAGAATTCTATAAGATAACTCTATCCACTTTAAGATTGATATTTCCTAGAAATCTCAACAGCTTAATGAAATATCCTCTATTATTATAGGTTGTATTTTCATTATGACCTCTAAATGCACAAGCTTGAAAATTCGACCATCTTACACAATCAATGCTAGCTTTGAGTCTAAGTCGATTCTTCTCAATCACTTCTGAACGTTGTCTTACAATAAGTCGTTCAATATGTTGTGAATGTGACAACAAAGCCTCACAAGATTGGACACAAATATTATGTGGAGAGTTTGGTTTGTTTCCAACATGATTTAGAAGTGGACAATTTTCCCCACTTTTTACCTTCTTCCAAGTATTAAATCTTTTGTCAATGAAAGCGTTAGAGCCTGGACGATTAGAAGCCTCTCTACCAAAAAGGTAGCATGGGAAACAAAATATAGCATCTTTTTCATGAGAATACACTAACCAAGAAGGAAATAATTGAAACCAAGAAGCTTGAAAACGATGAGGATGATCATCATTTGATAAAGGATACGTTCTAAGAATAGGTTGGCATGGCTCATGTTTATGATAAGCACATCGAATTTCATCTCTTTTATTTACAGGAAAGTCCCAAATCATCGGTCGCAACCTTGGATCTACTTCAATTTGAGAACGACTCATTTCTTCATGACAAAGTCTTTGGCGTTTTGGCTCATATTGTTCCTGTTCTTGAGTTGAAACATTGAGATTGGATGCCTCAATTGGAGAGGAACTACTTGCACCAACTGTATCCATTCTTTTAAAGAATTTGTCAATAGTTTTCATTTTACTCATACCTAAAATAATAAATCAAATAAACATGATAATTGTTGTTGTTTAAATCAAATGTCACAAAAAAAATAAGAACCAAAAGTAAAACTATACAGTACAACACAAATTGTTTTAACCTAATTTGTTTTTGCTAACCGAAAACTATTTTTTTATAAAATTGCTAAACTAAAACATAAAAAGGTATAAAAAAAAACTAACTGTAGAAATATAGTAACCATAAAAAACTAACTAAATTCCAAACCAAAACATAAAAAAAAAAAAAAAAATTGGTTTCAAATTAAATGAGATTATTGTTAATTGAGATCAAACCTGTGTGAATTGAGATCAATCGAATCTAATTAATGTTGCTTGTTGTTAGCCTGTTACTGTTAGGTCACCAATGCACAACTGTTTGCTTGTCTCTCTTATCTTGTATTCTTATGTGCTATGTAATTGTGTTGTGAAAACTGAAAAGTTAAAAAGCCAATTATCCTTGTTTTATTAATTGTGTGGTGGGATGTGGGTGTGAACCTACTATTCTCTTATTTTATTTTTTAAATAAATCAAAGATTACCTTTTTGGGTGTTGATTGTAACAGTCCGATTTTCGCTAGTTTTATTTTTTTTAATTGTTTAATATGTGTTTATATGTGTTTGTGTGTGATTATTTATCCTTGAGTGTAATTTCGTGAGTTTTCGTGTTAGAAGGGTATTTTCGTCATTTTGTGAGTTTAGTAATTTCTTAGTGAAAGTTATTTTTAGTGTTAGTGTGAGATATTATTTTTACTAAGTTACTAGTGTAGAAATTAGTTGGACCGTTAAGTTTCGATAACTTTAACCGTAGGAGAGTAATTAATTGTGGGTAGTGAATAGGTGATTTGAGCCCATTAAGACATAACGGGTTAAGCCCAATAGAGATGAGCCTATTTGAACCTTAGTCTTTGAGGAATTTAGTTACCTAGTATCATTTGTTCATTTCACACAATATTTTGAGAGAGAGAGAGAGAGAGAGAGAGAGAGAGAGAGAGGACTTTAGGAAGCAAGAGAAGAGGAAGGTAGAATCTCAAGGGTTGGAGCTTAATTGAGGCATAAGCTTAGATTGTGGAGAATTAAGGTAAGGGGGTTAGAATTCAACCATAATCTCTTAGTTTAATTTCTTCCCTAATTCTATGTTTAAGTGCTTAATTGAATAAGTGATTATTTTAGCTTAGTTGTGGAAATTCGTGCTTTAATTTTGATGTCATGTTTAAGTATGTGAATTACATGATAATTGTGTTGTTGATGTTGAATTTGCATGGTTGAAATGTATATATGGGTATACTTTGTGTTTGTACAAAATTGATGAAGAATGATGTTGTTGTTGTTGTTAATTCATGGGTAATTTCATGATTAATTGTTGTTTTTGTTGTGATGGGGTGTGTTGTTGATGAATTGGTGTCATGGGTTTTCATAATTATGGATTGGGTACCAATAAGTTGAGTTGTTGTTGTTGATTTATGTCATTGGTGTTTCATTTTGTAAAGTGGTTGATTGATTTTGTGAAGCTTGTGCTAAGTTGTTCATGTGAAGGTCCAAAAATGAATTTTTGATATATGAGGTTGTTGACTGAGTTTTTGATGTTGTTGGATGAATTGGACTTAACAAAATTTCTGTTTTCATGTTGTGGTTGCGTTAGTCGAGTCGTTTTGGAGAAAACGGGTTTTTCGTGAGAAAAGTCAGTGTTTAAGCGTTTTTGCAAATAAGTGATTATGAAAGATTTTGGGAAAATAATTTTGGGATGGTTGAAACTTGAATTTTTCTATAGATTATGATAGAGTTAGGTGTCAGGAGCGTGTAGGCGAAAACGGCACCGAAATCCGATTAACGGTTTGAATTTTATGCGCGAAATGCTGAAAATGGAAAAACGGAAAAAAAGTTGTGCTGTCAGACGAGCACGGCCGTGCGTGTGCATGGCACGGGCCGTGTGTACACTCTGCCTTTTTTTTTTGGCACAGCCGTGCGTGTGCACGGCACGGGCCGTGTGTATTGGCAGGACTTCGATTTTTGCGTTTTTTGTGCTTTTTCACCCATCTCTATTTTGAATTGGCCTTTGACGTAAACATGAAAGTTTTAGATAATTTTTTTATCTTTCTAATGGCTTTGGTTTGACTTGAAAATGTTTTGAGGATTTTGAGCGATGATGAAAACACTCCAAGTGGGTCTTGGAGAAATTTTAAGAAAACTTAGCATAACAATTTCCAAGTCAGCCCAAAACTTATTGTTTGTTTCCAAACTTCAAAACTTGAGTATTAGGAGTTTATTTAAAGTGTTTAAGATTATTTAACTTATGTCGTGTCGAATCAAACTTAGTTTTCTTTTGAAAAATGCATTGGTTTTGCAAAATGATAAAGTGAGACAAACTTTATGATTTTTATGATTTCGTAGTAATTGGCCGGTGAAACACACATGTATGCACAACTACACTCATATGTGATTAATGTGTATATATAGTTGAGGCAATTGAGTTGTGTGCGTAGTTTTGGTTCGATTATCATAGTTGTTTTAAAGTTGTGGAATATGAGACGAATTTAGTTTGATTTAATCTTTAAGTTCGATTACCTTGAAAGTCTTTTATGAATAGTTGATATGATTAAATGTAGATGTATGAATGATTGATGAGTGTTGAATATGATGTTTGTCACAGTATGGTGTATTTTCTCCTTTACTTGAATTGTGAGAATTTTATGAAGTTGTTGAATTATTATGGTGGTGTTGTTGGTGATTGTATATGTTTATGTGCATATATGTTGTTGGTGAATTTTCTTACATTCTATTGGTGTTGATTTAATGGTGTAAGCATGTATTGAAATATGTTGGTGTTGATTGTTGAAGTTGTATGAATATATACATTGTTGTTGTTGAGTCATAGGTCCACACACTGTTGATGTCGGATTTCATATCCATGTTGGTGACGAATACTATGTATTCAATTATTCGAGGTGATTATGATGTGTTTGTTGCATCATGGGGTGACAACCTCGGAGGTGATTTGGTACCACACGTGTCTAGAGTCGGTCTAGGCACATTGCATGTCTAGGCACTTGGTGTGAATTATGTGCTCGGTGAATAGTTGTGATTGATAAATCATATACTTGTTGGAACTTGTTGGTGACATTTTGGTGAATATGTGAAGATATGCATATGTTGGTGTTTATCATGAACTATGAAATATTATGATGATTGATTATTCCTGTTTATATATTTTGATTATGATTGATGTGAAGCTAACCCCCAGTGGTCGTTCGGTTGACCGCCTACCTATTTGTATGAATGGGTAGACGGCATGCAAGATTAGTTTGTTTGCTTGCTTGGTGAGTTGCTCGAGGATATCGGGAGTTTCCTTTGTTTTTCAGTTAGTGTCTTAGATTAGGCTCTGATTAAGTGTTTGCCCTTTTGATTTCTGAATTTGTTTATGTTATGGAGATTTTGCCCATATGTCGAGATTTTTATATTATACTCTATGGATGTATTTATCAGTTGATTACATGGCTACTTGAGGTGTATGCTATATTTCCGCTGTGATGTTTTATTGTTGAAATTTTTATACATGTCAACTGAGAATTATCCGAAGACGTGACGTCTATTTCTTGAATATTTGTTATATTCGCGTGTTTTATCGCTTGAATAGAAGTAGGGTGTTACATTGATGATCGGAGTAGGCAAGTGTACTAAATCGTTTACCAAGTAATAAAGTGTAAGTAGAGTATTGTACCCATATGGATTATCGTTTCAGCCAAACAATTCGTGTTACTTATTTTGTTTGCTGATATAATAATAAAAGAGTTAAGGGTTACAGATTGCAACAAAGCAAGTTACCTATTTTGGTTGCAGAAAAGTAAGCAGCAGTTAGGACTTTTTGAACTCCCCCTATTTATTTGTTGGAATTAAATAACATTCATGTCGCGTTTAGTTATCTTAAGTAGACTACACAAGTGATGAGGTCGTTGAAATTTATCTAACTTAGTCGGTTTGTTGAGTTGCACCTGCTGATCGCACGGTGATCCTTACGTGCGGGGCCTTACAACCTTTGTTGATTTAGTTATATTCCTCTTTTGTTTAGTTGCACCTGCTGATCACACGGTGATCCTTATGTGCGGGATCTTACTACCTCAAATGTTCCTGAAGGTATTCCCATCTATGAATCTTAGGTTCTCATAGTAGATTTTCCCTCTCGGTAGTTCTACAAACCGGCAATCATATTGATGTCTACCTTACCAAGGGTCGAGGAGAATGGTTCTACTAGGTTTTGTTCACTCCCTATAGTCGTTTGTTTCCTTAATCACTAACTAGTGACATCCTTGGTTCAGCAGATTTGACTCAATATTAATAATGTCACCTCTTAAGTACTTACTACTAGGGTCAACTCTCTTTCGGTATCTTTCGTCTAGTTGCTAACTAATTACTTCCTAGATAGGCATATATAAATATCAAGATATAAGCATCAATATTAGGTCATGTCATAACCGTGCCTAAACTAGGGTTACACTTCTTTGAAATAAACTAAACCTAATAAAACTTAATAGCGATCAAAAAATAACTAAATAAACGACATTAAATTAAATAATTATCAAACAAAGTAAATATATGTTCATCTTAGAACCCTAGCCTATAAATATCTAGTTACACATGGTAACTAAAGACAAAATACAAAAAGATTAAAACATACCCTAGAAAGATAAGGAGGAGATAGAACTTCTCCTGAAGCTCCTAAAATCGCCTTCCTCTTGAACTGCTCCAGTTCTGAAAGATAAATTATGAATGAGAAAGGCGATATTTATAGGAATAGTTTCCTTCTGACATGGGCTAATATCATGGGCTTCAAGTGGCGAAAATTCACAAAAAATGACTTTTTCGCAAGCAACTAGGCGTTGGGCGCCTAAGCCATGCGCCAGGCGCATGTGCCTGGCAACTCCAGGCACCTGGTGCCTCTTCTCAAGCGCCTAGGCGCTTTCTACAGCTTCTGGGGGCCCCCTTCTGTGCGCCTGAGCGCTTCTGTGTAGATTTTGTGCTGAAATGTATGTTTTCTTTGCCTTTTTAGGTGTTTGCTTCAATGCAAGATGACTTGGAACTTGAGAACATAATTCCTCCCCCTGTAAAGTCTTATGAGGCCTCTTAAATCTTCATTCTTCATATTCCCAAAGACCATATAAATCTTAGGATGTCTTTCTTTGCGTGATTTGAATGATTTCTTTGTGAATTACATCAAGAACACCCTAAAATTGCTATCTTTCAGAAAGAATAAAATTACAGACTCAAATATAGAAAACAATACAAATGTCCTGAAATCTAGTATAAGATAGCAATTTTAATGAGCAGTCTAAAGAGAAATACAAAACAATACAAATTTCTATTTATAACAATTAGAGGAAGAATAGAATTACCGACTCAAATATACAAAACAATACAAATTTCTATTTATAAAATTTGGTATTGTATTTCTCTTTAGTTAATTATGTGCTATGAGAAACAGTTTTAGGCTATGTTTGTTTTAGCTTTTCAGCAACAAGAAGTGCTTCTACAAACTTCAAAAGTGGAAATTGAGTTTTCAATGTTGTTTGGTTTGGCTTTTCAGAATTGCTTCTATCCTCCAAAAGCAATTTTTCTTGAAGCTACAATTCCTAGCTTTTGGCTTTTCTAGAATCAATTCTACATTAAATTTTATATTTTGATTATTACAACATATTAATTTCCTTTATTGCCCTTTATTAATTATCATTCTTTTTGCTTTGTAATTAATTTGATGAACCAAATTTAATCAGAAAACTTAACGAACCAAATTAGCCCCCGAAAAATGTTTATGGTCATGGGTTACCAAATTTTATCCTTTACGGTGTCCCCATTCAGATTTACTATTTTTTCTTTTACCTTTCTTTTACGCTATATTTTATCATTTTTGGCAACTATCTCTAGTATTATTTAACTTAAATATATTTTATCAAAAAATATAAAATATATGAACAAATATTTTGTAAAAAAAAATTAGTTTTATGATCATATTTATTATGTTTTAAATTAATATATAGAAAATTTATTTATTTAAATTAAATAATATATCTACATTTAGTATTGATTTACATATGCATTCAACTATGCACATTTACTTCAATTTAGCTATGTTCATTTTAGTAATTATACATTCAAAAACAATTTTGATAAAAATTATCCAAACAACATTCAATTTGTTTAATCAATTCTGCATTATTGTATCCAAACATAAATCAATTCTCTCAAAAAGAAATTATGTCAAAATCAATTCTATCAGAATCAATTCTGTCAGAATCAATTATATTTAAAGTTGAACCAAACACACACTTAATTGTTAATGTAACTCATTTTGCCCTGTAAAAAAAAATCTGTGTACAACTTTTATTAAGAGCTTACTACTATTAATCCATTACATATGTTTTTTGGATAGATAGAGCAGCATATTATTTTTATTTTTTTTACAGTGAGCAGTCTATTATATTATTATCATGTATTTTGATTATTTTAAATATCTTTTTTGGACAATTATTTTAAATAATTATCTTCCATAAAAAGCTGATTTGATAATTACAAATAAATAGATTTATTCGCGTGGCTTGGCTGTGAATGGCATTCAATGTGATTCTATAGTGAGCAAAGTTTTTTTTTTTTTTTTTCTAATAGTGAAAACATATTTTTTTGGCTCTTAAATGTAAACATATTTACTCCCTTATAATAAAAACCTGGCGTAGAAACCTCTCCAAAATCAAAAATCTATTGCTTCTGTTCTCAAGCAAGTAAATCTAATTAAAGTATCCACGTGCATTATCACTTTTCTGCCTATATTACCGTCTGTAACGCTGAACAAAAACAGAAGAAAATCAAAGAAAATAAATATATACAAATAAAAGTTAGGAACAGTTGTGATATCATGAAAGAGACCTTACCAATAACACCACAATGAGTCACCAAACCAACCAATTTCACATTCACCTTCCAACTTCATTTTCGTTCATCTCAATATATTACGCGTACAAACCACAAGGGTTTTCTAGTCATTTCTAGATACCACCTATATTCCATCACCCAAAATAAATAAATAAATGATAGGTGTGCAAGAAAACTATAAAATAAAATAAAGGCAAGCTGTGCCGTGGACTATATTACTACGTGGTTTACCATGGACTATTATTTTGGAATAGAATTTTACAAGAAATGTTAATCAATCAACAATCTCTTTTAAAAATAGAATAGAGGTGAACTAATTTGATTTGGTTTGGTGGCTTTGATTTGAGACTTTGAATCGTGTTTTTCTTAAAGTTTTACATTTCATTTTTTTTGCAAATTTTAGTGGATTAAGTGTATGTTGATTTCATTTTTAGAGAGACTAAAATTGATTATGGAGATGTATAATTGATTTTGATATATTTGATTTTTTTTGTGAGAGGTCAAATTTGATTGTTGTCAAGTATCTTAAGGATATTGCATAATATATGTAAAGTCTTATGTTTGAACCCCGAACACTCCACTTTTATATATTTTAAATGTGTGAGCATCAGACACTAGGCTACTTGACCAATATTTTTTTTTATTATCTCTATAATTGATTCTACTTGAAGTTAGGATTTGTATCTTTTGATTATTAAATTGATTTTCACATAAAAAGTTATACTTTAATTCACTTTGAGATGAATGTATTCAAACACAAATCACTTTTAGTTAGAATTGTTTTTAACCAAAATCAATTCTATAAAATCATTTCTCCCCACCGCACAAACATTTAAATGGGGATCTGAAAATGAACAGTATAATTATACTAATCATACTAGTCGATTTTTAGACTAAATACCGAGTTTAAAAAATAAAAATAATAATAGAGTTAGGTCAAAGATGTTAGACTCCACGACATGACAAATTAAAGTTTTATTTTAGGGAATGACAAGTTAAAGTTTATATTGCAACAAAAAAATATATTTATATTTAGTGTTTGATCCACTTCAAATATGATTATCTTCGACTAATCCAACAATATAGGAGTAACATATTTGAGTTACATTTTAAGCAAATTTTATTTTATTTTTGTAGAACCAACATTAATCAAGTTTTTGTCAAAAAAAAACATTAATCAAGTTATCATCTTAGCCCTAGGAACGAAAAAGACCTTGAACTTTAATATTTAAAAGGCGATATTTATCATTCTAGAGATTCAAGTAATCTTCAAATAACTGTTTATAAAGAAGGAAGTGAATTCTCTCATGTGTGATTGCATAAGCTATGATAAAATAACGTTTACTTTCTTATTATTCAAACTTACACTATTTAAATTTCTTATGTGTTTCTCCATGTAAAAATGGTAAGAGATCACACTCTTTACACATGAGAAGATCAATTTTCTATGTTGAACCACATATTAAAGTGGTTTAGAGCAAAAGTTGTCCTAAATTAAAATATTTAATAGATACGCCACATTAATTGTGTAATATTTTTCATTATCGATTATTTATACTCCGTTAGAAATATTTGACTTTGAATATATCTTAGAAGTCAAAAAAATGTTGATTTATAATTCATTGATGACGTTGCTTTCAAACTAATCTCAAACATAAAATACTAGAAAACCTGAGTTCAATTTTTTTAATAGAACAATTTTTGATCAGATTTTATTTATCTCATTATTTATCTCATGATTAAATTTAAGGTTCATTTTCCTAATAATTGTAAGCTTAAAAAAAACAAAACTCTAAAAAAGATTAAAAACAAAGAGGGAGGGAAATCTAGAAAGAAAAGAAGAAGGTAATGATTAAAATCAAAGACAAAGTAAAAATAGTCAATAAAAAAAAAGTAAAAAAACAAAAAAGAAAGGAGTGTATCAAAGGGCATTACAGCCACAGCCAGAGAAACCCACAGGGAAAGGTAAGAAAGAAAACAACACTCTTTTAGGTCCATTTTCAATATTATTAATTAATATATATATTTTTTTTTATATAGATAGATAGATGAACAAGATCAATAGAAGAAGGTGTTGTTAACTTTGTTATGCTACTTTCCTTCAACCACAATCTCTCTTTCTCTCTCCCACCACCCATTCATCTTTCTCTCTCCCCACCACCATCATCCTCCTCTTCAAAATCAAAATCTTCTCTTTAATCCAAACAATCCCTTCAAAACTTTAAAACCCATCATTTTTTTCTCTCTATATTCTCTCATCCATCAAATTTCTTTCAACCCTTGTTGAAAAAAAAAATGACTTTTTTGTAAGAACAAAAGAAAAAGGTCAAAGGTTTTTCCTTTGATTCATCAAATTCATCAATTTTGAAACTTTTTTTCACCGATTTGATTTTTTGGGTCATCTTACAATTCAAAAAAGATTGAACCTTTGAAGATGGGTCGTGGAAACGGCACCACCGGAATTACAGCGGCTGAACCCGGTTCAAACCCGGTTTTTTTCAAAGAGCCGAGATACAGAGGTGTTAGAAAAAGACCGTGGGGACGGTTCGCCGCCGAGATCAGAGACCCTTTGAAGAAAGCAAGAGTTTGGCTCGGAACGTTCGACACGGCGGAACAAGCGGCGCGTGCATACGACACCGCCGCTAGAAACCTCCGGGGACCTAAAGCAAAGACGAATTTTCCTCTTCAACAGTCTTTTTACCATAATCTTGACGCAGGAGATCCGTTTTCCGATCAACGTTTCTTCACCGGCGCCGGTGCCGGAGTTGTTGCCGGCGAGTATCAAGATCATCGGAGACCAACTTCATCTGGCATGAGCAGTACCGTTGAATCTTTCAGCGGTCCACGTCCAGTTCTTCCACCGGCGCTACCATCGGCGGTAACCGGCAGACGGTATCCTCGTACACCGCCGGTTGCTCCAGAAGATTGCCGGAGTGACTGTGATTCATCATCTTCCGTTGTCGATGACGGCGACAACGACAACGTCGCTTCATCGGTGATGCTTTCGTTTAAACGCGCTCCTCTGCCGTTTGATCTCAACGCGCCGCCGTTGGAGGATGCTGACGTGGCAGGTGGTGAGGATCTTCACTGCACCGTTCTATGCCTCTGATCATGAAAAATGATATGAACTTCATGTATTGGTTTGTGGAAGAAATTATGATTTTATTTTTTTTTAAAATTTTCTCACTTTTAATTTTTTTTTCTTCTTTTTTTCCTCTTTTTTTTATTATGCGGAAAAAATGAAAATGAAGATGAAATTTATGATTGATGATCGGTTATGAGATTATGTTAATATAATCTTAATTTCTGTGAGAGTTTGTCTTCTCTTCTGCTTTCATGTATGAAAAAAAGGCTGATATTATTATTCATCATAATTTTATTTTCTATGTTTTTGTTCTCAAATTTTTAAGGATTGTGAGGAAAAAACTAGAAATTATTATGATCTATCTATTAAGAGTAGAACTTGGATTGATTATGGATGGGGTTTTATCTGATTTTGGTTTATTATGATCCATCTATTAGAATTAGAATGATTATGGATTGGGATTAATCTGATTTTGGTTTATTAAGATCTATCTTTTAGAACTTGGAACGATTATAGATTGGGGGCTTCATATGATTTTGGTTTTCATCTTTGCATTACCAACTTCCCTGACCCAAATCACTTTTCTATAATCAGATTAGATTCTACTTATTTGCTGTATGAATTAATAGTCCGGAGTTCGATCGAAAGATAAAAAAGATCGAAAGATAAAAAGTCTAATCTGATAAAAAATTATTCTATCTTCGATTCAAACATTAGGTGAAGTTCATCAAAGACTTGATGAGTGAAATAAGTAGTTGATATTTGACAATATAAATGGTTGGATGATTGAATTAGCAATTGGAACATAGCTTTTTTAGGGCAAATAATGCATTTCTCATAACTATAGTTGTTTCTCTTGGATTTTATTTTGTCTATAATCTTTTTGTTATAGGTTGGGAAGAAACTTTGTTAGGTGAGGGATGTAGATGTAGGTGGTGATAATTTAATCTTCTTTTTCTTATTTTGTGTGCAATGGAATAGAAAAAAGAACAATGATGTTGCCTTCTCTAGCACTCAAGATGTTTGGCAGGGTGGGTAATTTAGATGTTGGGGAGTGAATGATTTGATAGAAGAGATGATTCATTCTCCTTTTTCTGGGTCTTTTTTCTTTACTAATAATAACTTATATTACTTTGTAAATTATATCGTACAAGAAAGGAATCAATCTAACTTCCAAGGAGGTCATGGGTTTTCATGATGGACGTGTAAAAATTGTTGGTTCACTTTGTCATTTCACCTTAGTGTGATCAGAGTTCAAACATGTTTGAACCTCGGATTGTACATAAAATGTCTTTACAATCAAATCAAAATATCATTGGTCTATGCAGTTGCGTGCGAAAGATACATGACATATGGTTTATGGAAAAAAAAAATCAAAACATTGAGAACATTTCACCGATTTTTTTTTTTTTAGGGAGTTTCACCAAAGTGACTTGTTTTCTTCTTAGAATGAAGAATACAAAAACAAAATCTGGGCATGGTTATGTGTATTTTTAATTTTTGTAATAATTCTATATCTTTCTTGAGCTTTTTATTTTCATTTTTTTATATAGACAGGAATTCAACCCACTTTAAAGAGAGTTTGACAAAGAAACTAATATAGGTTGAAGCTAATTTTCGTAGCTAGTAAATAATTACTTTTTTCAGACGCAATGAAAGTTGTAGGTTCTTGTTTATACCTTTCAATCTGCTTCATATTATTAGACTTGTTTCTGTTTTATTTTATTTGTTGTTATTGGACTTGCTTCTCAAAATGAGTTGTTATCTGTTTTTTGCTAATAAAAATGAGTTATTATCTGTTTAGAAGTTAATTAATAAATCAACATCCCATACTTATTTTCTCTAATGAATTTTTTTGGTAGTATAATATTTTTGTAAATATCTAAAAACAAATATATTCTATTGAAATTTATTAAAATTAATATATTCTATTGAAATTTATTAAAACTCAAACTTTCAAAACAAAGTTACACATATATTTCAAAAATTAAGCTCTCTTATTTATACCTAAAAGTATATAGTCAAAATAAACACAATAGTGAATCAAACACATTTCCTTCTTTTAAGAGGAGGTGCATCCTTCTTTATTTAATTATTCATTCAACCAAAGGCAAGTAGATGTGGGACTGGCCCTACACAGCACCTTCATTACATAGGGAATACAAATACAAAGGGATGGTCATATACAACCAAGGAGATTCCTGAAAAGTCAACAAAATGGTCGTTTGAATTGATGCTTTTAAGGCCTGCAACATGCAAAAACACTATTACCATTTTGATTTAGAATTTGAATTTTTTTTTTTTGTCTGTTTCCTAGACCACATGAAATGGAACTTTCAAGGTGGTAGGTTTCACTAGCCATTGCCTTTGCTTGTGGTATTCTAACCTCTTGGTGCAACTTACTTTGCCTCATCATATTGTCTTGTCTAGTAGTCCACTACTCATACGCAACATCCATCTCTATTAAGATCCATATTGTTAATAGTTATCAATAACCTGTGGTTGAATAATTATCAATATTAATGGTGTTCCTTTGTCTAAACTAGCAAGAGTTTATTTGAATTAACTTATTTGAGTTTTGTTAGGGAAACAAATATCTGTGAGGTACTTATGAGGTTGTTTGTACTTATGAGGTTGTTAAAAAAACTTACAAAAAAACTTATGACATGTTTAAAGATTGGTTTATGAAAATAGTTTATAGGATATATGCAAATCATTTGAATTGTTAATGAGATAACAACTCGGTAGTAAAAGTTTAATATTATAATGATAAAGAACAAAATTTAAATTTTTTATAAGATATTTGTAAAATGGTTATTAGCGTCATTTTAATGAATAATTTTTCTTCCTTATAATTTTCTTTTATCTTTTATCAAAAAATAGTTTATACATAAGTACTTATACGCTAAATGATAGTGTTGTAAGAGTTTTTTTAGGAAAAGTGTTGTAAGAGTTAATTAATTGCTTATCTAAAAATGTAAATGTTTTTGTTTTCTTTGTCCCTTATCATAAAAAAGAAAAAGAATCTACACTAAATATCACAAATATTTTTTTTTGTTTGAGAGAGGAGTTGGTTGCGGAGTGTTGCTCTTTGTCCAATAATATTATTATGTAGGGCTACAATGCTTGATATTAGAAGTTTGATCCAATTCAAGGTTAGTCGGTAATAGGAGTCTGCAACTTATTAACTTTTGATAATCAACAACCTCGATCTTCTACAAATGGAATAAATGTGTGTATCTAAGTGTCCCTTCTTGCTTGGCGTTTGCTGAAAAAATAGACTATCAACTAAAGATAATTTGACTCATCGTAGAATTCTTCAAGTTGGTTCTCTTTTATATTCTGGTGGTTGTGGGATGGATGGAGGAGTCGAATAATCATTTGTTTTTATAGAGTATTTCTATGGCAATGTTTGCACTCCATTTTGCATTGGTTGAGAATTTCTATCGCTTTTTTATCAGATATTTGATTGCTCACATCTCTGTTTGTTGGTGGTTATCTTTTTAATAGGTTGTTCACACTTGTTTTTATATAATTTAAATGGATTTTATTTGGATTATTTGGAATGACCAAAAACTCATAAATTTTCAAAATAGAAAATCATATATCGACTGAATTGTTAACAAGGTGAAATTGCATTTTTGGTGATGGTTTAAGGTGTTCATGCCTAATTTACCTTTTGACCACCATGCCGGGTGGAGTAGCCCATCTCTTTGTCTTGGTTACTCCTTCCGGCAACGCCACTTTTATATATATATATATATATATATATATATATATATATATATATATATATATATATATATATAGTCTTGTAATTTGACTCTTTGTTTTATCACCTTGTTAGGCACATATTATGTTTAGCTTGGTTCATATGTTTTTCCGATGATATAATCATGTTGGCTCCTTAAAAAAATCACAAATACTAACAAAATCAATCATCGTAATAGTAAATTTGTCAAAAGAGACAAAACACAATACTTATATATGGTATAGATAAGAGACAAAACACAATACTTATATTTTTCAATAGTACTTAAAATAAGGGAATTTTTGTGAAAAATAAATAAATTTTAAAAAGAGTTTTATATTTATGCAACAAAGAAAAGTTTGAAAAGAATTTTATAATTGCGGACAGATGGAGTACAAGAACTTCTTCGATACAAAGCGTTTGATTTCTGGTTGAATCTTCTCTTGGCAGTACCTATAATTTGGATTTAACTTCAAATTTTTCTATCGATAATCATATATAAATTCCATCTTAAAATACTTATTGAAGTTGGTGATTTTTCTTGAATGATGAGTTGGTGTAGCTCTCCTAATCTGATCCGATCCAAAAATAAAAGGATAAGTGAGCAGTGGTATGATACCCCATAATATACCCCTGTTTAATGCTCTATGATTGTATTTACATAAAAAAATGCTCTATGATTGTATGGCCACTAATAATTTTGGTAAAATAAAAAATAGTTGTTCTAAATCCACTATAGCCTGCAAACAGAATGGTATACGGATAACTATAAGTAAAAAAATTAATTATCTTACATATTAAAAATTAATATTTCGATTTGACTAGTGAAATGTTTTGTTTTGTTTATTGGATTAAAAAATATCGAATATTACATAAGAACCTAAGGTTAAATATAATTTAGATTTAGATTTCCAATAGTAGGTTGTGATAGGTGAGTTACATATTTGAAATGCAAGACATGTATTTTGATTAGGGTTGGTAATATTTAATATTTCACAGGAAGTGTTAGAGTAGGACCACTTTGTTGGTTCAGCGAATTTCTGTCACATTGGGGAAGGATAAGGACAAGTGACTGAAATGGGAGTTAATTGAGAAGGGAAGGAGTTGATGGAGTTGTTGATGGGGAGATTGTGGTCACAAGAGTGTAAATAGGTTAGTGAACATGTCATGGGATCCATTTGCATTTATTATGAGCGACAATAGAATTGGGCTTAGACACTTGCATTATGAAGTGTTTTAGAGATTGTTGCTCAAAACGTGAAGCAATGCTTTTTGAATTTTGCTCTTCAGCATAAATCACTTGCACCCTGCAGTATTTTCATTTTTACCCTTACACATGTTAAGTCCCGTAGCGCGCCTTAACTTGCGCAAGTTATGTTTTGTGCGTTACTTAAGTGGCGTCGCGTGAGTTAACTCACGCAGCGTTACTTAAGTCATATATCAGTAAAACATAAACACATTTCCTCATTTCTCCAACTTTACCAAACACGAAATTTTCCCTTCCAAGTGCGATTTTCACCATTCTTGTAGAATTTTTTGTTTTTTTTGAAGAAATATAACTTTTTTAGGGTTTTATAAATTTTGCTTGCATGTTAGTTTTGATGATTGTTAGTGATGAATTAACTTAGGAATTGTTGTTTAGAAGTTGTTTAGAGTACAATGTGGTAGTTTAGGGTTTACAAATTGTTAGATTACGTAGTTGTTTGAAAATTGCACACCATGTGTTTGGTAAAATGTCTCAATGGTAATTGTTTTGTTTTTTTGGATTGTGACTTATGAAATTAGTTAGCATATGGTTTGTTAATTTTGATTATAATATGTTTGACTGCAATGTGGTAGTTTACGGATTGAAATGCCATTGTTGGAATTTTAGTGTTGTTGTTGAATTGTTGGAAATGACACAATGTTCGTGTGAAATTGTATCATTGAATTTGTGTTTTGTTAAATATTGTGCAGATATGCCTCAGAGGAATACGTCTCAGATACCGTCTGAGCAGCCTGAGCCGCCTCAGGATAGGAGTGACAGACTTAGGGCAGGGAGGATTGCCCCTACTGGAAGTGCACGGAGGGAGAAAGAAGCATCACACCCTCCTATGGCTGGTCGAGGGAGAGGTGGGGGAACGAGAATTGCTAGAGTTGATGCTGCGGGAGGGTCAACGTCGCAGACGGGTCCACCCCAGACTGTGGACCCGACGCAGTATCAGGTGTATGAGCACCCGCAGGGTCATGCGTATCAGTTTCAGGAGTCTCAGCCTCACCAGTATCAGTTTGATGCTTATCAACAACATTAGTACCAGTCTCAACATGAGGAGCCTATTGTTGAGGAACCTCCAACTCGTTTTCAGGGGGTGCCGAGGGTGGTGTACGAGGCCGGCCCGAACGGCTATGCAGGGGGGCCTTCTGACCTCAGGCTTTTACCTCACTTTGGTGGACATGTGGCATGCAGGATATGGGTCGATGCTGATGTAAGTATAATTTAATGTTTATTTTACTTCTTTTACTATTTATACAACTTATTCTAATTATTATTTTACTTATTTATTTAATGTTAGCATGTAATTAATGTTTGTTTTACTTATTATTTATTTAACGGTGTTGTTTGTTGTGTTTTGTTTTTGTATTTCAGTTTCGAAGAAAACATAGGGTGAAAGGTATATCGCAAGGGAAGAAGCTGAGCATTAAAAGCTTGGCATTGCCTATGCCGGGGGAAGAAAATGAGTGGTTTTGGTCATAAGTTAATATGTCCGGTCTTACTCCCCTCCTGAGTAGTGGATACGAGAACATATCTCACGGGTTCGTTTGTGCGATGACAGAGAGATAGCATGGGGAGACCAGCAGCTTCCACCTACCTGTTAGAGAGATGACCATCACACTAGATGATGTGGCGTGTCTCCTAGGCATCCCCATCACTGGGAGGCTCATAGAGAGTTAACCCGTGAGGAGGGGCTAGAGATAATGCAGGCGGACCTACTATTTACAGAAGAGGATGCCGCTAAGGAGCTGACAAAACAGGGTGGTTCTCACGTCAGTTTTAGTGTACTGAAGAGGCGTTACGAGGAGCTCTTGAATAGGTGTAATTAGCTGGTTGAGATTGACACAGAGGAGGAGCAACACGAGCGAGCTCAAGTTAGGTTGGCATGCGTTAAGGCGTTTCTGTTGCTCTTGCTTGACTGGACCATTTTTTTCGGTAAGAACAGCAAAAACATTAATCTTCTTTGGCTGCTTGCGCTGCAAGATATGGACGAGTTAGACAACTGGTCATGGAGTGGGATGGGACTTGCTTTCCTATACGACCAGCTATCTCTTACCTCCAACTCATCGGTGGCCTCCTGTGGTGGTTACATGACATTGCTTGTGGTAATATTTGTTTTTCTTCTTTTTTACTTATTTGATCGTAAATGTTTAGTTGTTTGTATAATTCTTGCGGTGATATACATATTTGTTTCTTTGTGTTTGCAGGGGTGGACTTTGGCGCACTTCACGAACATCATTTCGAGGATTGATGATGACGACTATGACCCTACTGTTTCCCCGCTTGTGAGTCAATGGAGACCTCCCAGGGGCTTTTCTAATCCTGGACACTACCGAGCTGCCATTGATTCCTTGGACCATTCACATGTCACCTGGAGGCCGTACGAGAGACGACGACACATCACGCCCTTTCAGGACATATGCTGGTACTCCAGATGGATCATGGCCGGCAGCGACAGGATGGTCCGTCACTTGCCAGAGCGGGTTCTTAGGCAGTACGGGTATGTCCAGAGAATTCCCAGGCCTCCTACAGACATTGAGCTTATTGCGGCAGATGACGTGACCCATGCCTTCACGGAGTTTGCTCTACATGTCCTCAGTCATCAGCAGAGGGGTGATCCGGTTTCGGATAACCAGCCGTGGGCAACTCACCAAGCAAGCTAAAAGATCAATCATGCACGTCGTCTACCCATTCATACAAATAGGTAGGCGCTCAACCAAACGACCACTAGAGGTTAGCTGCACATCAATCATAATCAAACATAAGCAATCATAAACATTCAAGGATTTCATGCATGACACTTATACATAATTGATGACACTAGGTCATATAACACTTTTGTTATAGTTTTATGTATTTTTGAGCTGAGTTCAGGTGATTATGCATGAGTTAGAAGCTACAAATGACAAATTTTGATGTTGTAAGCAAAGGAGAAATTGTGCTCTGATTTATGAGCATCAGGCTATGATTTTACTGCAAGTTTGAGACATTTTGTCTCGTAAAAAATCGTGCTCCGATTTATGAGCATCAAGCTACGATTTGGCAGACGCTCCAGCTATGATCTGACTTCAATGAAGCCATCGTGCTTCGATTTACAGCATCGGAGTACGATTTCAGCGTATCTGAAATTTTTCCTATAAAAGCGAAGTTGTTTTCAGAAGTAGTGTTCGAAATTTTGGAGAAGAATACTGACTTTTGGAGCTGGACATCGGAGACCAAGGTGGGAGATCATCAAAACTCATTGTCGGTTATCCAATTCATGTAATGAATCCATCTTTTACATTAGTTATTTATGCTTTGACCATGAGTAGCTAAATCCTTTGTGATTAGGTCAAGAGATGATGTTGTTTTAACTCAATACATTGTAACCTAAAACTCTTATGAATTATGAATGTCAATCTAGTTTATTCAGTATAACTTATTCTTAATGTTTTTATGATTCTGACCCAATATAATTGATCCTAGGGTTTATACGACTATTGACACTAGTGTGTAGCTCCGACATAGTTATACTTGCTAAGTTAGTACACTTGCTAATTTTCTATCAAGTTTTTGGCGCCGTTGCCGGGGACTGTTAAATCATTTCGACTTGGTAATCTTGTTATTGTTTAGGATTTCAGTCATTTAAATTTTTTGTCTATATATTAAAAAAATTGAAAAATAGATATTATGATTTATGCTATTCATGTTTATCTCGTTGTACTTTGCTGCTAAAAAGTTTATCTAAGTTTTGCAGCAATGTTAGACAGGTTCTGCATGTATGAGATTGAAGAGTTTGTGCCCTGTTGTATGAAAAATATTTGCTATCTCGCAAGATAAAACGTTGGGATGATAAGATCTCAAGATTAAATGTGAGATTTGATTTTTATGAGGCGAATCATCAAGGTACAAATTGTGAATGGTTGAAAAGGCTTATCAACATCGATTACAATACTCAGCTTCAAAATATTTTAGATGATTTCTTGAGATTAAATCAAGTTATTTGATAAATTTTAAGTTCAGTGTCGTGATCTTGTTGAGAAAGCATATGAGTGTCAGAAGAAGTTGGTAAAGATGGAGACTGAGTTTCAGGCTATTTTGGGGGAAGAAAATCCACAAGTGATGAATGTGGGTCTCTGCCAGAAGTCTCAACCAATGGGGTTGAAATAAATCATTCCTTTGCAAAGGTATATATATTCTTTTTTATGGTGGGAGAGCTCAAATGCCGAAAGTCTAGCAGTTGGATGATGGGAGCATATGCTGCATTGTATGAAGTTCATGGAATTCCTACCAAACAAGAGGAAGAAGAAAGATGATATATTCTTTCTTTCATATTTGCCACCATAACAGTGGCTGAGGCGTCAAGCTTAATGACGTAAAAGAAAGCGCTTGATGGGAGGCAACCCATCATATTTTCTAATTTCGTTTATTTGGCTGGTATTTATATTCAAAAAAAAAAGAGAAAAAAATATGTGTGTGATTGCTACTAGTGTGTGAGTTTTAAATTCCCCTATGTTTTGTAATTGCATCTGCACTTGTTTATTATTAATGAATTTGCTTTTTCTTGAAGTTTATCAGTCTAGTAGCATGTGTTTCATCAGTGGTATGTCAAAAGTTCAAAGGAGGTGGAGCTTGTATGTGGCTTCGATGTTGAAGTGTACGGCAGTTGGAATGCTTAGGTAGCCACAACTTCCATAAATCTCAACTTGTAAGTTCCAAAGCCAAATTTTTCTTTTACAATTTTCACAAATATGAGTTTTCCATGCTGATACTATTTCCGGGACTTGCGAATTTTCTTTATGTCAATTGGTTACATTGCTTACACACTAAGGCAAAGTGCTTGTACATTGAGCCTTTGAAGCCTACCTGTTGCATTGAATATTTCCCATTTTTAAGCCAACTTTTGAGCCAATAGGTTAGACCCCGTTGTTTCGGTGACAAACCATATTACAAGCCTAAAGACCTTAGGATATCAACCCTATTTTTGGAGTTAGGCAATTATTATGTGTTTGCAAAAGTCTAAGTTTGGGGTTGCTCATTGGATAGCAACATTTTAAATTTGGGGTGAGGGATATAGAGAACATGAGTAAATAGATTAGATTGTCTCAATTCAAAAATGAAAAAGAAAATATAAAGAAAAAAAAAATTCAATCAAGTTGATACAAAAAAAAAATCAATTAAAAAAAACAATGTGTGTATATAGTTATGAAATAAATTGAGACAAAGACTTGTTAATTGAGTGATCCGGAACTTCTGTTGTGTTCTCTAGTTCTCAAATTTGAACAAATCATTCCAGATTGTGGTGTTCCAATTGCCAAAGTAAGTAGGAAATGCTTAACTCCAATTTGTTATTTTAAGCCTACTTCCCAAATAATCCCACCTGTGACCTTAGTCCCGTTACACCCTAAAAGTCCTTAAAAGTGTGTATTGTGATGTAACTTTGATTAATGTTTAGAAGCTTTTCAAGTTTTGGTAATAAAGTGATTAGTATGTCAACTTGCGTGAAGTTGTGGAATGGATGTTTTGGCAAGCAAGTTAGCCCATTAATGCTAACAAGAAGATGAACTTTTGATATTACCATTGCTGAGGTAAATGTTATTTTATTGTTAATTTTATTTTAAAGTAAGTTCCTTGAGGACAAGTAGCAATGCAAGTTTGTGGTTGTGATGACACTAGGTCATATAGCACTTTTTGTTATAGTTTTTATGTATTTTTTAGCTTAGTTCAGGTGATTATGCATGAGTTAGAAGCTACAAATGACACATTTGATGTTGCAAGCAAAGGAGAAATCGTGCTCCGATTTTACTGCAAGTTTGAGACATTTTGTCTTGTAAAAAATTGTGCTCCGATTTATGAGCATCGGGCTACGATTTGGCAGACGCTCCAGCTAGGTTCTGACTTTAATGAAGCCATCGTGCTCCGATTTACTACATCGGAGTACGATTTCAGTGTATCTGAGATTTTTCCTATAAAAGCGAAGTTGTTTTCAGAAGCAGTGTTCGAAATTTTGGAGAAGAATACCGACTTTTGGAGCTGGACATCTGAGACCAAGGTGGGAGACCATCAAAACTCATTGCCGGTTATCCAATTCATGTAATGAATCCATCTTTTACATTAGTTATTTATGCTTTGACCATGAGTAGCTAAATCCTTTGTGATTAGGTCAAGAGATGATGTATTTTTAACTCAATACATTGTAACCTGAAACTCTTATGATTTATGAATGTCAATCTAGTTTATTTAGTATAACTTATTCTTAATGCATTTATGATTCTGACCCAATATAATTGATCCTAGGGTTTATACGACTATTGACACTAGCGTGTAGCTCCGACATAGTTATATTGTTCAGTCTAACGAACAATCTAGGGATGAAACGTTGTTAGATTGTGATTCTTAAATTAACGCACTTAAAACCTTTGATAATTATAGGTTCACCTAAGGGATTAGGGAATTATAATTAGATGAGAGGATCTTGGATCAGAGAATTGACCTAGGTTACTCTGTTAATTTATCATGAACTTATGAGCATTCGTAAACAATAAGAAACAGGTTGCAAGCAATTGATGAACAATTGAATCGATTGACCTAGTCATCTCTCTCTAATATTTTCCAAATCACATTTATTTTAGTGTTTTTACTTACTATTGCATTAAAAATCGAAATTGCCTAAGGCAACCCCCATTTAATTATACATTAACATTAATGATCTTGCTACGTAGAGATTAGAATAGTCCCTGTGGAAACGAATTATATTATTATTTCGATCGAAATTAGTTCACTTGCTAATTTTCTATCCATAACCATCCCTCCTAGAATACTAACATCACATGAATATTGTCCCCCATTCCATACACATCATGCTATCACAATTCTAACATAGCATAGCAAGCATATTAAATCTCTAATCAAGTCATCAACATATGCTCATCATTTATCAACATCAATCAATGAAAGGATTACTCACCTTATTCTTCATTTAGCCTAATCAACTCAACAAATACAATTCATCATTTCAAAGTATAAGCAAGAAAGTCATCGTCACCAAAAGATCATAAATCACATTCATATAAATTACACTTCATTATTTTCACCGAAATAAACATCATCAATTTAAAATCATCAAATGTACAAGTATCACCATTAACAACAAACATCAACAAGTACACATCTTCACACATTCACCAAATATCACCAAGTGTACAATTCACCAAACTCACCAATGCACATAAATCACCAAGGTTCACCAAACACATAATCAAATATGACTCATCTAAAAAATTCACCAAATGTATGTAATGCGCCTAGACACGACTCCTACATGCATGTGGTACCAAGTCATCTCCGAGGTCGTCACCCCATGATGTCAACTGCACATCATAACCATTGAATACAAAGTATTCAAATCACACCACTGGATGTAAACATCCTACGACTCATGCATGAACATATAACACACCATACATATATTCAACAACATATTCACCAACATCATCACCATCGAATATATATATATATATATATATATATATATATATATAGTATATACCCTAAATCAACTTCATTTTGCAAATATGCATTCACCATTAATAACACCAACGTTTGCATGTAATAATTTGACAACATAATTTATCACCAAAACAAACACCTTTCATACATGCAAGCACCACAACTATCACCATCATAGTGCATACAAGAATTCGACAACATAATTCAATACATGTGATCACCATAATCAATATTAACATTTTGCATGTATAAATTCACCATCGACAATCGACATTTAACTTATTCACATCAATATCAACAACATCACCACCACAAATCAACAACTCCATATAATTTCTCACAATCCAAGTAAAGGAGAAAATACATCATACTATGATAAACAAAATGTTCAACACCTATCAATCATTCACACATCTTCATTGAATCATATCAAACTATTCACAAAAGATTTGTAAGATATTCAGCCTTAAAGACCATTTTCAACAAAGTTCGTCTATCGTTTCACAACTTTAAAACCATGGTGGCAATTGAATCAAAACTAAGCAAACAAACTCGATTGCCTCAACTATGTATACACATTAATCAATATATGAGTGAAGTTGTGCATACATGTGCGTTTCACCGGTCAAATACGACGAAATCTTGAAAATTATAAAGTTCGTCTCTCTTTATCATTTTGCAAAACCAATTCATTCTCAAAAGAAAACTAAGTTTGATTTAACAAGACATAAGTTAAAAACTCTTAAACATCCTAATTAAACTCCTAATACTCAAGATTTGAAGTTTGGAAACAACCATAAGTTTCGGGTTGATTAGAAGTGGTTATGCTAAATTTTTATAAAATTCTTCTAAGACCTACTTGGAGTGTTTCTAACATAACTCAAAATCCACAAAACATTTTTAAGTGAAACCAAAGCCATTGGAAAGCTAACTCCATTATCTAAAACTTTCTTGTTTACGACAAAAGCCAATTCAAAACAGTAATGTGTGAAAAAGATGCAAGAGCGCAAAACAAGGAATGTTTTCACTAAGCAACTCGCCATGGCAACCAATCTACTTGCCATGGCGAGCTGACAGACTGAGCAACTCGCCATGGCCACCAATTTACTCACCATGGCGAGCGTGGACAGTCCATCTCGGGAAACACTCCATTTTCACTCCAAAACCCTAATTTTGAATCCCTAATACCCAAATTTGTTCCCAAAGTTTGTCTAAACATTTATGAACACAAAAAGACATTCAACACCATATAAAACTTGAATCAAAAACATCAATTCACCCATTTTTCATAAAACTTTCAAAAACCACTCAAATCTCACCACAACTCCATAATTAGGAATACCCATGGCATGGATCACCAACAACAGCACCTCATAACAACAACAACATCAAATGACTATGAATTCATCAACAATCCAACAACAACAAGGTCATACTTCACCAATTTTGAGCAAAATACAAAGTATTCACATATATACATCTTAAGCATGTAATTTCAACATAAACTACTTAATTATCATCAAATTCACATACCCAAACATTGCATCAAAATAAGAGCACAAATTTCACCAATTAAATTCACAATAATCACTTTTCACAATTAAGCACTTATGAAATTGAGGTAGAAAAGAGATTATACTAAAGATTATGAGAGAATACTATCCCCCTTACCTCTTCTCTTCACAAAGCTAGCTAATCCTTCACTTTCCCTTGCTCCTAGCTTTGGATCTTCTCTCTAACCCTTTCTCTATCTCTAGCCTCCTTAGTGTTTATGTGAATATAAATGAAAAGTTAACCTAGTTTCTCTCTAAGTAAGCTTATATAGTCACCACTTAATGAGTTAGGTTAAATCTCCTCTTATTGGGCCTAACACACACATCCATCTAATTACAAATGTTAGTATGTTACTATTCACTTAACTTAGTAAAATGTATAATTATTACCACCTCAAAAATAATTACCACTAGTTAGCTCTAGTCTTAGTAAAAGAAACTATTCCCCTCAAAATACTTAATAATACCAATTCTAAGTTTACTAAAACTTTCTCCTCAATAAATGACCAAAATACCCTCGAGTCCAAAATGACTAAAATACCCCTCGTAAGCTAAACTCTACTAATCCCGGATAAAATACTCCCAAAAACAAACAAACGCAAACAAGCACATACAAATACATATAAACAATTAATAAAATAAATCTAGTGAAAATCGGGATGTTACAAGTATCAAGTAAAATCTCCTAGAAGCATGAGCCTGAAGCTGCAGATCCACTACTCTCTCTCCTGCACACTGTCCAATGCATATTTGGATAACTTTATCCAACTTTATCACAACAACATTCTAATGTTTGTGCAAAAGACACAACACATGAATAATGCCCATAATACAATAAGGCACACATTGGACAAACCCATAAATTCATCATACATTCATCAATGATGAACCCAGATGAAGAACATGATGAACATCAACATTCTGATGAAGAACACAATAACATTCTGATGTTCATCCGGAAGTACACAACAACATTTTGATGGTCAGAAGGTTCACCCAGATTTTCAAGTAAAAGTTAGTGGGGCCATGACACTTGGCAAAAGACCATTGATCACCCTACAACGGCTATATGAGCCTAAAAACTCTATAGAGATCAAAGGCTCTACATTACTTGCACCATTGCAAATCATACAAGAAAAAACAACATTATAGTGTTTTGAAGCTTTAACAAAAATTGATCATCACAAAGATTCCAAGAAGTCTTTAAAAGTGTAAATCAATTCTCTTTTATCGTTCTAAAAGATAAACTTCTCTCTCCATTTTTCTCTTGTTTGATTTCAATCATTCAAACTTCATACAAACTGTAAAGAAAGTCTCATATAGCTTTAGGGGTACTAAAGTGTTAGTTTGAACAAAATGGTGTAAAGTCTAAGTAGGTAACTTAGCAAGAAAGGTGCAAGCCTGCCGAGGCTTAGATAATACAGTTGTTGTAATTGTTCAGATGAACAAGATTGTAAGGTGCAAGATTTGAGAGGTTATCTCAAGCATCATAGTGGAAACTCCCACAAGATTGTGAGGAGTGGACTAACCCACATTGGGAGAACCACTATAAATTTCTGTGTGTTCTTCTTCTCTTCCCTTTCATTCTTTACTTATTGCAAACACAACACACACACAAACACATTCATTTTGATTAATTGTTTTCTACTCAGACTTCAGAACGTTCCGAAGTTAACTTTATTAACTTAACCATTCCAAGTTTCAACTTGAGAATTAGTTTTAAGTTACATGATAAATTTTAAAGGGTCTCAATTTAAACCCCCTTCCTTGTGACTATTTTATCTACTTCAAACCGTTTATGGTTCGTGAGTTTCTTTTCGTGTCATTCTCTCTTCTCAAACACTCTTTTGCATTTGTGATTTTATATTTCGAAAACGTATAATACATTCAAATCATGAGGAATGCAAAAACAAAGGACACAAGAAGGGAAGGTGAGATAAAAAAAATCTCTCGTGGTTATCTTATCATCTTCTTGTATTGTGGGAGAGGATACTAATTAAGCACTCTCTCTCTCCGTCGTTCTATACACACACATTGGTAACAAAAGGGAAAAATAAACTCTATATTTAATACAAGTAGTTTGAACCTTGGTCCCAAATTTAAACTCTGAAAACCAATTATAACAAATACAATTACAACAACAACCTTGATTATTTTCGACAAGAAAAGGGTTATGTTTGGAAGAGCACACTCCCAGGTTCTAAGCCAATATCACTATGCCAACCTAAGTGGATTGGACACATAACATATTGTTGATAAATTTATTACTCGGCTAATCTGATTTTAGTTAAAAGTGAGTATAACATATAACAATTTATGTTTGGAATTATACATTCATATGAAGTGAATTAAACAAGTGTAAAAAAAAATAAAAATCATATTTAGAGCTATAAGCTACAAATCAATTTTAACAAAAGTCACCGTACAAAAATCAATTTAAAATATATATTTTAGTTGACTTATTTGAATTTATGTACTAACATAAAGACTTGTCAAACTATTTAAGAGAACCGGTCAATTTTTTTCTTTCTTTCTATTATGTTTATAAACAATTTTGAGCTTAATTCTATAAGTTGTTGATGATAGTTTATGAGACAAAGTTTTGAGGACAAATTTATCTATATTTTATATAAAAAACACCGACAAATTTGTCTTCTTTGAGTTTCTCTAGTAAGACACTCCTTTAAGATTACAGTTTATATCTTATAAATTTATCTGACTATAAAAAATCAGTTTCGTAACCATCACTTTGACTATAAAAGATCAATTTTATAATCGACACTTTATCATGAGCTTATTATTTTTCTTATCTTATAACGTCTCTTGATAAGTAGTTTATAACTTAAAACTTATAATTTATCATATTTTATTCTAATTTTACCCATGCAATTTTAATTAAAAAAACAAATAAAATCTTTTAATCCAATTATAACCATCAATTCCCAAATAAATATATCTTTTTTTAACAAAAAACCAAATATATATTTTTTGTGTTATTTCTTATTTAAAGGTTAAACTCAATCGTTACTTTTACCAAACCTTACAAATTTAATTAAATCATTTATAAGCTACAAATTAACTATCATCCATCAACTACTTTTTACTGATTAAACTATAGAAAATGTTAACTAGTGCATGCCTCTAAGATATTGATTAAGAACTTTAAACGACAACTTTTTATGAAAATTTATCTAATAAAATGTATTGGAAATCAAACACTTTAACATTTTTAAAGAAATATTGTTTAATTTAGAAAACTTAAATAGTGTTCCTTTAGATCATTTATCAAATATTTTCCCAAAAAAACAAAAGATTGGAGTAATAATTTAATAAAGTGAGGAAGGGAGGAAGAAAAAGAAGGAAAATCGCATTGTATTGTGAGGTGGGACGGGAATGGGCAGCGAAGAAGAGAGAGCTCTTGAAAACCAACTGGAACTTCAATTACATGAACAAAGAGATTCTCTCACTGCTATCGATCATGCTCTTCTCCTTGATCCAACCAATTCTGAACTCCTCGAGGTATCTTCAATTTCAAATTTGAATCTCAATCTCCATTTATTAGGGTTTGATTTCGTGTGTTTTATGTTTGGATACGTTCATGTAAAAATGAGTTGCAGTAAATAATTGTGTGTAAGAATCAAATGCTACAAACCCTAGCTTCATGTATAATCAATTCTAGTCGAAAGCAACCAAACATGTCATAATCAAATCTACGCATCCAGAATCAATTAGGACATGTAAGTGCTTATGTGTAAGGTCTCATATGATAAAAGATATAGGCCTGGTTGGGACAAGGAGCTTATTTGTAGCTTATAGCATACACACTTATCATGAGAAGCACTTATGTATAAGCTATTTCTATAGCAAAAGATAAAATGAAGTTAAATTGTTATCGTATAATCTATAAATTGTTTTCATAAGAAATCTTGGAGAACTTATGAAAATAAGCTGAAAATAGCTTGTGAACAATGTTATAAGCTGTTCATAAGTTTTCTCAAACAGTCTCACAAAACTTATGCTGGTATATAAGCTCAAATAAGCCAATCCGGAGAGACCCAAAATAAAGTCAAAATATTTTCATATAAGCTATAAACTGTTTTCATGAATTATACTGGACAGCTTATGAAAAAAAAAGGTGAAAATAGGTTATGGACATGTCATAGGCTTTATCAAACAGTCTAACAAGTGCTTATGCCTGTATATGAGCTCAAATAAGCCAATCTAAATAGCCTTGGTTACACTCAATAGCAGAGTTGTGGTCGCTGGAAGGAAGACAATTTCAAAAGGCTAATTTAAGTCTGTAATTCAGTAATTAAAATTTGTTCAATCAGCTAAGCTAGTTTAGGTGGTTAGTCATGTACATTTGTCATCGATTCTGCATGTAAACAAAATCCATGTTCAGAATTCATAACAGATTCATTCAAATAATATACTAATTCAGTTTCATTTCTCTCTCTTTATTTTCCGTATTCATGGTGTCCTTGTTTATATGAGTCCGGGTGGGTTAAATATACTGGGTGAGTTGTTTTCACCCCAGCCTGTCCCATCAACATGCTTTTGTTGAATTATTTTAGATGCATGGTATAACATGATTCATCGTGCTTTTACAAGTAAGCAAGTGATTCATCTTCAATCCCGGAAAATTGCATTCTCACATGGGATTGCGATTGTAGAAACTGGTGTAAAACATAGGATCGATTGATATGGCTTGGTGTTTGATTTTGACGACCATGATTATGACTGCCATTCTAAGAATTCTGAGGCTATTTTTAGACTGAATCTTAAAACTGTTTGATATCACAGGTTCATGAGGAGCTTGTTCAGGCAATTAAGGATGCCGAGGAAGGACTTCTTCACCTAAAGCGTGCGAGATTATTATCCGAAGCAGACACAGTGCTGCATAGTACTGATATTTTTGCTGAAGAAGAGAAAGTGGAGCCACTTGATCCTGCAGATGTTGAACCAGAGCCACTAGAAGAAAAATGCTTTTGTGTTGGATCTAAATGTAGATTCCGTTACAAGGATGGGCGTTGGTACAATGGTCAAGTGATGCAATTGGATAATTCAGTGGCAAAGATTTCATTTCTTACTCCTACATCTGAAAATATGCTGGTATGTAAAATCATCTTGGGTCAATTGTATCTCTTTTTTGGCCACAAAATGTATATTGAAGTATTCTATACTTTCCTCAAAAAAAAAAAAAAAAGTATCCTATACTATATTTTTACCTAATATAGTTTTTGCACCCCTTAATTTCCGCTCCTATAACAAATAAAAATAAAATAAGGGAGCTTGAAAAATCAACAGTTCGCCTATTTTTGAAATGAATGTAATATATATAGAGAAGGGAAAATAGGCAACACAAGCATATGATGCTTTCTAATTTTCCCTTAGATTTATTTAGTAGAGAAAAAAGAAAATGATTAGGTCATATCTGTCTCCACTACTTATTACCCTTCACCTTTACCCCACACCAAAAAAGGAAATTGATCAGCTAAATGTTGTCTTAGTTTAAGTGTTATTAAGTCCTTATGAGACGATATAAAAAC
This sequence comes from Medicago lupulina, assembly GCA_958299785.1. Lineage (NCBI taxonomy): Eukaryota > Viridiplantae > Streptophyta > Magnoliopsida > Fabales > Fabaceae > Medicago > Medicago lupulina. The sequence goes on along the minus strand of OY283144.1, from coordinate 33,476,268 downwards.
ACGTTCATGTGTTAAGTCCTCACAAGTTTATCTTTTGGGATAGTTATTCACGGTATGTTGTCCAAGTGTTTTAGAGTTTTATCCTTGTGGTCCAAATTATTCTTTTAAAAGTTGAATTTACACACAATATAGGCTGTCTTATTGAAATCCAAAGGGTTCTTGTGTGAGTGGCCATATTTTGACATATCATATAAAATCACTTATAGGCCTAAATCTGTTTAGGTAAATGTAAATAATTAAGTAATTCTTTTTGTTACTAGTGCTACTATTATTGTATTAGTTTTTCATTATGTGTTAAAATCATATACTTCTTTACCCTCTTAAAGATTTAATCTTGTTGGCCTATGTAAAAGACTTGAACATATATGCTTATTTAAAGTTCTTATTGCAAAATAGGATTTTAAATGATTTTTATGTCAAGTTAGACTTTTAAATAGGCCAACCTTAAAAAAAACCTATATCTTGCTGACAATTGGAAAAACTTCTTAGAAAATGGAAGTTTCTGCATGTCATTATTCCATATCTTTTTGAACTTGAAGCATGCTACAATCGTGCAGCTTAGGGGACATTTATTCTTAATTTGATGTTTCAACAGTTTAGGTTGTTGTCATCATACTTTGAATTTGTTCCTTAGTAACCCATTTGATATATTGCTTATACGAGCGTTTTGTTAGTCTAGATTGGTAGTCCTCATGAGTCCCTGACCCAACTCTTGCAACTCTGACAGTTTTTTTTTTTTGCTTCTATTTTTGAATTTCAACTCTTTTTTTGGTTTTTGGAAGTAAGATACTACAAGAAATCATTTTTATGAAAAAATGGTATATTATGTATATTTTTTTTGGGTTAATAGTGCTTTTCCCCTGTAATATAGGCCATTTCCGGGTTTGCCCCCTGTAATTTTTTTTTTTTGGATTCGGTCCTTGTAAATTTTTTTTGTTTCAAAATACCCCCCCTAGGCCATCTAACTGTACAAAGTTGATGATATGGCAGGGGGCAAACCAAAATTTGCTCAAAATACCAGGGGGGGTAAACCAAAATTTTCTCAAATTACAGGGGGTAAACTAAAATTTTCTCAAATTACAGGGGGTGAAATTCCCTCCGTTCCTCTTTAAGCGTCGTTTTTGACCACTTCACACATGTCAACGCACAACTTTGACAGCTGATATCTTTAATTATCCATCACCAAAAATTATAAAAGTTGATGTTTTGAAAATATTCATTGAAACAAATTGAACATCTTATATGCAAACATTTTGTCTTTATATATTGATAAATAAATATGGTCAAAGTAGATTATGTGAATGGTGCACATGGTCAAACGTTGACCCTTAAAAAGGAACAGAGGGAGTACATAATACATGTAGCATCCTTTATAAATGGTTTAAATTATTAAATTAGTAAAATTGCAGACAAATCTCACAATAATTTTTATTCAATGAACTTGATTTTTTTCTTTGTTTTAGAGGTTCCAATTACCTCATCAATGACCTATTCTTAGCTAGTAAAATCTGGAAGTGAAAACACTCTTTATTTCACCATATTGGTTTTTATCTTTGTTATTCTGTGTTTCATATTCCGCCATCTTAACATTTCGGTCATATATGTTGTCAAGGATTTCATAGTAACCTCATCTGCAATTAATTACCTTATAATACCATGAAAAACAAGAAAAGTCATTCTGATTGAGCATTATATAGATAATATGTGTGTGAAGTAGATTTGGAATTGCTACTTCTTTGAAGATGTTTATCTCAGCATTTTTATTCCTCAAAATTTAGGTTCTAGATTATTCGATGAAGTCAATTGCTTTTCATGACATTTACTAACACTAGAACACCAAAGTGCAGATGTGCAAGTTCTTTTTACAACAACGATGTCGATTTGGTAGTAACTGTCGCCTATCCCATGGTAAGCTGCTAATAGATTAGAGGAGAAATCACACAGACCCCGTTGTAATCAGCTCTTTCACTAAATTTTAGTGATACTTGCACTTTTAAGTGCAGATATTCGATGAGTATATGGACCATTATTTCTTTGATTTTTTATTGAGTCAGTCTTTGTTCAGATCCGAGAGCTAGTTTATGTGAATAAACTTTTGGTGTCCAAGTTTTCCTTTATTGTTAGACATAACTATGGTTATCATCACAAGGGAAAACTTTTTCATTATGATGCTTTTCCATTATGAGATAAATTTTGTTTAACATCTTGGAAAAAATTTAGGTGGTTTGTGTACTTGAATCTATAGGAGGGTGGTATAGTTATTCCTATCTACATTTTTGTTTCGTTTAGGTTCATTGCGGGCTATTTGTTTGAACTTTATTTTTAAAATGGTAATCCTTTTCCAATTCAATGTGTGTGGCATTGGGGGTGAAATGCTTCACTCATTCAGGCTAAGAATGAAAAAAATAAACAAAAGAGACTTAGTACTCTTAATTCAATTGCTTTTTTCTTTATGTTTGAGAATACGAAGAGTTCTGCCTGTTGAGGTTATAGAATTTCAGATAAAGAGGGAAGAGAAAAAAATTAATAGACACGGAATTGTTATTATAGTTTGATGAGTGGTGATACATAAGACTTAGTATTAAACCTTATTTATTCTAGAACAAAACTCCTAATACTGTTCAAACAGGGTAAAATAGTCATGATAATAATTGAGAAATATTGAAGGTAGCTCTAAGAGATGATTTGACATACTAACAGATAATATTAAGATACAAGATATTTGCATAGCATCTACCTATAGTTATAGCATCTGCTTGTTTGTTATTTTTTAGTGATAGTGTTCATAAATTTTGTTATGTATGTAATAGCTTTTGTAATATCTATGTTTACAGGAGTTGATGTTCAATTGACTTCCCTTAAGGAATATGCCCCAACAATTTGGAAGCCGTCCCTTGCTGGGTCAAGTATATGGGCAGTCTCAAATGCAAATGCAGGCATTTGGAGAGCAGCCGAGCTTGAGTCATGGGACGAAAAAGCTGGAGTTGGACAAGTTGTTTTCCGAGATGATGGAAGTTCTGTGAAGCTTGGTGCACAAGATATGGTATTATCTGAGTATGCAGATATGAGTGACATAGATAGTGATTCCAGCTTAGAACAATCCGATTACAGCGGCTCAGAGGAAGAGGAAGCACAGGGTTTAGGATTTATGGATAGTACCAACTTACAGAAAGGAGTTCAAACCGAAACTGCTATATTTGCGAAGTGGGAGAACCATACCAGAGGCATGGCTTCCAAAATGATGGCGAATATGGGTTACCAAGAAGGAATGGGTTTAGGTTTAACTGGTCAGGGTATGGTTGATCCCATACCAGTGAAGGTTCTACCACCTAAGCAGTCCTTAGATCATGCACTTAAGTCTCATAAAGTGGAAGGGAACATAGAGAAGCAAAGGAAGAAACGAACCAGAGGTGGTAAGAGAAAACGCGAGAAGAGATTTGCAGAGGCAATTCGTGCCGCAAAAGAAGAAGAATCGGCACCAGATGTCTTCTCGCTAATAAACACTCAATTAGCCATGCACGGTGAACCTTCCAATGGTGGATCTATGAAGAAGCAGCAAAGTAAAGGTTCCGGTGAAGGTAAAAAGGTGGATAGAAAAATGTTGGTTGTTTATGAGAATGATGTGAAGGATTTGAAAGTTCAGGTTCTAAAATTTGAACAAATGGCAGAAGCAAATAAAAGAGAAAAACCTGTTTATGATGCTGCTATGAAAAAATTAGTCCAAACCCGCAAGGCATTGGCTGAGGCTGAAGCAGTTCATGCCTCTGCCTCAGATGATGTTGTTAGCAAAGAAAAAGACAAGAGATGGCTTAAGTTTTAGTTAGTACTTCAGTTCACGTTTTGTTGTTGAACAGTGTAATGCCTTCACTATATCCTTATGCAGATGATTTGAAAAAAAGAAAAAGAAAGAAATCTCACAGGTCTAAGCAACTCTACTAAGATACTAGTAGATTGCTATGTAGTATGTAGCCTTGTACATGCTCTGTCACTGTTTTACTAAAAGTGGACGATGCCTGTATTTTTTCTCCCTTCTTTCACCTGAGTGGCCAGCGATACACGGTTACACCGTTCTTTAAGCCGTAAGTTTGCTCGCTTGGTTTACTGTATGTTTGGGCGATTGTTTGCCAAATGTGATTTTGGATGAAATTGGCTTTGCACTTATTTGGTTCCGCGTCCAAGTTGTAAATCTCGTATCTCAATTTCACTTACACTGAAATTATGGGTGCCAGGATTGCCCGCAGTAGACATTACATAGGGCTTTTCATGTGGTTTGTCGCAGTTTGCAATCTTAACCGTTGATTTGAGATTGGACGATTTCAATTACACGGTAAAAGAAATTCTAGTGGAACAAATCAAGTCTAATTTAAACAATATATATTGTTTATTATTTTGACTCTTGAGTAACTCACAAATTTGCCTTGCAGTTTTTTTAATCTTTTATTTCTCCTATGCAAAATATAGAACAAATCAAATCGGATGTTTACATCACTTGAGGTGCTAGCTCAAAGAGATATGTCTTGATCACGAACTTCAAGAACTTCATTTTCTTGTAGTATTTTTTCCAGAGTTAGATATCGTTAGTGACTTTGGTGGTGTACTACTGCCATGCATACTAATATGGTCAGCGGAATGATGCTTGCAAATTAAAGATGAAGCAGTTGGGCGATTACAAACTGATTTATATAATTAATTTATCATAATATATATTGTTATTTTATTGAATTCGATGTTGTTTAATGATTAATGTATATTGAGGCGGGCATGCATATTTATTCTCTCATCATTTTTCTGGTGTCGGAGGCCGGAATTATGCTTAGTATTTGGATCATGTGTTGCCGATATTTTTGTCATCTTGACAACACATGATTCAGATACTAAGCCTGACATAGTAAGATATTCTGTAGTATTTTGTAGTGTTTTGTAATATTTTATAGGCTAAATTATCTTTTTGTCTCTTAACTATTTAATTAGTATCGGTTTGGTCCCCTAACTAAAATTTGATTTATTTTGGTCCATTAACTTCTCTCGATTATATATTTTGGTCCTTTCCGTTAGTTTTAATTCAAAAACGTTCGGTTTTCTTCATTTTCTTCTGGATTTTTTCTGGGATTCTTGTTGAATGTTGATGGAGATGATATGAAGATGAAAAAGAGGAGAAAAAGATGAAGAAAACTTAACGTTTTTGAATTAAAATTAACGGAAATGACCAAAATGTGTAACGGAGAGAAGTCAAGGGACCAAAATAAATCAAATTTTAGTTAGGGGATCAAACCGATACTATCTAAATAGTTAAGAGACCAAAAATGCAATTTAGCCTATTTTATACTATTTGGTCTCAAATGTTTTGAACAAATTATCTATTTGATTAATATAATTTTGTTCTCATACTATATCTTCTTAAGTTTTTTTTGTTCTTGTTGTCATGAACTTATATCTAATTAGCCTGTCAAGTATTATGTTCATGTGACTTGCAAACTGAATCCTCAATTTTTCACATGTTTAGATTCTATAATTCGAATGTGTATTTTACCTTTTTTATACGTCCGAATCATAGAATCTAGAGGCATATAAAAACTCAAAACCTAAAAATAACAAACGTGATGGAAAAATTATTTTACACATCGATCCAAACGGTAGAATCTAGACTTACACGAAAATTACACTTTCAAAATTATAGCATCCAAATGTGTGGAATACATTAATCACCGATGAATTCACTGATCATGGTCAATATATAAAGGCCAAGCACCCGATAAGGAGTGTGTGCAGAAGCTCAAATGTCTCATTTCTTCTTAGTTTCTCTTGTTGCTCTCTTTTTCTTATGCTTTTTGGAGAAGACATTTGCCAATGAAACAACATGGGAGGAAAGATACCATCTTGTTAGCATCAGCTCTCTTTTACCATCATCTTCTTGCAGCTCCACAAAAGGTCAACTCATAATCATATGCATATTTCCTCTAAATGATATCTACTTTTTACATATTCATTGTTAATCTCTACCAAATAAATTGAGCGATAGATTTGCTATAAAATAGATACATACACCTTAATTAGAAAGTTGCTCCTAATTAACTTATTTATAGTTAATCTTGTGATATTTATAGTTAATATTGTGTCCATCACTCTCAAATGATGATTATTTTTTACTTTGCATTATTGATAATAAGAATCAACCAATAACTAGTGACGTTAATTTGATAAAATTGTTATCCTCTTCCCTTTATTATAACTTCCATGATAATTTTAAGGAGACAGAAGGAGTATTAGTCACCACATGTATCCAAGTAATAATAGAAAACAATTATTCGTGGGTATAAATAATCCAACCAACTCGAGATAAGATTTTGTCTTTTAAGTCTTTGAGAAACATGCTTCTAATGTCTCATGACTTTTTGGTGAAGTCATTCTCCTCCTCATATGTTTTTAGTGAAACCCCTGGTATGTTTGTAACATTTTATGGGTCTTAGGTCAATTTTGAGAAAAAGGACCTCCTTATATAATAGATCGTAATTTGATTTATAAACGGTAAATGAGATATGCATTAATCATAATGGTCGCCATAATATGAAGTTTTAAAATCTCAACTATGTTGACACTCCAAAACATCATGTGTCAAATGCATCTCGTCCTATATATTATTATTAATAAAAAATAGTAACAAAACAAAAAAAATTGGGCGGGTCGAACCAAACCAATAAAACTAAGAAAAATGATAGTAGGCATACCAAACTTTATATAAGTTTCATTATCAGATTTGATAGTTCAATTGATTTACTATCTCTACAATTTCCCAAAGAGCTTCATAATCATTCGTCATCACTAGCCGCCCCATCTTTGGCCTATGCCTAAGGCCGGCCTTGACTATACAACTATTATATGATAAAACTTATGTTAGATAGAAGACTCTAACTTGAACTATGTTAAAAAATTGAATTATATTAACAAAATTAGAGTCATACTCTATTCAGTTACTATTATAAACAAAAAAAAGATTTTCGTGATGATTTAGAAATTGAGTAAAGTGCAATGATCACCTTACTATCTTCCCAGATTTTCCTCTACACTTTTGTCGTCTTTTTCATCACGTTGTTCCATCATACAACGTGTACCCGTAGTCTGACTTTTAGCTATAGTCAGATGTCTAATTTTTTAGATTTCATATAAAATATGTTTATTTGTGCTTATAACAGTGACTAAAAATTCCCTAAAAAAAATAAAATAGTGACCAAAATTGAAAACAATTTATTGTTTAAAATAGTGATAGGGGAAGTAATGGTTAAGCAACAATAAGTTGACACGATAGACCCTCGTGAGCTTAACTCAGTTGATAATGATAATACATAATATATGTAGGGGACGAAGTTCAAATCCTAAACACTCAATTTATTCATCTTAAATGTGAATTTCTGACCGATAGACAACTTAACAACAAAAATTTGACACCACTGCACATTGTTGATTTCTCATTTCAGGTCCAAAAAGAAAAGCATCATTAGATGTAGTACACAAGCATGGACCATGTTCCCAACAATATTACAATGGCAAATCAAATATTCTTCCAACACACAGTGATATTCTAAGTCTTGATAAAGAAAGGGTGAACTATATTCACTCCAAGCTATCTTCAGATAACCTACCTGCTATTTATGGTAACCGTATTGGAACAGCGAACTATGTTGTTGTTGCAGGGCTTGGTACTCCTAAAAGGAACTTGTCTCTTGTTTTTGATACTGGTAGTGATCTCACTTGGACTCAATGTCAACCTTGTGTTGGTTCTTGTTACAAGCAACAAGATGAAATTTTTGATCCATCAAAGTCTACTTCTTATTGCAATATTTCTTGTACTTCTTCAGATTGCACTCAACTCTCTTCATCCACAGGTATATAAATTATATATTTATTATGGTCACCAAATCACTTTGCATATTTGGTAACATTTTTATAATAAATATTATTTTTGTATTTTAAAATCGACTTAAGTAAGAGTTTTTATAATATCATTTCTTTATAATTATCAAATCATTAATTATATTGTATTGAATTATAACTCATACAATGAGTTCTAATTTGTTGACGATGTAAAACTTTTAATACAAATTGTACTTCAAAATTAAACTTTTTCAAAGTTCAATCAAGGAATTGTATATTATCTTGAAAACAATTAATGTAAGATTTTTATATTAAGATAGAGACCGTTTACAAACTTCAATTACTTCCGAATTTCCTGAAAACAAAATTTATTTACTTGTTTTCTTACATTATTATATGTATAAAAATCTATATCATTTCAACAAAACAAAAAATTCATTTTATTCTATAGGAATGGATCCTCCAAAATGTTCTGCATTAACAAAAGCATATAAATATGGCATGGTTTATGGTGACCAATCCTTCTCCGAAGGATACTTCAGCTCTGAACGACTAACCATAACACCAACGGACGCCATTGATGGTTTCTTTTTCGATTGTGGGCAAAACAACCAAGGCCTGTCCGGCATGTCTGCCGGCATATTATATTAGGCCTTGGTCGTCATATGTATATTATCTTAAAAGCCAATAAAACAATATTTTTATATTAAGATAGAAAGACCGGTTAAAAACTTCAATTACTTGCGAACTTTCTTAAAACAATATATATTTATTTTGTAGGGGAATATTTATTTACTTGTTTTGTTACATGATTAATTTTTTTTACAAGTTTCTTTTTTCCTTTTAACAAGTATTTTTTTACAAGTTGTTTTGTTACATTATTTATTTATTTATTTTTTACCGGAAGTTATTTTGAAATTCACACACAAGTGGATCGACTGAAAGTTATTTTGCTACATTATTATTATGTATGGGAATCAATATCATTTAAAACAACTATTTATTTTTATATAGGAATGGATCCTCCAGGATGTTCTACGTTAACAAAAGCATGTGAATATGGCATGAATTATGGTGACCAATCCTTCACCGCAGGATACTTCAGCCGTGAACGACTAACGATAACACCAACGGACGCCATTGATGGTTTCTTTTTCGGTTGTGGGCAAAACAACCAAGGCCTGTTCGGCATGACTGCCGGCATATTAGGCCTCGGTCGTCATCCAATCTCTTTCGTCCAACAAACCTCTAAAAAATACAACAAAATTTTCTCTTATTGTCTTCCTTCCACTTCCAGCGCTATTGGCCACCTCACATTTGGAGCTATCCATAATAACAAGGTGGCCAATAACGCCGTTAAATACACTCCCTTATCCACAATCTCACGTAGTAATTCCTTCTACGGTCTTGACATCGTCGGAATCAGTGTCGCCAAAACCAAGCTTTCAATATCATCCTCTATTTTCTCCTCCGGTGGCGCCATCATTGACTCTGGCACCGTCTTTACACGGCTGCCACCGTCAGCCTATGCTAGCCTTCGTCATGCTTTCCAGATAGAAATGGCGAAGTATCCAGCTGCTTCAGGGTTCTCAAATTTAGATACATGCTATGATCTTAGAGGGAGGAATAATGTTGTTATTCCGAAGATTAGTTTTGTCTTTGGTGGTGGTGTCATAGTGGAGCTTGGTGCACATGGGGTACTTTTTACTGTGAGTTCGAGTCAAGTTTGTTTGGCATTTGCGCCAAATGGAGATGATAGTGATATTACTATCTTTGGGAATGTGCAACAAAAAACACTAGAGGTTGTTTATGATGTTGGTGGTGGTAAGATTGGGTTTCGTTCAAATGGTTGCAAATGAACTTAGTTTTGATCGATGAATCATTCTTATTTGAATCACATAATATCCAAGAAATCAAACAACGTGGAAAGTACATTAAAATTATTGTATTTTGATTTGTTGTGGTTATAATTGAACTATTGATGACATTAAGATGTGCCGTTGCTGATAATTGTTCATGGATGTGTAATTTAAAATAAATTTAAGCTTGTTTTTGTCATTAATTAATTTAAGGTTGTTGAATAAAACAAAAAGTTCTTGTTTTGGATTTTTTTTTTATATGTAGTTTCGTCGTGATGATTTTTTTAATGAACTCGATGATTAGTTAATTGATTCAAAGGGTTGTGTCGTAAAAAATATGATATTGCGTGACGTTACATACTCTATTTAGGTTTCTTCCTTTTGGTTGAAATCTGATTATGTTATGAATAATGTAATCAATCACACAATTACTATTGAACTATGTAGCACGTGTATGTAGTGTGTGTATCCGTATATCTTTTATGATACGGATATGTAAAATATCTTATTAGTATCTGTGTATCCGTCAAATATCCTATCCTATAAATATTCGATAAAATACTTTTTAAAAATTGAAAAAATAATTCCAATACTTTACAGATATGTATATGCGAGTATATGTGAAGTATCAGTCTAATACAATGACTTCATGCTTAGAGTAATTAGATATCAACCCAACATTTCAACATGCGTGAAAGGTATGGGCCCTAATTATCCTCATATATTGATAATAGCATGGGAAATATGAGAGATCTCATGGTAAAAATCTTTGAATCATATTAGGCCACTCAGAAAGTAAGAATCTGTCAAGGTGGTTCATTGACAAGTGATGACAAGTTATCTTATGTTATTTTAAGCATATTTTTTCAGTCACTTTATTCAGGTTTTGATCCAATTTAGACGAGTTTTAGAGCAATTGTTAGAAAATTAAATCAAGTATAAACTAGAAGATGTTGGAAGCATCTAGAACATATTGGTCACTAAGAAATGATGTTAGTGGAGCACCGCCTATGTTTAGTATTACTACACTTATTACTTAGCTGTTAAGATGGTAGTAGAAATATCTAGAGTTAAACCGCCCATGTAGTACAAGTTCCAGAACCGCCTATATAGAATAATCTATCACCATCCTTATATTTACTTAGCTAGAAAAGTCTAGTAATCGCCCTTTAGTTTAGAAGCCTATAAAAAGCCATGCTTGTACCATTGTGATGTATCAAGTTTTCGGAAATAAAAATAGTGTGTTCAAACAAATTCTCTCCATTGTTTTGTTAGTTATTACTTTGTGAGTTTGTGTGTGTTTTATGTCCCACTGATATCAAATTGGTATCAGAGCAGGTTAGGTCCTGCAAAGTGTCAGTGTCAAAAAAAAAAAATAGTTTGAGTGTGTGAGGAACAAAATAGTTCTCATTGTGTCAAAGTCAGTGTCAAAAATAGTCTGAGTGTGTGAGGAACAAAAGAGTTCTCATTGTGTCGAAATTATTGTAAGCATATTCTGAGAGAGATATGTCGAACAATAATTTCAATATCGTTTGGTCCGGTCCCAAATTGAATTATGAATTAGATTTCAGTTATTGGGAATTTATGATGATAATACATCTTAAAGCTCACAACATCTGGAGCTATGTGGAGTCTGGTTTGCAACAAGGAGCTGATGAACTTGCTCGTAGAAGGGACCAGCTGACACTATCTCAAATTCTTCAAGGAATAGATTACTCAATTTTTGGCAAAATAGCAAATGCGAAGACTTCGAAAGAGGCGTGGGACATATTGAAGCTGCCACATAAAGGAGTGGAGAAAGCTCAGAAATCAAACCTGCAGTCTTTGCGTAGAGAGTACGAAAGGTATGAAATGTCTAGTTCTGAAACAGTGGATCAATATTTTACCCGTGTTATAAATCTTGTCAACAAGATGAGGGTGTATGGAGAAGATATTCCAGATAGCAAGGTGGTGGAGAAAATTCTACGCACCATGCTGATGAAGTATGATCATGTGGTGACTACGATATTGGAGTCCCACGATACCGACACCTTGTCAGTAGTAGAGTTGCAGGGAAGCATTGAAAGCCATGTCAACCGAATTTTGGAGAAGACCGAAAAAGTAAAGGAGGAAGCCTTGAAAAGCTAGGTGAACCTCAACAACGTTGCTAAATCCAGCCAGATGGGTGAAGCTAGAGCTCATGAAAATTTCAACAATGGAGGAAGAGGAAATTTCAGAGGAAGAGGTCGAGGAACCTTTAGAGGAAGAGGACGTGGCAACTTCAACCAGTGGAGAGACAACAATTACAACAATTTCAATCCATACCATCAAGGAAGAGGTGGAAACAATTTTGGCTCCAACAACCGTGGCAGAGGAAGAGGTTATTACAACCAAGAGAGGACAAATTATGGTTGCTATAATTGTGGAAAGCATGGGCACAAAGCAGCTGATTGCAGATACAAACATCAGGCAAACGTGGCAGAGAATTAATATCAACACTTTGGTGAGTCTTCTCAAAATCAACATAGTTTATTTTAGGCAAGCAATACACTTTCAGAAGAAGAAAACATATGGTATTTGGACACTGGGTGTAGTAATCATATGTGTGGGAAAAAGGAATTATTTTCTTCTCTGAACGAAACGGTAAAATCTACCGTGAAGTTTGGAAATAATTCAAATATTCCAATTGAGGGGAAATGCCAAATTGCTATCAGATTGAAAGATGGATCGCAGAATTTTATTAATGATGTTTTCTATGCTCCTAGTCTTCATCACAATCTCTTGCGCATGGGACAACTGTCAGAGAAAGGTTACAACATGCATATTCACAAAGGCTATTGCACGTTGATTGATAGAAATGGGAGATTCATCACAAAGGTAAAAATGTCTCCTAACCGCCTATTCCCTTTAAGAATTCAACACAATCAATTTCCTTGCTTGAGTTCAATAATTCCAAATGATGATTGGTTGTGGCATATGAGATTCAGTCACTTTCATTTTTCTGGCTTGAATTATTTGTCACGAAAAGAATATGTTTCTGGTTTGCCTGTTGTGAACATTCCAAGTGGTGTATGCGAGACATGCCAAATTGGAAAGAAGCATAGAGAATCATTTCCATCCGGAAAGTCTTGGAGAGCGAAGAAACTTCTGGAGATCGTTCATTCTGATTTGTGCTCGGTTGAAATACCAACACCTGGTGGCTGCAGGTATTTTATTACTTTTATTGATGATTTTAGCAAAAAGGCGTGGGTGTATTTTTTGAAGCAGAAATCAGAAGCTATTGATGCTTTCAAGACCTTCAAAGCGTTTGTAGAAAAACAAAGTGGTTGTCTAATCAAAGCACTCAGAACAAACAGAGGCCAAGAATACCTCGTCGGCACAAATTCCTTTGAGCATCATGGAATCCAACATCAGTTGACCACCAGATATACTCCTCAACAGAATGGAGTAGCTGAGAGAAAGAACAGAACATTCATGGATATGGTGAGATGCATGCTGAAAGCCAAACGAATGCCAAAGGAATTTTGGGCAGAAGCAGTTGCTACTGCAGTTTATATTTTGAACAGATGTCCAACAAAAAGTGTTCAAGATAAGACTCCCGAAGAAGCATGGAGTGGAATGAGGCCCTCAATCAGGCACCTCAGAGTTTTTGGATGTATTGCCTATGTTCATGTACCAGATCAAATCAGGAAGAATTTAGATGGTAAAGGCGAGAGATATATCTTTCTTGGATACAGTCCAAATTCAAAGGCCTACAAGCTTTACAATCCAGATACCAAGAAGATGATTATCAGTAGAGATGTGACTTTTGATGAAGGAGGAATGTGGAATTGGTCATCAAAGTCACAAACAAAGCCGATAGTAACTCCAAATGATTATGAAGAGGTTGAGAATGTAGATACAACACCTGATGAGCCTGAAACATCGAATAGAGAACAAAGGAATCGAAGATTACTAGCTCGACTGCAAGATTATGTTTTGGGTACCGATAATGACCCATCTAATGAAGAGATTATCAATTTTGCTTTATTTGCAGATTGTGAGCAGTTACTTTTGAAGAAGCCTCAGGTGATGAAAAATGGATAAAAGCTATGGATGAAGAAATCAATGCAATTGAAAAGAATAAAACATGGGAGCTGACTGAATTAACAACAGACAAGAAGCCAATAGGAGTGAAGTGGGTGTACAAGACAAAGTACAAACCCAGTGGTGAGATTGATCGCTATAAAGCGAGGTTGGTGGCTAAAGGCTACAAACAAAATCCAGGTATTGATTATTTTGAGGTATTTGCACCTGTTGCTAGATTAGATACAATTCGCATGCTTATTTCACTCTCGGCTCAAAATAATTGGAAAATTCATCAAATGGATGTTAAGTCTCCATTTCTTAATGGTACTTTGGATGAAGAAGTGTATGTTGAGCAGCCTGCAGGATATGTAGTTAGAGGAAAGGATGATAAAGTTTATAGATTGAAGAAAGCATTGTATGGCTTGAAGCAGGCACCAAGAGCATGGTACAAAAAGATTGATTCTTATTTCATTCAGAATGGCTTTCAGAGATGTATGTTTGAGCACACACTCTATGTCAAATTCATTGATCCTGGAGATATTCTTATTGTGTGCCTTTATGTCGATGATTTGATATTCACCGGCAATAATTCAAAGATGATTGCAGAATTCAGGGAGGCTTCGATAAGATGTTTTGAAATGACAAACTTGGGCCTAATGTCTTATTTTCTCGGCATTGAGGTCGTTCAACAGAAAGGTGGAATCTTTATCTCTCAGAAGAAGTATGCAAGTGATATTTTGAAGAAATTCAAGATGGAGCATTCAAAGCCAATTTCCACGCCGGTTGAAGAAAAACTGAAGCTGACAAGAGAAAGCGATGGTAAAAGTGTAAACTCAACTCATTATAAAAGTTTAATCGGAAGTATAAGATATTTGACTGCAACAAGGCCAGATATAGTATATGGAATTGGTTTACTTAGCAGATACATGGAGGAGCCCCGTGTTAGTCACTTGCAAGGAGTCAAAAGAATTCTTCGTTATATCAAAGGTACTCTGACTGAAGGAATTTTTTTATGGTAATAATAGTGATGTGAAGCTTGTTGGATATACAGATAGTGATTGGGCAGGAGATACATAAACAAGAAAAAGTACATCACGGTACGTGTTTCATCTGAGAACCGGTGCAATCTCATGGTCTTCGAAGAAACAACCAGTTGTCGCTCTTTCCACAACTGAAGCAGAATATATAGCAGCAACCAGTTGTGCTACTCAAACAGTGTGGCTGAGAAGAATTTTTGAAGTGATGCATCAGAAGCAGAACAGTCCTACAGAGATATACTGTGATAACAAGTCAGCAATTGCACTAAGCAAAAATCCAGTGTTTCATGGACGGTCCAATCATATTGATATCCGGTTTCACAAGATACGAGAGTTAATTGATGAGAAAGAGGTGGTGATCGAGTACTGTCCTACTGAAGAGAAAATTGCAGACATTTTTACAAAGCCATTGAAGATCGAGTCATTTTACAAACTGAAGAAAATGCTTGGAATGATGTAAGCTTGATTTAAGGGAGGGAATGTTAGAAAATTAAATCAAGTATAAACTAGAAGATGTTAGAAGCATCTAGAACATATTGGTCACTAAGAAATGATGTTAGTGGAGCACCGCCTATGTTTAGTATTACTACACTTATTACTTAGCTGTTAAGATGGTAGTAGAAATATCTAGAGTTAAACCGCCCCTGTAGTACAAGTTCCAGAACCGCCTATATAGAATAATCTAGCACCATCCTTATATTTACTTAGCTAGAAAAATCTAGTAACCGCCCATTAGTTTAGAAGCCTATAAAAATCCATGCTTGTACCATTGTGATGTATCAAGTTTTCGGAAATAAAAATAGTGTGTTCAAACAAATTCTCTCCATTGTTTTTTTAGTTATTACTTTGTGAGTTTGTGTGTGTTTTATGTCCCACTAATATCAGCAATTGTCTACGATTTTCAGTACATTTTGTAGTGTTTTCATTTTGAGTCATGTATTTCTAGTTTTCCTGAAACCAATCACTTCTTAGGTGTTTTTGATGTAATTCACAAGAAAATCATGCAAATTGACAAAGCAAAGCATCTCAAAAAAATTTCAGAAGACCATGAATGAAGATTCAAAAAGCCTATGAAGACATTACAAGAAAGGGAAATTATATTCCAACTCCTAAGACAAGTTCTAAGAAAGAAACTACTAAAAAAAAACAAAGATACATGCAAGGATATACAAGAAGAAGCTCTGGAAGTGCTATCTACACCCCTGGGGGTGCGCCAACGTAGTGCAAAATTACACCGTTGAAGGCGCATGTGCGAGGTACGCCACCCAACGTGTGGGGCACGTATGTGTCTATGTGATATATAATATATTTTTGTTGTTTTCTGGCCGCATATTTGGTTAAAGAGGTTCAAGAGGAAGGCAATCGTTAGGAGCCTAAAGGGAGTAATCTTTCTCTTAAACTTAGTCACCAATGTATGTTTTATTTCTTTTGTAGTTTGTCTTTAGTTACCATGAGTGGTTAAACCTTAATTAGGTAGAGTTCTAAGATGAACTTGTATTTTATTTTGTTGGATTAATTTTAATTAAGTCTTTTGTTCAACTATTTTATGAGTCATGTTTAATTTTATTATGCAAAAGTGTTAATGTTTTCACCAGACATAGGGAGGTGCCATACCTAGGAAGGTGTTTGAACTTAGAAATAAGACGAAACCCTATTCCAGACGTTGCATAGTAACTTTACCCTTTTCTCCTTGGTAACGTAGACGACATATGACTGTCCTTTTGTATAAATACTAAGGTAAGATAGAATATGTTGATGTACTTTCAAGATTCATAGTTAACTAGAGCCTTTAGATGAGAATTTAGGAATTCTTCTTCTTCTTCTTTGTTTCAATTACCTCTTAGATAGTAAGACCCCACACTGTAAACTAGTGAATGTGTGCATAGCCTCTTTAGGATTGACGACCCTGAGACCACAAAGTGCCTTAACCCATGTGTGAATCTGGTCCAACGCAATAGGCGGAGAGGCGTAATCACCCCACAAACTCATCACTTAAATGAGAACCATTTAACCAATCTCGAAATAACTGACTGTTACTTTGATCCAGCATATAAATAGAGGTGATTCGAATAATCCTAACCACCTCTAACATTATGCAATCAAAATCAGAATAATACTTCACTACTTCTCTGTGCAATCAAACTTAACTTGCAAAAACTCCCCTGATTTACAACTTGTATTTATTGTTTTTATTTTATTTTTAAGTAACGTTAATTGCATAGTTGAAATGACAATCTCATTGGATACAATACTCACTTATCACTCTATTACTTGATAATTATTTGGTACACTTGTTGAAACTATCCATCAACAAGCAATCTCCCAGATACTAGGTAAACTGCCGATGATACAAAGGCAAATAAAAAAGAACATTATTATTAATGAACTGGTTAAGATGAGAACAATCTTCATGACATTAATAACTTCAGCCAAACGTGACCAGAATTATTGTTTGCAACTAGAATAACAAGGAGTGTAGACATTAGAAACAAAAAAAATGCAACCACTTTTAACAAACCGTCCATTAGTAATTATGGCATTCTCTAAATTTCTAGTATTCCATATAAGGCCTATAAAAAAATACAATATTCGTATTCCCCCAAAAATAAGCATAAAAAACTCATCAATAGTTGCTAACTTTGTCTCCTGAATAAATAAAATCCAAGGACGAAACTTAACTAATATCAAGACATCTTTCCTTTTCTCCCAACCTCCGAAACCAGGAACATTATAAGTGATAAATTTCATTGGAAACTCCAAACACCCAAAAGAAAAAAACACACAAATTAACATCCATCCGTACCTACAAGAGTTAAAACCTTCGACCCGTCACCCTTCATTACACAACCACCTCCACCATTCCCCGATTTTTATTTACCACCCGCACGTGAAAGAACACTAAGAAGTTTTGTTGATTGTAACCCAATAGATTTACCAATATGCAAAATATTCTAAACCTCCCACTCTGATTTATCATGCAGAGTTAACCAATTCTTCCAATCATTATCTATTGTCAAAGAATAATTTGCAACCACTAAGGATTGAACGTTGTTGACTTTGATCAAAGAACGAGATTTATAACCACAAGGCTTTTTCATTTTGTAGTGCTTGAGTAACATGAGCAAGGCCTGATGATCCTAGAGTGACATTCTTACATTATGACGTAAACTCATAAGTGATGGGTCGTAGCGAGATTACCTTTCTTAGCTTACGCCCCATTATCTATAGTGATTAAATCATTGTTAACAGTGTTGTGTTTTTGATCCACTCAAAATTCCAAGGTCCTAAAATAGGTGAAAACACATAACATGGTTGAGATTGAAATGCTTGATTGTTTTGGGTTGAGCAATCAGGATAAGTTAAAACAGGTGAATTACCAACCAATGAAGAGCTAGAAAGAAACACATGAGTTGTGCAATGTCGCGGTTGGAGCCTTTAAAACAAATTCAAAATACGCTTAAACTTCAGGGTTTGGATCTTTACCAAGTGTTTTTTTCCCAATATTCTTTTAATTCTTGAACAAGTGTATCTATTAAAGGTTCATGAGTTGGTTAATTATTTGGATCAGAGTAGGATGAAGAAGCATCTAACTCGTCCTCTTAAAAGAACACATCAATAGGGAGCCCTCTCTCTAATTCTCTTACAAGTTTTATAAAACATGACTTTTCATTAATCAAGAATTCTTCCACAATATTTATAGATTCCAAGGACGCTATAGAAATAAGAATGCCAGCAAAATCCATCCTTTTAAGTTTTTTAGTACAAAGATAAACTTTCAGGAGCCTCCCAAACATCGAAGGGCATAAACTAAGAAATTGAATAGTCCATTCATGCAAAGGAACACCATAAAACCGCAACCATGTTCCTATTTCATATTTAATGTTCTCATTTTGGTGAGCATGGACGAAATTCCACAAAGAACAATTTAAAGAATGCATCAACGCCATTAATAACAGATAAAATGTCTTCTTTCCTGGAATAAAACTAGAATACATTATCACCACCCATGAAAATTATTCTGCCACTTTCAAAACCAACATCTATGATTTTTTTTTTTTTACTATAAAAACATGTTGACCATTCACAATTTTTGCAATTGCACCCTTACTTGCCCAAATAGTGTCTTCTTTATCTGAATAATATTTTTTGACCTCTTATAAATCTTTCTTCATACCCACAAAAACCCCCTCAATATTCCTCCCCTTGTCAACAATAATGTCAATATACAAAACATATTTGTAAACATTCAGGAACCCTTCCTTATGCGCTACACTAACATCCGTTTTTTTTTTAATTTTTTTTTTACCGTTAACAACTTCTAACTGTAATTTTTATCTTTCCTCCTGACTACAACAAGCGTTCAACTTCACCTTTTCTAGTTCTGCTTTTCTAAGGCTATCTAGTTCTGAATCCCCTGTCCCGTTCTCAAGAAGCTTACTTTTTTCGCCCTATCCCTCTTTAAAATTCCCCCCAAGTTCTTACGACTTCTACACCCTCCCCTTAGGCTCTTTACCAACATCACCAAACCTATCGTAACAAGCCACAATGGCTCATACCCTTAGATGACCAAAGAAGACATTATTAAAAGCTCATTTCAATTTTTCCACATCCCACACCTTACTAAAATGAACAAACCCAAAGACGTGAACTCTAGCATTTCTATTATGGGAAACATAAAGATCAGATAATATACCACAAACCTTAAATACTTTTCTTAGCTCAACAAATTACAAGTGTTTTGGAATGTTAGTGAGGTATAAAGTAGCCATTGTTAATGAACATGTTTTCCTTGTAGGAGGACTGTTGTTAGTGATAGCCGTAGTTGATGAATTTGGTTGCCTTAGTTCTTGTTCTTGATTGTGCAATAGAAATTGGAACTTGTTACGACGATCATGTGATTGCCCACGTGAAGGAGGGTGATGTTGTTGAACCTGGTAGCCACTGGAATAAGAGCTGTAATGTGATTCATGTTGTCCATAAGAAGGATCATGATATCGTTGTGAAGAAGAACATGAACGACGATGCTCACCATAATGTTCACAAGAATAAGGACTAAGGTTCAGTTCACGATATTGTTATTCACGATTATAAAAAAGTGAATCTCAAGTCCTATAATTTTCATCGATGTGGTAAATGATGTCAAAGCCTGAAACACGATACCCTATTTTTCCAAAACTTGAAGCGCGAAAGCGTATTATGCCAAAACCTAAGGACCCTTGTATGCAATCACAATTATCTTGAAACCTTGGCTTGCAAACCTCAAATTTGTCATATCATGAACACTCTTGCCGATATTTACCCCTTGATATGTTATATCCTCGATCACCTGGTCGGATTGCTTTCCGACCAGTGGCGGATCTTGGTAGAGACCCGTGGGTGCCATACCAGTGGAAAGGTAGACTTAAAATATCCCAATGGTCGCGAGTTCAACACTCACACCATCTTCTTTGTGCTTATTACTCTTGTATTTGTACATATTTTATTAAAAAAAAATCATGTTTGTGGGGGAATCGAACCTGCACCCCCTTGTTGCTTTCATACAAATTTAACCACTAGGCCAAGTAATGATTTATGCTACTTTTTAAAACCGTTTGATATATATTTCATAGTGGTTTGGCACCCCCAACAAATTTTCTCAAGATCCGCCACTGTTTCCGACGTCTTGAACTCACCGCAATCCACTCCACTCTCCCCCTTCACCGCATATGGTGTCAACTTGACAGGAACCCTTCCCCTCCCAAAATTCGTCACCTTCGACAAAAAGGATCTTCAGTGCGGTGGCCATAGGTTAGACCTAGGGCCCTGCCTCTCTCTCTAGCTCTCATTTTCTATTATTACTTACTTAGGAAGAATGCATATTTTAATCAATTTTTTAGACTATGGGCCATACTCATTATTCTTACGAGACAATGAAGAAAAAGAAAAATTAAATAATTGAAAAAATAAAAAAAATTGTATTCAAAAGATAATTTTTGATGCTTTTAGAATGTTGATTACACATGTACCAGAAAAAAAAAATGTTGATTACACACTGTAATATATTTTATTATATTTAATGTTTAGGAGACAATAGTTAACATTTCTCTTATATTTATTGTCACTTTGTCTTTATTATAAAAATAGTTGATTTTTTAAATTCGTTGAATAATTGACGTATTTAGTTTATATTATAAACTAAATATATCAATTATTAAATAATTAAAAAATAAAATATTGTTTATAATAAGGATTAAAGACCGGAGGGATTACATGACTCCTCTGTGAGCGGTGATGGTGGAAATCAGACAGAACCTTTCCATGTCTTGCAAGACACGCAACCATGAAATGACCTATGAACATCCAAGTTCAATTCAACTAGACAGCTATAATCCGATGTTAACAAAGAATCTGAGTATGGCCCTACAAAGAATATTTTATATGAGGTTATGAACTTAATTACATAATTTTTGTTACTAGGCATTAGTATAATAAATTTAACAGGTTACATAACATTTTTATCAATTTGTTCAATTTTCAGGTGGTTATGTTCCGCAAATGTTATTTTTATATTTGATTTAGTTTTGTTGCATTTGGGTCCTTTGGAATGAAAGGAACCATAGACTCTTTGCAAATAAAGCCAACTCGACCGTGCAACTCTTGGAAAAGGTTAAAACTCTTTGGTGTTGAAAGCTAAAAATGTGTGCTTTCCTTTTGGTTACCATATGTTGTAGCAGCATCCCCTTATTTGTTTGAGGATTGTGTGATGTTTTAGTGTTACTTATAACTCTGTTTCTAAGGATTGATTAAAATTGTTTTATTGTTAATATATATCTCATTTTGGCTTGTTAATTTTTTTTAACTAGTATACTGTTAATATAATTATTTGTAATATTAATTAATGAATATAATAACATATAAGTTGTCATATTCATTCATTGTCACTATATTTTTAGATGTATATGCAATTTTTTTTTACTCAATATAATAATTAAATGAAGAGTGAGACGAATTCACGTTTAAATTAAAGAGAAGCAAGTTCTAGCTAATATACATGATGGATGATGTGTAGACAAGTGGTCACGGTGGTAGATACATAATTTCTTCAAAAAGAAAATTCTTAAAAAAGAAATTGTGGGAATTTCTTTAAATATTTAATTGATCGGAAATTTGATATTTGCATATAATTGGTCAGAAATTTTCATTTACCAAACTTAATAATAGTACTATACTTTTTATATATCAATGATTAAATACATATGAATAGAAGATAAGTGAGCAATAAGCTGCACCACTAAGTGTTTTCGGATGACAAAATCAATCATCGTAAAAGCAACATTCATGGATTTAGGAGACATGATATTGTTGTGCATGACCCTTTGAACTTTATATAAAAGGTCAACAATCTATGATGCTAGGAAGACAAAAATGTCAAAAGCAAAGGTACAAAAGCATGTTGATTATCAAAATACACTTTCTCATATTTGACCACTTTGCTCGAAGCAACTTGTAGGGCTGTCTGCCCTACCGTAAAAGCCGCGACCCCTAATCTCACAAGTGAGGAAACCCCGGTCAAGTCACACATGCATGTTTTCCTCCCATCCATCTGTACACCATAACATCTGTATGCATAAGTGTCGATCTTCTATCTAGCTAGCGGGTCAGTCATGAAGTTCACATACACTTCCTTCTTCACTAATATTCTCGCCCGCCTGAATATATAAGAAAAGACATCACTAACAAAGTCATATATATACTTTATAGTCAGAAAGTTCGCATAATCTCCAAAAGTATTCGGGCACACCTTTCAAATAGTGAGACATATATAATAAAGTTAGCTCCTTAAAGCTAGGAAGCTCCTTAGTATGAATAATGAGACATATTCTCGTCTTTTGATTCTTATCGTGTATAATACCTGTATTTTGATTTTCGGAATAACACATTTGTATTTTTTCTCCATAAAAACAATAAGTTCTCAAGACATTAGAAAATCCTGTGTGCATAAATGTGAACCAGAACTTTGTAAGTTCAACTGGCTCTAGTTGTTCATGAAATAATAATCAAGTAAAAGGACTAATAATTGGGAATTCACGTTGCATTGATAGCAGCATTATTGTCTTGGATGATATGATGCTCTACAAACACTATAATTTAGAAAGGAAAACAATAGAATTATATAATTTAGAAAGGCAACGAAATTATTTAAAGCACGACATATATGTCACATTCTCCTTGATAGTAACTACTAACCCTTGCTCAAAAAAAAAAAAAACTACTAACCCATCATTACATGCAGAATATTTAGTAATGCCGTCCTTGTATTACCATAATTAGGATTAAATATATCATGTGGGATGTTGCATTAGTTCATTTATCATTTTGTTCAATATATGTTCATATTTATGAATTATGACAACAACATAAGGTATTTTATAAAAATATGTTGTAATTACTAATTAGTGTATCAACAAATGAAAAAAATTGAAGTTTGAATTGAACACGGTTCTTTTTTTTATAGTGATTTGTAAGGAGATACAGTCTTACCGACATGCAATGGTTTTAATTCTAATTTGCACAAGTGACAAATATGTTGCCCCATGCACTTTGTCCCAACCTTAGATAAATTGGACACACGAATAAAATTGCAGCATTTTATTTTCAGCAATGTTAACTCTATCATAATTTAGCTTGAGTCTGATATTTTTTTGTCCAGGGGTTGTGGACAATTACTCCAGTGTGAAACCAAAGAATAAAGAAGACATATTATCACACTACTTAATTATTTCAATATTTAGCTTGTTAAGAACATGAAGCCATTGAATTTTCATGTAAAGTAGAGTACAATAATTCTTCTTTTTTATTTAACCAATTAAAATTCCATGCAATTTTGTCGTATCCAAATCAGGCAAATATATCACGCAACACAATTCAATGGTGTGCCGGTTCTAATAAGCAACAATAATTTGTTGTTTTCATCTCGTTTAAATTCCAATCAAAGCTTTTTATGAGCAGTGGAATGATTGCTAATTGGATACATTTCATATATTCGTTCGTACCAATTTCCTTTAAGATTGAGTCACAGTGGGAATGGGAACTAGGATGTTGAAATTTCAATGATGTTACTTCATGGCAAAAGAACATGGTAATGGACCCCTTAGAAATGACAAAGGTAACTATCATTAATCTCTTTAATTTGTTTCTAGGTTCGAATGTCTTTTTGTGTTCCAGCTTTCTTCCACCTATGAAAGTCTACTGCATGTGGTTTACAGCCAACCATGTCACAACACAATTTTAGATATAATCAAAAGGTTCTTAAAAAAAAGAAGATATAATCAAAAGGCTTAAATGATTTTTTAAGTAGTACGAGCAAAATAAAATGAAATACATTTATGAAACAAGTGGATATTTTTTAACATTTTTAATTTTACTAGTTTTTGAGAAATAAACTAAATTGTCATAGCAAAATATACAAGTATAGGCAATGTATTTCCTAAAAAAAAAGTATAGGCAATGTCTGTAAGTATGTAGTATTAAATATTAAAAATAAGTAACATCTGAATAAACTATCAATTTAGTCTCTAACCAAATATACTATCCAATTAGGCATGGCAATGGGGCGGGGTGGGGACGGGTTTTACATTCCCCATCCCCATACCCGATTCTCATATACTTACCCGTTACCCTACCCATACCCAACGGGGATGAGAAAATAAACCTCATCCCCATCCCCGACGGGTTCGGGTATCCCCGCCCCATCCCCGTCCCCGCATTCAATATAATTTTTTTAATAAAAATAGAAGTTTTTTTTGCATCCCCTAGATAAATGTTGTAATGCATTATTAAGCAATATGCTCACTTTAACATCTGTTAGACCGATTGATTTAGTTGCTCCTTTAAATATCAATGGTAGTTTTTATAACACGACAATTATCAAACAAATAACATCGCATATCAACATAAAAGTAATTTTTTGCATTTGGGACGGGTTTGGGTATGGGTTCGGGGTGGGTACCTATATACCCGTTACCCGTCCCATACCCGTATTTTGAAATCGGGGAAAACCCAAACCCATACCCAAACCCAGTCAAAACGGGGAAAACCCGTCAAATTGGGTTTGGTTCGGGTGGGTAACCACGGGTATGGGTTTTGTTGCCATGCCTATATCCAATTTACTTCTTTAACTATATAAATATAATAAGTAGTCCTTAAAATATATAAAATTCATCAATTAAGTCTTTGTTATTAAGATATTCATTAGAGACTAAATTGAAGAATTTACATAATTTTTTAGATTAAATTAACGAATTTAATATAGTTTATAGATTACTTATTCTATTTAGATAATCTAGAAGCTAAATTGAGGAGAGTGTGTTAGTTCAGAGACTAAGTATTTTCCTGGATTAGCTTTTAGAGGCTATTTTAGAGATTAAGTATTTTCCTAAATTAGCTTTTGGCGGCTTACCACCATGTCCAATGCACCTTCAATGTGAAAATTGTGAAGCCTCACTTAATAACTTCTATTGAATGTGAGTTTTTGACGCGGTTCCAAATGAATGCTAAATTGACCGTTAATTCAATAACATTTCATATTATTTGACAAATGAAGAGTGGTATTAAGGGATAAATGTTTAAAACAAAGTGGGGGCACTTGCACCCACATTAGGTTAGTCCCTATTTTAACCTATAACTTTTTTTTTTCTCTCGATTTTGAACCCTTATGTTTTTTTTCTTTCTAATTTAGTAACCCTTCCGAATTTCTTCCTCAAATTTACATTGATGTGATATCACTTATTGACTTTGTAACAAAATGTTATAGCCAACGTGAATTATCTTTAAAATCATAAAAGAAGAATAAAAAATAAGTCGATTCAGATTAGTTTGAAAGAAGAAAATCTAATCACCATCCTCATTCTACCTCACATACACCAAATTTATTTTTGTCTTTTTTATTTAAAAGAAAGGTCATATTTACCATGATAGTTTGCTTTACGTCAATAAAAAAATGTCACATCAATATAAATTAGAGGGAAAATGAGAGAGAGCGACAGTGAGGTTGAGAGAGAGGAACGACTGCATTTCCACCGCAACCGGGCTTACCGGTGTTCCATTTCGCCGTTTGAGAGAGTAGATAGGGGGGAAGGGGGCTATGCTGGGTGCCACTAAAGGGGGGGGGGGGGGGGGGGGTATGGGGATGATTGGCAGGAGGAGGAAAGTGCGGCAACAGGCGGATCGAAGACAGGATTGGCAGCTGGAGGAACAACGGTTCAGATAGTGAAATCATGATGGAAATTGCCGGTCTAGGGTTAGGGGTTCACATGAGGTTTTCGACGGAAGCGGTGCAGACTATTCTCATGATAGGGGTGCTGTTCGGTTCTATGAGGAATCTGATAGGGCTAGGGATTTCCGTGAGGCCAGGAGACGTGAAAGGGGCGATCAACGACGGGATTTAGGTTCATGTGCGGCTGCGGAGGGTAGGAAAGGTTATGCAGCTGTTCGTGGTGCACCTGCTCCGGCTGCGCAGGGAAGGAGCAATCGTGCTGCTGGCAGTGGTGTTCCTATAGTGTTTGATCGGGAGAACAAAACTGCAGTTGTCAAAGGTGCAGCTGATGTACGTGAACGGGAAATAGTCAATACTGGACCAGGAAACGCCACCCAAATTTGAAGGTATGTTACGTTTTATTTTACTAATTTACTGCCGTACTTATCGAATTTCTATTTACGGAAAGGTTTAGAGGTGTGTGGGATGTTAGAAGAAGTGGTGGTTCCGGCTAGGCGTAATGTGGATGGGGAAGTTTATGGCTTTGTGATATACTCGAATGTACGCGATGTCTGTAAACTTTTGAAAGTTGTAAATTCGGTCTGTTTTGGAAACTTCAATATCTTAGCTAAGGTTGCTAGGTGATGACATGCTGTCATTACGTAATTTTTATGTAAATATTATCACATTTTGGAGTTCACAAGGCGACTTAAGCAGCACGAAAAGCAAGAAAACTGAAGATAAAGGCAAGACAAAATCGTGGCACGTTTGGTCAAAAACGTGACACGATTTGACAAGGCATATTGCATTGTTTCGACATTGAGGAAAACATGTCACGATGGCTAAGACGTGACACGATTTGGTGAAACAATAATGTAGTTTCTTGTTACACAAGTGAAAATGTGTCACGATTTACTAAAAACGTGACACGATTTGGGGTGACGATCTGGAGAAGAGATAAAGTGCGATTTTGACAGGGTGACGATTTACTAAAGACTATTCAGAAAACAGGGTGACGATCTAGAGAAGAGATAAAGTGCGATTTTGATATCCGTTGACGGCTAGGAGGGCGATTTCTTCATCCTTTTATCAGTTCATGTATGTTTTAATTCCCATATTGATTATGCTATTTGTAAGCCTGATTATGAGTAGCTAAATCTCTTAGAGATTAGGTCTGAGATGATTTTATGTAACCCTAATTGAATCATGTTGCTGTGATGAAACCCTATTTATTGTGAATGACTATTTAGTTTTTATTCAATTCAATTGTGCTTAATTCTTTTATATCTTGATCACATATAAACTCGTGAGTATGAATGACTACTGACCCTAGCTTTCAACTTAGACCCATTGAATTGTTCTAATAAACATGGTTAGTCTAGGAATGGATTATCGTTTGTTAGTGATATTAGGTTAACGTGCTTAAACCTTCAAGGATTATTAGACCACCTAAGGAATTAGGGGCTGTAGTTTAAGAGGAGGGTCCTAACTCAAGGGATTGATTAGGGCTAATTTGTTAACTATCGTGGAACTAAAGAACAATTCACAGGAATAAAGTACAATAACCAATTAGGGGAACATAGATGATTCGAAAGACCTGATCTCATCTTTCTCTTATTTCTTAAACACTTTTTACTTTCTGTTAATTGATTTATGAAAATCAAACCAAATCAACCGTGAGAGTGGTTAGTGGCGCATGTTAAGGGTGGTGTCAAGGGTGATTGTAAAGGTGTTTGCAGCGACAACGCGGATAAGGTTATAGAGGGTGCGATGGTGGAAGCTACAGACAAAGTGGATTCAGTGGAGGGAGTTAGGGTAGGTGATGTTTTGGTTAGAGTTCAAAAGAAGAACCCCAAGCCTAAAGAGTTTGTTAGTGGGAAGAAAGGTAAGTCTTTCGAAGCGGAGGTTATATTTCAAACAAAAGGGGGCAGCCTTCAATCCAAAAATTGGTCTGCAAGTATAAGTCTCGAGAGGGGATGATGGCTTCTGTGGTTAACGGGGAGTCTATACCGGATGTTCAGAATAGAATTGCGGATGCGGGTTTTTCAGATATTGTGATAACGTCGGTGGGAGCGAATATAGTCTTGCTCCGAAGTTCTTCTAACGTTCTTTTTCACACTAGAATTAATGATGCTAAGGAATTTTTTGATCATTTTTTCACAAATTTAGTGCGGTGGGAAAAGGAAATTTTATCGTTCCAGAGGGGAGTATGGTTGAGGATCTATGGGGTTCCGATTCACGCGTGGAATGAAAGTTTTTTTAAATTGTGTAGTCTTGATTGTGGTCGGTTCCTTCGTACTAATGCTTGCTCGGTGGAGAAAGAAAGATTTGATTACGCTCGAGTTTTGGTAGCTACTTCTTCGTAGGAGATTATTAATTGTAGTGAGGAAATCTTGATCGACGGGGTATTGGTAACAGTGAAGATTTTTGAGGAGTGGGGTTTTAATATCGGTGAGGACGCGTGTCTTTTTGAAGAAGAGGATGAAGTCAAAGAAGAACCGCTTGAGCAGGAAGATGTGCAGGTGGATCATCGTATGGATGCTAATGCAAATATTTTGGTAGAGAAGTTAGTTAACGATTTGGTGGTTAGTAAGGGGTAGGTGAAACGTTGTGAAGACGTGGAGATTTTAGAAGGCTCTGATTCAGATTTTGATGTTTGTGAAGGCAGTCAACAATCTAAGCATAAAAATGGATGTGAAGATTTTAGGGGTAATTCGGATCAGCCGGTGCTTTCTGTGCCAGTGGTTCTCAACCGAATGAGTGTGCGTCGTCGAACAACGTTGTTGACGTCCAGGGTTGTGTTGTGAGTAGTGATACGCATCTGGTGGGTGAGCTAGTGGATGGTGATGGACTGGCGGTGGAGTAGCATGTTGGTAGTGATTCGGCGTCAAAGAGGACTCATAGAGAAACCAGGATGGTGTCTTGTCCGCCTCGGGCAAACCGTTCAGTTCTATCTGGGCCTTGGAGCTTGGAATGGTTGTGTGATCAACATCATAGCGAAGCAGGGGTCGTCTCTTCTTCTCGGAGATGTTTTAGAAGTGGGGCAAGACTAAAAGGAAGGGCCACTCAGGTAGATGTCTCGTCCAAGAATCGGAAGAAAGTTAATGGGGTGTTGAGGCATCCAGTGCATAGTTTGAAAAAAGTGGCAAGGCTTCCTACCAAAGACCGAACAACGGTTATTTAAATCATAAAGTAAAATGGGCGTAAGTTCCAAGGCTCATCTAAATTGAAAAAAGCGTTGGCAATGATATCTAAGGAGGTGTCTGATGACACGGTTTCTTCTAATTCGGTTAATAATGATTGGAAAAATTGGGTGGTTATGCACGGGAGTGAGAAGGTGGCGAAGGAAGATGTGAGGAGCTTAGGTGCATCTATTGTTGTACAGTTTATCGGGTCCCATAATATGTTTGATGTGTTGGCGAGGAGAGGTAAAAGTAAGAAGATAGATGTGTTTGAGGGGGAGGAAGGATTAGGGGGATCATGTAAGGATGCCTAGTAGGTGGTGCGTGTGCTAGGGAGCGGGGTGAGGGTGTGGGTGATGAAGTTGGTTTCATGGAACGTTAGGGGGCTGGGAGGTTTTGAGAAAAGAAAGGAAGTTCGCTCTTTGGTAACGGAGAAGAGGCCATGGATTTTATGCCTTCAAGAAACCAAATTACAAAGGTGTGATGACGGTGTGTGTCTGTCGTTGTGGGATGGCCAGCCGGTTGCGTTCTCTTTCCGTCCGTCTTTAGGGGCTTCCGGAGGGTTGTTGACGTTATGGGATCCGATTAAGGTCGAGGTGTGGTCTTCGAGTAGTTTGGATCATGTTCTAAGCATTCATGGTAGGTTTATCACTTCTAATGAGGAATTTCACATGCTTAATGTGTATGCACCCTGCAATGTTAAAACAGACAGGTTCTTTGGGATTCTCTGTCGATTCGTTTTCTCTTCAGGGTAAGAAGGTGTGTGTGTGTGTGGTGACTTTAATGCGGTAAGGTACATGGAAGAAAGACGTTATGTGAGTGTTTCTGGAGGTGAGACAGACTTTGGGCCTTTCAATCACTTATAGACGAGAATGTGTTAGCGGACCTTCCGTTGAGTGGCCGTAACTTCACCCGGTTTAAAGGGGATGGGAAGTCTATGAGTCGTATTGATCGGTTTTTATTGTCCAAAGATTGGTGCTTAGTGTGGCCGAATTGTGTTCAAGTCGCTCAATTGAGAGGGTTATTTGATCATTCTCCTTTGATTCTTTCGGTGGACGAGGAAAATTAGGGACCACGGCCATCTCGGCTTCTAAAACGTTGGTCTGAAACACCGGGTTATAAACAATTTGTGAGGAATACGTGAAGCTCTTTCCAAGTGGAAGGGTGGGTCTGATATGTGTTAAAAGAAAAGTTCAAATTAATTAAATCGGCCTTGAAAGATTGGCATGTGTTACACTCGCAATACTTACCTGCACACATTGTTACTTTGAAAGATAGGATGGCGATTTTAGATGGTAGAGGGGAAGTTAATGAGTTGTCTGTGGATGAGTGCACCGAATTGCATGATGTATCAGCAAAGTTGCACTCTTTGTCCAGGCTTCATACTAGTATTTGTTGGCAGCAATCGAGGAGTTGATGCTAATACAAAATATTTTCATTCGGTTCTGTCTTCGCGTCGCCGTCGTAATGCCATTTGTTCGATGTTGGTTGACGGTGTGAGAATTTAAGGTGTTCATCCTATTAGACAAGCGGTGTTCAATCATTTTGAGCAGCATTTCAAGGCGCCAGATGTGGAGAGACTTAGTTTTTCTAATCTTCAGTTTCGAACCCTGTATGTGGGAGAGGGAGGGAGCCTAATCAAACCTTTTTCAGTGGCTGAAGTGAAGGAGGCTATTTGGGATTGCGATAGCTTCAAAAGTCCAGGTCCGGATGGTGTTAATTTTGGTTTTATAAAGGACTTCTGCCCAGAGTTGAAAGAAGATGTGATGAGGTTTGTTTCCGAGTTTCACATAAATGGTAAGATGGCCAAGGGTATCAATGCTACGTTCATCGTGCTAATTCCGAAGGTGGATAATCCTCAAAGGTTAAACGACCTTTGACCAATATCCTTGGTGGGAAGCTTGTATAAAATATTAGCAAAAGTGTTAGCTAACAGATTGAGGTTGGTGATGAGTAGTGTGGTCTTAGAGACGCAGTCTGCTTTTGTTAAAATCATCAAATGCTCGACGACATACTAATAGCGAATGAGGTAGTTGACGAGGCTCGTAAGCTTAAGAAGGAGCTTTTGTTATTTAAAGTGGATTTTGAAAAAGCTTACGATTCCGTTGACTGGGGTTACTTGGATTTGGTGTTAAAGGTATGTCTTTTCCGATTTTGTGGCGGAAGTGGATTCGAGAATGTTTGAGTACTGCTACGGCTGCTGTTCTTGTCAATAGCAGCCCTACTGACGAGTTTCATTTACAAAGAGGCCTTCGTCAAGGGGATCCCCTGTCCCCTTTTTTGTTTTTGATTACGGCTGAAGGGCTTAACATTTTGATGAAAGCTATGGTAGATAATAATTTATACATAGGGTATACGGTGGGGACAGTAAATCAGGTAGTGGTATCTCATCTCCAATTTGCTGATGACACTCTGTTATTAGGAAATAAAAGTTGGGCTAATGTTCGGGCTCTTCGAGCAACACTTGTAATCTTTGAATCTATGTCCAGTTTGAAAGTGAATTTTAATAAGAGTCTGTTGGTGGGAATGAATATTTCTGATTCTTGGTTAAATGAGGTAGCGATGGTGTTGAGTTGTAAAGTGGGAAGAATTCCTTTTATGTACCTAGGCTTGCCTATCAGTGATAATCTGTGTAGACTTTAGTTTTGGGAACCAATCGTGAATCACATTAAATCTAGACTGTCAGGTTGGAATAGTAGATTTCTCTCTTTTGGTGGCTGCTTGATTCTCCTCAAATCAGTTTTGACTTCTCTGCCTGTGTATGCACTTTCCTTCTTCAAAGCTCCATCAGGTATAATCTCTTCCATTGATTCTTTATTGAATAGTTTTTTTTTGGGGTGGGAGTGAGGATTGTAGGAAAATTACTTGGATAGGTTGGAATACCGTGTGTTCCAACAAGGAGCATGGAGGTCTTGGGGTAGGAAGTTTAAGGAGTTTAATGTTGCCTTACTAGGTAAATGGTATTGGAGGATGTTAGTTGATAGAGAAGGGTTGTGGTATCATGTTTTAGTCGCCCGTTATGGCTAAATAGGTGGGAGGTTGGAGGTGGGGGGCCAGAGTGGTTCTTCGTGGTGGCAGGAGGTTGGTAGGATTCATGATGGTGATGGTGTTATAGGTGGAGGGTGGTTCGGAGATAGTGTTAGACGGAGGGTGGGTGATGGTGTTGCGACGCTGTTCTGGTCGCATAGGTGGATTTGTGGTTCCCCGCTTAGCGTGCGGTTCCCTAGTTGATTTGACTTAGCTAAGAACAAAACCATTACAGTGGCCACTTTGTTTTCTCTGGGTCTGGAGCAGGGAGGGGAGGGGTGGAGTTGGAGGCGTAGGTTATGGGCGTGGGAGGATGAGTTGTTAGAGGAGTGTAGGGCTTTACAATTTGATATCTCTTTGGTTCCTAATATTTCAGATATATGGGAGTGGATTCTAGATTCTGCAGAGGGGTACTCTGTTAGAGGTGCCTGTGATTTGTTAACTAATGATGATGATTCTCAGATGGATATACCTTTAGAGTTGGTGTGGCCACATCAGGTTCCTTTGAAGGTTTCGGTTTTTGCGTGGCGGCTCATTCGGGATCGATTACCAACGAAAGCTAACCTGGCTATTCGTGGTGTTATTCCTGCGGATGATATCTTTTGTGTTCCAGGGTGCAGTCACGTGGAGACGGCTGATCATCTGTTTTTATTGTGTCCTAAGTTTGCATCTTTATGGCAGCAAGTGCGCGATTGGATTGGATTTCTTGGAGTGGACTGTAATATTATTGCATATCATTTGGAGCAGTTTACTCATATGACAGGTGTTGGTAAAGCTAAAAGTTCGTTCATGCAGCTCATTTGGCTTTTGTGCTCTTGGGTTATACGGAATGAACGTAACAACCGTTTATTCAATAATTCTGTTACTATAGTACCTCGCCTGTTAGGTAAGGTCAAATTGTTATCCCTAGGGTGGCTGAAAGCTAAAAAGGCCATGTTTGTTTTTGGTACGTAGAGATGGTGGTTTAGCCCTTTAGATTGCCTGGGCATTGGCTGACTTGTGTTTTCTGTATTTTTGTGTTACTGACTTCTCTTAACTTTTTAGTGGTCTCCTAGGCACACGTTGTGCTTGGGAACTACTGTTTGGTGTGGTAATATAATTTCATTTTGATCTTTTCAAAAAAAATATATAAATTAGAGGGAGAATATCAAATCATATGTGAAAAAAATGTTGAGATCAAAATCATTTCAAAAAGTAGGGTTAAAAATCGCATAATTGCGATACTTGGTAAACCAAAAGTGCTTTATGCCTAAATCAAATTAAAAGGGTTGTGAATGGAATCCAGATACATGTGTGAATGGAATGGAAGGGTTGTGAGGTCCACCAACATACAAACCCATCTTGCGCATGATATTTTAAGAAGAGCAAGCATTCATTTGCTAGTCGCTGGCAGTCACATGTTCGTGTGGATAATGACAAAGAAAGACCCCAAGTCCCAATAAAAACCTTTACAATCTATCTATTCTAAGAAAAGTCATATGTAACTATGTGTATAAGGTTACAACCTGTAACAGTTTCCAAATTGGAGAATATGATAAATTGATAATCATAAATTGTTTATCAAATGAAAGCTAAAATTGATAGATTAAAACCAAATTAAAATCAGTGTTTTTAGTACATAAAAGAGAAAGGAAAGATAGAATAAGACAAATTTTAAAGACTTAAGTCATTACTCTCCTAGAGAGTATCAAAGAGGGAGATGGGAGACTTCTTCATTTTTCTTTCTACCCACTATTTATCTTCATTTCAATATTTATGCACAACCCAAGGTTCCTTGATTTGAGGATCACTAACCACGTGTAAATTTACCTCAACTAATTATGTTATGCCAAGTGTATTTCCTCATATGATATTTTGAATCATAACACAACCTAGGTGAAGTGTTGTGTCTCATCTGGTTCGTTTGATTTGCAAAAGATAAAATTGAACAAAACAACATAAGATAAAACAATATAT
Source organism: Medicago lupulina (assembly GCA_958299785.1). Lineage (NCBI taxonomy): Eukaryota > Viridiplantae > Streptophyta > Magnoliopsida > Fabales > Fabaceae > Medicago > Medicago lupulina. The sequence goes on along the minus strand of OY283144.1, from coordinate 33,442,058 downwards.
GACCTATGTTCCACAAATCGAGTGTTAATTCGTAAACTCATCCGAGTTTACGTTTTTAGGTGCCAAAATCGTGTTAACTTGAATGTAAACTTGCTTTTTAGTAAAATTGGAATGCTTACCGAGTTTGAGCGAGTTTACATGACGTAAAATTGGTAAACTCGTGTAAACTCGTTTGAGTTTACCTTTTTAAAAAAGCATTTTTGTTTTTGTTTTAGGTTGGTTTTGTTTATGAAATTCTAGTGTACTTTTTTTAAGATGTTTTATGGGATGTTTCAACGTCAAACACACAGTAGGCGAATGTTCCGGTTAATGTTCCAACTTCATGCAATTAAACAAATAAACGCAGGAAAGTAAAAGACAAGAAAGTAAAGAACACAATGAGTTTGTTGACTCAGTTCAGTGACAAACACACCTACTATGGGGGCTACCAAGCCAGGAAGAAAATCCACTAGTGTAGTCCTTATTCTAAGTTTATCAGCAAACTCCTCGTTTACAACTCTAGACCTAGGACCTACCCATATTGATTTCAACCTAGGAACTTCTAGATCTGAGATCCCATCTCACCATCCTATAGTTAACGACAACCCCTGTGATTATCAGACCTAAACAACTCAAAATATGAAGTTACCTTCAAACAAACAACTACGACCTTGCTTAAAAAAGCTTTGCCGGAGCACACAAGAGTTTACAACTCAAAACACAGTCCTTAACATGTATCAAACTAATACAAAAAAGGCTCACAAATAAAACAGTACTAAACTTGCATCAAAGTGATACAAGAGTAGACACACATAGACTCAAAACCCTAAAATCTAGACTTTTTAGAATGACGGCTTGAATACCTAATTAGGTCTTGAAGTCTTCCTTTTATACTGAAGTAATATGGGTCATTTAACCGGTTTGGGCTTCAAAACAAAATAGATCGTCCAACTGATCTGCAAAACAAGAATCAAAGACAAATATGGAAAGTCCTAATATGTAGGAACATCTTCAAGAACGTCCATAATAGCTTCAAATATTTCCTAAAATATAAACACATCTTTAGGAATATTGCACAACTGGTTTTGTAAAGATATGCACGTTGCTTGGTCAATAAGATACGGAAATATGGTTTCCTTAAATAAAATAAGGCGCCCGTACAAACATGCCTGAAACAAGGCACAATGAACCGTGCCAGGATGTTGGAACACCGTATCCAACATCTTACAGAGATGCCTGAAACATGTTGGAACATAGTACCCAACATCACAATCATGGATATTTGTTTTAGCAATAATGCACCCAATACAAATACCCAACAATTTAAAATCCAATTCATTTTTAAAGCTCAACCCAATGATACTATCAATGTTATGAACAAGCAACCTTTCTTTTCTTATAAAAAAGCGAACAACTAACGACAGGCCGTCTTACATTATTCTTAGCATGTTTTTCAGTCATTTTCAATAGGTTTTAGCAACAAAAAGGAGGAGTATTAGAGCAATTGCCTATATATTTGTAATGTTTTCTATATTTGAGTCTATAATTCTAGTTTTCACATAACATAGCAATTTTAGGGTTTTTTTGGAAGTAATTCACGAAGAAATCATGCAAATCGGGACATCAAGAACATCCGAAGAATTGTGAAGACTTTGGGAAGATCAAGAAAGAAGATTCAAGAGGTATCATGAGACTTTACAAGAGGGAGGAATTTTGTTCCCAAGATCCGAGGCAAGTTATTTGGAAGAAAACACCTAAAACGACGGAAAGCTGAGAAAATTGGGCCCGGGGCACGCTTCCATGCGCCTAGGGCATATGCCATGTGCCTAGGGCATGTGTTGTGCGTCCCGTACATCCAAAATGCATTGGGTGAAAACGTCTTTTTTATGCTTTTTTTTTTTTGGATAAAGCCCGAGATTTTTAGCCTAAACCTAGGTGGAAACTCTTCCTAATTTAGAACTTTTTCGTTCAGAACTGGAGCAGTTCAAGAGGAAGGCAATTCTAGGAGCTTCTGGATGAGTTTCTATCTTCTCCTTGTTTTTACAGGGTATGTTTTTATCTTTAATAATAGCCTTTGTTTTTAATTACCATGTGTAACTAAATCTTTTTAGGTTAGAGTTCTAAGACGAACCTCTTTTTATTTTGTTGGAAATTTATTTAATCTAATGTCGTTTATATTTTATTTATTTTCTGTTTGCTATTAATTTTTATTAGGAATAATTTATTTCAAAGGATCATAACCCTAGGTTAGATACTTTGGTTGTGACTGGGTATAATATTGATACTATTATCTTGATGCTTATATCTTAATATTTATATCTCGTATATTAATATCCATCTATCTAGGAAATAATTAGTTAGTAACTAGCAAAATTTACCGAAAGCGAGTTGACCCTAGTAGTAAGTACTTAGGAGGTGATATTACTAATACTGAGTAAAATCTGCTGAACCTAGGATGTAACTAGTCAGTAATTAAGGAAACAAGCTAGTAAAACCATTCTTCTAAACCCATAGTAAGGTAAACACTGATAGGGCTGCCCGTTTATATAACTACTAATACGTGAGAAAGAGTGTGTTATGAGTTTCCTAAGATTCATAGATGGGCTGACCTACAGGAACTTGACCTTCATTGCCTTTGGAAATCTTGGAACGCCAATATAAAGTTTATGTTTCAATTACCTCTAAGGTGGTAAGACCCCACACGTAAGGATCACCGTGTGACCAGCAGGTGCAACAAAACATTGGAGGGATATACCTAAATCAACCGAGAGAGTATATACCCTGCACGTAAGGATCACCGTGTGATCAACATGTGCAGCTTGGCAACCGACTAGATTAGAACGTCCCCACAGCCTCATCTCTTGTATAGTCTACTTACGATAAATAAACGTAACATGACTGTTATTTAATATCAAAAAAATAAATAGGGGGGATTCAAAGAATCCTAACCGCTTGTTACTTTTCTGCAACCAAAAACATGTAACTTGCTCTGTTGCAAACAAATAAAATTGCAATCTCTAAACTATCAACTCTTTTATTTTATCGTCAAACTAAAATAAGTAACGAGAATTGTTTGGAAGAAACAACAATCCATGTGGACACAATATTCTACTTTATCACTTTATTACTTGGTAAACGATTTGGTACACTTGCCTAATCCGCACATCAACAACACAACATGAACACTATTCTCTAATCCTTAATCAACGTTCTCAAAACTGAAACCTTAAACTTCTTCTCAAAACTAATTCTGATGTCGACGATTGTGACTCTATATATTGCGACACCGGTTAGGGTTGATGACATTTCCTTATCATTGTATTGCTGAAACTTAGAATTGAAAATGGAACGATTATGTTCTGTTTTCAAGCTTACTTCTGAGTTATGGTCATTTATATACTAGTGAGTAGTGACCATTTATAGTCATTTACAAAATTGATTAAGTTTAGTGTTAAAGTTAATTATTTAAATAATGTGGTTATGTTTTGTTGTCTAGGTTTACATCCATGGCTTCTGAGAATGGTAATGGTGGTGGACTTGAAGGCAACACAAGTGCATGTGGATCATCATCATTTTCATTTAAAGGAATAGGGAGGAGAAATATAAGGGGTAATAAGACTGATAATGGGTGAAAATATGGAGTTAACGGTGATGCTAGAAAAATAAAATGTAGTTTTTGCCTAAAAGTCATCTATGGGAGAATTTATAGATTCAAGTATCGTCTTGCGAGGTAGAAAAGAGAAATGACTGAAATTTCTCAAGGTAATGTAACTGAAAACCCAGCTATTGATGTTAAAATCTCTCAGGCTCAGCCTCAGCAAAAAGGAAAGGGGAAAGCTAGCGCTTATGAGGTTCAACCCAAAATCGATGTTATTGTTTAAAAACCCTTAAAGGTGGAGGTAGATGATGTTGTTACGGAGTTTTTCTACACAAGTGTGATTGCATTTAACTGTATATAAAACCCAACCTTTGCAAACATGTGTGAGGCAATTAGAAAATATGAGTATGACTACAATCCCCCTAGTTATTGTGATAGCAAAGATAAATTATTGGTAAGAGCAGTAGACCGAACTAATAAAATTGTTGCAAAAGAAAAACCAATGTATATTACAAATTGTTCTCTAATAAAATCCCCCTACATTTTGACCTACACCATACTTGAAAAGAAAAGCTTCCTTGAAAGAAATATCACCATTGCTGCTCGCTCTCCACACAAGTTTATCATCAAAATCTTCAACCGAAATGATTATTTGGTCAGCAAGATGCTTAATCACTAGGAAATCCATTAAGACCGAGGAAGGAAAGTTCCATTGACCGTTCACGATAAAATCACTGACTTTTGCACTGAGGTTTGGATGAAGATAAGGTGGTATGTTCAGTTTCAAAGCGATAGGGTCCCTGCACCAACTGTCTAGCCAAAAGTTGATATTGTCGCCATTACCAACTTGCTCCTGAATTGTTGTGAATTCATACTTTATACTGCTCCATATAAAAGAAAAAAATGTGATAGGAGATTATCTTTCTACCTCTAAGAACTTTTCTTCTGATCAATATAGCCCATTCTTCATTAGAATTTAACAGATCCCAACAAAGCTTCAAGTTTGCAGATTCATTGAGAAGAATAAGAGATCTACTCCCTAAACCCCCTTCGGATAAGGGTTTGCAAGTTTTTTCCAAGAAACAATCACCAATTTTCTTTTTCCGATATCACCACTCCATATGAAATTTCTAATCCAAGTTTCAATTTCTTTGAGACGCTTTCTGTGCCAAGATAATATGGAGATTGAGTGAACCATCATACCCTGAATTACACTCTTCACCAGGGTGACTCTTCTTACAATGCTAAGTAAAGAAGCTTTCCAGGCTGAAAGCTTTGATTTAATCTCATCTGCAATAGGCTGCAAATGAGATTTTTTTGGTTTTACTTTGAAAATGGGGACCCCTAAATAGGTGAAGGGAGGAGAACCTTTATTAAACCCTATCAAATCAACAATTTGGTCTATTCTTGCAGGAGAGATTGAGCCATAAAAAACAATAGACTTAGAGGGGTTGATGATTTGTCCAGAGGCCAAAGCATAAGAGTTGAATAGCTACATAAGGACTTGGATTGATGATACCTTACCTTTGCAGAAGATCATGATATCATCCGCATGTAAAGAATGAGAAGGGACATAACAAGATTTGGATCCTTTGATGAGGTCAATCTTTCCTTGTTGAACAAGTAAGGTGATGCTTCTGCTTAAGACATCCTCAACAATGCAAAAAAGAAGAGGTGATAAAGGGTCACCTTGTCTCACTCCTCTCTTGCAATTAAAATAACCATGCTGCTTACCATTAACTGATATTCAAAGAGTTGCTGACTTAAGAATGGTATGAATCCAAGAGCAGGACTTACCATTAAAACTAAATTGGCTAAGGACATTGAGAAGGAATTTTCATTCAAGGGTATCAAATGCTTTAGAAATATCCACTTTGAAAGCTAGATTACCTGCAAAATATTTTTGATGTAAATGATTGATGGCTTCAGAAGTGACACAAATGCCATCCTTTATGTTTCTGCCTCTTATGAAACCTCTTTGTTTAGGAGAAATGATGTTGGTCATGAGGGGAGCCAGTCTATCAGCCAGGATCTTGGAGATAATCTTGAATTTGAAATTATCTAAGGTTATTGGTCTGTATTGGCCCACCTGTAAAGCATCAGGACCTTTGGGAATAAGAATGATAGTGTTTGCATTGAAGTTGGGGAGAATCCAATCATTTGTGAAAAATTCCATGACTGCATTTGTAACATCCGATTGGACAATGTCCCAATAAGTTTGAAAGAAAATTGCTCCAAAACCGTCCGGTCCAGGTGCACCATCTTTGTTCATAGCAAGCACTGCTTCATGAATTTCCACTAAGGAAGGAAGCCTAGTCAGCATGGCATTCAACTCATTAGAAACCAAATTTGGAATTGAGTCTTCAATCAGATCGTTTACCTGCAAATCATGCACCACAGTGTTAGTAGAAAAAATATTTTTGAAATATTCAATGATGTGACTTGATATTTGCTCAGGATCAGAAACCATGTTATCACCAATCATGAGGCTATTTATGAGTTTGTATGTGTTTTTTATTTTGGATAGTCTGTGGAAGTATTTGGTATTTCTATCTCTGTCTGAGTGCTAAGCAACTTTTGATTTCTCCCTCCAATATTCTTCTTATATGTTAAGGGAATTATTTAATGAAATTTGAGCTGCTTTGTGTTACTCCATCAGTGAATCAGAGATCCCTAGCATGTCAATGTTGGATTGAACCATAGATAACTTTAGATTAGCTTCCTTGACTTGGTTATGTACATCACCAAAAACAGTTTTGTTCCAAAGCATTAGTTTGTGCTTTAGGTAGTGACCATGTTGATCTTTGTTTAGATAGAACAATTTGTAATATACATTGGTTTTACTTTTGGAAGAATTTAAGTTGTTGTGCACTTGTTTGTCATTGCTCTGATCATTACTAGCTTCTAGTTGGAGGGTACATCCACACCACTCACAATGCGTTACCTTTCAAGTTTTTGAAATCTTGGTCCACTCATGATGATTGAATTAATGTTGTGCAACACACTTGGAACAACATGTGGCAATGAGTCATATGCATTGCTTGAAACGCAAATGTAAGAGACTAAAGCAAGTTTTTAACGATTGAAATAGTTCTACTTTCGGTAATATTCATAAATTTTAAGACGCCTTACGATGGTCGGATTTATGCAAGTTTAGCAAATCCTTTATCAAGTAATAAAGTGTAAGTAAAATATCGTATCCATGGGGATTGTCGTTCTCTAGGAAATTCATGTTACTTATTTGGGAACATTTAAAATAAATAAAGATAAGGGTTTAGAAGTTTTGCAATTTAATTTGTTTGCAACATCGCAAAGTTTACATGTTTTGATTGCAGAATGTTAGCGACAGTTAAGATTCTTTGAATCACCTCTATTTATTTGTTGGAATTATTTAACAGTTAAGTCTTATTCAACTTTTAGTGCTTTCAATCTAAGTGATGAGTTCATGGGGTTTTAATACCTACCAGTTGTCAAGTTCCACCTACTGATCACACTGGTAGGTACATGTGGGGTCTGACTCTCTTGCAGGCATGGGTGCATTTCACTCCAGCTGTCAGTTGCAACCATTACACCAAAGTTCCTACAAATTTCAGTGTTTAGGGTTGTCAGTCCTATAAAGATATACACTTACACTCAGAGGGTTACATGCAGGTTCTTACTCTCTCCGTGGTATTTGAAACAATGACGAATATTAGGGTTCATAAATTCACAATGTCCTAAAGTTTCCCTCGCCTATTGAATCTTTGAAGGACATCAACATACTCTCATTCTCGGTAGTTCTACAAACGGGAAACACTATCTCGTTTACCTTACCAAGGTGAAAGAAGAATGAAGTTACTAGGCTAATTTAAGTCATGGAGTCACCTGTTTCGGTAATGAACTCATCCCTTGAAGCTCCTAGTGAATGCATTCCTCTTGAACCACTTCGTTCTAATGAGAAATCAGTTCTGGGTCTTTTTTTTCATGCTCGGGGTGCATGAGGCAAGCACGGGAAGCATGAGTGTGCGGAAAATGTATGGTTGGGGCGCATGGACCATGCTTGGGCCACCTGAGTGTGTAGTATTGTGCTGTCCATGTATGGTCGGGGCGCATGGACCATGCCTGAGAACATAATTCCTCCCTTTGTAATATCTTTAAAGGCCTCTTGAATCTTCATTCATTATCTTCCCAAACTCTTCACAAGTCTTCAGATGTCTTGCTTTGTCGATTTGCATGATTTCTTCGTGAATTACAGCAAAACACCATAGAATTGCTATGTTTCGAGAAAATAGAATTACATGACTCAAATATAGAAAACATTACAAATATTCCGAAATAATAAGCAATTATTCTAATACTTCTCTATTTTGGATGAAAAACCTACTGAAAATGATTGAAAGACATGCTAAGAATAACTTAAGATGACATGTAAAACAACCTCAAACTTAAATTGTTGCTTGTCCTCAAGTAACGAAAGAAATATGAATTTCATTCTTTGCATTTTTAGGAAAAACATACATTTTCGAAATGGTTGCTCAGATCGTCATCTCGACCCTTTTACAGACTTGACTTACTTACCACTTTTGATTCAAGCGGGACATGCTTATAGAAGATAGTCCATACTTTCAACCACACTCTTTTCCAGGATACATGCATGTATCTCCTAAAACCACTAGGGTTGGTCACGATATTTACCGACTCTAGTCATCACATGAATGTATCTTCATGTAAATTTGACACAATTATAAACAGACAATCAAGATCATGCTATATACACACTTTGAGGTCTTTCAGGGTTGTAACATGACTTAAGGTAAGGTGGGATATATTTGGGAAAATAGGCTAACAAAATAACTTGGAGTTAGATTATCAACCTAAGGATTCCTACTAAACATTGAAGAATTACCGATCTTCCTTCCTTGAATCAAACAAATCGGGTAGTAAGTATAAGTATTTATGTTTTCTTGTTCAAGATAGATACAATTTTTTTAAGAGACCAAATTTTTTGTTGTTTTTGGCTCTTGATTTTTTTTTCTTATTTTTTCTATTTTTGTTTGTAAGACCAATGGTAATCAATTTTTTTTTCTTTTTGATAAATCAATTTTACTGGTACCCCACCCTAAACTTAAAATGTTGCTAATTTGAAAGAGCAGCCACAAAATTAGTCTCAAACCATACCAAATTATTAAAAATATTATATCCAACTCCAAGAGAAATCAAATAGATGACATTAAGGTTCAGAACTTGTGACATGATACGTCACTTATTAACAACAAAAGAACTTATTGTTGAAGGCTCAAAGTGGTTTCACTAAGGATAATAAGAATATAACAAGATGACTTGAAAGGCTCAAGCTTATTTATTTACGTTTGAAAAATAATTGTAAATATATTTGATTCTTTGAAACCTAATTTTTAGAGATTAAACATATTGAACCCTTAAATTTAATATATAAAGTTTAAAAAAATTAATTTTTCTTGGCCTAAACAAATTCTTTGCATTGGGCCCCTCGTGAAAAATAGTGTAGCTTCGCCCTTGATTCCTACGGAAATACATACACGCCTACAAAGCCAAATCTATTTGAAACTCCAATTTTTTTTCCAAGTTTTCTTTCTCTTTTACTTTTACTCGCCGAGGAGAGGTGGGTTTAGGTTTTTTTTGACCTAGAATCACCCCTATGCATCTTTTTTTCCCTTTCTTTCAATCTAAATAAGTGGTTTCTACATATATCAAGTGTTAATTTTTAAGTTTTTTTCTTCGTGATTTCGACGTCTGAGTGTGGCGTTGTGTTGTTCGTCGTCTTCTGCATCGTTGTTTGATTTTATATCTTGTTGCGGTGTTCGTTTGGTTCATATCGAAAGATCAGTTTCAGTCAATCACAGATTCAATCAATGATTTGTACGTCAGCATTGCAGATCCGGAAGCATGAGTATTCTGGTGATTTTGATTTTATCATATTGCTTGTAGGCATTTTTTCGTTATATGCTATTAACTTGGATGTTGTGAGTTTGTTCGTAGATTCACCTTTACGTTTTTAGCGATGTTGATTCTGATGTATTCTATCAAATTAAATAAATGAATATCGTTTTGTTTTTATAAAAAAAAAGTCAAATCCATTTGAAAGATTGGATAGAGAGCAAACTTAATCTCCAAATGCTTAATAAGCCGCCTGATATCAAATCCATTTCAAAGATTATGAAGGATTTTTGTTAATTATTTATTTGAAGTGGGTAAGCGGAAAATTGAGGATTAACCAACTCCATACTTTCTGGTATATATTTTGTTTGGTATTTGCTTACTATGATATCGGTATAAAGTTTTTATTATAGTTAGTAGTGACTAATCATTGACAGAAAATATGTGGGACACATAAAATAGATTCTTCTGTTGCAATCAAATTTATTCATAACCAACAAACGAACCCTTAACTATATATTTTTAAGAGGTACAAGTCTCTTACCAGAGTTGCTTTCTATTATTATAAATGTAAATGATCTATTTTTTCTTATAAAAATAGAAAATGAAGACCTAACTATCTAGCAAGAGAACTCACGAGTGCGGCACTTCGTGGTGATAATGGATTCTTCGTAGGATAACTACCCTTCTAGATTAGAAACTAATAATAAAAATATCATTTAAAAGACCAATAACAACACCAGAGTTATATTTTCTTTTTTGAGATAATAACCACACTAGAGTTCTTTCAAAAAAAAAAAAAAACACACTAGAGGTTTTTTTTTTGTCAAGGTTTTGATACTAGAATTTAATTATATAAAAAACAACCATCTTCATATTTGAATGTGTGAGTCGCTGTGGTTGTGGCCGATGTATTAAAATTACAAACATATATTTTTCAAGTGTCTAAAGGTTATTTTTTGATCTCAAATGTAGTTTTTGTTGATCATTTTAGTCATCATATATGTCTTTAGTAAATTTATTCCATAAAATAATAAAGAAAGAAATATTTGGGGATTTACAATTTGATACATTTAAGGATTATAATAACATCGTTTTACATATTCAAAGACCAAACTATTGTTATTGTTTACCCTTTAAATATATTTTTTTCGTACGTATATTGTTTGTATATTACTAGTTTTTAAGGTAATATCAACCAAATTGACTTATACTCTACTTAAGAACATAAAAATATAAATAAATAACGGTTTTAATTGTGATGTTTAAAACTTTTATCAAAACATTGTTTTAAAATCATTTCTCAATCTATTGTGAAAAAATAAGTTTTCAAAGAAGTTGATGCATATAAAAGCTTTCAGATAAAATGAAAAGATTTTCCAGTCTACTGTGGTTTAAGTTATTATCATAAGTTACACTTGTAGTGTGATCTAATTAGATATTAAAAACTTTTCAAAAAATTTCCTCTCTGTTGTGATTTTCCAAACTTTACAAACTACATTTATTCCATAACACTGCTAGTAATTTATTCCATAAAATGAAAGAACCCAAGAAAATTATATATTATCATATATTGTGGTTTAAAATAAAAACTTTACAAACTTATGATAAAATGAGAAGATTTTCCACTCTATTCTGGTTTAAGATATTAATCACAATACCTAATATAAACTTTTCAAAGTAGTGATCTAATTTAAAAGACCATTAAGTTACAAAGTGATGTCTTTTATTTAGTGTCGTTAGAAATTAATCAATTGGAAATAAATGATAAAACGTAAAGAGGACGTGACAACATTGCCTTTGTGAAAAATTGTATTTCAATGTTATCTTTTCTTGTTTGTAAGCCATATATTATTTGCGTGTAAATACAAAGATTATTCTCTTAAGTCAGATAAGATTATAATGAATGATGAAACTTTTTTCATAAAATTTAACACAGATATATTGAAAGTGTTCTCTGTGTTGTGAATTATATGAAAATCACACCAATAAAATACTTGATGTGTGAGACAAGTAATAATCAAACAACCAAAACAAAGTGTATGGAAGTTATAAACACAATCAAAAGTAGAAAACAACAAGCGAAAAGAAAGAGAGAACGTAAGGAATTTGTTTACCCAGTTCGGTCCAATACTGACCTAGTATGGGGGAGAGAGTAGCCCTCTGTTCCACTATAATGATGAGTAACTTTACAAAAGAGATATCAATGAGTTACAAGAATAAGTCTCCCGCCTAATTCTACCCAAAGTCCCAATCTCTTCCCGTGATGAAGAGATTAAATCCTAACAGTGTTTTCCATGGTGAATCAACCTCAATTCAAGTGTTTGTTGCCAAGAGCAAACTCTATACAAACCCTAATTTTCTTGTTGACTTCTAAACCCTTGTTTCAGCCCCCTCTATCTCAAGGTTTACTCTGATACAAAGTTTATATTTATAGTAAAAGTATCCCTCATAAAATTGGAACAAATGTGACCCATAAAAATACGTTTTATTTTTATGTTGTCACGACAATTCTGGCGCCAATTTTGACCATTCGGGCCCCAAAAAATGTCGAATCAAATGTCTTCAAAAACAGGCAAATTCGGGCCCCGGACAACACCATTTGGGCCCTGATTTTGACAGATTCAACAAACTTCAATTTCTCCAATTTTGAGTCACTTTGACAACAATCTCCACCTTGACTCTAAACTAGTGATGATGTCAATTTAACATCAACCACCATGCTGCTCTTTCCCTTGCTTCCCAGTACACCAAGTAGCTCCACAAGTTTACACCTTACCTCTTCAACCATCGAAATGCCTTCCGCCTTCTTGACGATACTTGCATCCAACTACGCTAGGAGTTTAAGGTATTTCCACAAGTATACACCTTAACCTCTTCAGCCATCAGAATGTCTTCTGCCTTCTCGAAGATCCTTGTATCCAAACTACACTAGGAATTTTAGGTAGTTCTACAAGACTACACCATACCTCTTCAATACGGAACATCTCCCGCTTCCTTGAAGATCTCCTTGCATCCAATCACCCTTAGACTTTTAGGTTAATCCCAAAAGTCGTGCTATACATTCTTCAACCTTCGAAATGCCTTCCGTCTTCATGAAGAAATCCATTTCTCACAACTAGAGCATAGCACCCAAGGTCCTCCAAAGTCGTACCATTCCTAGTGTGTTCAACTCCACCTAAAGTTGAGCTTCCTACCTCTCAACTAGTAAATGCGTACATTCGAATATGTCTTCCACCTTGAAACTCCATCTCACATGTAGATCACAAGTATTCTTAACACCGCCCCTTCAGACTGACCATGAGTATTCTTACCACGCTTTTCCAGGCTGACATTGAGTGTTTAACGTCTCTCCAAACAACCACCACTCTACCAGGCATCACTCACAAGGTGAGAAACATCACCTTCTTCATACTCAAAACAACACACCACCAAAGCACTTGCATCCTCAAAACCCTTAGAGACAATTTGTGCGGAGTTATCATTAATCTCCAAACAATCCTTCATGAAATGACCCATCTTGTTATAGTTAAAGCACTTAAACTATGACTTGTTACCACTCTTTCTCCGGTTACCTCTACCTCCACCATTCCCTCTTGAAACACTTAGGCCTTCACTGTTTTCATCAGCTCTTAAGTCCTTGGACTTGGTCAACTCCTTGGTTCTCAAAGCCGCTTGAACTTCTTCCAAGGTAACATTTCCTTTTTTGTCATAGAGCATGGTATCTTTGAAAGATTCAAAAGATCTCGGTAGAGCACACAACAAGAGTATAGCTTTATCTTCATCCTCAAGATGCACCTCAATATTCACCAAGTCATCAAGGATTTTGTTGAACTCCGTAAGATGCTCCATGATGGCTTTTGACTCCACGATCTTGAATGAGTAGAGTTGTTGCTTTAGGAATTGCCGATGAGCCAAAGACTTTGTCATATACAAAGACTCCAACTTTGACCATATCGATGCCGTAGTTGGTTCCTTCGCTACTTCTCTAAAAACTTTATCCCCGAGGCACAAGACAATTACACTCTTGGCTTTGTCCACCATCTCGGTCTTCTCCGCTCGTGACATGGTGACCGGTAACGTACCTTCACCCTTCAAAGCTTTCTCGTACTTTTGTTGTATTAACACCGCTTCCATCTTTACCTTCCATATTCCAAAATCGTTATCTTCGGGAAATTTCTCAATATCCTACTTCGAACCCATGGTACTTGATTATCCTTTGATCCTTGCCCCACGGTGGGCGCCAATTGATGTGAATTCGATGAAAATCACACAAAAAAAAATACTTGATATGTGGAGCAAGTAATAATCAAGCAACCAAAACAAGGTGTATGGAGGTTATAAACCCAAGCAAAAATAGAAAACAACAAATGAAAAGAAAGAGAGAACAAACGAAATTTGTTTACCCAATTCGGTCCAATACTAACCTAGTCTGGGGGAGAGAGCAACCATCTGTTCCACTATAATGATGAGTAACTTTAAAAAAGAGATATCAATGAGTTACAAGAATAAGTCTCCCGCCTAATTCTACCCAAAGTCTCAATCTCTTCGCGTGACCAAGAAACACAATCCTAATAATGTTTTCCAAGGTGAATCAACCCCAATCATAGTGTTTGTTGCCAAGAGCAAACTCTATACAAACCCTAGTTTTCTTGTTGACTTTCAAACCCTTGTTTCAGCCCCCTCTATTTCGAGGTTTACTTTGATACAAAGTCTATATTTATAATAAAAGTATCCCTCATAAAATTGCAACAAATATGGCCCATAAAAATACGTTTTATTTTTATGCTGTCACGACAATTCGAGCACTGATTTTGACCATTCGGGAACCCGGAAAATGTCGAATCAAATGTGTTCAAAAACAGGTAAAATTCGGGCCCCGGACAACACCCTTCAAGCCCCGATTTTGACAGATTCAGCAAACCTCAATTTCTCCAATTTTGAGTCACTTTCACAACACTTTGTGTATATTTTTTTTTGAGCAAAACACTTTGTGTATGTTATTAAGATGAAGAGATGTCGATAACTAATTATTTCGAATTCATAATTTTACCATGAAGAATATTATGTTGGGTAATCAAGTGTGAGTAATTATGTCCCACATCGACTAGGAATGAAGGAAACAAAAGATATATAAGAGAGGAAACCCATAAACCCATCGCCTTAAGATTTTGGGTAAGAATGTGGTGTTTAAGTCTCTTATGGTCCTAGATGTTTAGCCCATTGCCGCTCCCCGGACCTCCCCAACATATTATTGCACCATGTCGAGGCCTGCATCTTGAAATGAATAAAATGTACGATGAGTCATTTTTTATAAGTCAACTTCGTCAAAATTTGTCTCTAATATACTATGAAATAGTAGTGTTAGTTATATAATGGGTGACGTGTGAAATTGATCATTTATTGGACCTACATCCATAATTTTGGTCTATAAAGGCCAAGCACCCGACAAGGAGTGTGTGCATAAGCCTCGTCAAGCATGGCTTTCCAAATTTCTCATTTCTTCCTAGTTTCTCTTGTTCTCTTTTTCTTTTGCCTTTTGGAGAAGAGTTTTGCCATTGAAAAAACATTGGAGCAAAGACACCATCTTGTTCAAATCAGCTCTCTCCTACCATCATCTTCTTGCAGCACTTCTACCAAAGGTCAATATATGTATATTTAATCTTACATGCATGCTAGCAACTTTTATTAATTTATTTTTAATTTCTACCAAATAAATTGAGCTATAGAATATCTATAAAATAGATACATAATTTGCAGTGGCATGAATTAAATGACAACTTATTAGAATATTGTTCCTAATTATTTGTAGTTAATCTTGGTATATCGCATATGGTACACATAAACTCTCCGGTCTTCTTTTGAGGGTCATAGTAACTAAATAACTAGTGTTATGTTTGAGGGTCATAGTAACTAAATAATTAGTGTCATGTAAGTGCTGAGTAAAAAACTGCAGGGACATTTGATATTATAACCCATCTTTTTTTGTGGGAATATGATAACCCATCTTGTACGCACTAATTAATGTGTAAGTTTCGCATGTCACACTCTTTGACAAAAAAGTAAAATATTAAACAACCAATTCATTGGAAAAATTATAAAATGGAGGAAATATAGTGAGAGAGAGAGAGAGAAATTGAACAATTATTTGTTTGATATACCATAAAAAAGAAAGAGAAAATGAGCAATTCTGCCAATTTCTTTCAAGAGTAGGCATCATTTGTCACGGAGAATATTCACATGGAACCCACCATCTTGTTCTTAGTGCTTTCTCAACAAATAAAATGGAACCCATCTTAAGAAAAAAAGAAAAATAGAACCCACCAACCATCACATATTAAAGATAGGAAGGATAAAGGAACAAAAGCCAGCTGTCACTCATACATTTCTTGTTTGATTAATCGTTTTTATTCATAATAAAAAAATAATATTAAATTTTTTACTTTATTAAGAATATATATAGACATATATACAAAACAAATGTAGACAACACTTGAGTTATTTACGTACGAAAATTAAAAATGGCCGTTTCTCAATTGATATAGTTGATTAGAATGTTCTAATAAACTTATTAACATGAAAAAATTAACGGCAAAAACAGATTAAGTCATTTGCTTTATTCACTTCCGACTGAATTTTAGACTACTTTGACCATTTTTTTAAGAGCTTTGTTATATGTCCCGAGACAATTCATTTACAAAAATTTTATAGCCAATTAAATTGCTTCCTAACCAAAAATCATGGGAGGTCATAGCTACAGGTCAAACATTGATATTACGTAAACTAACTCTCATGAAACTATGGTGAGGTTAAATTGCTTCCTAACCAGAAATCATAGGAGTTCTTAGCTACATATGTCAAACATTGATATTACGTCAACTAACTCTCGTGAAACCATAGGGAGGTTTTTTGTCGTTGTATCTAGCATATTCCTTTCTTAAAATTTGTAGGGTTAAGAAAAAAATTGTGCAAGTTGTTATTATCACTACAAAATATAATGCATTTATTGTTTTTTTCTCCTCCATAGTTTATACTAGTATGGACAAAATGATAAGTTTATAATCACGGGTCGTCATGAAGAACATTAATACATAGACATAAATATTGACTATGAAAGAATCTCATTCACGGGTCAGAGATCACGATTATAGTTTTTGGCTAAACTCGGTGATTGATCAATTATAGCATTGTATTTTTTTGGAGGGGTATAGTATAGCATTGTATTTTGTTGATTTATGCAAACTTAGTATTTCAACAGAAAAAAACAATATTCATTCACGTTTGGTACCAACCCACTAAAGTTAAAAAACAAATAACAAGTGGCTGATTTTCATTTTAGCAACACGTCAAGGTTTTCTACCCAACTAGCTATTATTATTTTAGGCAAACTTTATATTAGATGAAGATATTGACAAAATTTGGCCAAAAGATCTTGAGATGGAATGGTGTGTAAAATCTTGACGTGTTTTTCCAATTTTCATTGTCGTAAAGAATGAAAACAAAATAAAAAGTTTATGTACTTTAGTCAATGATTTAACTGGATGGGGAAACAATTAATTATATCATAGTGTATAAGAGAATTAATCTATTGCTTCTTGTAATTACTTGTCACCTTAAATTTTTGGATTCAGTAGCCTTATAAAATTACTTGTGAAAGAGAGTGACTCTTTCGATAAACTCTTATAAAAACTATATATATTTTTTATGTGGAAAATGTATTTTCTCAATACACCTCCCAAGTGAAACTTGAGATTTTTCGAATACACATCCACCACACTTGTCACTACTGTCTTTGTGAATGAATATAAGTGACGGGTGGCGCAAATGGATAGAACATATATTCGATTTTGGGTTGAGTTTAATTCAACCTTACAAAATCAACCTATATATTTTTTATGTGAACCTTGAGTTTTTATTTAAGTCAGATATGAATTCTTTTAAAAAATATAATTTTAATTGAATTGTATCTATTCTTTTATGTTTAAACAGAAAACTAATTTTATTAATGATCAATACAAGCACAATCACAAGGTGTGCAAGTAAAGACACAAAAGTACAAATGGAAATAACAAGCACCAATACTTGACAATAATATATGGCACTTCACACTTTGCATTTATTCAATTTCATTATCAACTTGTAAGGTTCAATTTTTTGTGTTTATTCGAGTCAGATACAAATCAGCACATTGATTTTCTACTGAATGTCCATACATGCATGAAATAATGTAACATACTATATAATTAATTGTATTTCAATAGTACTCAATCTCATCCAACAAGAAGAAAAAAAATGGCAGTGGTGGACAGTGATGAAGCTAAAAGTTGGAAATATGATTATCTTTTTAATGCAAAACTATATTTAGTTTTATTATGTGGTATTTAGTTATATGTACCTAACTATAATAATATAAAACAATTATTGGTGGGTATAAATAATCCTATCACTTGTGATATATAACAAACTCAAGATAAGATTTTGTCTTTGAGTCCTTGAGAGATATGTTTCCAATACCTCTAGATTCCTTGGTATAGTCATTCTCATCCTTATATTATCAAGTATTCTCATATATATATATATATATATATATATATATACCGTAAATTTAATTTAACAGAAGAATCGAATTTCTGAGTTACTTTTTTTTTTAGGGCAACTTCTAAGTTACTTTTAAAAAGGTTGAATTACCAACAAAAATTTGAGACAGATAAAATGCAATTGATATCTAACTTTAGCACGTCTTCAACATTTAATGACAAATTTAGAAAAAAAGATTAATATATTCTTTTAATTCGACTTTATTTCTAATAATGTTGTATGGATGTTATTATTCAATAAGAAATGTTTTTAGACAATGATAGGGTATACAATGTTTGATTTTTGTGTATCATGCAATATATGACATTACCTTGATGAATAGACTTTGATTATTCATATTAACGTAGTAGTTAAGCAACAATAATTTGACACCACTAAACATGTTTCATTGTTCAAATTCAGGTCCCAAAACAAAAGCATCATTAGATGTGTTACACAAACATGGGCCATGTTCCCAACTGAATAATGGAAAAGCAAAAATTGTTCCAACACACAGTGATATTCTTGATCATGACAAAGAAAGGGTGAATTATATTCACTCCAAATTATTATCATCGATTAAGAAAAATAATTTGGAGGGATTGGATTCTAAATCTAAATCAGTTAAATCACGTAAATCAACTAACCTACCAGCTAAATCTGGTAGCCTTATTGGATCAGGGAATTATTTTGTTGTAGTTGGACTTGGCACTCCTAAAAAGGATTTGTCACTTATTTTTGACACTGGTAGTGATCTCACTTGGACTCAATGTCAACCTTGTGTTGGTTCTTGTTACAAGCAACAAGATGAAATTTTTGATCCATCAAAGTCTACTTCTTATTACAATATCTCTTGCACTTCTTCAGATTGCACCCAGCTCACATCAGCTACAGGTATATATTATTATATTATATTATAATGATCAATTTAATTTTTTTTTTGCCTAGATAAGAACTTATTTTGAGATAATACTCTCCTTGACAAGAACTTTATTTTATATATAAATTTCTTGACAAGAACATTAGTCATATAATCAACTAGTGTCCCTTTTAAACGACTATGCAATGTCATTGTCAACTAAATTATGCTTATGAGAATAACTGATGATTTTTTTTTTTATACAATTTTTTATATATATAAGTATAGTAAAAAGAGTAGTTCAAATCTTCAATCACTTGAAAATATCCTAAAAAATATATTTATTTACTTGTTTTGTTACATTATTATTATAGGGAAATTAATTTCATTCCAAAAAATTCATTATTACAGGAAATAACCCCCGCTGTGCTAAAGTATCAAATGCATGTATATATGGCATCCAATATGGTGACCAATCCTTTTCAGTCGGATACTTCAGCCGCGAACGGCTAACCGTAAATCCAACAGATGCCATTGAAAGTTTTTTATTTGGTTGCGGCCAAGACAACGAAGGTCTATTTGGCGGCTCAGCCGGCCTATTAGGCCTTGGTCGTCATCCAATCTCATTTGTCCAACAAACATCTCAAAAATACCAAAAAACTTTCTCGTATTGTCTTCCCTCCACATCTAGCGGCGTTGGCCACCTCACATTTGGTGCCTCCGATAATAAGTACGTAAAATACACTTCCTTCTCCACCGTCTCCCGGAGCAATTCCTTCTATGGCCTAGACATTGCTGGAATCAGCGTTGGTGGAACCAAGCTTCCAATTTCATCCTCTATTTTCTCCTCCGGTGGTGCCATTATTGACTCTGGTACCGTTATTACACGGCTGCCTCCGACCGCCTATGCTAGCCTCCGAGATTCCTTCAAGAAAGGCATGACAAAGTATCCAGTTGCTCCAGCAGTTTCAATTTTAGACACATGTTATGATCTTAGCGGGTACAAGACTGTTTCCATTCCGAAGATTAGTTTTTTCCTCGGCGGTGGTGTCACGGTGGAAATAGCCGCGCAAGGGATACTTTACGTGGCGAGTTTGAAGCAAGCTTGTTTGGCGTTTGCGCCAAATGGAGATGATAGTGATATTACTATCTTTGGGAATGTGCAACAAAGAACACTAGAGGTTGTTTATGATGTTGGTGGTGGTAAGATTGGGTTTGGATCAAATGGTTGCGAGTGAACTTAGTTTTGAATATTTTGATCAACGATTCATTCTTATTTGAACACATATATATCCAATTAATCAATAAAAATGAAAAATACATTAAAACAATTGTATTTTGAGTTTTTGATTGGTCAAGGTTATAATTAAATTGTTCATATAAGAATTTCTCTTGATCGATTATTTTATCTTATATATGCTTTGGGCTAGTTAGGGGAAAGAAATCTTGATTGGCCCCGGCATTTGTTAACGTTATTGCAATGTAGAACTAAATAAATAATCATGTGGGGGTTGAAAAAGAAAAAAATTGAAATTGAAAATCTGGGAAACTTTTTATAATATAGTAAGTTGTTGAAGACGACTTTGTGGGTAATGGTGATAAGGTGTAATATATATTGCTATTGATTGAAGGGACTATATTGATGACTTTAAGATGTATACTTTGCTGGCAATTGTTCATAGATGTGTAATTTGAAACAAATGTAAGTCATTAAAGGTTTGTTGAATAAAATAAGAATTTCTTGTTTTGGATTATTAAGTTTTATGATTTAGTTTCTTCTGTTTTTCAAGTTGAAAAATTTGGGAAGAGAAAATTATTATTTTTAGACAATGGATTCTAATAATCATTTTTAAATAGTTTTAGGTGTGATTAAAACTCATCCTTTAGGTTTTTTTGTTTTGTTTGAGAGGTTATAAACGTTATTATCCTTTACTTTTTTTATTTAAAGAAAGAAAGAGATAAAGTCAAGTTATGATTAATTAACTGATTCAAAGGCGGACTAATGTTTGTGTCATAGCAAAATGTGATAATGACATACATCCCTTTGACCTCCACACACTAATGCAACACATGACCGTTCTCTCTCTCTCTCTCTCTCTCTCTCTCTCTCTCTCTCTCACCAATTCAGTACTCAGTCATGGCTTTGATACCAACTTGTAACGCCCTTGAACTCCACAATTAATATTTAATACAAATACAATAATTAATTCATATTATGATCAAGATGCTATGTCATTAAAACTCAAAACATGCATACTACATTTTTCATCAAAGTTTCAGAACGAAATAAACAACATCTCCAATTCATCTCAAGGTCTCAGCATCATAATCCAATATCAGAATACATCAAATAAAACAATAAGGTTCTCTACATAAATCCAACATAGAATATAAATAAGATAACACACAATAAAGATCCTAATTAGAGTCTAGACTAGACTCAAAAAACAACAAGAAAATGAGGAAGCGTCAATCTAGTCCTCGGTACTCACGTCGTCTTAAGCGTCCTCAACCTGCACGTCTACACCATTTTACAATGGTGAGGCGACCAATCCACGGGAGGGTAAGTTTACATTCAACATTAAAAAACTACGAACTCAAGTATAGTATATTAGGATTTCAATTCTCATATAATACATTCATTCATAATTCAACATCATCAAACATACAAGAGTGCTCATAATCAATTAAACACCAAGAGTTTTCTTACACCATTCTCAATTCATCATGATCATCACAAATGTACAAGCATCGTCAAATAGAAAAATATAATCATGTATTAATCTCAAAGACACGTGGAGGGCAAGCCAAAGCTGCGAAGATTTATAGTTTAGGGACGCTGGTTTTTTCAATTATCTTACTTATGCATAAATAGAAGTTTCGTAAAGGAAATAAGGGTCGCAAGTTATATACAAAATTCTTTATGCTCAAATTATCCAAAATATAAAGTGAAAAGAGTAACAAGACAATGTATGTTGATTTGATGAACCATCTTTCATTTAATGCAATGAAAATTATTTTCTTTTAAAATCTTTACTTTCATCTTGTAAAGCTTTTGTTCATTTTAGATTCTAACAATCTTGTTTATTATGTCGAACAAGGCAGTTTTTTTCATCATATTATATTTAAAACTTATGAACATCATGAACACCCAAACAATTTTTGGAAAAACATTGCACAACATGTTCTAGGATTTCTAGTTTGATCCTACAAGTAACATTTTAAAATTAGCATTTTTGTTTACCAAATACACCGGTCAAGTAAAAAATGGAATGGATGAAAACTTGTGTGTTTGGAGGTAATATGTATATCCTTGTTAATGGATGTCCGACGGAGGAGATCAACATTCAAAGAGGCTTAAAGCAAGGAGATCTGTTGGTGTCTTTCTTGTTTCTTTTAGTGGCAGAGGGTTTTGGTGGTTTGATGAAAAACATGGTGAATATAAATTTGTTCACATGCTTTAAGGTGGCGCGTCAGGGCATGGAAATTTCACAACTTCAATATGCAGATGATACTCTTTACATAGGAGAAGTGGAGTTTGGTTTGCCAACCGCGAAATAAGCGTGGTTTGGGGGTAAGGGATGTTAAGGTGGTAAAGTCAAGTCTCTTGGCTAAATGGCGTTGGAGATTGATACAAGGAGAAAAATCACTTTGGAAAGAAGTTATGAAGGGTAAATATGGTGATCGGATGTGTGGCTTGTTAGAAGCTAACAGGAAACCTTGACCTTGGTTTGTTTCTTTGTGGTGAAAAGATATTGCTTCTTTAGAGAAGTCGGTAGGATCTTATTGGTTTAATGGCGAGGTTTTTAGACGAATTGGTAATGGTTTGAATAATAATTTTTTGTGTGATCCTTGGTTGGAAAATGTTTCCCTTTAGTGTCGATTTTCCAAGGTTGTTCTCTCTTTCAATTAAAAAGGAGGCTAAAGTGGGGGAGATGTGCTAGCATAATCCATGTTTTGTTAGTTATTCATGTTGGCATCTTACCATGTTTTTATCAATATTGCTACTGAGTGTTGCTACTCCGAACAAAGTAGAGAAGAACGGGACAAGCGAAACAATTGGCTCAATAATGGTTGAAACTCTGCAACACAATGAGGATCAAAAGATACTTTCTAATTGAAGCAACAGGGATACAAACTATTATCATTAAATGAACACTTTTGGGATTGCAAATAATGAGACTGTATATTAGCTTGAATAGTATCAATATAATTGAAGTAACTAAAGAGTGAAGACAAATATGAACTCAAAATATTTTATATTTGTTGAGTTTTAATCTCTTTTATATTGCCATAAGTAAAAGTATCTCAAGAGCATTTTTTTCGATGTATTATTATTCACACCAAATATGTATTGGTTTGCATTCCCAATATTTATAATTGATGATATGCGGAGAAAAATAACTTAGAAAAAAAAGAGACAATTAGTTTCAACTTTCAACTAAAGGAAGTGGATATTTGTCCGAAATGCATCTCTTAATTGGCAGTGTCATATTGCTAGGTTGGTCACCTTCACCCGAATTCAAATAAAAAATGTCACAGTTGTATGTGTAAACCTTCACCCACTGGGAACCGCACTTTGTTCTATCACCTAGCCCTTTGTGGCAGCATCAACTACAACCGCTAACCACACTTCTTGCATTCCCTGTCAAATCTCTTCTGTCTGTTATCTTTGCAGTGGCCGAGATCTTATGTCCAAATTAGTTAATTTCATTTCTACTAATCAGGTGTTGCTACAATTAAACCATTACATAAAAGTTACTAATCTGCTGCGCTGTTACAGCTAGTTCATCCCTCCTCAACTCGCTATGTTCACCGCAGTTGCTATGCCTCTACTGTCAAGTTAATTTTATTCTTCTTGATAATAAAATAAATCAAAATGGTAAATGAATCAGAAAGGAAAGTAAATGTATCCAAATTGAAACGGTACTAGAACTATCAATTCTTATTTATTTTTTTAATCTTAACCCTCTGATTCCCAAGGAAAACTGGCCCAAGTAATTCGGAGATCAGCCAAGAGATTAATAAAATAGGATACAACCTATGAATGTGCCAAGAAACATGTGTAATGTAAATCAAAATAAAGTATTAAAAGGATAAGCAGATTGTTTGCTTCAGTGCTTTAACAATTGATCGGCCCTCTTTGAATGAGCATGATCAGTGTCTTTGCTGATTGGGAGGAGCAAATGAAACAACAAAGTTGCTTCAGCTTATGGTGAACATGCCTGGTCCAAAAAGTAACAAATTAAGTTCATTAAAAGTCTTAAAGTAGATCAATAGCACCATGCATAATATACATACGTCCAAACTAGCTTTCTTTTATTGTAAGCGTATTCCAATCGAAATTTCTATATCTCCTTATTAGCTATAATCTCTCTAATTTATTCGATGTAGATTAATTGTATAAATTTATGTCAGGAAAAAAAGTTAGAAGCATTAGTATCATAGACATACACATAACAACACAAAATTAGAACATATAATAAAATTGAAGAAATACATAACTGATAATCAAAGTTCACTATTACCAATATTTAAACCCAAATACAAGGCAAATAAATTTGAGGAAAAAATGACTATTATATAAAACAAAGCAGATACATAGCTGTGCAAATCAAAACCAAAACCATCATATGAAAATAGTCACACTATTCATTGTACACCATACACAAACTAACACAAATTCAAACAAGTAAATAATCGAACAAACTTACTTTCAAGAAGCGATACCAAGCTTTCAACGTATCCCTTGGCATTGTACCACCAAATATTATTGGTACTTTTAATTCATTTTACTCTATTATCTCTCCAATTATAAACAATTGCTTGGTCTTTGCGATTGATTGTAAATATCACTCAATCACCATTCTCATAAACACACAATCGGTTTATAATAAATTCAGGATAATAATTGTAGTCCCATTGACGAAGTTTATAATCCACTTGAAGATTTAGATAACTAATTTTCAGGAATTGAATCCAAGATTCTTCAACTCCAAATTCCTTCATTTGCCATATGACAAAACCGGTTTACTTGAATTCATAATAAACACAAAGACAATCCATCAACACAAAATATTTGAGGATGAAATGGACTATCATATAGCTCTTCATGACAAAATCGAGGGAGAAACAATTGTGTATATGTCTCTGTCCCCAAATCAAGCGAGATAATCACAAATTGTTCAATGTTAAGATTCTTCAAATGACAAAAATATCGGTGCCTAACAAACCAATTAATGTTATTATTCAAATAAACACCGTCCTTTGCAACAAAAAAAACGATAATGCACCAATACCACAGGAAAACAATCAATATCTCTCAAAACATTATCACCCAAAGTAAAAACTCTTAGTGCAGTTGTAATAAGATCAACATCCAATTTCAAACATAACATCACCACCTTGTAAGTGTCTGTTGAATTATCATAACCAAATACGAATTTGCAAAAACTATACTCTTTGCCATAAGAGCGGAAAGTCACTAATGTTTTAGATTTTAACCTTGTGGTAGGGTTCCATAAACAGAACGACTATTCCATATACTTAGCGGTACAAGACAAACTTTGCAAGCAGACCAAACCATTGCATGAACCAACAACATTACATGCGTCCTTGTAATTGAATGGGCAGTAAGGATTGGTAAGGATAATGGGATTTGTAGTCTCCAGCAAACGAGATGGGTACTTCCCTACAATCTCCCCATCCATTAAACTTGTTTGAAAGAAATGCGAGGTGTGTCGTACATGTAGACTGCTTCTTAAGATGCAATTTGTGGAAGATTGGATTAGAGAATAGGGTTTTCCAAGACATGCAGACGCACTTCATCCGCATTAGAGATTTCACTTTAAGAAACGATAGGACTTCCACAATAAGTTCTTCAGGAAGGATTAACAACAGCACCGCCACTTTGGGCGGAGGAGATATATTCATGAGTAAGAACGGACAAGTTGTTGAAAGTAAAAAACCCTTCGGCCCGGGCAGAGGAAGAAACCCTATGAAGTGTATTTTTAATTTGTTCCAATTATCTCACTTTTTTTTTTGAGATTTTTTTTTTTAAGGATTGAGACAATGCATACGTCAATTGTATTTATATCATTTTTTTTTTTGACAAAATGTATTTATATCACTTGTTTATGTTTATTTCCTACTACAAATATAATATAATAATATTGTACTCCAACAAAATTTTATAATTATCTTTTGTTAAACTCATGGTCTTCTAAATTTTATGTGTCTAATAGTCATTTTGCAAAATAAAAAATCAATTTATGTCCTCTTGTTTCTCCTTATTATCCAATTCCCTTAAACAAAAGGAAATTTTTTTTTTGTATTATGGTATAAATATAGGAAAAAAGTTTACTCTACTATTTTATGATATAAGTATAGGAAAATAATTAATTCTCATTTTTTTTATAAAAGTTTATTCTCGTCTCTTTTAATCTCTTAATCTCACAACTTTGCATATAAAAAAATCAATAGAAACATTTCAATAATGTTGATATTTAAAATAAAAATAAAAGCCATCCTTTTTTAAAATTTAATATCAATTTTCTTTAAAATGTAATATCAATTTTCTCATAGCATAAGATTTGATTTTTGAGATATAAGCGCATACAATCTACAACAATTGCGGTGTAAATATTTGAAAATATTTTGTACATAAAATAATTTTTTTAATATAAACACTATAATATTTTTTTTGAACAAGCCAAAATAGAATATATTACTAAAGCCATTAGTGAATCACCTCGCACAAGGTGTGCTGAAAGTGAATTACTAAAACAAATGCATAGTTAGTGGCGCATAACTAAGAGGACGCCACCAAAGTAAAATGATGTAAATATTACAATGAAAGACCCATATAGAGTTGTGGCATTGCTACTAGTCATGATAACAAAAAGTGATTGAAGCTTGGTAAGTTTTCAACCACAAGAAAGAATTCAACTTAATTTTATCTAGGATAGTGTAAGGATCGGTTGCCGCATTTTTAAAGACACGGTTGTTCCTTTCCTTCCATAATTCACAGACACACGCAAGCCAAATTACCTTCAACAATGAATGTGTAAGTCGCGGTAAACCCGCCTGTTATCGCGATTTTCGGGTGTCAAATCATTGATTAGATTTGAACCTTTCAATCATTGATATCTCTATTTTTTTTGGGGAAAGGTAAAATCGAGAGAAAAACTTAGAACTTCTGAGCTCGGGGCTGATTTCACTACGGGAAGGTGTTAGGCACCCGCAATGACTATAGTATCCTATAGGAACCGTTTTACTAGTCTTATGTGTACGCTTTGCTTTTATCGCTATTTGTAAAAAAGGGATTGGTTTTAAGAATGAGAGAAAGAAGTTTTTGAGTGTTTGTTTTTATTGGACTTGGAGAGATTTTGAGTCTCTTGCCTACATACCCTTTTAAGGGATCAAAATTCCATGTAGTTCTCTTCCAAAATGTTTTTTGTGGGTTGGTTCAATTTTAGTTTTGAAAATAGTTTTGAAGAAAAGGATGGGAGGCCGTAAAGGCATGAGATTTGGAAACAAGTGAGGTTAGTCCAATTTATTTACAAAAATGGTTAAAGTTGAAGATTTAGGATTCATTTTGATTTTGCTTAAGAAAATAAAGGAAAAATGGGTGAAGTTCTGACTTCACTTTATTGCAAAAATCTTTGAGTGATGTGTTAGTTTTTTGAGAAAGAAAGAATGAGTTTTTTCTAAGTATCACGCTTCCTAAACATACATCTAGCGGTAAACATACAACGTGTGTGCGTGTCGGTGCTTGTGTCGGTGTGCATCATTATAGTCCATAGTCTTTTACATCGGGTCCTAGTTTACATTCTATGGTCTTGCAAGAATTTAAAGGAAAGTAAACTAACCTAAAATATTACATGAATTAGTGGAAGTTTACACAATGTGGCTAAAAGAAAGGAAAAGATGAAAGTGATGCAATGCTTGCAATATGAGTGAAATATGAAATAAAATGGTTAGTAAGCAAGTGAGAAATGATAGTATGAATAGTGATGCATAGTAGGTGAAATGATCATAACAAAGAGTATTAAGCAAATTGCAAAAGAAACAAGTGCCAAAAATAGTGCAAATAACACAAAACAAAAGCCCAAAACTTAAACCGAATCTATGACCTATAATCCCCATCAAAACAACACTTTTTCAAAGGAAATATTTCAAGAATTATGGGGAAATCACAAGCCATGCATTCATATTTAGCACATATACATTTTATGCATATTTCACACCTTATTTCCAAACAAAAATTCACATTATTTGCAAAACAAGAAACTAACTATTGAACTTGTAAAACAAGGAATTACTTCTAAATTTGCAAGAAATTGGAAACCTAACGGTTAAGCTTGTAAGATAAGTAACTACCACTAAATTTGCAAAGATTTGGAAATTAACAACTAAATTTGCAAAAATACAAGAAATTAATACTAAATTTGCAAAAAAGAATTTGGAAATAATCAATTAAGCTTGTGAAAAGCAAGAATCAGCAACAAACTCAGAACCAAACACATCACAAAATCATGTATCAAATATCCACATCATGTGGCAAGAATTGGATCTAAAACTATGCAAGAAACCCTCACAAACACACCTAGTATTCAAAACCATAGAAGAAATTAGCGCATACATTTTTATCAGCTTTACATGTGTGGAAATATCACCAAAACGCTAAAAAATACATCAAGAACACACTGTAATTTTCCAGGAATTTTGCAAGAAATTTTAGCATGCATAGGGGCTCAAATAACAAGAATAAGGGTGCATATAGCAAGAAAAATTCAAGAAACTGAAGGAAAAGCCAAAGCCCGCGGGTAAAAAGCCCAAACCCAAACACACAGATGGATCCGGATCTCCAGAACGCCTCTGGGGCGTTGGATTGATCCGGATCCGTTAGGATCAAGATCCAACGGTCTACAACACGCAAGGATGGGTCGGGTGTGAACCGACCCGGTTTGCAGACCTACATAAAAAGGCAAGGGATCCGTTTCTCTCATTTTTTGGAGCATTTCTCTCTCTTGTTCTTCTCTTCCTCGCCGTTCTCTGAAACCCTAACCCTTATTTCTTGAATCCTACCCAGAATTTGTTCATCTATGGCTTAATCAACTCGTGCTTTCATCCTAAGCATGAATCAGTCAAAAGAAATCGTTTTCAACCGTGGAATCAAGACGAATCTTGAGTTTCAATCCGGAGGTTCGAACTGTTTGGCTTTTCGTGTTTTTCTGAATGAAATTTTCGTAAAACCCAAGGGTTCACCCCGATCCACACTCGTTGTGGATCTTGAAGTGTTTTCTTGTTTTTCCTTTAAATCGTTTTGTGTTGAGGTTAGGGTTTTGAGCCGAACAGTTCCGATCTTTCATGGATTCGCATCATTCTGAATTCGTGATGATTTCCAACGGGATGAAATAGGGCTTAGATGTTACCTGAGTTTTGATCGGAGATTCGAACCGTTTCTTCGCCGTTCCTTTGGATTTGGCTTCTGATTTTGAATTCTTGGCTTCGAACTTCGTGAATGAACCGGTATCGTTTCTTCTCCTCTTCTCTGGTTCGAATCCGGTGAAATTCTTCACCTCTTCTTCTTCTTCTTCTCTGATTCAGGCTCTGCGATCACGCTTGCAGCGCGCTACCTTCGGTGGCGTGCTCGCGTTTGAATTGTAGGCGCAACAGTTCAGTGATGAAAATTCACCATGAATTCTCTGAGAACTGCTTGAAGTTGCATCGAATTCATTCGCATTTTGCTTCTGTTTGTCTCTGTGAATCGGATCCAATGATGAATTCAAAGAATTTGTGTGAATGGTTCTGGATTGATGCTGGAATTGAGCTAGGGTTTCATGAATGTTCATGAATTTTCTGAGTTTCTTGTGGATTTGATTCTAACTGCCAAGAGAGAGAATGAGAATTCTGTTAGTGTGATGTGGCGTGTTCTCTGTGATTTCTGACACGCGTGGCCTTATATAGGCTGACAAGTGGCTGCTGGACCAATTGCAATGTGACATGTGGACTGAGTTGGCTTGAGTGGCATTTTGGACCAACCTGTAAATTTGAAAAGAATAGGACCTCTTTGCAATAAAAAAAAGACTGTTTTTTTAAAAGAATTAAAGAATTTGACTGTTTTTGAAAGAATTGGGACTGATTTGCAATAAAATATAACATTTGGACTAAATTGCAATTAAAACAAGAATTTGGACTAAACTGCGAAAAGTTAAAATAAAATAAAATAGGTAAAAAATGTAAATTTGAAAACAACGTAAAGTGAAACATTTAAAAACGACAAAATGGACTAAAACGAACAAACTACCAAAATGAGGTATTTTAAAATACCTCTCTGCCCAAAATTTGTTTGATGTGAAAAGACCAAAATGCCCCTAGGGACTAAAATGGCTCAGACTGACTCAGACTGACTCAGATGCAGAACTAAGACGATTTTTGTACAAAATTTGATCAATGATTCATGCAAACAAATTGAAAAGACTCAGGGACAAATTGTAGGGACTAAAATGGGTTCCATTGCGGGAAATGACCAAAATACCCTTTTGTATGATTTTATGCAAGAATTAAAAGACAGAAACAGTAACGTATGTAGCTGAAGCACAGTAGTAAATTGCAGAGTAATACACAGTAAATTGAAAAAGTGTTAGAGATAGAAAGAAAATTTAAACGAGTATTTTTAGGTCCAAAATGAGGGTATGACAGCTGCCCCTATTTAAGTTTCTTTGTCTTGGAGAGTCAAGAGACGGAGTCTTTGGCTTGACGCGACGAAGATACTTAAATATCGACATTCGCACTGATTTTGGGCGTAAAAATACATTTGTAAATGTTACGTTATGCCATGCAACATTTGTGTTATGAATGCAAAACAGACTGAGAATTGAATTTAACAAAATATGTCGTATCCATTGCGGGACTGGTAGACATCAACAGAATAGCAAAACAGAGTATGTCGTATCCATTGCGGGACTGGTTGACATTAACAAGATAGCAGATAACAAGAGTATGTCGTATCCATTGCGGGACTGGTTGACATTAATAGAATAGCAAACAACAAGACTCACTGGGGAGACTCGAAAGCAAATTCGACAGGTACAAGCTGTTCTTGGATGCAAACTAGCCACTTGACCGGGAATATTGACAACAAAGGGCGCAAGCTGCTCCTGTATTTGAGCTGGTCACTTGGCTGAAAGAAAATATAGAAAGCACAAGCCGTTCTTGGACACGAACTAGTTACTTGGCTGACAGGAAACAAAATAGAAAGCACGAGCTGTTCTTGGATCTGAACTGGCCGCCCGGCGGATATCAAAAGGATAGGTACAAGCTGCTCTTGGATACGAACTTGCTACTTGACCGATAACAAAAACAAATTGACAGGTACAAGCTGTTCTTGGATGCGAACTTGCTACTTGACCGATAACAAAAACAAATTGACAGGTACAAGCTGTTCTTGGATGTGAACTTGCTGCTTGACCGATAACAAGAGTGAATTGGCAGGCACAAGCTGTTCTTGGATGCGAACTAGCCACTTGGCCGTTAATGGAAACGAATTGTATTGTAGAAACAAATTGAAATTGACTTGACATGACGGCAGGAGCTTGAATTTGAAAGGATAGCTAAAGTTTGAAGTTGACAAGATTGTTAGATTTTGAAATTGACATGACAGGTAGACATTTGTCATTAGCAGAAGAAATTTGAAATTGACATGATTGATTTTGACGGAGATCAACATAGGAATTGAGAATGCAAATGTGTATGAATAACATGACAATTTTATCAAATACATGAACACATAAGATGCATGATTATGCATGTATGAATGCTTTGAAATGCATGATGATTGGCACCTTACAGACATGATTTCGCAGAGATAGACAAAACATTGGAATATTGGGCACGTAATGGCTCGTGCTCTGACATATACTTGCAAAAGTTCCTCTTCTGGGGATGCCGTCGTTTGAAGATACATCGAGACCATCGTTGAAGGCAGGAAGCTGTAAAATCGTAGAGGAAGACGGTCTGAACGGTATTGCTGCTTGTTGGAACGGCATAAATGCTTTTGCATGTTTTTTTTTTCTTTTTATTTTCATCATCCCATTTTTGCCTGGATCGCCCTTTCGGGTTTTTGACCCACCGGGGAATAGTTTTTTTTTTTTTTTTGTTGCCCCTGTTTTTGCCTGAATTGCCTTTGAAGGTTGTCAATCCATCGGGGTGCTCATTTTTGCCTAAGCCGCCCTTTCGGGTTTTCGACTTAGCGAGCATATTAATTTTTCATGCTTTTCATTC
Source organism: Medicago lupulina (assembly GCA_958299785.1). Classification (NCBI taxonomy): domain Eukaryota; kingdom Viridiplantae; phylum Streptophyta; class Magnoliopsida; order Fabales; family Fabaceae; genus Medicago; species Medicago lupulina. The sequence goes on along the minus strand of OY283144.1, from coordinate 33,409,863 downwards.
TGTTTTTTCATTCTTGCCATTGACCACAGACCGTCACTGGGGGGAAGGCTTGTTAGTAACTTGAATTGGAACTGATATCAATGTAGATTTGTTCATGCATGTTTCATTTGAATATACCTAGTTGCTTAGGCCTGCTTTCAAAATACTCAAAAATTTTCAATTTTCAGAATGTTCATTCCAGACATACATCATTATTAACATAGAAAAAATCTTTTGTGTAAAGCTTTGAAAGTAGAATAGAAAAAGAATTAGAGCGCCAAACAAAAGCATAGGCTCAAATCGATGTATAAGGGTGGTAATCACCCGAAGGCGTGACTCCACGGATTTACAAAGCTTGGAAAATGGTAATTTTATTGGTTGGTGGTACATTGAACATAGTAACTACTATGGTATCGAAAACTCTTGAATCCGCAGGCGTCGGAACCTCGGATGAGAACAACCAATCATCAGTTGCAAAGATCCCAAGGGGAATGGTAACTTGCCAGATATAGTCAATTGTCTTTTATTTCAATCTCATTTTTGCATGAACCGCCCTTTCGGGTTTTCGGCTCATCGAGACGCTCATTTTTGCCTGAGTTACATGTAATCTCAGCGAGCTTTTACATTTTGTTTCTTGTCCCTTATTTTGCCTAGATCGCCCTTTCGGGTTTTCGATCCATCGGGAAGCACATTTTTGCCTAGGCCGCCCTTTCGGGTTTTCGACCTACCACGCTGTTCTTTTCATATCTAGACAAAATATTTCTTGACTATATCGGCATTCACAGGATTCGGAAGTTCTACACCATCCATGTGTGTGAGAATCAGAGCACCGCCAGAGAAAGCCTTCTTGACAACATAAGGTCCTTCATAGTTAGGCGTCCATTTGCCCCTTGGGTCGGGTTGCTGACTCATTCTTCTCTTCAATACGAGTTCACCCTCCTTGAATCCCCGAGGACGAACTTTCTTGTCAAAAGCATTTTTCATCCTTGTTTGATACATATGACCGTGAGCCAAAGCATCCAGGCGTCTTTCCTCAATCAAATTCAACTGGTCGTACCGACTCTGGCACCATTCAGCCTCAGACAACTTCGCTTCCATAATCACACGGAGAGACGGAATCTCCACTTCCAATGGGAGGACTGCTTCCATGCCGTATACAAGATAAAAAGGCGTTGCCCCAGTTGAACTACGGACTGTAGTACGGTAGCCGTGTAAAGCATAGGGCAACATTTCATGCCAGTCTTTGTATGCTGTTACCATCTTCTGCACAATCTTCTTGATGTTCTTATTGGCAGCCTCAACTGCACCATTCATCTGAGGTCTGTAAGGAGAAGAATTGTGGTGTTCAATCTTGAATTTCTCACATAAGGCCTGTACCATGTCATTGTTCAGGTTGGTACCGTTGTCAGTGATGATCTTGCTAGGAACACCATACCGACAGATGATATTGTTCTTGATGAATTTAACCACCACTTGCTTGGTTACATTGGCATAAGATGCAGCTTCAACCCACTTGGTGAAATAATCGATTGCTACCAGGATAAAACGATGACCATTCGAAGCTTTTGGTTCAATTCTTCCGATCATATCAATGCCCCACATAGAGAAAGGCCATGGAGAAGACATAACATTGAGAGCGTGTGGAGGCACATGGATCTTATCAGCATATATTTGACATTTGTGGCACTTCCTGGCATATTGATAGCAATCGCGCTCCATGGTCATCCAGTAGTAACCAACCCTCAACAGTTTTCTAGACATAACATGCCCTGATGCATGGGTCCCAAAGGTGCCATCGTGCACATCGTGCATTAGCTGTTCTGCTTCACATTCATCAACACATCTTAACAACACCATATCGAAATTCCTTTTGTACAGAACATCCCCATCCAGCAGGAACTTGCTAGCCAGCCTACGCAGCGTCTTCTTGTCTTTGTTGGAAGCATCCGGCGGGTACTCACGGCTTTGCAAAAATTGCTTGATATCATAATACCAGGGTTTGTTGTCGACTCCGCCTGAACCTGTTTGTACAATTGCATCACTGACAGTAAACACATGAGCGGGCCGGTCTAAGCGTTGTACTTTGATCATCGGTACATGATTCCAATGGTTTACTCGGAACATGGAGGATAAGGTAGCAAGAGCATCGGCCATTTGATTCTCCTCTCGGGGAATATGGTGCAACTCGACCTTTGTAAAATACGTTAACAGACGTCTCGCATAATCACGGTAAGGGATCAGATTGGCATGATGGGTCTCCCATTCTCCCTTTATCTGGTTGATGACTAGTGCAGAGTCTCCATAGATGTCGAGGTGCTTGATTCTCATATCAATGGCTTCTTCGATTCCCAGGATGCATGCCTCGTACTCGGCCACATTGTTGGTGCACTCAAACACAATCCGGGCTGTGAAAGGAATGTGATGCCCCTGCGGAGCCACAATTACTGCGCCAATTCCTCGGCCATAGGCATTAACAGCACCATCAAAGACCAACCCCCACTTGCTATCAGGGTCTGGACCTTCACCAATCAGTGGTTCTTCACAGTCTCTTGGCTTTAAGAACATAACCTCTTCGTCGGGGAAATCGAACTTCAAAGGTTGATAGTCATCCAGTGGTTGGCAAGCGAGATGGTCAGCCAGGATACTCCCTCTAATGGCTTTCTGAGCTTTAAACACAATATCATACTCTGACAGTAACATTTGCCAACGTGCGATTTTTCCAGTGACCGCCGGTTTCTCAAAAATATACTTGATTGGATCCATCCGAGATATCAACCAAGTTGTATGATTTATCAAGTAATGACGCAGGCGCTTGGCTGCCCAGGCTAATGCACAACAGGTTTTCTCGAGCATTGTGTACCGAGTCTCACAATCGGTGAATTTCTTGCTCAAATAGTAGATCGCATGCTCTTTCTTTCCAATCTCGTCTTGCTGACCGAGCACACATCCCATGGATTCATCCAACACTGACAGATACATAATCAAAGGCCTTCCGTCCACGGGTGGGACAAGGATCGGTGGCTCTAACAAGTATTCTTTGATGCTATCGAAAGCTTTTTGGCATTCATCATTTCATACAACAGGTTGATTCTTCCTGAGTAGCTTGAAAATCGGCCCGCAGGTCGCCGTCATGTGGGATATAAATCTAGAAATGTAGTTCAAACGCCTGAGGAACCCTCTGACTTGCTTCTCGGTTTGCGGGGCCGGCATCTCGCGGATAGCTCGGACTTTGTCAGGATCTACTTCGATGCCTCTCTGACTGACAATGAATCCTAACAACTTCCCTGATCTAACACCGAACGTACACTTGTTGGGATTCAGCCGAAGCTTGTATTTCCTCAACCTTTCAAACATCTTAGCCAAATATTCGACGTGTTGCTCTTCATCGCTTGACTTGACAATCATGTCATCCACGTACACTTCGACTTCTTTGTGAATCATGTCATGGAACAAAGTGGTCATCCCCCTTTGATAAGTAGCACCAGCATTTATTAGACCGAACGACATCGCTTTGCAGCAGAAAGTTCCCCACGGAGTGATGAACGACGTCTTCTCCCTGTCTTTGGGTGACATTTTGATTTGGTTATAGCCAGAAAAACCGTCCATGAAGGAGAACACCTTGCACTGGGCGGTATTATCAACGAGCACATCGATGTGAGGTAGTGGGAAATTGTCCTTCAAACTTGCTCTATTCAAATCTCTGTAATCAACACACATCCGGACCTTACCATCCTTCTTCGGCACTGGCACAATATTAGCAACCCACTCGGTATACTCAACTGTCATGAGAAAACCCGCGTCAATCTGCTTTTGCACCTCACCTTTGATCTTCAGGGCCATGTCCGGCCGAGTCCGTCTCAACTTTTGTCTGACAGGGGGACAGTCTGGTTTTGTCGGTATCCGGTGTTCCGCGATCTGGGGATCCAAACCCGGCATGTCTTCATACGACCATGCGAAGATATCTGAATATTCGCGGAGAAGCTGGAAGATCCTTTTCTTGACCCCTTCTTCCAATGCAGCACCGACCTTGATCTCTCTTTTGTTATCCTCGGTACCCAGGTTGATTAGCTCGATCTCCTCCTGATGAGGCCGAATGGTTTTCTCTTCTTGTTCAAGCAATCGGGCAATCTCATCTGGTATGTCATCACTATCCTCATCTTCGGCCTCAAACACCGGGGATTCAACAGTTTGGAGAAACATAGGGTCACTGTGTTCAACGGGTTCATTTTGGTTCGATCTGCGTGACATGATTGGATGATTTTTTAGAAAATAGTTTTCATGCAGATCTTTAAAATTAATAAGAAAATACAGATGTTTTGGTTTTTTCTGGCATTACCATTATTTCCAAGGGAAAAGCATTAAAGAAAGAAAAAGAGTCGTGAAAGAAACGACGTTTTTTATTGATAATGGTGATGTCGGAACAAACATGCCCTTTACAAAAGTGTCACTTCCGCCTCGGGCAGGGCGGAAGGATTGTTATTTCGAAAACAAAAGCCTAGGCAGCAAGACATATTACTTAGAATCATGCACAAACACAGGGAGATTGATAACGTTCCAGTTCTTTGCCATGCCTCCTGGTATCACAAATGTGGGCCTAGAGCCTCTTTCATCACCACCATCAAGAATTGCATTGGCAAATCCAGCACTATGGAACGTTCCAGTTGACACGCCTGACGTTGGAGAGAAACCGAGACCCTCTTTGCGTTTGTTGTCCAGTGGCTGTATCAATTGGCCCCAACCGGCGGCCTGACCCTCCTAAACGGCCTTCTGCGCGTCTTTCAACGAAGCCATGGCAGCACTAGACCTCTTGGGCTCTGCACCCTCGATAACCAAACCCTGGAATGCAGTTCCCTCGGCGGATTTAGCTTCGATGCAAGAGAAGGATGATAACTGACTGACCAGATAAGCTTCTTCCCCATGCACTGTCACAAGTTTACCACTCCTTACGAACTTCAGCTTATGATGGAGGGTAGAAGTGACTGCACCGGCCTCATGTATCCACGGTCTCCCGAGAAGGCAACTGTAAGAGGCATCTATGTCCATAACCTGGAAAGTAATCATGAATGTTTCAGGGCCAATAGTCATGGGGAGATCTACCTCTCCAAGGACAGTTTTACGGGAACCATCGAAAGCCTTGACTAGGAAAGTACTCCTTCTCAAAGGGACTCCTTGACAACTTAACTGATCCAAAGTTGACTTAGGCATCACATTCAACGACGACCCAGTGTCTACCAACACGTTAGACAGCATATCTGCTTTGCAGTTCATGGAAATATGCAGGGCCAAGTTGTGCTGCTTCCCTGCCTCTGGAAGTTCATCTTCACCAAACCAAAGGTTACTGCAAGCAGTGATGTTAGCCACTATCCCACCAAATTGATCTTCTGTGACTTCGTGGTCGACATATGCTTGCTCCAATACTTTCAACAATACGTTCCTGTGAGCCTCCGAACTAAGGAGTAGGGACAAGATGGATATCTTCGAAGGAGTTTGTAACAGCTGGTCAACGATCTTATAATCGCTTTTCTTGATTATCTTCAAAATCTCATCCAGATTGGAATCTTCGATGGACTGGCCTGGACGGCTGGTACTTTCAACAACAGGAGGGGTTGACAATGGAGTAGTCTTACCAGCAGGAATCGTAACTTGCACATCATCTTTCTTTTGAAACAAGAGGGGCCGGACCCTGCCGCTCCTCAAAGCCGTCACTTCGGCGATACTGCTTACTGTGCCCGGGGACACCAAAGGTACTTCTTTCCTGTTCTCCAACATAGTTGCATTGTACTTGTACGGGACGGCTTTCGCAGAAGTATATGGCACTGGCCCTGGTAGCCGTATCACTAGAGGCTTAACATCTTCCCTGGCAGACACATTCTTGACAGGAGTATCGTGGAAAATCGGCACTATCATACAAACATCACTAGCAGTCAGGTAGTTGTCATTCATCAAGCTTTGGATATCAGTCTGGACTACGCTGCAACCCATAGGGTTCTGAAGACATTCACAGCAAGCAACGTGGTCGTGGCTAAACAAGGAAGCTTGGCACAGCTTGATATGTAGCGGCACTAGAGGAGTAGCAACATTACGGACATTGAGACGAGGGATTTCTTCGCACACTTCAATCATATTCACGGCGGCATGGTTGGGGAGTGGATTGTCGAGCACATGTGGGACATTGTTTTCAAAAGATAGCTTTCCCTGGTCAATCAACTTCTTCACAATATATTTCAGAGCGTAGCAACCCTCCACATCATGACCTAGGGCGCCTTGGTGGAAATCGCATCTGAGATCGGAGCGGAACCTGGGAGGCAATGGATTTGGCGGAGGCTTGCCAGGTCTAGTGGTGCAATACCCCTTATGTAACAGAGTTGGGAGTAGTTCAGCGTACGCCATCGGTATTGGTGGGAAAGATGGTCTAGATTGAGGGTCTTGTTGTTGTTGTTGCGGTTGTTGTTGAGCCAGTGGTTGTTGCTGCATTTGTTGGGCGATGGCATTAACAGGGACCTGAGGCTGGCCCGGTAGTGGAGGGTATTGATGGTAGAACGACGGATAGAACAGATGCTGGGCATACTGTAGGTACTGGTACTGTTGAGGCAGTTGTGTAGCATTGACAGGAGCGGCAGTGGCAGATTGATTGGTTCCGGCAGACACCATTCCAACTTCTGATTCCTTTTTCTTATGGTGACCATTGGCGTATCTCTTTGGTGCATTCGAGGACTCACCTTTCTCAAACACGATAATCCCCTCTCGGACAGCTTCCTCCAAGCGGGTCCCCATAGTGACCATCTCAGAGAAGTTGCTTGGGGCAGCAATAATCATTCTTTCAACATAATCTTTCTTCAGGGTCTTCAAGAATGTTTGAGTCATTTCTTCCTCGTCCAAAACGGGAGTGATACGGGCAGCTGCCCCTCTCCACCTCTGTGCATATTCGCGAAAGCTTTCGTCCTTTTTCTGAGAAAGAGACCGGAGGAATTCCCTATTCGGCTTGAGCCTGGTGTTGAATCCATAGTGGCTCTTAAAAGCAGCAGCCAGATCATCAAAAGTACGAATATCATCCTTGCTCAAACCGGTATACCACTCCGCGGCATCTTCCATTAGGCTGTCCTGGAAGCAATGGATCATAAGTGAATCATTGTCTGCATGGTTAGCCATCTTCCGGACGTACTTGATGATATGGTTCTGGGGGCAGGTCAGCCCATTGTAGCGGTCAAATTCCGGGACCTTGAACTTCTTGAGGACATCCACCCTCGGCACTAAACAAAGATCGTGAGTATTGACGAGATCACCGCTCCCACGGTTGGCCTTGATCTCGCGACGGAGTTCTCTGGCAAGCTCCTCCATTCTTTCCTCCATAGTTCCCAATACAGGAGTCTTTCCATGGTGATCATTAGCATTGGCGCCCTGAGGCGTAGAGTGCACAATCGGATCGGTGAAGACCGTTGACTGAGGCAGAGTAGTGTGGAGAGAAGCCTGCCCTGAGACGGGGATTTGGTTACCGTTGGCAGCACTAGAAGCACTTGCTGTGGGATCAGGAGCAAAGAAAAGTGGGAGTCCGTATGGGTATCCCCTTGGCATGGCAAAGCGGTTATCGAGAGATGATGTTGGAATTGCCTCAGTGGTCTCCGGAGTAGACGAGGCTGGTTGTTCTTGAGCGGCTATCAGAGCGGTCATGGCGTCGAGAGCTTTAGCTAACTCTTCTCTCACAGAAGCTAATTCAGTACGGAGCTGTGCATTCTCTTCTTCCATAGCTACTTGATTCCTCCTTCGGTATTGTCTAGTCTGATGTACTCTGGTAGGTTGATCTGTCCTTCGAGCACGAGCCACTTTTCACACTGCGGCAGAAGAACCAGGAGGCAATGAGCACGTGGAAGTTTTTTTTTTTGTTTTTTTTTTTGTGACCGATGAATGATGCACATGATGCATGATATGTGCAAATGCAGATGCAAAAATGACTCTTTTTTGTTACCAAATGGTTTTCTTAGACAAATTAGAATTCTTTGCAAACATTATTGGACTAACAAATTATTCAAAGCAAGTTGTTTTGATAAATTGAGCCAAGGGAGTAGGCTTCTGAAACATAAACTGAACAAACAACATAATCAATAGTCCATCCTATCATCCAGAACTAAGGGGTGACTGGGTAGTATTCGAAATCCGAGTCCGAAGCTGAACCGCAATAACTGGCAAAGAAATCTCGACGACCTCTGACTCTCCTGGAGTCTCTCCTCAACAGATCATCCTTCTTCTCAAGCTTTTTCCTAACTCTGGCTAGTTCCTTCCTCAGCATCCGGTTCTCATGATCCTTCGGCTCATCTCTGCCATCCAAAGTCATGATCAAGTTCTCAGCCTCACTGTAACGAGCTTTCCATGCTCGCTTCTCCTCACTTTCCATAGCTAGATGCTCCTGATACATCTCCTGAGTCGCGGGAAGCAACGGTAATGGTCTAGATGGAGTAGATGCGGATACATGCCTCATAGCAGGATAAGGCATGCCAATCTCCTCAGCTCGATCTATCAGCCACTGAGTATAGGCTTCATGAGCAACGCCGGATCTCACACCCAAGTGTTTCACGTCTTTCCTTCGAACCTTAGACCAAGCATCTGTAAAAGCTTTCCTTTGCCCGGTGGGGGCATTGGAATAGTAGAAGAACTCCTGAGATGTAGCAAGGTTAATGGGCTTCGCTCTCATAGGAAAACCGAACTGTCTCATGGCTAATTCAGGATTGTAGTTGATTCCTCCCCGGGTACCGAGAAGTGGTACATTGAGGAAATCTCCACAACCAGTGATAATCTCCTTGACTCGAGCTGCTGGAGTGATCCAAACCACCTCATCGGGAGTAAGAGCCATAATCCGCTGCGAATAAGACCAATTCTCCGAGTTGGCATGGAAAGAACTAGGGAGGTGCGAAATAAACCACCTATATAGAAGAGGTATGCAACAAAGAATGAACCCACGGCCCTTGAGAGTCTGATCATGGATGGCGTGGTATGTGTCAGCTAACAAAGTAGGAACCGGGTTCTTGGAATGGAAGATCTCAATAGCATTCATGTCCACGAAGTTGTCGAGATTCGGAAAGAGAACGAGCCCGTAGATGAGTAGTGCAAGAATAGCCTCAAGAGTGTCCTGACAAGTAGATTCGAGATTAGCCCGCTCAAGTAAGTACTTCGAAGTGAAACCCTGGATATGAGACTTGGTGATGAGATTCTTAGACACATCGGAAGTCTTGAGATAAAGATCCTTAGCAATCACCAAAGGAGTAAGAGAAGATCCTGGGCCCGTGAAGGGTACCCTCTCGGCTATAGGTAAACCCAATAAGCAAGAATAAGCCTCAAGTGTAGGAACCAACTGAAAATCCGGGAAAGTGAAGCAACGGAAAACCGGGTCATAGAATTGCACCAGAGTGTGCACCAGCTTCTCTTCTACATTAGTTCAGAGAATACCAAGTAAACCACCGTATCGGAGACGAAACCCCGTCGGATTCTCGACCTTAAGTGCCAACTCCCTTAGGCTAGCCAAATCGACTTCCTTGAATTTGTAAGACTTAGTCCTCTTCATGCCTGGTTATATTTGCAAAGAATTTTAGTTTGTTTATACCCTTTGATAAATGCATGTAAAAATTTTATGCATGGTTTTGCTTAACAAAGGAAGCACGGTGGGCTAAAGTAACAAGTGGACACGGTGTCCGGTGAAACTAAGGCTTTGATAGTAGTAACCAAGGTTCTATAAAGTTCCCAAACCACAACCTCTCTTCCGTATATCATAGTAGTACAAAGCAACGCTTGTCCATGATTATCCGTAAGAAGGTCTAGTTTGGGTGTTGTATCGCGTGACGACTAAATTTCGAGGCAACACTCGGTTTAGCCACCGCACTACGTCCTAGAAAGGTCAAAGATGGGTTTGGTAACTACGGTCCATAGCCTTCATCGGTCAATTGGAAGTAAAGTGCCTAAGCATGACAACACACGCCGACAACATCACCTCCAAAATGCCTCAGCTATGTGAGATTGATCGCGTAATCCAATGCACGAGGCAACCCCCGGAATGGATTGTCGATTATATCTCTTCCTAATCTTAAGTTCACTTAGCCCGGGTATAGGGCTTTTGATATTCTCACCCCACACGTAAATAAGAAAATTTTACATGTAACAATAAAGCAAAGCATAAACATAAAGCATGTAAAACTAGGTGTAGCCCTAAAGAGTCCCCAGTGAAGTCGCCATTTCTGTTATCACGATTTTCGGGTGTCAAATCATTGATTAGATTTGAACCTTTCAATCATTGATATCTCTATTTTTTTTGGGGAAAGGTAAAATCGAGAGAAAACCTTAGAAATTCTGAGCTCGGGGCTGATTTCACTATGGGAAGGTGTTAGGCACCCGCAATGACTATAGTATCCTATAGGAACCGTTTTACTAGTCTTATGTGTACGCTTTGCTTTTATCGCTATTTGTAAAAAAGGGATTGGTTTTAAGAATGAGAGAAAGAAGTTTTTGAGTGTTTGTTTTTATTGGACTTGGAGAGATTTTGAGTCTCTTGCCTACATACCCTTTTAAGGGATCAAAATTCCATGTAGTTCTCTTCCAAAATGTTTTTTGTGGGTTGGTTCAATTTTAGTTTTGAAAATAGTTTTGAAGAAAAGGATGGGAGGCCGTAAAGGCATGAGATTTGGAAACAAGTGAGGTTAGTCCAATTTATTTACAAAAATGGTTAAAGTTGAAGATTTAGGATTCATTTTGATTTTGCTTAAGAAAATAAAGGAAAAATGGGTGAAGTTCTGACTTCACTTTATTGCAAAAATCTTTGAGTGATGTGTTAGTTTTTTGAGAAAGAAAGAATGAGTTTTTTCTAAGTATCACGCTTCCTAAACATACATCTAGCGGTAAACATACAACGTGTGTGCGTGTCGGTGCTTGTGTCGGTGTGCATCATTATAGTCCATAGTCTTTTACATCGGGTCCTAGTTTACATTCTATGGTCTTGCAAGAATTTAAAGGAAAGTAAACTAACCTAAAATATTACATGAATTAGTGGAAGTTTACACAATGTGGCTAAAAGAAAGGAAAAGATGAAAGTGATGCAATGCTTGCAATATGAGTGAAATATGAAATAAAATGGTTAGTAAGCAAGTGAGAAATGATAGTATGAATAGTGATGCATAGTAGGTGAAATGATCATAACAAAGAGTATTAAGCAAATTGCAAAAGAAACAAGTGCCAAAAATAGTGCAAATAACACAAAACAAAAGCCCAAAACTTAAACCGAATCTATGACCTATAATCCCCATCAAAACAACACTTTTTCAAAGGAAATATTTCAAGAATTATGGGGAAATCACAAGCCATGCATTCATATTTAGCACATATACATTTTATGCATATTTCACACCTTATTTCCAAACAAAAATTCACATTATTTGCAAAACAAGAAACTAACTATTGAACTTGTAAAACAAGGAATTACTTCTAAATTTGCAAGAAATTGGAAACCTAACGGTTAAGCTTGTAAGATAAGTAACTACCACTAAATTTGCAAAGATTTGGAAATTAACAACTAAATTTGCAAAAATACAAGAAATTAATACTAAATTTGCAAAAAAGAATTTGGAAATAATCAATTAAGCTTGTGAAAAGCAAGAATCAGCAACAAACTCAGAACCAAACACATCACAAAATCATGTATCAAATATCCACATCATGTGGCAAGAATTGGATCTAAAACTATGCAAGAAACCCTCACAAACACACCTAGTATTCAAAACCATAGAAGAAATTAGCGCATACATTTTTATCAGCTTTACATGTGTGGAAATATCACCAAAACGCTAAAAAATACATCAAGAACACACTGTAATTTTCCAGGAATTTTGCAAGAAATTTTAGCATGCATAGGGGCTCAAATAACAAGAATAAGGGTGCATATAGCAAGAAAAATTCAAGAAACTGAAGGAAAAGCCAAAGCCCGCGGGTAAAAAGCCCAAACCCAAACACACAGATGGATCCGGATCTCCAGAACGCCTCTGGGGCGTTGGATTGATCCGGATCCGTTAGGATCAAGATCCAACGGTCTACAACACGCAAGGATGGGTCGGGTGTGAACCGACCCGGTTTGCAGACCTACATAAAAAGGCAAGGGATCCGTTTCTCTCATTTTTTGGAGCATTTCTCTCTCTTGTTCTTCTCTTCCTCGCCGTTCTCTGAAACCCTAACCCTAATTTCTTGAATCCTACCCAGAATTTGTTCATCTATGGCTTAATCAACTCGTGCTTTCATCCTAAGCATGAATCAGTCAAAAGAAATCGTTTTCAACCGTGGAATCAAGACGAATCTTGAGTTTCAATCCGGAGGTTCGAACTGTTTGGCTTTTCGTGTTTTTCTGAATGAAATTTTCGTAAAACCCAAGGGTTCACCCCGATCCACACTCGTTGTGGATCTTGAAGTGTTTTCTTGTTTTTCCTTTAAATCGTTTTGTGTTGAGGTTAGGGTTTTGAGCCGAACAGTTCCGATCTTTCACGGATTCGCATCATTCTGAATTCGTGATGATTTCAACCGGGATGAAATAGGGCTTAGATGTTACCTGAGTTTTGATCGGAGATTCGAACCGTTTCTTCGCCGTTCCTTTGGATTTGGCTTCTGATTTTGAATTCTTGGCTTCGAACTTCGTGAATGAACCAGTATCGTTTCTTCTCCTCTTCTCTGGTTCGAATTCGGTGAAATTCTTCACCTCTTCTTCTTCTTCTTCTCTGATTCAGGCTCTGCGATCACGCTTGCAGCGCGCTACCTTCGGTGGCGTGCTCGCGTTTGAATTGCAGGCGCAACGGTTCAGTGATGAAAATTCACCATGAATTCTCTGAGAACTGCTTGAAGTTGCATCGAATTCATTCGCATTTTGCTTCTGTTTGTCTCTGTGAATCGGATCCAATGATGAATTCAAAGAATTTGTGCGAATGGTTCTGGATTGATGCTGGAATTGAGCTAGGGTTTCATGAATGTTCATGAATTTTCTGAGTTTCTTGTGGATTTGATTCTAACTGCCAAGAGAGAGAATGAGAATTCTGTTAGTGTGATGTGGCGTGTTCTCTGTGATTTCTGACACGCGTGGCCTTATATAGGCTGACAAGTGGCTGCTGGACCAATTGCAATGTGACATGTGGACTGAGTTGGCTTGCGTGGCATTTTGGACCAACCTGCAAATTTGAAAAGAATAGGACCTCTTTGCAATAAAAAAAAAGACTGTTTTTTAAAAGAATTAAAGAATTTGACTGTTTTTGAAAGAATTGGGACTGATTTGCAATAAAATATAACATTTGGACTAAATTGCAATTAAAACAAGAATTTGGACTAAACTGCAAAAAGTTAAAATAAAATAAAATTGGTAAAAAATGTAAATTTGAAAACAACGTAAAGTGAAACATTTAAAAACGACAAAATGGACTAAAACGAACAAACTACCAAAATGAGGTATTTTAAAATACCTCTCTGCCCAAAATTTGTTTGATGTGAAAAGACCAAAATGCCCCTAGGGACTAAAATGGCTCAGACTGACTCAGATGCAGAACTAAGACGATTTTTGTACAAAATTTGATCAATGATTCATGCAAACAAATTGAAAAGACTCAGGGACAAATTGTAGGGACTAAAATGGGTTCCATTGCGGGAAATGACCAAAATACCCTTTTGTATGATTTTATGCAAGAATTAAAAGACAGAAACAGTAACGTATGTAGCTGAAGCACAATAGTAAATTGCAGAGTAATACATAGTAAATTGAAAAAGTGTTAGAGATAGAAAGAAAATTTAAACGAGTATTTTTAGGTCCAAAATGAGGGTATGACACCGCCATGTGAGTAAACAAAGCATAGTGATCACGAATCGCACCAGATGAAACAAAATCAATGCCAAGCCACTTCCAGACCAAATACCAAATGCTACCAAAGATGTCGCAGTTGGTAATTAAAAGGTGATCTACCGTCTCAGAGTGACCACAACCTCCCGCAAACATCATGTCTGATTGTTGAAGAACATGCCATCGAACCAAATTTGTCTTTGTAGGAATCCGATATTTGAGTAAGCGCCACGCAAACAGAGAGACCTTTGAAGGAACTTGTTTATGCCATACATCATCAATGAGGCCCCTATCCATCGGTTCATCAGATGACGTGAGAAAATGATAAGTCCCACGCATAGAGTAGCCATGAACAGGGTCTAGCAGCCACCGCATCTATCAGTAATATTATCCTGCAACACAATGTTATGTAACCGAGAAATACACTCCCTCAGACTATCCTCCTCCCAAGCTAAGAGTCGTCTCCTCCACACCCACGCATTTCCTCCTTCCTCCCAACGATGTCATCTCCTCCACCAAACACTCACGATGCACGACCAAATCAAATAGGCGGCGAAATTTGATTCGAAGTGGAATTTTGACCACCCAATTATCAGTCCAAAAGTATGTATTACAGACATCACCAACTACCCGACGAGTGTAATCCTCAAACCAACTCGCAACCCCCATACCAACCCCTAGATGGATATTGCATAACATCGTCCACCACAAGGACCCATGTCTCCCCCCCTCCAAAATTCAGCCTCCCTCCTCTCCATGTCTAGCCTTTAACACTCGATACCACAACCCCTCCTTATCAACAAGCATCCTCTATCACCACTTCCTTAGCAATGATAAATTAAATTCTCCTAATCTCCTAACACCCAAACCTCCTTCCTCCTTTGGTAAACCAATGGAGTCCCATTTCACCCATGCAATTACTCTAAAAACCTCATCTATCCCCTCAAAAAGATCTCTTAAAGATAGATTCGATAGAAGAAATTATACATGTGGATGCCTTGAAGAAGAAAAGAAAGTAAACCGGAATAGAGGACATCACAAACTTCTGCAGTATCTGGCGGCCACCAAAATAAAGAAACTTATTATTCCACATGGACAAACAAGCAACAATGCGATCAATCACAAGTTTCCAAAATCTCACTTTCCTCACATCTCCTCCTACAGGCAATCCCAAATAAACAAAAGGAATATTCCCGGTTCTACAGTTCATCACTAAAGCAGCTTCAATTATCCATGTTTCTGGCACATTAACACCTGTCAGCATACTTTTATGAAAGTTAACCTTGAGTCCCGATACTTCCTCAAATAAAAGCAACACTGCCCGCACCGAGCGTACATTCAACCAACTTTTTTCCCCAATTATCAAAGTATCATCCGTGAATTGAAGGTGAGATAATTGTAGTTCACTGTGTCGGCCAACCTTATACCCACAAATCAAATCATGTTCCACCAAAGCGGTCATCAGAACATTAAAGCCTTATGCCACCAACAAGAATAAAATAGGAGAGAGAGGATCCCCTTGCCTAAGCTCCTTCTCAATAAGGAACTCATCCGTAGGACTCCCATTTACAAGAACTGAAGCGGTAGCTGTTCCTACACATTTTGATATCCACTTCCGCCAGAGAGTAGGGAAGTTCATGTTAACCATTACGGAATCAAGATAATTTAAATCTACCAAATCATAAGCTTTTTCAAAGTCAACATTAAAAAGTAGCATTTCCTTTTTCATGCGCCTCGCCTCATCAACTGCCTCATTGGCTATAAGAATACCATCCAAAATTTGCTTCCCTTTAACAAGAGCAGACTGTGAATCAGAAACAATACTGCTAATAACTGCGCATAATCTGTTAGCCAAAACCTTCGCTAACACCTTATACATACAACCAACCAAGGAAATGGGGTGGAAGTCATTAAACCACTGCGAGCTATCCACCTTCGAAATCAAAGCAATAAATGTAGAATTCACACCTTTCGGCAGTTTCCCATTGCGGTGAAATTCCATCATAAATCTCACAAAGTCATCTTTGAGCTCTTGCCAAAACTCTTTTATGAAACCGAAGCTAATACATCCGGGCCCAGACTCGTATAGCTATCATAATCCCAAACTGCTTGTTTAATCTCTTATAATGAACACTATATTAATGTTCATAATTTAAAAATAGTCTCGAATTTTCAAAATTTCTTCTCCATATATTAGCATATAATATCATAAAATTACAACAGTTTGATCATAATCAAAAAATATAATCATTGGTTCTAAATGAAAAATGATACAATATTCCAGAATTATAAACATTTTAATAAAAATATTAATCATAACTGTTAGCTCAAAATGAAAAAATATATCGTTTGTGATTGAAGCATTAAATTAATATCCCACATGGAGAAATATATCGTGTTGGTTTTTTAATATAATTTGTTTAGCTTAATTCTTCAAAAAAGGAAATAGAAGAATCTTTCAGCATAAGGAGGAACATATGCAATCTTTAATTGAAAAAGAAATAGAAGAATCTTTCAGCATAATTTTGATTAACAACTTTTTAGGCTTAACCCAATTCTTTGTTTGACTATTGTAAGCTAGCAGGTTCTCTTTTTATTGTTTCGGTTTCCATTGTAACTCTAAGACTATGTTTGGATATTATAAATAGAACAGAACGGAACAGAATTAAATGGAATGGAGCGGAGTGAAATGGAATAGAATAGAGAGTCTATTCCATTATTTGGATATTTTATAATAGAACGGAACAAAATTACCACTCAATAGTTTGCAAATTGAACGGAATGGAATGAATTACAAATTTTTATTTTCTTTTTTACCCTTATTTAAAAACATTATCATATATAACTAAGCACAAACTATATTGTACCAAAATTAAATAAAAGAGAAAACAAATGAAACCATATCATTTTTTTTTAAAGGAAATGAATATTTTGATATTTTAAATACTATTTAAAAACAACATAATTCATGCAATATAGTTCAAGTGGGTTTCTTTTGATGAATATAGTTGAACGGCGGTTCACTTGCATCAGGTAAGAAAAAAATGTCACTCTGTGCTGCATACTACATATAACATAGATTATGCAAAGATTTTTTATAATAATCGTCGAAAGCAAAAATCACTTCAAAATTACTACACCAGTGTCATTTGCGTTGGACTAGTTTGATTTGGTAATATATATTTTATTTTGGTATCTTAAAAAAAAAATTATCCTACAATTTAATTTAATGATAGCAAAGATTGCTTGTATAGTTGTCATTGCTTGTATAGTTTTTACTTTCTCTCTATATTGATTTGGTTTTTGTGTTAATACCTAATTTTCTTTACAAAATTTTGGTTGTCATAAATGTTGTCATATAAATTGATGTTCAAATAACACAACTCAATGGTAACTTGTTCTTACCGGATATGTCGAGGGATATGGTGTTGACCCTGTTAGAACATAAACTATGTTCTATTGCGCAGCAGAAGTGCTTATTTCAGATAAGTTGTTTTAGCAAGATGAGAGAAATAACAAAATAAAGTTGAAAAACTAAAAGAGAAAATAATAGAGAAATTATGCTTGCAATGTGAATCTCATTAAGACTTAAAGTTGCACAATATAAAGCCTTTTATAGGCACAATAGAACTTGCTTGTAGAACAAGCTATCTAACTAACTAACTAACTAACAAACTTAGTTAGATTCCCTAACTAACTTGTAACAAACTTTTATACCCCCACGAGTATAATATATTCCCCTACGGGTATATTATATCTCAACAATTATGTATTAATATTCTAATACTCCCCCTTAATTCATAATTGTTGAATGTTAACAACACCAAGTTTCTTCCTCAAAAATTCAAATATGTCAAGCTTCAAAGCCTTCGTAAAGCCATCTGCAAGCTGCAATTTTGTAGCACAATATTACAGCTCAATCATACCATTAGTCACTTGCTCCCTAATGAAATGAAATTTAGTCTCAATATGTTTGCTTCTACCATGAGAGATGGGATTCTTAGCAAGGCTTGTGGCTGACTTGTTGTCAATTCTCAGTGTTAGAGGCTTCATCACTTCACACTTAAGCTCTTTCATCACTGAATCCAGCCATAAAGCTTGACATGTAGCAAATGTACCTGCAATGTACTCAGCTTCACAGGATGAGAGTGCAGTCACATGTTGCTTCTTCGTAGGGGTATATAATATACCCGTGGTAGTATAAAAGTTTGTTACAATTTAGTTAGGAAATCTAGCTAAGTTTGTTAGTTAGTTAGATAGCTTGTTCTACAAGCAAGTTCTATTGTGCCTATAAATTGCAGTTATATGGAAGAAAGTATGAGATGATGCAAATCGAAGAAGATCAGAAGGTGAGTGATTACTTTTCCAAGATGTTTGAAATTGTGAATCTAATGAAGAATTGTGGTGAAAACATCTCATATAAGATGGTAATTGAGAAAGTCTTGAGATCCTTAAGTCAAAAGTTTGATTTCATAGTAGTAGCAATCCAAGAATCAAAGGATGTGAAAACTATGAAAATTGAAGAATTGCAGAGTTCCCTTGAAGTACATGAACTACTGGTGATTGATAGAAGTTCAAAAAGATCAGTTCAACAAGCCTTTCAAGCTCAAACAACCAAGAAAGAGGGAAATTATAAGAATTCCAAGAAGAAAGGAAAGGGTAAAATAATCTGGTCAAACAATGGGAAGTCCAAAGCTGAGGACAAATTTGAATCTTCTAAAAGAGGAGGTTTTGCTAAAAATCAGAACGAGAAGAAGGATTTTCATAAAAGTAAGGTTCAGTGCTACAACTGTGAGAAGTATGGACACTTTGCTGATTAGTGTTGGTTCAAGAAAGATCAAAAGACCGAGGAAGCAAATATTGCTCATAGAGGCAATCCTGATGGAGTTCTGATGATGGCTGCTACTTATGAAGACAAGATCAAAGGAGAAGAGTGGTATCTTGATTCTAGATGTTCAAATCACATGACATCTTATAGAGAATGGTTAACAAATTTTGATGCTAGCAAGTAAACTAGGATCAAGTTAGCTAATAGCAGGAAACTTGCATTAAAAGGAAATGGGAATATAGTGATTAAAAGTAATTTTGGTGGAAAAATCATCATTGAAGATGTGTTCTATGTTCCAGATATGAAGTGTAATTTGATGAGCATATGCAGTTAGTGGAGAAGGGGTTTTCAGTAACAATTAATTGTGATTCATTGAAACTGTTTGATGCAAAGAAAAATTTGGTGCTAACATCTACTTTGTCCAAGAATAGAACCTACAGATGCAACATATCAAGTGATAAGATGATGTGTATGTCTGCAACAATCAGTGAAGATGTTGAAGCTCTATGGCATCTGAGGTATGACCACTTGAACTTTGGAAGTCTTAGTGAATTGAACTCTAAAGAATTAGTGCATGGTTTACCAAAGTTGAATATCAGAAAGTCTATATGTGAAATTTGTGTGAAGAGTAAGCAAAATAGATTGCCATTTGTGTTTGAGGCACCTAAAAGAGCTAGTGCAGAATTACAAATAATTCATTATGATATTTGTGGCCCCTTTGAGTAGCTTCTCTAGGTGGTAGTAAGTACTTCATTACCTTTGTTGATGAATTTACAAGAATCATTTGGTTGTATACTATAAAACTTAAGAGTGAAGCTTTAAATATATTCAGAAAATTCAAAGTCTTAGTGGAGAAGGAAAGTGAAAAATCCATTAAGATTTTGAGAACAGATAGTGAAGGTGATATACATCTAAGGATTTTGAAGCTCTATGCACAAGTCAAGGAGTTGTTCATGAAGTAACAGTTCGATATACACCTCAGCATAATGGACTTGCAGAAAGAAGGAATAGAACTCTGCTAAATATGGCTAGAAGCACGATTAAGCTGAAGAACTTGCCACACATGTTTTGGGGTGAAGCAGTCACTACAATTGCTTATATTTTAAACAAATGTCTCACTAAGAAGCTGAATTTGAAGGTACCAGAAGAAGCTTGGTGTGGAAATAAGCCTAGTGTAAAACATTTCAAGGTGTTTGGCTCCTTGTGCATACAAACTCTATAATCTTGTAACTCAGAAGGTTCATATCAGTAGAGATGTGATGGTGAATGAAGATGGGAAGTGGAAATGGGAAAGTGAACCTGAGTATAGCAGTGAGATGAAGCAAAGCTATATATATATCCTGATTCAAGTGATGAATTAGAAGGAATGTAATTTGTTAAATTGAAGAATGAAATGGCGATGCACCAACAGAAGTATATTGGTGAATTGCTGGAGAAATTTGAGATGAAGAATTGCAATTCAATCTCAACACTACAAAAAAGCGCGCCTAATTGCGGCGGTTTTAAGCATAGTTTGCGGCGGTTTTTAACCTCCGCGAGTCATTTTGTGGGATTTTTCAAAAACCCCGCTTATACTAATCCCACAAATTATCTGCGGGGGTTTTTCCCAACCGCTGGTATTCGTATCAAAAACCTCCGCAATATAAGTGTTTTATTTGCGGGAGTTTTTAACCTCCTTAGATATATTGTTAGTAATTTTTTTTTTAATTTCCTTTTTGTTTGTTTTGTGGGGGGGGGGGGGGGGGGGGGTTTAACCTCCTCTAATACAGTGGTATAAATTTAATTTATTTTATCATTTTTTTCTGTATCTAATCTAAGTTGTTTTTAATTGCAATTTAAAGGTATTGTAAGATTTAATTTTTTGATTTTATCAATACACTCAACTCAAAAATAAATATCATCAATAACTTAAATATTGTAGTCTAAAATACCCATATATAATATAATATCAATTGTGGCAATACAAAACATAATTAATAATAGCATAAAATATGTCTTCCTCTAAAAGGGATATATATCATCATAACAAAACAGAGAGTCATTATATCTTGTTTTACCATTATATATTAAAATATGTCTTCCTCTAAAAGGAATATATATCATCATAACAAAACATAGAGTCAATTTCTCTTCTTCTACCATTAGATATAATCTAAAAAACATCAGATGTTGCTTCCACCACATGATCCTCTTTTGTTCAAAGGCGAATTAGGCTCACTTGGAAGATCTATCGACTGTAATTAAAAAAGAAAACACTACGTTAGTTAAAATATTTGACGAAGCTTCCACATAATCACGGAAAAAAAAATTAAAACAAATTAAACACCACACTAAACTGATTGTGCTTTAAACCAAACTAAGAAAAACACTAAGCTAGCATAACAATGGTTATTGGCCTACAATTGCATCAGAAGTTCATAACAAGCAAAACTTTAATGATTTATTTAAACTTAAAATGCTATTTTCATCTATCAATTTCGACAGGAACTTATTAACTCTCTTCTCTAGAATTATCTTAAATTAAAAAATAAAATAACAAGAGTTTCTTCAAAACATCATTGTACAATACAACAATCAGCTCCATTTATACCATTACAATTAAACAATCATCTAAAAGAAGCTAGCTACTTCATCAGGAATCATTCAATCAGTTCACATGATGTATTATTTAGTCAAAGAAAGGAAAAAAAAAATCCTTCAATCAGTTCACATGATGTATTATTTAGTGAAAGAAAGGAATAAAGAAGGATCATAACAGAACTTACATTTGGACCAAAGAAGCTAGCTACTTCATCAGGAATCCTTCCTTCTTTCATTATAATGTAAGCTTTAAATGCTGATTCCAAGCTTGTAAACTTTGCTTTCCAATCGGTATCAGATGATGTAGAAGTAGCAGCTGAAATATTAGTCAATTTTGAAAGTCGAACTCCTTTATTTCTAAATGTATTAGAAGGAACTGCTCCCATACCCATGGAGCGCACTCTTCCAGAGTGCTCAGGCCCAAACACTCTTCCGATAACATCATCCGGAGAAATTTCAGATTCATCAACACTACTTTCAGTCAAACCCGTTTGAATTTGTTCCTGTTAGTATGCAAACGATCACCAACTCAAAAACATGCATAAACCAGATATACAACCATGCATAAACCAATAGTTTATTCCAATTTAACTTACAATAGTAGCCATTGCTGCATCATTTGCAGATGACTCTTTATCTGGTGGATGGATTTCAAGGCACACTTCTCCACGATTTGGTTGTCGTCCCATTTCCAAAAACTATAATAGAAAGATGTCAGCATAAATAGTAAATTGTAATAAATAGCAAAACATATGAAGTTAATTACTAAAACTACCATCTCATGTCTTTTTCTCGAAAGAGCTTTAGAACCACCCCTATGAGGAATCACTTGCTTGCGTCGATTTTCTTCATTTTTTTTACAACGTGCCTATTAAAAAACAAATATAAATACATTTATTAATCATATAATCCACAGTAATAAATGTGTCAAAGTGATCCAATTTTACCTGTGTTTCTGGTTTCAAACGATAGTTCACAAAATGAGCCCATTGAATTCGGTCTACACCATCAGGAACGCTGCTTATAAATTCAGCCCTGGTTTTGGATCGATCATATACTTCTTTCCACATAGATTGTCTATGCGCAGCCCACTTCTTTGAAATGTTAAGATTGCAATATCTCTTTGCTAGGTCTTCAGTGGTCATAAATTGGAATCGAGGCTTCAAAAAAGATATAACAATCACATTTTAAGCATTTGAATGATTATTTTAAATTAATATATAAATGAAAATCTATAAATGTATAATAATACCTTTAAGTCTGTTGCAAAGCAATTATCCTTGTATGCTTTTGGCATGCCCGTTTCTCCATTCCACCTTTCAAAATTAATCGGAAATAATTGGTGATTTGTTGCTAAAATTCCATAATATCCTGCAAGCAAGGCTTGTGCTTCACCATATGGTGCATTTTGTTCATCAAATGGGACAATCACACGTTCTCCAATAGGTAAGTTAACGACATCCCAAATCTTGAGTTTTATCCTTTTAGTAGCTCCTTGTGGGTCTTTTGCAATAAATACAAACACAAAAAGCATCAGCAAAGTTACAACAGACACACACACAACAACAACACCAATAACAACACAACATCATTCAACAATTTACATTTTTAAATTTGCATTCCAGAGACCAGACAATGGATATCATAATAATATCAGTAGCCTTGTCCCTTTCAAATTTTGAATCTCATAATAATAGGAGTCTACCTATACAACAAATGAGTGTTTCTAGAAAATATGCAGAGATCAAGACATTTTGTCTACCTTTAACTACCTTATAACACCATTGCCCCCAGACATTCTGTCTATATCACATCCTGCATCTACATAAATGATTAACTATCTTTCACTATATTTCCTGTAGGGAGTGTTCTAAGAACTCTAAGATCTTTCATTTATATCTTTCAATTAATCAGATAAAAAGGCCCATAATTTTGAAAATAATGTACTAAAAGACATCATAACTTAAAACAAAAATTTGATTACTTGAGAAGATGTTAATTAATTTGTGTATAAAAGCCTTATATGGTTAGTAAAGAGAGGAGAAGCTACGCTTCTAAGGAAAAAATCAGATATTATTTAAGCCTGAAATATGTACTTCTAGACAATGTATAAAATCTGATAGTATGATGATATCTAAAAACTTTTCATGCTAGGAGATCAGTAGCTTCATCCTTAAAATTAAATTTAAAAAAATGTAAGTGCATTGAAACCCCTTTAACTACCGGCGACAAAACCACTGCAGCCAGGCGAAAAAATGTGTTTGCATGACCTTGTATTATTAATAAAATACAATGCATATACCTATTGCATCAACAGTCCAATGTGACGGAGACTCGCGTCCAACATGTTGCCTAGGTCTTTGAGATTGTTGTGGAATTTCATCGTTTGAGGACGAATCTACCGGTGATGAAACATTCGTTCTAGAATATGATGAGCCTTCAATTGGTGAAGAATTAATTGGAGCTTGAGGTACAGAATTGGATGAACTTGGAGCTTGAGTTAAAGAGTTGGCTGGAGTTGTATTTTGAGGTAATGAATGGGCTACAGTTGGAGCTTGAGTAAAAGAATTTGCTATAGTTGGATCTTGAGGTAAAGAATTTGCTGAAGTTGGAGCTTGAGATGTTGATTCTGTTGGAATTGTGAAAGGCTTTCTCTTTGCCATGTCTGCATATTCTTAAAAATGAGAAAACATATAGGTGAAATACAAAATGAACTATATTATGGCAAAGTAATAAACTATATTTAAAAACTATTTACATCAAAATAAAAAAACAAAAAATTATGAAAAAATTATCTACTATTATATGTGGGTATATTATTCCAAATCATCAACCACATCATCCATGGCCAATTCTACATACTCATCATCAATGTTATTGAAATGCTCAAGTACTTGCGCTTGATTTGGGACATTTTCATAAACTTCCTTGTCTATTTCTTCCCCCATTTCATACAAATCCCTTGGCTTTAAATGCACAACAACACTCCATCCTTCATTAACCACATCTTGTACATAATATACCATTTGTGCTTGAGATGCCTCAATGCAGGGATCATGTTCTTCACGATCTCCAATATGAATCAATCTATCAAAATTTACACAGTTAAAATTCCAATTATCCTTTTTATAGCCTCTATCTCGTGTCGTATCTGCCCATTTGCATTTGAAAAGAGTAACCTTGAAATGACCATAGAAGTTAATCTCAATGATGTCTTCCAACTTTCCATAATAAGGCAAATCTGCTTGTCTTAAGTTCCCATCAACACTACTTGAAACACAAGATGTGTTGGATGTTAAAAAAACTCCACTGTTCTGTGTTTTCAATCCCTCTTCTCGAGCTAAAGTTCGAAATTTGAACCCATTAATGTTGTAACCAGTAAATCTCCTTGCTTTGTCCATAGGGCCACGTGCTAAAAATTGTAGATCAGAAGACATTGTAGCGAGTGTTTCTGGATTCAAAAGCTAGATTAAACCAATTGTATCAGTCAACAAAATAATTTCAAGTCCATGATATGATCACAGTCAGACATGAAATATAGTAATATAAATATCCATTCATCACTTACCAATCTTTGAAACCAATGAACAAACTCTTTGGATACTCTTTTTTCTATCTCTGTAGCTGATGGCCTTCTTGACCTTGAACTTCGCTTGATAAATTGTCTAAATTCACTACATCAGTTAAGGACATTGTAATCAATACATGTGACTTCTATATTTAAAATAGTCGAACATAAACTTCATTTAAGTTACTCACTCAACATACGGTGTCACTATTGCACAATTTAGAAGAACATATCGATGTACTTGTTGTTTTTGCATTTGAGTTAATGTGAACATTGAGGAAGCTCCTACTGGTTTACCAAGTTGAGGGAAGATGGAGGATGCAAATGAAGGATCATTCTCATTTGACTCATCACAAACACGTCTCGGTCTATTGAATCGTGTCTCTATATCATCGTCCATGTATCTCGAACAAAACGTGAGAGCCTCTTCTGCAAAGTAGCCTTCAGCTATAGAACCTTCTGGTTGGGCCTTGTTACGTACAAAGTGTTTAAAATGACCTAATTCCCTATAAATATTGTAAAGAATTAGCTTTTGCAAGATTGATACTTGAAATTGAAAATGTAATATGTTTACCTCTCTACAGGATACATGTGCCGATAATGCACTGGACCACCAAGTTTTGCCTCTTCTATTAAATGAACTGTTAGATGAACCATAACTGTGAAGAATGATGGAGGGAACAACATTTCCAAGTGACAGAGTGTGATGACAACACGATCTTGGAGATTTTGAAGGTCAGAAAGATTCAAAGTTTTCCCGCAAAGTTCTCTAAAAAACGAACAAAACTCCACCAAGATTGTTGTAACATGATTATCATGACTTTTCAAACCAAATATCTTTTGTTGGTTCTCATCAACACATCTAGAAATGTTACTTGAGTAGCCATCTGGAACTTTCACATTTTTCAAAGTGTTGAGAAACAACCGTTTGGTATGACGTGTTAGTGAAAACACAGCAAGGCGGTATTTCCCCTTCTCGTCAGGCCAAAGATCGCGTCTTATACCCATTTTTTGCAAATCTTTTCGAGCATTGAGATTGTATTTTGATTTAGACTTGTCATGGAGCAAAGTATACAAGACATTGTCACATACATTCTTTTCAATATGCATAAAATCTAGACTATGACGCAACAAATTAGTCTCCCAATACGGAAGTTCAAAGAATATACTTCTTTTATTCCATTGCCTAGGAGGCTCTTTTTTAGATCTCTTTCTTTTACGATTCACCATTTCTGCACTCCCAGATGCATCAAATTGCTTTGCTATTTGAATTAAAATTTCAGATCCAGATTTTGTTGATGGTGGATCACGTTCCTCTGTCTTCC
Organism: Medicago lupulina; assembly: GCA_958299785.1. Taxonomy (NCBI): domain Eukaryota; kingdom Viridiplantae; phylum Streptophyta; class Magnoliopsida; order Fabales; family Fabaceae; genus Medicago; species Medicago lupulina. The sequence continues at coordinate 33,383,743 of OY283144.1, read as the reverse complement.
CATCAAAGCGAGCACGATTCAGTCTAAATCTATGATTCCTTGGCAGAAAACGACGATGACCCATAAAACAAAACTTGCTACTATCATGGAGACGACAAGATTTCGCATCCAAGTTACAAGTTGGGCAAGCCAAGCCTGTATGTGTGTTCCAACCAGACAAATTACCTAGACCAGGAAAGTCACTAATTGTCCACATAAGAGCTGCCCGCATTCTAAAACTTTCATTTGCTGATGCATCAAATGTTACCACACCATCAGTCCATAATTCCTTTAATTCATTCACAAGGGGTTGTAAGTAAACATCATTTTTATTTTCGGTCGCCGTCGGACCAGGAATGATCATAGATAAGATAAAGGAAGTGTGTTTCATACACATCCAAGGAGGAAGATTATATGGAACCAAAAACACTGGCCAAACGGTATATTTACTACTCATGGTCCCAAAAGGGTTAAAACCATCACTAGAGAGGCCCAACCAAACATTTCGATGATCAGAGGCAAATTCAGGATGCATCAAATTGAATGTCTTCCAGGCCTCACCATCCCTCGGATGCCTCAATATCCCATCCTTGTTAGTGTCTGAAGCATGCCATCTCATATGCTTTGCAGTTTTACAACCCATGAACAATCTCTGCAGTCTTGGCTTTAGTGGAAAGTAACGTAGCACCTTTGCAGCTTGCTTCTTCCTCTTCTTCTCGGGATTCCAACGAGATGTTCCACAATACTTGCATTCTTGCAAATTCTTTTCATCGTCTCCCAAATATAACATACAGTCGTTTGGGCATGCATCTATCTTGGTATAAGTAAGAGCGAGTTTTTTGATGGTTTTCTTTGCCTCGTAAAATGAATGAGGTAACTTCGCTTGTTGAAATGCGTCTCTCAACAACTCTAATATCATAGTCATTGCTTTGTCACTTAATCGACACAAGACCTTTATATGATATAATTTGACTATGAATTCAAGTTTTGTGAAATTGCTTCCTTCTTGCAATATCTGATTTCCATCATTGAGGAAATCACGAAAATCACTACAATGACCCCTCGTCCCTTCATTTAATATTTCATCTGTGGCTACCGGGTCTGGTTCATCTAAACTAGCAGCATCTTGCCTATAGTTACCAAATGCATCATTGAGCATTGTTTCCATCGGATTTTCCGGATGAAATGTCTCTCGCACAGAGTCTTCATTTCTCGATGACTCTGGAACTTTTCTCTCCCCATGAAGGGTCCATATGAGATAGTTTTTAGGGAATGGTTTGCATAGTAAATGATCCCTAACTACATCTCTAATCTGCGGTTTCGTAAACCTGCAGTTGGGGCATGGACATTGTATTCTATTTCCAACAGCCACATTCGTAAAAGCAAAATCTAGGAATTTTTCTAATCCAACTCTGTATTCAAGTGTATTATGTAGCTTAGCAATCCAAGATTTATCCATAGTCATAATGCCTAAACATGTTTTCAATGATAATTCATAAAATCAAACTTCATACATTCAAATACAAGTAACGTGGGTAAAACAGGACCTTTATCTTTAATCTAAATTATCTAACTATAACACCAAAAATGCTTAGTATCATTATATTAATGTTTCTATACACAAACAGAACCCAATTTCTACACATTAGATAAGAATCCAACTCAAATATTCTTAATATAAAAATTAGATGTTTTCATTCAATTTTAGATTAATCAAAACAGGTTAGATCGCTAACGACGGAGACGACATCGGCGACCGCATGAGCTTGCGACAAATACGATATCCACAGAAAATGGCAGAGTTTCATGACGGGTATGGAGGGGGCTTACGGAGAATGAGATGTGACAAATCAAAATCTGGCGAGAAAGACAACATACATCGTGAAAAAATGAAAATTGATTCAACAGCTTGCATTACAGATTGGAAGGAGAAATGAAAAAATTGGAAGGAGACTAGAGCTTGTGTGAGAAGACGATGTTGCATTTAAACTCAGAAAAGAAAATAAAAAAATTGATGTTAAAGCAACTTGAACAACCGGTTGCAGGTAAATGAACAAAGAAAATGGGTGACATGGCTTATTTATGTTGGAGAGTGTTATAGGAGTGTGTTGAAGCTTTGTTTCATACCCATGAAAATTTAGAGCATATCTGCCATGTAGTGTTGTGTACTTTAAACACTTTAAACTTACAATTTTAAGGTGTTGTACACACTTTAAACAATTGTAGTGTTGTGTACTTTACACCTACTGCAATTGATGCACTATAAACTTATTGATGCACTACACCTGATAGAAATAAGTCAGAAACAATTGACGCATAACACTACAAACTTATCAGCACTACAATTGATGTGCACAACACTACAAACTTATTGATGCACTACACCTGATAGAAATAAGTCAGAAACATGACTGTAGAATATTATAGGGCACCTTTCTTGTCTATTATAGGTCATCCACCACCAAACTCATCTAGTGACATTAAAATGACCATCAGGCTTGATGAGTTACATTGGTATTCTAATAACTGGAAGGAAGCAAATGTTCTTGTTTTCAATAATGGTCATTGGTGGAACTTAGACAAAACTATCAAATCGTAAGTATACATACTGAATCTACAACTATTATTTTGAGATCATTTGATTTAGATGAGCCTTGCCTTTTTTTTTTCCTTTGAAAAAATCTTTTTTAAGATTTTTATGATCACTTTAAAATTTGTATAGAAACTCAACTGTTTGTTACAGCTTAGTTCATGTGAAGATTGTAATATTTTAATATCTTTTTTGATAGAAATAACACATCTAAACATGGTCTATCATTTTGCAGGGGTATCTATTTCCAGGAAGGTGGGAAGGTAAATGTGACTATGACAGTGAAAGAAGCTTTTAGTAGATCCTTACCGACATGGAAATCATGGGCATTGAGTAATCTAAATCCTACGAGGAGTTTCATCAGCTACGCCCCAGTTCATTACAGGCAAGTATATTAACGCATTTATGTGACCTTGATAATCATAAATTCGATTAAAAACATTAAAAGGAACGGCATGAGGGGGTGGGAATGCAATCCAGAATTTGAGGCAGTCAAACTCAAACTTTAAAAAAAAACATACATCTTAATACAATCATAGTTCTGGCTATTTAATCCTGACATTGAAATTTACATGAAAACCTAATTTTTCTCAATCATAATTCAATACCCATCAATTCTGAACTTCAAATTTAATTTCTATCTAAAAGGATTCAAGCCTAGAAGATAGAACTCACCTCTAGATTCCACTTGACAGCAAAGTTCCAAAATCTTCAAGATTAGTTTCAAGCTTCTAGTAGTCTTCCTTCAATCCTGCAAATGCAGCCAAATAGGGAAAATTACAAAGACCTCCCCTAAGATTTGGTTAAAAGACACACACCTCCCCTCTTGTTTTAAAAATACAGTAACCTCCCCTCAATTTAACCCTGTTAATCATATGTTAATTTATTAACACTAGCTAGCCTCAGTGCTATGACTTACCTCTCCCTATATGATTGAAGAGAAATGCTAGGGTCACTCATTTTAACACACTCCTATAACACACTCCAATAATAACTAGCCACCTAATCACTTCTTTATCCCTTCACCTTTTAACCGGTTTCATCATTTATTTAATATTTTATATGTTTGGATTAACTTTTCTTCTTCTTTTCTCAAAACCAGTAACTAGGAGGATCTTTTCCAATTAGCTGGCAAAAGCAGGCTTAGCCGGCAGTGTAAAAAGAGTAAAAGCTTCAACTTTGACACTAATAATTTGTATGTATAACACTGAAATTAACACTTATAATCCAGCTCATAAACAAACAAATTTATAACACAGTTAAGTTAACTCAAAAACAGATAGAAACAGAGGAACAATGAGACAAGCATGTGCAGCTGCTATAGCAGCAGATCGTGTGAACACAACAATCAACAAATCCAAAATTACAATCGAAATCCCTAAAATTACAATCAACAAATAACTCAAAACCATAACCAACAATGAAACCCTAATCCCCAAAATCCCCAAAATTACAAGCATGAGAATTGAAAAGGGAGAAAATACCTTTGAATAGAGATGAGCAGAAGACTTCGTGTGAGAGAGAAGGGTGAGTTCTTCATGTGAGAGAGAGAAGGGGTATGCGACTGAGAGAGCGAGAGAGAAAGAAGGGAGTTCTGAGTGTGAGAGAGAGAAGGGGTGTGAGACTGAGAGAGCGAGAGAGAAAGAAGGGAGTTCTGAGTTTTTTATTGAGAGAGAAGAGGGGTGTGAGACTGAGAGAGCGAGAGAGAAAGAAGGGATCGTTATTCTGAGTTTTGGTTTTTAATGGGATATAAAATTTAGATGAAATAAATAGAGGGAAAAGGAAAAAAAATGAAATATTAGAAAATGAGGAGTGAAATTGGAAAAAGTGGCTTCAATTTGTGGGGGTTATTAAACTGCCATTGAATAAGAGCCTCATATTGTCTCATATTCCCTATTTTACTAATTTGCGGGGGTTTTCTAAAACCTCCCTTAAATAACCGCCGCAATTGAGCGCGTTTTTTGTAGTGCAAATCCATCTGAAACCAACTCAAAATTAGATGAGTGCAGTGAAGAAGAGAAAGTGGATTCAACTAAGTTCAGACAAATAGTTGGATCATTAAGATACCTATGTAATAGCAGGCCAGGCATTTGCTACTCAATCAGTGTGATTAGAAAATTCATGCATGATCCAAGTAAACCTCATATGATAGCTGCAAAGAGGATTCTTAGATATGTTAAAGGAACTACGAAAAATGGTTTGCTATTTTCTTATGGTAACAAAAGTAAAGTGAATGAGCTCATTGGATATTCAGATAGTGGCTGATGTGGAGATTTGACTGATTGAAGAAGCACTTCATGATATGTCCTTAATATTCTAATAGACCCAACCCATAACATATTCTAAAGTGATAATTTGAGTAGACATCATTAGATAATTATATTAACTGAATGAGAATCTTAATTGATTATGAGAAAACGAGGTAACAATATCATTAGATGAGCAATTATACCCAATGTCATGAAATTCAATGGGTTGTTATTATTGATATTTTTAATTTAATATATCTAACATATTATTTTAAAAGAAATAAAATTGACACAAAATTTGACATCCAATTTTTTTACTTTTTTTAGCTTTTGCACCGGTTTCTGACCCACCAATGGTGGGTGACTAATCTGCTTATTTTAATATCCACTTTGCTTATTTTAATTTGAGTTGTTGGGTTCAATTATTAGGAGGAGAAGGAAGCAAAGTGTCTCAGATTAATTTGTAGAGCACACAAAGTGAGTTCTCACCTCCGGATCAAATTTTTTCAAACATAAGAATATGTAATTGAACATCTGACCACTTGCTTAAGGTGCACAAATTCCTATACCACTTATAGAAACTTCATCGCTTGGTTTTTCTTGGCGTAAACCAGCGTGTAATGCTTGCATTTCAAACTTTTTGTTCATTCTTCCACTTGAGTCCACCACAATGAAGTTATCGTTACTTTCTGATGTAACCTTATTTTGTCGGAACCAGATGAATTAAATGTCTGCTTAAGTTACAATAAGTTAAAATATAAATAAAATATTATTATGTAAGTTAAAGTTATGAGACCCGATAAAAAATTTATTGTTTACCATTAAAGTAAAAAATAAGTGAGTTGTTTCAACATAATGCAACATTGTGGAACCCACATGATAAATATTGGAGGTGCTCTTAGACCATTCATTGTTGGTCTCCTAAACCAACTTTTCCTCCCTTTAAGAGTGAGTAGATTTGGAGCGGAAGAAATACGTATTTCATAATTGCACTTAAGTATTATTTTATTTAATACGATCTTTGTTTTTTGAGGGAATTTAATACGATCTTAAATACTATGGCGTAAAATATAATTTTATAATTTCTCTCCATTAAAATATTTCTCATCTCTTGTCGAATCAAACACAAAAGATGTTAACATCCCCCTCCTTTCATATCATTTCTTCCATTCAACTCGATTAAAATTTCTAACTCTCTTCCCTTTCGTTAAACCAAACGGATCCAAACCTAAACATAATTAACCAATTATTTAAAATATGTTACCACCTATACTAGTTGTACTGACTTGTTACAATACTAGTAAACATATTTTTTTTTTTTGAAGGAAATACTAGTAAACATGTTATTATGTTAGTAACCCACGTTACGTTCGACAAAAGAATATATACATGGAAAAATACTAACCAATGGATCTATAGTTTAGCCTAGAAGTAAGCCACCCTCACCAATCATAATCCCAGAATCTATATTTGGTGTAGCACTAGGTAGGTTCCGGCAATTTCATTTTGTTTTTTCTTCTATATATTTGATAGGAAAATGTTCAAAACTTAGTGAATCTTAAGCATATGATTAAGTTTACTAGCTGGCAATTTAAGTTATTGGATCTGAATAACAACTTTCAAACAACCCATCTGACCATTGCACCACGTCTCTCAATTGGCACCTTGCATGTTTAGCTACTAATCATTTGTAATTAAAAATGATTAGGAATAATGGAATGGTTCCAAAATAACCAAATCTTACAAATGAAATTGATCCATGTTTCATGTTCATTGCCTTTGTTTATAGCTTGTGACTTCATTATTTGTACACAAAAAGAAAATAATGCAGGTGCTTTCAGCTGCTAATTACACGTACTAATGTTGGTATCCAAGTGGATTCGTAGCATTGGTTCCTTTTTTTCTTACCACACTACTCCCATGTGATGGTCCTACAACCATAGCTGGCTGGTATATCTTATGTATTTTCTAATTTCTACTACTAAAAACATATGAGATTGCGGCGATTATTGATGGAAGAAAGTATACAAAAAACATGTATCTTGCTTGTCAGCCAATCAGATTTGATTCGTAATAAAAAAAGCCAATAGCAAAGACAATTACATTAAAATAATAGGATGTTATAAAATAAAATAAAATAAAATGATATACGTGAAGAGGTAAAACAATAACCCAAGTTCTTGAAAATGTGTATGATAAACCGCATAATTGTTGATGTCAATAAGAATTGACTAAAATTAAATAGTCTAAAATTTATGGATGGAAGTGTAGCTCACATTAGTTCATTTTCGGTCATTGTTGATGTTTGCAATTTTTTTTATGCTGAAATTTGTGCAGTTGTGGCGGAGCCAGGAGTAATGTAAAGCCCGGGCAAAAAAAATTGCAACACATTTATAGGGATTTAAATAAGAAATTGCAAGCAAATAATAAAACAATCTAAAGAAATTGCCCAATTTATAGGGATTTATATAAGAAATTCATCGAGATTTACATAAAAAATTACAAAAAATTTGGCCCGGAGCCCGGGCGGGTGCCTGGGGTCGCCGGGCCATAGAACCGCCCATGGTTATTTATGCTATTGAATTTGTTCATGTCATAGGTTAGATAAATTTATGGTTTGAGTGTGACTTCCTCTTCATATTTCAAGTTTTTAATGTATGAATTCGATTCCTTAAAAACTTAAGTTTAAATGGAAGAATTGTCTTTATATCATTAGAAATTTTGGTTTTAGATTTTTTTCATATTTATAAAAGAAAAATACGTGATCGAATAAACTAGTCGGTGATGGTTTCTTTGTTGACGATTTAGTTTGATGAATCATTTACAAATAAGAAGGTTTTTTTAGAGACATGATTGGTTTACCTTTTTATCATTTCCATTAATCTTGTTTTTGTGGGTTTTGTTTATGCCCCTGTTTTTTCTTTTTCATATTAATAATGCTTGTCACATTTTGAGGGCATATTTTTACTTTATACATTTCTTGATATATATTCACAATGAATTATAATGGAATATAAAGCAAATATAATATAATATCTTTGGTGAGATCGTATATGATTAATGATGCATTGAACTGCCAATATAGTTGGGATGTCAATATGTTACCAAGATCGAACCTTTTTCAATTATACTAAAAAATAATAAGGGTTAAATATGTTTTTTTTCTAGTTATAAATATACAAACTTTTTGTTTTAGTCCTTCTAAAATATTCCTTAAACTTTTAGTCCCAATAAAATTTTCAATCACTACTTTTGGTCCCTATTTTTAAGTCAACTATTGTATTTTTAATGAAATTTGGCAGAAATGTGTAGAATATCATAGAAATATCTCTAAAAAAATTTGAATTTTTTAACAAAACATAAATTAAATATGAATTTTTAACTGCAAAAATATAAAATATCATATTTAATTCTTTTTTTTTTCAAAAATTCAATTTTTGAATTCTAATTTTTTTGGGAGAAATTCTTATAATATTATATAAAAAATTCTATAAAATTTTATTCAGAAATATGAATTCTACATATGAGTTTACTTAAAAAGAAGAGCAAAAGTGAAGGTGAAAAACTTTTGAGGACTAAAAGTCGAAGAAATTTTTTAAAGGGATTAAAACGAAAAATTGACATATTTATAAGGACAAAAACATATTTAACCAAATAATAATAATAAATAATGATTTTTTTTTACAAAGTTATAAAATGATATAATTATCACATAGGAAAAAAAAATTGGAGAACACAAAAACTATGTCATTTTTTTACCAAAAAGATTGAAAACACCTAAACATTTATGAATTTTATTTCCTAGTGTCTTTATATTTTGAAATTGTTGCATATTTTAAAGTTTTCAACGCTATCAAATATATATTTTACGTATATATTGAGAAAAAATAGTGTAATTATGGAACTAGATTTAAAAGAAACTCTAACCAAACGAAAAATATAAAATAGGACTAACAACAACTTTTGATTTAAAAAAAATGTCCCAAACTCATTCTTCAATTTTAGGCCAACCTATTTATACCCAAACACACACAACCGTAACACAAACACACACCACAACACAACTAACAAATCACAATCTTCCATTTCATCTACATCAATTCTCACCATGAACGAAACCTCCACCCCAACAAAAATCAAATTCGCAGAAGAATCACTATTACCAAAAACAAACACAAACACCAACAACAACAGACACAAATTCAGCCGCAGCGTCTCCCACGTAAACGACGAACTCCACACTTTCCGATCATATCTCCGATGGATGTGCGTCGATCAATCAAACGCAATCCACGCAACACTCTCGTGGTTCGTTTTCTTCGTCTTCGCATTAGCTGTTCCTGCTTTGTCGCACTTTTTTCTCGCGTGTGAGGATTGTGATGCGAGACATTCGAGACCGTATGATTCTGTTGTTCAGATTTCGTTGAGTTCTGTTGCGGTGTTGTCGTTTTTGTGTTTGTCGTCGTTTGTGAAGAAGTATGGGTTGAGGAGGTTTTTGTTTCTTGATAAGCTTTGTGATGAAAGTGAAACTGTTAGAATGAACTACATGGCACAGCTCAATGTAAGTTTCTATCTATCTCTTAATTCATTATAAATTTATAATGAATTTTCTTATTTTAGTAAACATTTTTTAAATCGAACAGTGATTTTTTAACTCAACAAAAAGATTATAAGGTCAATATCTTTGAAAACTACTATTATTGGGAAAATTGCAAAGTTCTAAACAGGTGTAGCCTGACATTAGTTAACTATCAAAGTCATAGATGGTATTAGAACATGTTGTGATTCACAACTGGCAAAAAGAGGAAAAAGAAGGTTGTTTATTTATTCATAGAATCAACTAGAAGCAACCTACCACAAAAAAAAAAAAAAAAAAAACAGAAGAAGAATCAACTAGAAGCATAAGTTTGTTGGTGGCCCCAAGTTGCACATAACACGATATTGATATTTTTTACTATAAAATGTATAAAATATATTGATGCAATTAAAACATTATTTACTAATTGTGTGTTTGTTGTTGGGTATAGAGATCTTTGAAGCTCATATCAGTCTTCTCAGGACCATGTTTCATAGCAATGGCAACATACAAAATCTGGTGGTATGCATCAGGAGGCTCACAAATCCCCTTCTTAGGAAACGTGTACGTCAGTGATGCAGTAGCATGCATCTTAGAACTAATCTCCTGGTTGTACCGTACCACCACAATTTTTCTTGTGTGCGTTCTCTTCCGTTTGATCTGTCACCTTCAGATCCTACGGCTAAAAGATTTTGCCACATTATTCCATGTGGATTCTGATGTGCATTCAGTTATGTCGGAACACTTGAGGATTAGGAGGCATTTGAGGATTATAAGTCATAGGTATCGTGCTTTTATTCTACTTGCACTTGTGTTGGTGACAGGAAGTCAGTTTGCTTGTTTGCTTGTGACCATGAAGGCTAGACATGATCTTAATATCTACAAAACTGGTGAACTTGCGGTATGTCATCTGATATCTCTCTCTCATTTACTCATTGTTACTGCTTATCTACGAAGCACAGACGCTAAACACGATACATCAACATCTATAAAAATTTTGAGAAAATAATATAATTCAATGTAAAATCATATGTGTTAGTGTCATATTGGTATCAGACACGATACATATTTAACATCGAGACACATCTAATTCGAGGAGTATATGTGTTTGCTTCATAGTTTCATAATGAAGTACGAACACAAGCACATACACTAACACATCAACATTAATAATAATTTTTAAAAATGACATAAATCAATACATTTATATGTATTAGTGTTGTATCGATATCACTCTAACTCTAACGTATACCTAATCGAAGAAGTTTACGTGCTTCATTGGTTACTATGGCACTTTTTCCTTGCAATGATTGTTATTTTCTTAAACAAGTTGTGAAATTAGTGTGGTTTGAAAAGTTTCTTTACGTGAAAAGGCTTTTCCATGTGTGATATGTACGGTTAAAGACTTCCCAGGACTAAAATTAATCTAAAATATGTGAAAAATATATGATTTAGGTAGCTTTCCAAAGTTCTCTCTTTAAGGTATACATAATATATCAGTCACACTCACACTTGCACATTCTTCTTCCAACCTCTTCCTCTGTCTCTTTTCTTTCGTCTAACTTCCTCTGTTTCTTTTATTTGAGTGAGTTTGACTATGATATATACATTAGTATAAAAAAACAAAATTGGTTCATCTAATGACACCTTAACTGTAACATCATGTAAAAATATATTAAATTAATTGTTTACTCCTTTAAACGTTTTAGAAACTTACAAGTGGGCATGTTGACCTAAAAGATTAGCTTAACATACAAAGGTTAATTGTATGCAAACCAAACCATCTTATAAACGTCCAGATGTACATGGGACCCTTTGTTAGCTGTACATGCCAAAATCATGAAGGTCAAATTGCAATAAATAAAAGTTTACGTAATTGAAATCATCCGAAATTTGAGGAAGACGTGTCCATTTTTATACAATTGTGACATTGCCCCATTTTCCTTTTATTAAGTTAGACATGATCCTATTGATTTTCTACTTTGTTCCATCATAATACCTTATTCGAAAAATACAAGAACAAAACATTAACAAAATACTTTTTAGTTATCAAACCAAACATGGCCTTGGCCTAATATTTTGTGTGATTTTATTATATTCTGTTACAGCTATGTTCGGTAACGCTCCTTTCAGCACTGTCCATTATGTTCCGTAGTGCTACAAAGATAACACACAAAGCACAAGCAATCACAGGATTAGCTGCCAAGTGGCATGTTTGTGCAACGTTGGATTCTTTTGATGGAGTCGGCGAAGGTGAAACATTAACGGCTCAGATTTCTGGTGAGAGAATTTATCCAACGGTGGGAACAGATGGAGAATCAGAGAGTGATGATCCTGGCTCTGAAGAAGATGAGATTGATACCACAAAGATGATTCCATCCTACTCTTATAGCACTATCTCATATCAGAAGAGACAAGCTCTTGGTAATTTCCTCACATCCAATTATAATTTCTTACTTCCCTTTCAAATTATGAGTTGTTTTAACAATTTTACATTAATTAAAAAATTTATACAATTTTTAGTAAACCGTCAAATTGGTCACCGTTTTTTAAAGTTATTCTCAAATTAATCATTGACTCTATTAATATTTCAACATAGTCTTTGTTAAAAGTTTTTCAATTAAGTCTCTCATCAAGTGAAAAAAATATAAAAACATCATTCTAATTGAAAAACTTTTGACAATATTTCAAAATAGTCTACGTCGTCAAAAAAATTTCAATTAAACTCATGTTTCTATGTTTTTTTTCACATGATAAAGGACTTAATTGAAATTTTTTTTGACAAAAAACTATTTTAAAATATTAATAGAGTCAATGACTAATTTAAAAATCACGACATGTATAATTTGATGGTTTACTTGAAAACAAATATACATGTTTGTTTGTTGAATTATTATCATGAATGTTCACTGACTCAAGTTTTGTGGTATTTTTGATATTTTTTGCAGTAAATTACTTTGAGAACAATAAGGCAGGAATTACTGTATATGGGTTCATGTTGGATAGGAGTACACTACACACCATATTTGGTATTGAGATGTCGCTAGTTCTTTGGCTTCTTGGAAAAACAATAGGCTCTTTTTGAAGAACATATATTTATTTTGTTTGATTATAGTTTATGAATCATGGCAACAAAAAAAATGATGTAGTTTGTGAGTTCCCTTATCTTTGATTTATCGTTCTCAATTGCCGGCTGCTTACTGTTCAAATTGGATGAGAAGATAGAAATGGATCAGCTTTTATTTTAATCAATAATAATGAAATGTCATTTTTTAATGACTTCTTTTGCAACTTTAAATACAAACTTTTTTTAGAGAAAAATGTTTATAACATTTCATTAATTTTGTTAAAAAAAAAAAGTTTGGTAATAATAAATTGTTCAATAAAACGAGTTATATTCAAATAAATAACGAAATTGACTGATAATGTGTTAACCCTCATCTGATGGTGAGTCACATGTTGAAATCAACCTTATAGTTTGAGAAGTGAGTAGTGAATAATTGTCTCAAGCAGATATAATTTGTCCAAATTCCGATACATTGGCGCGACAATGATTGAAGGCGTACATGATAACCTTGGAATCCAAAACAAAATCCACATGCACATTATAGAAAAACGTATCACTCAGCCATTCCAGGGCCTTAACCAAACATGATGCTTTCCTCGCCGGAACCAAACACATCGGAGAAACTGAGGTTGTTTTGGCTAACACAAAAATATCTTCCTCATCACGTATACAGATACCTATCATTATTTTATTTAAAGGTTTAGAGAAAGAAGTGTCTATATTGCATTTGACATGACCCGTTATGGTCGTTGCCACCGAACTTGGTGCGTACCTGATGATGACGCGTGGTCATTTGCACTGATAGATACCACACCAGACGACACAGCTGAACTTAGGCTAGCATTGTTCACGGTATGCATAACTAAGTGAGGGATGCGCGTTGTCAAAAGGGAATCATTTGCTAAATTCCAATCATCTATCAAGTGGACATCACGATCAATCACTTGAGCAACTGTTTCTGAAACTTCTTGCCATAACTTGATGTCCATATGCTTCCGAAGATTCTGAAGAAGAGTGGTGAAACATTGGGAATTTTCGTGCGATAAATCATTCAACATAGTGAATATAGCTTAGGCTGCTAAAAGTGTGCGAGTTCGTTCATTTTATAAATACCAATCCTCTCATTCATAATTTCTCATTCAAAACGATGCGGTTTAAGAGGAAGAAAAACACTAGGAGCTTCCAAGAGAGGAGTTTATCTCCTCACACCGAATCTATAGGGTATGTTTTATTTCTTTTGTAATTTGTTTTTAGTTACCATGTGTAACTAAATCTTATTAGGGTAGAGTTCTAAGATGAACCTCTATTCTAGTTGTTCAGGATCTAATTAGTACAGAGTCCGTGGCCAGCAGAATACAAAACACAAAGATATATATATATATATATATATATATATATATATATATATATATATATATATATATGGGTTTGCTAGGATACACCCACTAGTTTTTATTAAGGTGTGTTTTAGCAAAGATATAACTAAAAGTTTGTTAAATACACCTTAAGGTGAATGTTTCTAAAACACATCTTCTAAAAAATAAGTGGGTGTATGTTAACAACTCCTATAGACATTTGCTAGGATACACCCACTTATTTTTTAGAAGGTGTGTTTTAGGTAGCTTGCTAAAACACTCCTACATAAAAACTAGTGGGTGTGTTCTAGCAAATCATATTTTTCAATTTACACCATAAATTTTTGAGTAAATTACACTCCCCTCCCCTCAAAGATGCTTGAATTACACTCCCCTCCCCTCTTATGTTAAAATATACATTCCCCTCCCCTCTTATTCAAAACATATTAGAGAAAAATACATTTTCCTCCCCTAAGAAAATCTTGAATTACATTCCCCTCCCCTCTTATGTTAAAATCTACACTTTACTCCCTCAATATATATTTTTTTATTTTTAATAATCTAGCAAAATAATAATAATCTAATACACTTCGAAAATAACAGTATTGCAGGTCTATTTTAACATAATAAAAAATTGAATACATATTTTTTGCTATTTTTTATTCACAATTTCATTAACATGTAGTTTTAAACCCTATTATAAAATATGAAACAAGCCAAAATAAAATTAAAATATGTGAAAAATTACTAACGACAATAAACCATGGTTATTTAAAAGTTAATTTTAAACTCTAAATTATAAAATCAATAGCAAAATATTTAAATTTAATTATCATTAACATTTAAATTATAAAGAAATGAATTAATTTTTCTTAAAGGGTGGTTTAAAATTAATATATATCATAAAAATATTTATTTATGTTAAAATAGATTAAAGTGTAATGTATATTTAATTATCAAGGGAGGGGGTTGTAATTCAAGCATCTTATAAGGGAGGGGAGTGTAAATTTTATTTTTCAAGGGAGGAAATTGTATATTTTAACATAAGAGGGGAGGGGAGTGTATTTCAAGCATCTTTGAGGGGAGGGGAGTGTAATTTACTCTAAATTTTTAAATCCGGTTAAAGAACAAGTTTGTTTATATTTCTTGTAAACAAACATAAGTCTCTTGCTTGTGAAGCTTGAGCAACATAAGTCTCTTGGTGAAACCTTGAGCATCACAGTCCCAATCAATTGTGATTGAGCACCAGAAGTCTCAATCAGTTGTGATTGAGAATAGAAGTCTCTTAAAGGAGATTTTTGAGTAAAAGAAGTCTCTTGCCTGCGTGATTGAGCATTAGAAGTCTCTTGGAGTTGTCCTCGAGCAGTGGAAGTCTCTTGGTAGTGACCTTGAACAAAGAAGTCTCTTGCAAAGGTGCTTGAGCATTAAGTCTGTTGGAAGAGTCCTTGAGAAATTGTAATCTAGAGTGATTATAGTGAAATTCCTTTGAAGTGCAAGGGGACTAGACTACTCATGTTTTGTGGGAGGAACTCACCAAGAGACTTATGTTGCTCAAGCTTCACAAGCAAGAGACTTATGTTTGTTTACAAGAAATATAAACAAACTTGTTCTTTAACCGGATTTAAAAATTTATGGTGTAAATTGAAAAATATGAACATACTCTTTTAGACTTCTAGGATTTCTAAGATTACAAAAGTTAAAACGAAAATCCTGAGTGTTTATGCGCTATTTGATTTGGCAGAGTAATGACACAGTTAAAATATCAGAGTCTTGTTAATCTTCTTTATGGTCTTCAGCTCCTTATATAGGCATGGATTTGAGAAATGTTGGAGAAGAGTGTCAGCACATAAAGAGTCATTGAGAAGCTTCTGATCAAGGTCACTAAGCCATTGTCGGATGGATATAGATAATTTTGTTGGTATGTCATTCGAAAATCCTTTGATGAAATGGGAAGTATCTGTTCATTCTTCTTGCCTTTGAATTCCTCTATCTTTTTCTACATGTGGTTGGAAGAAGACAAAATTGTGTTTAGATCCTTTGATGTGGACATTTACAGAAAACGAAAAAACTGACGTGAAGTCTGGGTCCCTTAGGTGCTTCTGAAATATGAAGGTCTTTTAAGTCTGATGGGGTCTTCTGTGTCATGCTAGAACTTCTAAGTCTGGTGATCTCTACATAGTCTGATGATCTCATCAGCTTCGGAAGACAAGGACGCATGACACAAAAGTTATAACATGACATAGAAGACCCCATCAGACTTGAAAGACCTTCATATCTTCTGGTCCAATGTGTTGACTTCTAGTTGACATTTCTTCAGATCTTCTACCAAAGTCTTTGAACTGCTCTTGTGCTTCTGATGCTTTAATACATGTGTAATACTTGATGGATATATTATATGATCTTTCACACTTGAACAAATATTAGCATGTCTAATTTGTCTTCAATACTTTGTTATCATCAAAACCTTACAGGAACTGTACAAGACCCTTCTTGTTCCAACAATCTCCCCCTTTTTGATGATGACAAATACAAGTATTTGAAACAATTGTTGTTAATCTAAATAACAGGTAGACTTCAGGGTCTGAGGTTTGTAAGGTCCCTTTAAATATGTGATAGTCCATTAAGGTGAGGTGTGTAAGCTTCCCCTCAGTCTGTGATAGTCTATTAAGGTGAGGTTTGTAAGCTCTTCCTAAGATCTTACCTGGTTAATTAAATTCTTTTTCAGTTATAACCAAAAATGCATCAGAGCATATAAATATTAACACATCATAACTTCAA
Source organism: Medicago lupulina (assembly GCA_958299785.1). Classification (NCBI taxonomy): domain Eukaryota; kingdom Viridiplantae; phylum Streptophyta; class Magnoliopsida; order Fabales; family Fabaceae; genus Medicago; species Medicago lupulina. Next base: position 33,367,149 of record OY283144.1, on the reverse strand, counting down.
AATGCATCAGATCTTTAAACATATCAGAGCTGTTAAGATCTGTTTTGTTTACCCGAGTCTGTTAACACCTTTCAATGTCTAATGAGTTTCCAATTAATCATAAGTTAAAATAAAAATAAAACTTATCAGTTTTTTAGCTCTTAGCAAACTTTTTAGACATATCAAAGATTCTCAAGTCTGATTGGTCTTGTAAAGTCTAATAGCTTCTTCATATTCTTCAATGTAGTTCAAGCAACCACCGTTTGGCACACATGCAACAATCTTCTTCCCATTTTTGATGAGTTGAACCATGGAACCTTTGCGAATGGCATAGTTGGGTTGCTAAATTTTGATATTAGTCACATTAGATAGGATGTTTGGAGAAATATTGATATCAATCCCCGTAACAGATGACTAAATCCTTGTTTTCTATTCTCCAATAAGAGTCTCAACAACTTTTGTTCTTGCAAACGTTGTGTGGTTCACTCCATTCAGAGCTTCAAAGATTCTTATCAATGCTTGCTTTGCGAATAGGTTCTTCATATCACACTAATCCACGGTGGACATCTTAAGCAGTTTCGGTTCTTTTCCAATAGCTTCCATTGTTTTTCCTTTGAGATTAAAATTTATCTCCTAGATGCTTAAGAGTTTACCATTTTGAATTTTTGTTTTACTAAGAGTTCTGTGAAAGCGAGGATGTTTTTTAAAAAACATTTTGAAAAAAAATAGAAATGAAATGAAGTGAAGTGTTTAGAGAGAAAAGGTATAAACAAGATATTGAAAAAATTTCAACTTCAAGTGTTTTCGACATAAGATCAAAAAAAAAAAAAAGCATTAATGACATTTGGGGGCATAAGAATGTAGTAAACGAAGAGAAGACATCAATGCCTATTAATACCCAACAATCACATGTCATGTCAGAGGCTTACTCAGAAGTGTGATATGTAGGTGAATAGGTGTCAATAAAGATATTTTAAAAGACCTTTCCACTTCTGTGATCTGTCAGATCCTAGATTATCCAACTTTTAGGTATCATCGGGGGATGTGGGTACTCGGACTCAACTCCTCATCAGAAGCATCGTTTAAGAGCTTCTGACTAGCATTGCATTTGAGTTCCTCTAGACTTTGTTATTGCCCTACATAGACAAGCATCAATATGAGATAAAGTGTATGTATAGATTCTTTTTGATAAAATCTAAACGTTCAACAATTAAGGGCTTTAAGAATATATAAGTCCATTGATGATCAGTATCAATGAATTTTATATCTATAACACCTTTTTGAACATAATCTCTTATAAAATAGAGCTTTATCTTAATGTGCTTAGCTCTTGAGCGAATAATTGGATTCTTAGACAGACAGATGACAACAGTATTATCAAAGTAAACTGGTGTCATACCCCAAATTTTAACTAGGGTCTTTCGTTTAACCATATTTTTTATGTACATTTTAAAAACTCCTTTATTCACCTTTAATCCCCATTTATTCGCATTTTAACTCTCACTTTAGTCGCATTTTAACTCTCGTTTCATCGGAATTTTAATTCTCATTTTAATTTGCATTTTAATCGTTTTTTACGCTCGTCGCGGTGACATTTTAATTCTCAAATTTTATTGGCATTTCAAAATTTCTTTGTACTCGCATTTTATTTTTAGTTTTATTCGCGTTCGAATTCTTTTCGTTCGTATTCAAAGAAGTCGAGTACTTTCGTCGTCTCAGACGAAATTTCGGCAAAGAGGTATTTTAAATACCTCATTTTTGGTTCCGAAGAAACAATTTTAAATCTTTTATTTTTATCTTTTTTTTTATATATATTTACTTTTATTTTACTTTAGTTTTAAGTTTTTATTTTTTAGTATTAATTTTCGATTTTTATTTTATTAATAATGTTTTATTACTTTTTTTCCTTTTAGTGTTATTTTAAGTCTTTGAGTCCTTTGTTCTTATCTTCTAGTCCACATGTCATAATGTTATTGGTCCATCAACACCTAACCCTAATTGTAGAGGCTATAAATTACCTGCATTTATTATCCATTGGACAGAGAGAATATTCAGTCAAAAAGTAGTCCCCAAGTCAGAAACACCTTTTCCATTTCTCTCTCCAAAATTCCAGATCAAAATCAATAAAAAAATACGAACAAACCAAGAACACTATAAACATAAAAAATTTCCAGCAACTCATTTCTCCTTGAGCTTTCTCGGTTCCCAATCCAAATATACAACGAATTCCAAATCCGATCCAAAACACAACAACAACTCTCGATTTTGAACTTACAACAACAACAATAACAGTTCGGAATCCAAACCGAAACAGTAGAGAAGAAGAACAAGTAAATCCAAACCGGTGCAAGAGAATATCGAAGTTTTCCGTCACATCTCTTCTTTATTTCTCCATTTCAAACCGAAGGTAGTAGCCGTTCCATTTCGTTTTGGTTCTGTTTGTTCCCTTTCAAAAAAATTCGAAAAATAAAAATGTAGATCTAGGCTCTGTGTGGGTGTTTGTGAAAACTAACGCCGGATTCGTGTCTAGAACGAAAATGGATGTTAAAAAACGGTTTTAGTTTTTGAAAAGAGTAAGTTTGGTTCTCCGACGCGGCGGCGGCGCCGTTTTGTGGCCGACAGCCACCGTGCCAGAGCTTTTTTTTTTTTCAACCAGAGAAGATGAACTTCAACCGGTGTTCATCTTTGTTCTTCATGTTTTCTTTCCAGAAAAGTAGTGAGAGATGAGCGTAAGGTAAGTTAAAGAGAGAGAGAGTATAAAGAGAAGGAAGTTGGGAAAATGGCTTGCTGGATCGGATTAGAAGTATTTATACCTCTATAATCCCGTGCTTGTCTACCCACCCCTTTACCGTATTCCCTCCTTTCTCTAAACTCTCAGATCTCTCCCTCCTTTTGATCAAACGATTATGTTTTATCCTCTATTTAATCTTGTGTATGTCAGTCCATAGCATAACTGTGCAACTCCAGGACTAGGCCGTTGGATCTAAGATCCAACGCCCCAGGATGCTCCTGTTTGAGATTCAGTGTGTTTCCTCTTTTTTTTATTTTTTTATTTTGTGCTTGTTTTTTAAACCGTCAGATCTATGATTTGACGGTCCCTGTTTTCCTTTGTTTTTAAAATCCTTTATTCCTTATTTTGTGTGGCTATGATGATTTTTCTGGGATCAGTTTTGGACCTCTTGATTTATCTAATGGTTCAGAACTGCCTAACCTGAGCCCAACTGTTTTTTCCTTTATCTACAATTTTACTAATCACACCCTTGCTTTACTTACTGCACCTCTTTTACTTAGAATTTTTCCCCCTAAATTTACAAATAATATTATGCTTTGATTTATTTGTTTAGCTACTGTTTATTTTTTATTTTTTATTATTATTACCTTATATTTGTGTCATTATTTTACATCATCTCATGCATATTTTATTTTTCGCCATTTTACTTTATTATCATTATATCATTAGTGTGTATAATAGGATTCGGTGTAATTTAATTTTCCCCAGTTTTACTTTCTCGTCATTTACTTTTGTGCAAGACCTTAGAATGTATCTAGGAGGCTATGTAATGATGTAAATAACACATGCACCGACACCACGATTTATTTACCGCTTTGTGCTTGATGGTGAGTGAGGACTAAATTGAATTAGGGACAAACTAGGATTAAAAACTTGACTAATATGAGTGCCTTAAAATCGAACAATTAGTAATTTTTAGGTTTGAGATTTCACTATGGGATCCAATATCCCCGGCATTTACCCTTACGCTTTTCCGTTACGTTTTTACGTGTAGTTTTTTACCGTTAGCTAGAAAAACCATTTTCCCAAAAAAATCAAATAATCTAAACACCAAAAATATTTTCTCAATAAACCTTGGATTTTAACCCAAGTGATCTTTTTCCTTTTATTTCTTAATCAAATCTTTAATCAACTTTAATCTATATTTAGACTTACTTTCTTGTAAATAAAATCAACTAACTTCACACCATTTTATTCTTCTATACCTTGAGGTCTCGCAACCCTTCTAAAAATCCATTTTCAAAAACTCTAAAATCAACACTGCCCACCAAATAAATTTTTGAGGTGAACTACATGATTTTGATCCCCTTTTGGGTATGTAGGCAAAAGACTTATGTCTTTCCAAATCAATAAAAACAACACAAAAACATACTCCGTCTCCCTCCATTCTTTCACTTAAGCTTTAGGCAATATTTTACAAATAAATAAGCAATTAATTAGCACAAGATAATTTAGGCAAGAAGCTCCTTTCAGAGTACCGAAGTCATTTAGGGTGCTTAACATCTTCCCTAATCGAAACCAACCCCCGAACCCTTGATCTCATAAGGGTTTTTACTCACTTTTTTCCTTCCCACGAATAAAAGTTGAGAGTTCAAAGATTGAAGGTTCAAAACCAATTAATGGATTGATACCCGAAAATCACGAGCACAACTGGGATTTTACTTTCACAAATTTAATAGTCTTCTAACTGATGTTTCATCTAGAGCAGTTGTGTGCAACAACTTGCAGCTGAGATGTATTCTGCTTTTTTCGTGGTCAATGCAATAGTGGTTTGTCTCTAACTAGCCCATGATATCAAGTTCTCACTAAGGAATTAACAACTTCCACTTGTGGTTTATCTTTCATTTCTATCCCAGCATAGTTAGCATCACAAAATTCAACCAGTTTATAATCCTAAGATTTCTTGTAAAGTAATCCAAGATTAGTTGTTCCCTTTAGATACTTAAAGATTCTCTTAATAACAGTTAAATGATATTCTCTAGGATTGAACTAGAATCTAGCACACATACAGACACTGAATAAAATGTTTGGTTTGGAAGTTGTTAGATAAAGCAAGTAACCTATCATACCTCTTTATAGCTTCTAATCCACCTTCATTCTTAATTCCTCTTTGCTCATTTTGTAGTTTGGATGCATTGGTGTAGCCATCAGTTTGCAATCCTCCATATTGAACTTCTTCCTAAGCTCATTTGTGTATTTGGATTGATGAACATATACTCCATCTTTGCATTGGATGGTTTGAATACCAAGAAAGAACTTTAATTATCCCATTATACTCATTTCAAACTCAGCCTACATAGTATCCAAATACTCATTGCAAAGAACAACATTGATGGAACCAAAAATGATATCTTCAACATATATTTGAACTTTTAAGATATCTTTATTTAGTGTCTTTTTGAAGAGAGTAGTATCAATCTGTCATCTTTTAAAACCCTTTTCTAACAAGAAATTACTTAGTCTATGATACCAAGTTGTGGGAGCCTGTTTCAGACCATATAGTGATTTCTTAAGTTTGAAAACATAATTTTGGTTTTTTAAATCATCAAACCCAGGAGGATGTTTTACATATACTTCTTCATAAATGACATCATTCAGAAAGGAACTCTTAACATCCATCTGATATAAGATGATACCATGACTGACAACGTAAGACATAAGTAACCTGATTGCTTTAAATCTAGCAACAAGTGCAAAGGTTTCCGCGTAGTCTATCCCTTCCTGCTGACTGTAGCCTTGTGCTACTAGTCTAACCTTATTTCTTACCATTTCACCTTGTTCGTTGAGCTTGTTCATGAAGACCCGTTTTGTTCCAATGATGTTCTTACGTTGTGACTTTACAACTAAATCCCAGACATCATTTCTTTGGAACTGGTTTTGCTCCTCCTGCATGGCTAAATTCCTCCATCATCTGATAGAGCTTCATCAATAGAAGTAGGTTCAATCAAAGAAATTAGTCCACTAAGTGATTCATTTTTTAATGTTGATATTATTTTCAAAGGGATGTCCTTGTTCCCAATGATTAACTCTTCATGATGTGAGGATTTGTATTTGAATGTACTTATGGTTTGAGCAGCTACTTATGAACCATCATGGACTTCTCAAGCGTCTTCATCTTCTTGGTGACCTTTAGAGGGAACATCAGTTTTTGGCGCGTCTGATGTACCAGCAGGTTATGTGTCCTCTAGAGTTAGTGTTGTTACTTATACAGGTTCTGGTTCATCTTCTAATACCTGTATCTCTCCAAAACTTTAAACTTGCTCTAACATTTTACTATCAGGCTTCTTATCATCAATTTTGATGTGCACTAATTCTTCCACTATATCAGCTTCAGAATTAAACACTTTGTATGCCTTTAATCTTTCAGAGTATCCAAAGTGTTAGCCTGCAATTTCAACAGGCTCATTTAATACAGGCAACATTGGATGACTTTTATCTTTGCAGAAATCAAATTCCTTTCCCTTCAACATGAGGACTTCAACGAGATTCGGACTTAGCACGTGAAAGGGTCTAAAGGTCCTGACGTTTGACAAGACATAAGCAGAGATGCAAGGTCATCAAAGTCAAAGCAGTTATTGTCAAGGCATGAAGAATTTGAAATGAAAGAGGAACAATTTCCTCAACGACGACGTGGGAGACAAGTGGTTTCCAAATGAAAGGATTGTTGGTCGTGGAGTTAGGCTTTTTCCAGTTATTTTGCTATGTATAAATAGTAGTTTTCCATAGGAAAAACAGGTCGCATATCACTTATAGAAATTCTACAACACTTGAAGTACTTGTGTTGGCTTTTTCTTCTTTTTCTCCTACTAAAGTCACTGGTCAGAAGCAGTTAGAGTACAACTTCTGAAGTGATGTTCAGATACTAAATGTAGCAGATAAAAACAGAGAGAGAGAGAGAGAGAGAGAGAGAGAGAGAGAGAGAGAGAGAGAAGAAAGACATAAAGCAATTATACAGGTTCTTTCCACAAACCGGAAGTAGTCCTGTCCCCCTTGCACTTCCAAGGAGAGTTCACTAAAATGTAATATCTGATTACAAATGCTCACTGCTAAAACTAGCAAGAGACTTCAAATTCTCAAGCACAACTGCAAGAGACTTCCTATGCTCTTGAACACAATCAAGACTTCTATGCTCAAGCACAACTGCAAGAGACTTCTAATCAAACAGAATTACAAAGAAAAATGTTTGACGTTGAACACTTGATATACAATCAGTGGTGTTCACAATAAAAATCAGATACAGACTCTTAAGACTCTAGAATTTCTAAGATATGAACTTTGATAAGAAATTCTAAGTGAACATTTGATGCAGAACAATTTCAATAGAGGTTTGGCGCTTTTAAATTGTTGTGAGTCTCTTACAATTCTCCAAGTCTTCACTTCTTTTATATAGAGGTGTGAAAGAGACATTGTGAATTGCCAACACATCAAAATAAGAGTTGTCTGAAGCTTTGATCAATCACCAATGATCTTTTGCCTGATATGGTTGTTGTCCTATGAATGATCAATTTCAAATCCATTCCAAGTCTGTAGGAATATCATTGCATGCAGAGCTGTTATTCTTGTCTTGTAGCAGAGACAAAAACTGAGTAGTAGTGGTTGTACACTTGTACTTTGTCAAGGATCTTCAAAGAACAAGCATCCAATGCCTTAAAATTCATTAGAATTAGTCGTTGCTTCACTCTTCTGGTCTTCTGCAATGCTTAGACGAGATTAAATCCATTGAACAATCTTTGAAGCTTTAAGTCTTGCATCTTCTGATGAACTACAACTTCTAGTGATCTTCAGCTTCTAATGAACTTGCTTCTGATGACGTCATCATTTCAGGAGCACTTTGTCTTCAGGAGCACTTTGACTTCAGGAGCAGTTCCCTTTAGACGATTTAAGCTTCCTTTTTGTTGATTCCTTTGCTCTCTTTTGTTCTTCCAGAACCTAATAATGATCTCAAATTTTGTCTATGGTCCTGTACACTTGAACAAATATTAGCATATCCAATTGACAAGTTTTAATACCTTGTTATCATCGAAACTCTCAAGAGGTAGTGTTAAACACATTTTGTTCCAACAATCTCCCCCTTTTTGATGATAACAAACATTAGTATTTAAAAATGTTCAATTGTTGTTTCTCTAATTAACAACTTGACTATTAGGGTATGAGGTTTGTAATCTCTCCCTGAGTCCAATAGTACTATAAGGTGAGATTTTTAAGCTCCCCCTGAGTCCTATTCTTGTTGATTAAATTTATCATTTAAAAATGTAATAACTCTCAGAATAATCTCACATGATCATCTTCTCCCTCTTAAAAGGACTAAGAGATAAGAATAAGATTCTATTAATTTAAATTGCTTGAATTTAAATTAATGGGGCTCAGAGCCTTTAAATACTATACATCTACTCCCCATTTTGTCATCAACAAGAAGAAAATAAGTAAAGAAAAAAAGAAGAGATGCGAAAAATGAAGTGAGAAAATATAAGAAGTATGATCAGAACACATAATGTAATGAAGTTTAGAAGCAGTTTATATTCAGAAGCACATAGATAAAACAATAATTTAGAAGCATAAAAAGTTTCAGAAGCAATTTATAAAGATATAGAAATAATGGAAATAAAACAAGCTAAATGGTGTGCAACTAAGTTTGGGCTTGTTTTTGAAACATCTCCATCATCTGTTTCATCATTTTGTTCGTTTCTTCTACTTGTTCCTTCATTTCCTTCTTGAATTCATCATTGCTTCTGATGAGATTCACTTCCCTGATTCTTGCTTCTTCCAGCTTGGCTTCAGTAGCAGACTTGTATTCCTATAGAAGTAGTTTCTGCTCCAGAAGCTCTTTCTTGAGTTGTTTGTCTTCCTTCTCCAAGAGAGTGTTCTTTTGCATAAGTGCTAGTTCAGTAGAGGCTTCTTTGAGATTTGTCTTGTTTAACCAATTCAAATCAAGATCTCTTGGGTGTATACTAGATAAAATGAAATCAGCAGCATTCCTCGCTCTTAAGCACAGAGGAGTCTTCACCCAAGTTTTAAGAACTTTCACTTCATGCAGATTACTGACAACTCCCTTCAGCCAGTCTTGAAGCTTTGTCTGAGCAGTGTCTTGACCATCAAGACAGGTTCTTTGTAGCTCTGTCAAGACATATTCTACTCTATCCTTCAACCATATCCACAGCTTCTCGTAGTTGTCCTCATGAATGAGGTTTGTCATACCCTCATTTTGGACCTAAAAATACTCGTTCAAACTTCTTTTTGTTTCTGGTCATTTCAAATTCACTATGTCTATTTTACAACTTTTACTGTGCCACAAACGCACATTTTACTGTTATTATCTCCAATCTTCTTACATCTGAAGTCATCCAAAGTGTTTTCTTGCATTACGAGTCTTCAAAAAGGGTTTCTAAAACCATTACATATTTCTCTGCATTTTATTCCAATTTTTTTTGCATAAAATCATACAAAAGGGTATTTTGGTCATTTCCTACAAAGGAACCCATTTTAGTCCCTACAATTTGTCCCTGAGCCTTTTTAATCTGTCTGCATGAATCATTAATCAAATTTTGTACAAAAATCATCCTAGTGTTGCGTCTGAGTCAGTCTGAGTCAGTCTGAGTCATTTTGGTCCCTAGGGGCATTTTGGTCTTTTCACGTCAAATAAATTTTGGGCAGAAAGGTATTTTAAAATACCTCATTTTGGTAATTTGTTCGTTTTAGTCCATTTTGTCAGTTTTAACTCTTTCACTTTACGTTTTTTCAAATTACATTTTTTAGCAATTTTTATTTTATTTTCTTACAAATAGGTCCAAATTTTATGTTTAATTGCAAATTAGTCCAAATACTTTTTAAAATTACAAATCAGTCCCATTTTCCTTTTTGTTGTTTTATTTTGTTTTTGCAGATTAGTCCCTTTAGTTTCATTTTTTGCAGATTGGTCCCTGAATCAAATTCTGTCCAAGAGGCCACGCAAGCCAACTCAGTCCACATGTCACATTTCAATTGGTCCAGCAGCCACTTGTCAGCCTATATAAGGCCACGCGTATCAGGGGTACCCACAGAAAAAAGGCCACATCACAAACAGATCAATTTTTTCTCTCTCTGATTCAGTTAGATCAAAATTGCAACTAATTCAGAAAATCAAAAGAACACGAAGAACTTTCACAAACCCTAACCGTTTCTTACAAGCAATCCAAGGTGAATCAATGGAGTTTTTGCAACTGCTCTCAGAGATTCACTAGAATCTTCATCACTGAGCATTGAGCTCCTGCAATTCAAGCATCAGATTCGTAGCATAAAGCCACAAACCCTAAATGTGATCACAGAAGCTATTGAGAAGAAGAAAGGAAAAAGTTCGAAGAATCAGAACCGGTCAAGAAGAAGAAGAAGAGAATCACCAGTTTCTTTTCAGAATTCAAGCCAAAAATCAATAAAAACAGCATCAAATCGAAGTATTCCAAAGATTCGAATCAAATCTCCGAACCAAAATCAGGTAACAATCAAAGAAACTTACCTCTTCTCATTCATAAACAGTGACAAACACCAGATCGATGTGGATTCACAGGATTCGAAGCTTTTCCATTCGAAAATAGTGAAACCCTAACTTTTTCAAAACAACGAACATTCTGAGACTTACAACGATTTTCAACCATTGTAAATCAACGAATCCATAAGGATTTCACGCGAGAAAGCTTCGAATCGAACGAACCTAAAACGGTTGGAAACCGTAAAAGACTCAACAAATCTACATAGATTCTTTGTGTTCATACGAATTTCAACATCAGAACCATGTTTAAAAGCAAGAATTAGAACGATTAAGCCAAGTTTCCCCAATTTCTGGGTAGTTTCAACGAAGTTAGGGTTAGGGTTTGAAGAAGAAGAGAGAACGGCCGGTGAGAAGAGAAGAAGAAAGAGAAAAGTCTCACAAAAATGAATGAAACCGGGTGAGTTTTGTTTTATATGCGCACCTGGATCGGGTTGACCCAAACCCGATCCACTTTCTCTCTTTACTGGCCGTCTGATCAAGATCCTGATGGATCTGGATCAATCCAACGCTCCTAGAGTGTTAGCTTGATCCGGATCCGTCAGATCCGTGGGTTTGGGCTGTGAAACTGTGGGCTTTAGGCTTTCTTAGGTTTTCTTGAAATTCTTGTGCTATGTACACCCGTGTCTTTGCTATCTGAACCTCTATGCGTGTTAAGTTTGTTGCAAAAATTCCTAGAAAATTACTATGAGTTTCTTGATGCATTCTTGACTGTTTGATGATGATTTTTCATGTTAAAATTAATAAAAAATATGTGTGCCAATTTTTTCCTCTTGATATGTATATTTTTGTGCATCTTTGTTAAGTTTCTTGCATGATTTTTTCCAATTCAAATGCCACATGGTTTTGATGCTTACGATAGGATTTTGTGATATTGTTACTATGAGTATTGTGACCTTCACCACTGTTTTGTGAATCATGACGTTAATTTCTTGGGTGGCAAATAACATGAATTCTTTTAGGGTGTGAAACGTGCATAAAATGTGTATATGTTAAGCTTGAATGCATGGCTTGTAATCTTCTTATGATTCTTGGAATATTTCCCTTGAAAAAGGACTGTTTTGATGAGAATTATAAGTCTTGGATTTAGCTTAAGTTTAGGGTTAGGTTTTGTGTTATTTTCATCACTTTTTGGCATTTGTTCTTGCTAATTGTTCAATATTCCTTGCTATTGTCATTTCATTTACTATACATTTCTTATTCATTACTATCATTTCTTATCTTGTTGCTAACCATTTCATGTCTCATGCGTGTTAAACGCATCACATCTCTTTCCTAGTTTAGGTTCCGTTCATTTCCCTTGATAATTTTCATGTAATAATTTTAGGTAGATTTACTTTCTTTTAAATTTCTTGCAAGACCATAGAATGTAAACTAGGGCCAAATGTAAAGGACAATGGACGCTATGATGATGTACACCGACACAAGCACCGACACGCACACACGTTGTATGATTTACCGCTAGATGTATGCTTAGGAAACGCGACACTTAGAAAATATTCATTTTTCAAAGCAAATTAAACTCTTCACTCAATCTTTTCACAATAATCTTGGAGTCAAAACTCCACAATCTTTTTCCCTTTGTTTTCTTAATCAAAATACAAATGAATCTTAAATTCCAACTTTAACCTTTTTGCTTAATAATTGGAACAACCTCACTTTTTTCCAATCTCATGCCTTTAAGGCCTCTTTTCTCTTCTCAAAAATTATTTTCAAAATTAAAAAAGAACTAACCCACAAAAATCTTTTTTTTGGAAGAGAACTACATGGAGTTTGATCCCTTAAAAGGGTATGTAGGCAAGAGACCAAAATCTCTCCAAGTCCAATAAAATAAAAAATCCAAACCTTCTTCTTTCCCCCCATTCTTAAAAACAATTTTCTTTCAAAAAATAGCATAAAAATAAAGCGTAGAACATAGAATTAGAAAAACGGCTCCTATAGAGTACTATAGTTGTTGCGGGTGCCTAACACCTTCCCGTAGCAAAAATTGCCCCGAACTTAGAATTTCTAAGGGTTTTCTCAATTTTACCCTTCCCCAAAAAAATAGAGACATCAATGATTGAAAGGTTCAAGCCTAATTAATGACTTGACACCCGAAAATCGCGATGACAAGGTTATTCCTAGCTTGAACCAGATTGTTCATCTCCTGAAAGATGTTCTCACACACATCTGCTAGAATAGTTAAATCTAGAAACAGGGTGGGTGGAAAAGGGACATTGGTCTTGGCTGGAGCAATAGTTAGAATTGCTAAGTTTGAGGATGAGGGTTGGTCATTGATTGAAGTTTCAGTAGAAGAGTTGGTTGATGGTTGTTGATTTAGAATGATTTGTTCAGAGACACTTAGTTCAGGAACGGCTAGTTCAAGAACATTTTGTTCAGGAACATAGTCAGGGATAGGAACAAAATTTATGTTGGTTGATGAGGTCATATCTTGGTTAGGTTCATGTTGTTGAAGACTTTCTGTCATAACTTCATGAAAGCTATATCAGAGGCTTTTTCTAGGTTAGACTCATACTCAGGTAGTTCACCTGAATAATGATCTACAAGGTTCTGCATTATTGATGGTTTAGATGTTTCTGTTGTTGGAGTTGTTTGTGTTGGCGAGGTAGGGTGAGGTGATGATACATTTATGTTTGCAAAATCTGTCCCTGTGTGATCATCAGCACCCTCTGCATCAGCAGGAATAGATTGAATAGGCTCAATCACAGGTGGTTGTAAGGGATGATCAGCAGGTAGATTTTTGCAGGCATCAATTCTCCTTTGTTGCAAGTCAATTAACTTCTCTTCAACAAAGGGATACATTGGCACAAAGGTATCACTTGTTGGCTTTTTATGAGTTTTGGTTGATGGTGATGGGGATAAAGCTTTGTTGAGGTTGGTATAGACTCTGTTTAGGGGTACATCATCTGTATCAGATGATGAGGATGATGATAGGGAGGCTGGACTAGACCTAGATTCAGGGGATGAACTAGATTCAATGGTAATAATTTCAGCAGGAGTGTGAGAATTAGAATTACCTTCAGGAGCTTCTGAAGCACCAGGAGCTTCTGAACATCCAGCTTGCTCTTGTTCAACCTTAGTAGCTTCCACCATAACATCAGCCACTGCCATCTGCTACAGGTTTTCAGTGACTTCCAATCCCAGTTGACTAGCTTCAACTGTAGATTCTTTAGCCAGAACTTCAGCAGGAATTTCAATTTCTTTGGCTAGCTGTAATGCCTTCTGCACAACAGTATCTTCAACTTCTTCTTCAGATGCAATTTTCAATTTCCTAACAGCTGGTTTCCTTTTTCTTTCTGGAATGGAGGATTGACTAGGTTAAGGTGGTGAAGGTACAACTTTCTTCCCGCTTCTGGTCCTCTTGTTCAGAACCTTGATTGGTTCCAAGTCTTGAACTTTTTCTTGAATTGTTGAACCAGAACCAGTTGCTTCAGATTCTTTGCCAGTCTTGGCTTTCTTTGCTGGCTGTTCAGAGACTTCATCAAGGTATTCATCTATGGTAAGAGCTTTTCTTTTTGTTTTCCTGCTCTTTGCCACCGGCAGAGCACCACCATACATCTGATCAGGAATATCCTCCAGTTGGATATTCTCTCCAGTGCTTTGCAGATGGTCGTGAATGTAGTACAGCTGGACATCAAGTGGATCTTGCTTGCAGATAGGAGGAAAGCCTTCCATGAGATTGGACATGGCTATGGACTATTTCATATCTGTGTCCAGTTTCATGATGTCTTCTTTCTTGATCAAGGTCATGTCCCAAAGTGCTTCCATTGATGATTTTCCCAGTAACTGTACCGAGTTGTTGATGAGTGAAGACTTTAGTTTCATCCAGTGCTTTCAGAATCCCTCCTTGATGTAGGATCTCTGAAATAAGTCTCCCATAGGGAACCCAGACTCTATTGTTCAGTTGACTTTCTTTTAGAGTCTTGATCATATGCTTGAAGATGTATTTGGGAGCGTTTGCTATCTCCTTCTTGATGAAGAAGTGCAAGAACACCCTATGTTCCAATGAAGGCTGGTCAGAACCTCCTCCTTTGGGTACAAGGTTTTCGTTCTGTATCTTCAGGAGCATCTTCTTTTTCATTAGAAGCTATGTCAGAGGCTTTTTCTAGGTTTGACTCATACTCAGGTAGTTCACCTGAATAATGATCTACAAGGTTCTGTATTATTGATGGTTTAGATGTTTCTGTTGTTGGAATTTTTTGTGTTGGAGAGGTAGGGTGAGGTGATGATAAATTGATGTTTGCAGAATCTATCCTTGTGTGATCATCAGCACCCTCTGCATTAGCAGGTAGATTTTTGCAGGCATCAATTCTCCTTTGTTGCAAGTCAATTAACCTCTCTTCAATAGAGGGAGACATTGGCACAAAGGTATCACTTGTTGGCTTTTTATGAGTTTTGGTTGATGGTGATGGGGATAAAGTTTTGTTGAGGTTGGTGTAGACTCTGTTTAGGGGTACATCATCTGTATCAGATGATGTTGATGAGGATGATGATTAGGAGGCTGGAGTAGACCTAGATTCAGGGGATGAACTAGATTCAACTGTAATAATTTCAGCAGGAGTGTGAGAATTAGAATTACCTTCAGGAGTTTTTGAAGCACCAGGAGCTTCTGAACATCTAGCTTGCTCTTGTTCAACCTTAGTAGCTTCCACCATAACATCAGCCACTGCCATCTGCTGCAGGTTTTCAGTGAGTTCCAATCCTAGTTGAGCAGCTTCAACTGTAGATTCTTTAGCTTGAACCTCAGCAGGAATTCCAATTTCTTTGGCCAGCTGTAATACCTTATGCACAACAACATCTTCAACTGCATCTTCTTCTTCAGAGGCAATTATCAGTTTCCTGACAACTGATTTCCTTTTTCTTTTAGGAATGGAGGGTTGACTAGGTTGAGGTGGTGAAGGCACAACTTCCTTTCCGATTCGGGTCCTCTTGTTCAGAACCTTAATTGGTTCCAGGTCCTGAACTTCCTCTTAAATTGTTGATCCATAATCAGTTGCTTCATTTGCTTTGTCAGTCTTGTCCTTCTTGGCTTTCTTTGCTGGCTGTTCAGAGGCTTCATCAAGGTATTCATCCTTGGTAAGAGCTTTTCTCTTTGTTTTCCTGCTCTTTGCCACCGGCAGAGCACCACCATACATCTGATCAGGAATATCCTCGAGTTGGATATTCTCTCTAGTGTTTAGCAGATGGTCGTGAATATAGTACAGCTGGACATCAAGTGGATCTTGCTTGCAGATAGGAGGAAAACCTTCCATGAGATTGGACATGGCTCTGGACTTCTTCATATTTGTGTCCAGTTTCTTGATGAAGGTCATGTTCCCCAAAGTGCTTCCATTGATGATTTTCCCAGTAACTGTACTGAGTTGTTGATCAGTGAAGATTTTAGTTTCATCCAGAGCTTTCAGAATCCCTCATTGATGTAGGATCTCTGAAATAAGTCTCCCATAGGGAACCCAGACTCTATTGTTCAGTTGACTTTCTCTCGGAGTCTTGATCATATGCTTGAAGATGTATTTGGGCACGTTTGCTATCTCCTTCTTGATGAAGAAGTGCAAGAACACCCTATGTTCCAATGAAGGCTGGTAAAAACCTTCTCCTTTGGGTAGAAGGTTTTCGTTCTGTATCTTCATGAGCATCTTCTTGTTGTTAAACATGGTTTGATGAACAACTTCATTCCATGGACTCTTTTTGTTTTTGTCCAAACCATCTTTAAAATTTCCTTCAGAAGCCCTTCTGATGACATAAGCAATTACATCCTGGGAGATGAAAACTGGAATACCTATGATGCTTGATCTGATTTCTGTGTCGACAAAGGGTTCCAGACCCATTTCTTCTCTTGATTTCCCTTCCAAAGTAGGATCAATCAATATCTTCTCTGTTTCTTCTAATTTTGCAGCTTTCTTGTCATAAACATGCGCTCTAACCCAGAAGTGTGTAACTAGGTTTTGATTGAAGAGAACGAGTTTTGCTTCCCAGACAATCGGTGTAGAATAGAAAGTGTAGGTTATGAAGTGAGTAGTGTGTGTTTTGTCTAAGTGATTTGAGTAAAAGCAAACGATTGCAATTCAAAGGGGACAAACAAACACAACATTAATGACAATTGGGGGCACGAGAATGTATATTCAAAGCATAACATCATCATAGCCCTGCTTAAGTTCTACACCAATACAAATAAGCCACGTTAGATAACTTCAGATGCGCTGTTAAGTTAGTGGGACAAGTGTTACCAAAAAGTAACTCCAACGTTTCCACTAGCTCTGCTATTCAGAAGCACAAAATCCAGCTTCTAAAGTTAAAGTGCTGATGTCATCTTCAGAAGCACATTTTTCTCAAAATCTCAGTTAAGAGCTTCTGATGGACCATAGCTTCTGAACTAACTTCAGGGCCTAAGTTCTAGTTCAGGGGCAAGCAATTTTAATCAGACACAAAGTGCATGTTCAAATTTTTCTTTATAAAATCAAATATTTCCACTCTTAAAGGTTTAGTGAATATATCAGCCCACTGATGTTCAGTATCAATGAATTGTATATCCAAGATTCCTTTTCGAACATAATCTCTAATAAAATGGTGTTTGATTTCAATATGCTTGGCTCTTAAATGTAGAATTGGATTCTTTGACAATCAAATAGCAGCAGTATAATCACAATAAATGGGAATACTGTTAGCATTAATCTGATAATCTTCCAACGGATGTATCATCCAGAGTAGTTGTGTACAACAACTTGCAGCTGAAATGTATTATGCTTCTGTTATAGACATAGCAATAGTTGCTTGTCTTTTGCTAGCCCAGGATATCAGATTCTCTCCCAAAAACTGACAGTTGCCACTGGTTGATTTCTTTCAATCCTGTCACCAGCATAGTCAGCATCACAGAATCCAACCAACTGATAATCTAGGGATTTCCTATAAAGGAGTCCAAGATTAGTTGTTCCTTTCAGATACCTGAAGAATCTCTTAACAACTGTAAATGAGATTCTTTAAGATCTGACTGGAATCTTGCACACAAGCATACACTGAATAAAATATTTGGCCTAAATGCAATGAGGTATAACAGAGAACCAATCATACCTCTATACAGCTTCTGATCTACCTTTAATCCAGTATCTTCTTTGCTTAAGGTGCAGGTTGGATGCATTGGAGTGTTCATCACTTTACAATCTTCTAGCTGGAACTTCTTCAGAAGCTCCTTTGTGTATTTGGTTTGATGAACACATACTCCATCTTTACTTTGGTTAATTTCAATTCCAAGAAAAAACTTCAATTCTCCCATCATGCTCATTTCAAATTCATCCTGCATTAACTTAGAGAATTCCTTGCAAAGAGATGCATTAGTAGAACCAAATATTATATCATAAACATATATCTGCACAACAAGAATGTCTTTCTCAAGAGTCCTTCGGAAGAGTGTTATGTCAACTTGACCTTGTTTAAAATCATTTTTAATCAGGAAATTACTCAGTCTATCATACCAAGCTCTGGGAGCTTGTTTCAAGCCATATAGTGATTTCTTAAGTTTATAAACATGGTCAGAATGCTTAAGATCCTCAAAACCAGAAGCTTGTTTGACAAATACTTCTTCTTCTATGACTCCATTTAGAAATGCACTCTTGACATCCATTTGATATAATATTATGCCATGATTAACTGCATAGGATAGAAGTAACCAAATTGCTTCCAATCTTGCAACTGGAGCAAATGTTTCAGTGTAATCAATGGCTTCTTGTTGACTGTAACCTTGTGCAACAAGTCTAGCTTTGTTTCTGGTTACTTCACCTTGTTCATTCAGCTTGTTTCTGAATACCCATTTTGTTCCAATAATGTTCTTCTGAGGTGGTTTGGGTACCAGATCCCACACATCATTTCTTTGAAACTGATTAAGCTCTTTTTGCATAGCTAATATCCATCCATCTTCTGATAGTGCTTCATCAACTGTAGCAGGTACAATCACGGATAACAATCCTATCATAGACTCTTCTTGTATGAAATATGATCTTGTTCTTTTAGGACTGTCTTTGTTTCCAATGATTTGATCCTCAGGATGTGTAGACTTGTACTTGAATGTATTCTTGGATTGATTTGCTTGATGAGAGCCATCTTAAGCTTCATCAGAAGCTACTTCATCTTGAGCTTCTGAAGTTGGTTCAGCTTTTGGACTGTCTTCAGATTCTTCAGTCTGATCAGGTTCTTAAGTATCTTCAGTAGCCTGTATATCTGCATAACTTTCATCTTGCGTTGGAGTTTCACTTCCAAGCTCTTTGTCATCAAATTTAACGTGTATAGATTATTCAACACAGAGTGTCTCTATATTATACACTTTGTATGCCTTTGACCTTTCAGAGTAACCTAAAAAGATTCCTCTTTGGGCCTTGGCATCACATTTCTTTAGGTAGAGCTTGTTATTTAGAATGTAACAGGTACATCCAAATTGATGAAAGTAAGATATATTGGGTATTCTTCCCTTAAAGAGTTCATATGCAGTTTTCTCCAATATAGGTCTGATATAGATCCTATTTTGAACATAACATGTTGTATTTACTACTTCTGCCCAGAAATGTTTAGCCAAATTATTTTCATGAATCATGGTTCTTGCCATTTCTTGTAAAGTTCTATTCCTTCTCTCTACAACCCCATTTTGTTGTGGAGTTCTAAGAGAAGAGAATTCATGGACAATTCCATGTTTTTCACAAAAAATTCTATTCATTTCTTTTTCAGACTGTATTTGAGTGCAGAAGTTACTAAATACATCATATGCATTGTCTTTGCTTCTTAGAAATTTTACCCAAGTCCATCTGCTGTAATCATCAACAATGA
Source organism: Medicago lupulina (assembly GCA_958299785.1). Taxonomy (NCBI): domain Eukaryota; kingdom Viridiplantae; phylum Streptophyta; class Magnoliopsida; order Fabales; family Fabaceae; genus Medicago; species Medicago lupulina. The sequence continues at coordinate 33,348,052 of OY283144.1, read as the reverse complement.
CTAATCCATATTTGCTTCCATATAAAGATGCAGTATTAACTGGTCCAAATAAATCAATATGAAGCAGTTCTAAAGGTCTGGAGGTTGAGACAATGTCTTTAGCTTTAAAAGATGACTTCACAATCTTTCCTTTCTGGCATGCCCCACAAAGTGCATCTGAATGATAGTCTAGGTTAGGTAGGCCTTTGACAAGTTGTAACTTACTAAGCTTAGAGATTAACCTCCAGTTAGCATGTCCTAACCTTCTGTGTCATACCCACTTCTTATCATTCATTGATAGAAGACAGACTACCTTCTGATAAACCAGTTCAGAAAAATTGATTTAATAGACATTCTCTACTCTCTTTCCTTTGAATACTATGGACTTGTTATCTTTGTTGATTACTGTGCAGATGGTCTTTTCAAACATTACATCATAACCATTGTCACAAAACTGACTGATACTCAAAATGTTATGTTCAAGACCATCTACCAACCACACATTACTAATAGAGATAGAAGAGTTACCAATAGTTCTTGTACCAATGATCTTGCTAGACTGGTTGCCTCCAAACTTCACATTTCCTCCTTCTTTCATTGTGAGGGTGAGGAACATTGGCTTCTCTCCTGTCATATGTCTTGAGCAACCGCTGTCTAGATACCATGATTTTTGCTTTTCCTTTGCTTTTAGGCATTTCTGCAGTATTGATAATTTCAGATTTAGGTACCCATTGTTTTATGGGTCCTTTGAGGTTAGTGCTGGAAGTTTTACTCTTCACTTCTTGTACCTTGAGGTGTGGTTTTGAGAGATTATGATTGATCAGTAATTTAGGTTTAACAACTTTTAGTTCTGATTCACCTGAGGCCATAACTATTTTGTTCTTCTGAGAATTAGACTTCAAGATACCAGATTCTGGTTTCAACAGACTCTGAGGAACAGGTTCTGATCTTTTCAGAATCTTGATCTTTGAGGTCTTAGAGTCATAATTTGTCATAGCCTTATACTTAGAGTCCTTTGGCTTTGAAGTAATCTTAACCTTAGAGCTAGAAGCTTCAGGTTATGACTGAATCACAGTTTCAACTTTAACACCTTCAAGTACAAAGAAAGTTTTCAATCCTCCCTTGATACATTCACAACATGCTTTGAGATTAGTTTCATTAGGTTTTCCTTCTGAAAATCCAACTCTGCTTCTGTCAATACCAGACATAATAAAATCTTCAAGAGCAATTTCATGGTTTGCTTAAAGGTTTTTCATTACACTTTTGTTGTAGCTACTAACATAAGAACTTGAGCTTCTCTTCATAAGTTTTGCAAATGAAGTCAAAGCATCTAAGTCCTTCTTCAAAAGCTTTCAGATCCAAGTTGTTTCATTAAATCAATATTTTTTTTCTTTTAAATCTTTCAACTCATTGGTTCTCGGTTCAAAATGTGTAAGGAGCTCTTTAAGAGACTCAATAAGTTCATCTCTTGGAATTTTAGAATATACCTCATTTTCTTCTTCTGAATCTGATTCTGGTTCAGCTTCTGAAGTTACTGTAGCCACTAACCCAACAACTACCTTTGCATCTTCATCAGGATCATCCTTATCAGATTCAGATTCACTGTCTAAATCTTCCCATGTTGCCATCAAACTCTGCTTGATTTGCTTCTTGATCTTGGTTGATTTAAAAGTTGACTTCTTAGACTTGTCATTTGATTTCTCCTTCTGAAGATCAGGGCAACCAGCAATGAAATGTCCAAGCTTCTTGTAGTTAAAACAACCCTTCTGATCTTCTTTCCTAGAGCCTTTGTAACCACTTCTTCTGCTCAAGAACTTCTTGTTTTTTTTGGCCAGATACTACAGCCTGTTTGAAAGCATAGCCATCATCTTAGCAGGATCTTCATCAGAATCTCCATCATGTGATTCTTCTTCCGATTCTATGACTTTAAGAGCTTTTGATGACTTCCCTTTAGATGGTAGAGCAATAGATTTACTCTTCTTACCTGGCTCATGTTCATTAAGCCTTATCTCATGAACTTTGAGAGAGCTGACAAGATCTTCAACACTCAGAGTTTTTAGATCTTTAGCTTCCTCAATAGCAGTAATCTTTGGTCTCCATCTTGCAGGCGGGCTTCTAAGTATCTTGCTGACATGATCAGAAGCAACATAGCTTCTTCAGTATTTGTAGTCCAGAGACTAAGGTTTGAAATCTTGAGTACATCTCCTCAATACTTTCATCATCCTTCATCTTGTACAACGCATACTGATGAACAAGCATAAGTGCTTTAGCTTCTCTAACCTTCTTGCTACCTTCATAGTTTGCATAGAGAGAAGCAAACATAGCCTTTGCAGTAGATTTATCAGTCATCTTCATATACTCTGCACGAGGTATAGCAAGAACACGTGATCCTTTGATCTTGTGATGTTTCTTGTACATCTTCTTTTGAGCAGGGGTATGTTTCTTTCTATCAACAGCAGCTCCTTCTTCATCCAGATCCAAGTCACCAACTCCATCTTCCAGAATACCTCATAACTCTTCATCCAAGCCCATGATATAACTGTAGAAGTTGGTTTTCCACCAAGAGAACTCTTCAGGATCTCCATTGAACTTTCGAACATTTCCTGAGTCAGCTTTCTTATCATTGTAATCATAAGGTACAACATTATGATTACGACCAGAACCAGAAACAGATGATTCACCATACATGTTTTTCTTATCACACTATTAAGTGTTCTCAACAGAACCAAGGCTCTAGATACCAATTGAAGGTGAGAAAAACACAAGAAGGGGGGGTCTAATTGTGTTGGCTTTTTCTTCTTTTTCTCATACTGAAGTCACTGGTCAGAAGCAGTTAGAGTACAACTTCTGAAGTGTTGTTTAGATACTAAATGCAGCCGATAAAAACAGAGAGAGAGAGAGAGAGAGAGAGAGAAGAGGGACACAAAGCAATTATACAGGTTCCTTCCACAAACCGGAAATAGTCATGACCCCCTTGCACTTCCAAGGAGAGTTCACTTTAATGTAATATCTGATTACAAATGCTCACAGTTAAAACTAGCAAGAGACTTCAAATGCTCAAGCACAACTGCAAAAGACTTCACTGCCTTCAAATTCATTTGAATTAGCCGTTGCTTCACTCTTCTGGTCTTTTGCAATGCTTAGACGAGTTTAAATCCATTGAACAACCTTGGAAACTCTAAGTCTTGCATCTTCTGATGAACTACAGCTTCTGGTGATCTTCAGCTTCTGATGACCTTGCTTCTGACGACGTCATCACTTCAAAAGCACTTTGTCTTCAGGACCACTTTGACTTCAGGAGGAGTTCTCTTTAGACGCTTTAAGCTTTATTTTTGTCTATGTGGTCCTGTACACTTGAACAAATATTAGCATATCCAATTGACAATTTTTAATACCTTGTTATCATCAAAACTCTCAAGAGGTAGTGTTAAACACATTTTGTTCCAACAAAGTTCTCTTGGTGGAAAACCAACTTCTACAGTTACATCATGGGCTTAGATGAAGAATTATGGGATATTCTGGATAATGGATTTGGTGACTTGGACCTTGATGAAGAATGAGTTATTGTTGACAGAAAGAAACATACTCCTGCTCAAAAGAAAATGTACAAGAAACATCACAAGATCAGAGGTTCACTTTTTCTTGCTATACCTCTTGCAGAGTATATGAAGATGAGTGACAAATCTACTACAAAGGCAATGCTTGCTTCTCTCTGTGCAAACTATGAAGGTAGCAAGAAGGTTAGAGAAGCAAAATCACTTATACTTGTTCATCAGTATGAGTTGTTTAAGATGAAGGATGATGAAAGTATTGAGGAAATGTACTCAAGATTTCAGACCCTAGTATGAGTTGCTTCTAATCATGTGAGCAAGATACTAAGAAGCTTGCTTGTAAGATGGAGACCAAAGGTTACTGCTATTGAGGAAGTTAAAGATCTAAACACTCTGAGTGTTGAAGATCTTGTCAGCTCTCTCAAAGTTCATGAGATAAGTCTTAATGAACATGAGCTTGCTAAGAAGAGTAAATCTATAGCTCTACCATCTAAAGGGAAGTCATCAAAAGCTCTTAAAGTTATAGAATCTAAAATGATGGCTATGCTTTAAAACAGGCTGCAGTATTTGGCCAAGAAGAACAAGAAGTTCTTGAGCAGAAGAAGTGGTTACGAAGGCTCCAGCAAAGAAGATCAGAAGGGTTGCTTCAACTGCAAGAAGCCTGGACATTTCAATGATGATTGCCTTGATCTTCATAAGGAGAAGTCAAAGGAAAAGTCTAAGAAGTCAACTTTCAAATCAAACAAGATCAAGAAGCAGATCAAGCAGAGTTTAATGGTAACCTAGGAAGATTTAGACAGTGAATCTGAATCTGATAAGGATGATGCTGATGAAGATGCAAAGGTAGTTGTGGGATTAGTGGCTACAGTGACTTCAAAAGCTGAACCAGAATCAGACTCAGAAGAAGAAAATGAGGTATACTCTAAAATTCCCAAAGAAGAACTTATTAAGTCTCTTAAAGAGCGCCTTACACATTTTGAACTGAGAACCAATGAGTTGAAATATTTAAAAGAAAAATATGTTGAGTTAATGAAACAAAAAGAATCAACTCTATTGGATCTGAAAGCTTCTGAAGAAGAACTTAGAGGTTTTGACTTCATTTGTAAAACTTATGAAGAAAAGCTCAAGTTTTTATGTCAGAAGCTACAAGAAAAAGTGTAACGGAAAACCTTTAAGCAACCATGAAATTTGTCTTGAAGATTTTATTATGTCTGGTATTGACAGAAGCAGAGTTGCTTCTATGATTTACAACATTTACAAAAACAATGGCAAAGGGATTGGATTTTCAGAAGGAAAACCGAGTGAAACCAATCTTAAAGCATGTTGTGAATGTATCAAGGAAGGATTGAAAACATTCTTTGTACCTGAAGGTGGTAAAATTGAAATTGTGGTTCAGTCAGAACCTAAAGCTTCTAGCTCTAAGGCTAAGGTTACTTCAAAGCTAAAGAACTCTAAGTCTAAGGCTATGACAAATTCTGATTCTAAGACCTCAAAGATATTCTGAAAAGATCAGAACCTGTTCCTCAGAGTCTATTGAAGCTAGAATCTGGTATCTTGAAGTCTAAGTCTCAGAAGAACAAAACAGTTGTGGCTTCAGGTAAATCAGAACTAAAAGGTGTTAAACCTAAACTAGTTGTTCCTGAACTAGTTGTCCCTAAACAAGTCATTTCTAACCAATCACTTGCAACCAACACCATTCTCCATAAATGACCAACCCTCATCCTCTAACTTAGCCATTCAACCTTGTGCTCCTTCCAAAACAAATGTCCCTTCTCCACCCACCCTGTTTTTAGATTCTACTATTCTAGCAGATATGTGTGAGAATAATTTTCAGGAGCTGAACAACTTGGTTCAAGCAAGGAATAATTTGTTTGATGAGGATAGCTATGAGAATCAGTGGAAGAGATTAAAAGAAAGAGTATACTATGTCTTGACTGAACTTCAGAGATCATGTCTTGATGCTCAAAACTCTGCTCAAAGAAAGCTTCTAGAGTGGCTGAAAGGGGTTAATAGCAATTTGCAAGAAGTGCAAGTGTTAAGAACTTGGGTGGGAACTCCCTTTAGCTTAAGAGCAAGGAATGCTACTGATTTCATTCCAACAGGAATACACCCAAGAGAGCTGAACATCAACTGGTTGTCAAAGATTAATGTCAAACCAGTCTCTATAGAACTAGCTTTGGTGCAAAGAAATGCAGAATTAGAAAGAGAGAACAAGCAGTTGAGGAAAGAACTTCTTGCCAGAAGCTTCTACTACTTGAATACAAGACCTCTACAGAAGCAAAATTGGAAGAAGCCAGAATCAGAGAAGAGAATCTTATTAGGAGTAATGAAGAGTTCAAGAGAGATATGAAGGAACAAGCAGAAGAAACAAACAGGATGATGGAATTGATCAAGAAACAAGCCCAACCCTAGTTGCACACCCTTAGCTTGTTTCTATTTCTGTTGTTTGTATCTTTGCTTATGTTTACTTCTGAACTTATGTTTTCATGATTCTAAAATACTACTTTTGATTAATGCTTCTGAACAATTTGTGTGCTACTGAATATACGTTGCTTCTGAACTATGTGTTTTCTTATTGAATTTTCTCACTTCGTTTTTCTCATCTCTTTCTTTTGTTTTCTTTTTAACTTTTTATTGATGACAAAAGGGGGAGTAGATGTATAGTATTTAAAGGCTCTGAGCCCCACTAAATTAATTTCAAATAATTAAAATTAATAGGACCATCTTCTTATCTCTTAGTCTTTTAATGTGAGTTAATTCTGAGAGTTATTACGTTTTTAATGATGAATTTAATTAACACGGATAAAACTCAGGGGGGGCTTACAAACCTCGCCTTAAAGTACTATTGGACTCAGGGGGAGCTTACAAACCTCATACCCTTATAGTCAACTTGTTAATTAGATTAACAACAATTGAACATTTTAAATACTAATGTTTGTCATCATCAAAAAGGGGAGATTGTTGGAACAAAATGTGTTTAACATTACCTTTTGAGAGTTTTGATGATAACAAGGTATTAAAAATTGTCAATTGGATATGCTAATATTTGTTCAAGTGTACAGGACCATAGACAAAATTTTGTGTCTACTTAAAGCTTAGGTACTGGAAGATCAAATGAGAGCAATGGAATCAACAGAAGGAAGCTTTATGCATCTGAAGAAAAGTGCTCCTGAAGTCAAAGTGCTCTTGAAGTGATGACGTGTCATCAGAAGCAAGTTCATCAGAAGCACCTCATCAGAAGCAAGATCACCAGAAGCTGAAGTTCATCAGAAAATGAGAGACTTAAAGCTTCAAATGATTTAATCACGCCTAGCATTGCAGAAGACCATAAGAGTAAAGCAACGACTAATTCAAATGAATTTGAAGGCATTGGATGCTTGTTCTTTGAAGAGTGTTGACAAAGTACAATTGTACGAAGTGTACAACCACTACCTCCACTATTCAGTTTGTGTCTCTGCTACAAGACAAGAATAACAGCTACGCCTGCAACAAAGTTCCTTTAGACTTGGAATAAATTTGAAATTGATCCTTCATAGGACAATAACCATATCAGGCAAAAGATCATTGGTGATTGATCAAAGCTTCAAACGACTCTTTTTTTGATGTGCTGGCAATTCTTAACGTCTATCACACACCTCTATATAAAGGAGTAAAGAATTGGAGAATTGTGAGAGACTCAACAACAATTTAAAAGCGCTGAACCTCTGCATAAATTGTTCTGCATCAAAAGTCACTTAGAATTTCTTATCAAAGTTCATATCTTAGAAATTCTAGAGTCTTAAGAGTTTGTATCTGATTTGTATTGTGAACATCACTAATTGTATATCAAGTGTTCAACTTCAAACATTTTTCTTTGTAATTCTGTTTGATTAGAAGTCTCTTATCGTTGTGCTTGAGCATAGAAGTCTCTTGATTGTGTTCAGGAGCATAGGAAATCTCTTGTAGTTGTGCTTGAGTAATTTGAAGTCTCTTGCTAGTTTTAGCAGTGAGCATTTATAATCAGATATTACATTTTAGTGAACTCTCCTTGGAAGTGCAAGGGAGACATTACTACTTCCGGTTTGTGGAAGAAACCTGTATAATTGCTTTGTGTCTTTCTTCTCTCTCTCTCTCTCTCTCTCTCTCTCTCTCTCTCTCTCTCTCTCTCTATGTGTGTGTGTGTTTTTATCCGCTGCATTTAGAAGCTGAACATCACTTCAGAAGTTGTAATCTAACCGCTTCTGATCAGTGACTTCAGTAGGAGAAAAAGAAGAAAAAGCCAACACAATTCAACTCCCCCCTTTTTCTTTTTTTCTCACCTTCACAAACGACTGGTCAAGTCGAAGCTGCCAATAAAGTTATCATTAATTTGATTAAAAAACATGTGAAGAGCAAACCAAGAAATTGGCAAAATACATTGAATCAAATTATGTGGGCTTGTCGAACATCCCCAAAAGAGTGAACAAACTCTACACTATTTTGATTGGCTTTTGGGCACGACGCAGTTTTACTATTGGAAATCTACGTACAATCAGCCAGAGTACAAAGAAAAATGGAAATTCCAACATATCAATATTGGAATATGATGTTGGATGAGTTAGTTGACGTAGATGAAGAAAGGATGATGGCATTGTACGTGCTTCTGAGGCAAAAAGAACGTGTCCCGAAAGCTTATAATAAAAAGGTAAAATCAAAATCTTTTAACTTTGGAGATTTTGTTTGGAAAGTTCTTTTGCCTATGGACAAAAGAGATAGAGTCTTGGGCAAGTGGTCACCAAATTGGGAAGGACCATTTAAAGTTATACAAGTATTTTCAAATGGTGCTTATGAAATAGAAGAATTAGTTCTGACAATAGAATATTTAGAATAAATGGAAAGTATTTGAAAAAATATAGGCCTATATTGCAGGATGTTAAAATTATACAAGAGTAGTTACGACAAGAAACAGAAAATTTGGTGTTAAAATTAAAATTAAAAATTAATGCCAAGAAGAAAATTGTCTAAGTCATGGACATTGTTGACTATTGCAGCATGAAACAAAATAGAAATGGCATTGTATTGAAATTGGAAGCCAACTAACGGGCTAAAATACATTAAGTCGAAGGCTTAATGTTAAGTGATTATGTTCTGATTGACACATTACCATAAAAAGTCAAGATCTAAAAAGCGAAAATGGTCGAGGTACCAAGCAAGCTTAAGGTCGAGGTGACAAGAGAGAAAAAAGTTCGTGATGGGATAGTCCTCATTTGGGCCCGGAAGAGGCGAGTTTGTGTTACAAAGTCTTTTGACCCCTTCACAAACCTTGTCGGAGGAACAAGAGAATTGGTACCTCAAGCCTAGGGGCATCAACCTAGAGCAGAGATATTCCCAAGCAAAACATGGACCTTCTGTATTCAGGAAAACGTTCCTACAATTGGCAAGTTGTTGCCGGTTGAAGAGGTCTTAAAAGGCAGGAAAGACCTCGTTTTCAAAAAACCTCTTGGTGGCCAACACCTTCAACATAAGGTCAAAATACATTACCCCATCAGAACCACGTTTTATCGCTTTCTCCATAATGAGTTTGATTCCCTCTAAGTTAGGGCAAATTTGTTGAAGTATAAAAAGTAGCCAACACCACACTATAGGATGCATGGCCACTTTTGGACAATCTCTGCATGAACCGGCGTTTGGCTGCACACGGTAAGTTAGCGATGGCAATTGAATGTTACATTGAAATTCAAAAGATCTTGGATTTCGAAAGCAGCAACCCATGCAATGATGTTGATAAGGAGGTCGTTGGGATATTCACCATTGTTCGTAAAGTTTTGTTTTTCCTTTGCGTAAAAAGAAGAACGCAGATGTTGAAATTTAAAAGGCAGGAATGGAAGGTTGTGTTAGGGAAAAAGAAAGACAAGGGGTTTTTATAGAGAATAAAAGTTAACTGACCTGATAAAATCTTTATGGATAAAATCTTTGTTTCCCGTATTTTGTAACCGCCATGTTTTTTAGTGAGAGGTTAGTTTTCCCGAGTTAGTGGGAAGTTAACGAGTTTTAACATGGCGCCAGCTTCTAAAATGCGTTTAGATTCTTTTTAAAAAATGCCAATCTTCTTCTGCAGATTTCTTCAATCAAAAATGGCATTTTTGGGGGGAAATTTGTTAGCCTGTAATTTCAACAGGCTCATTTAATACAGTCAACATTGGTTGACTTTTATCTTTGCAGGAATTAAAGTCATTTCCCTTCAACATGAGGACTTCGCGAGATTCAAACTTAGCAGACGAAAGGGTCTAAAGGTCCCGAAGTTCGACAAGACATTAGCCAAGATGCAAGTTCATCGAAGTCAAAGAAGTTATTGTCAAGGCGGGAAGAATTTAAATCGAAAGAGGAAGAGTTTCCTCAACGAAGACGTGGGAGACAAGCGTTTTCCAAATGGAAGGATTGTTGATCGTGGAGTTAGGCTTTTTCTAGTTATTTTTCTATGTATAAATAGTAGTTTTCCATAAGGAAAACAGGTCGTAAATCACTTATAGAAATTCTACAACACTCGAAGTACCGGCGCGAGAGAAAAGAGATATACAGAATGTATGTAAAAAGATGTTCCGAACCACCTTTACCTTTTCTTTAAGTTTCTGCGTTTTAAACTTTTAGTCTTTTATATTGCATTTACTGCGTTACCTTCTGTTTTATTCTTTGTTCTGTCGAAATACGCCATACAGTCTTGTCTTATTTATCAAGCAACCTATGAATTTGATGAACGTTCACTCTTTTTCTTAAAATCCAATGCTCAACATGTCCTAGGATTTCTGGTTTGATCCTGCTTGTAATAACCAAAACCAGCCCTTCTTGTTTACCTAAAACACCGGTCAACACTAAGAAGATGCACTTATGAGCCTTGTCATCAAATTTCTTTATGAGAATGTAACAGGTACATCCAAACTGATGAAAGTATGCATTACTTGGCCTTCTTCCTTTGAATAATTCATATGTTATTTGGATCAAAAAAAGTCTTATGTAGAATCTGTTATGTAAGTAACAGATTGTGTTTTCTGCTTCTGCCCAGAAGTAGTTAGCCACGTCAGCTTCATGAAGCATTGTTCTAGCCATTTCCTATAAAGATCAAATGACTAATCGTTTTTATTTAATATTTGGAACTATTTTACTACAATTGCATAATATTATATTTCAGGAATGAATTTGTGAAAAGATTGATTCTTGCGAAAAAAGAAAGGGTTTTAGGCTTGATTAAAGGAGAAAAGGATCTAAATTAATATTTGGAGTTGAAAATATAAAGATCCGGTGCAAAAATATCCAAGCCAAGAAAGTTTCAAGTCCACTGCCAACGCCAGAAGCTTGGCACGGCCTGTGCCACCACGAGCACGGCCGTGCGCGATGCAGGACTCCTTTTTGCTGCTTTTTCCAGAGTGGTGGCACGGCCCATGCTGCCAGTGGCACAGGCCGTGCTGCCAGTGACACGGCCGTGTCATGTTCCCAGCTGCCCTTTTAGTGATTTATTTGACCTAAAGCCCATGGATTTTCTTGTATAACACTCCAATGATACATTGCTTAGGTTTTAAGTCAGTAATTAGCTAGCAGAAATATCAATTCATCTTTTCATTCTTGGAATAATAGTGACAATTGCTCTTTCAATAAAAGTTCTTTGTTTTATTTTATTTATTTATTTATGTTATTCTTCTTCTTCTTCTTCTCCATGTCTACTATGATCATGAGTGAGTACACTCCTATTTTCTAATCTTATTTCATCGTTTTAATAATGAATTAACAAATACCATATCGAAAACGAGAGTGGAGGATAAATATGCGTTAATTCATTATCACAAATATTAAGCGATGGATCGAGAGATGAAGTTTTTATATTGGAACAAGTGAAATTAGACAAGGATTGCGAAACATGAGAAAAGTCTAGCAAACCTTGAGACATATAAAGTTTCGAGCTTCAAGGATTCCAATAACAATCAACCATGAGAATAGGCGTGGTTGTTAGAGGAACACACTCACTGAGACCGAGAGGAGATGTGATAGGCTAAAGAGAAACTTGTCTTTAGAAAATAGGGCTAACATAAAGTTCTAGGTTTAGGGTTTGGTTTGTGAAGGGTTTGTCATTATGATGGACCAATAATCCCGAGACTCTCTTTATTATTATTATTTTCTTTAATCAATCAATTCTCTACTTTTGAACTTTCCTTCTAACCATTTTTTAAAAGTAAATTAAATTCAAACTCCTTATCGGAATGATACTCTTTTTACTACTTCGGTAAACCGTGCACTTGCGGATTTACACCATCAAGTTTTAAGCGCTGTTGTCGGGGAGTTTAGTAGTTTGATTTACTTTTCAAAGTGGTTAGATTATTTTCTTTTTCTTTTCTCTTTACTTTTTCTTCTTCTCCCTTCTTCCTATTGTTACCGTTAACTTCTTGGGTTCTTGCTCTTTAAGTCAAAGATCTAAAAGTCTTGGTGAATTCGTTCCCGAGATCGAAAGGTTTCTACATAAAAGACAAAGAGAAGCACGAAATAATACCGCTATGGCTGAACGCACTCTCAAAGAGTATGCGACACCATCTACGGATGAGCCACAGACTATTATTGTGTACCCAACGGTTGAGGATGACAATTTTGAAATCAAGCCTGCACTACTTAACTTGGTGCATCAAAATCAGTTTTCTGGATCACCCACTGAGGATCCAAACCTGCATATTTCTACTTTCTTAAGAATCAGTGGAACCCTAAAAGAGAACCAAGAAGCCGTAAGACTTCAGCTTTTTCCCTTTTCCTTAATGGATAGAGGTAGTGCTTGGTTCCACTCTTTAGAGGTTGGTTCCATCACTTCATAAGACCAAATGAGGCAAGTATTCCTTGCGCGATTCTTCCCCGCTTCTAAAACTACTAAACTGGGGGACCAAATCACAAGGTTCAAAAAAAAAGATGGGGAATCTCTCTACGATGCGTGGGAGAGTTTCAAGGAAATGCTTAGGCTTTACCCCCATCATGGTATAGAGAAATGGCTCATAGTACACACTTTTTATAATGGTCGTTCATATACAACAAAAATGATTGTTGATGCAACTGCAGGTGGGGCTTTAATGAACAAGAATTACATGACAGTATATGGATTGATCGAGGATATGGCACAAAACCACTACCAGTGGACGAATGAGAGAGCTATCATCGCCGTAAATGCTTCACCCTCTAAAAAAGAGGCACGTATGTACGAAGTCTCTCCTCTTGATCATCTTGCTGCCAAGGTGGATGCGCTCAGCTAAAAGTTTGAAAAAATTAGTATTAATGTTGTTTCACCTTCTTCTATTCTACCTCCTTGTGAAATCTGTGGTGTTTTTGGCCATATTGGCGTTGATTGCTAGCTAGGTAATGTTGCTGAGAATATTGAGAGAGTAAATTATGCTCAGTATAGCTAAGGGATGAGTCAAAACCAAAATTTTTATAAAAATCCTCAGAATCCCTATGGTCAACAAGCAACGTCACCCGATTACGCAAACAACAGAGTCCCTCAAAGATATGGTTTGGAGCTTTTATTAGAAAATTATGCTATGAATCAATCCAAATAGATTCAAGAGCTTAAAAACCAGACTGGATTTTTGAATGACTCTATTTCCAAGCTCACATCAAAGGTAGACTCTATTACCACTCATAATAAAATGCTTGAAACTCAGATTTCTCAGGTGGCCCAACAAGTGGCTATTTCCTCTCAAACCCTCCGAACCTTTCCGGGCCAAACCGAAGCCAATCCCAAGGGTCATATAAATGCTGTTACAATTAGGGATGGTAATCAACTAGAGGACCCCGTTAAAAAGTCTAAAAACATTGAGAGTGAGGTCAAGAGTAACAAGCCTTTAAGTGAGGAAGCAATAAGAGAGAGTAAGAAACCGCTTAATTCATCAACCCATAAACCTAAGATTCCCTTTCCACAAAGGCTTGCTAAGCCTAGCTTGGAGGCACAGTTTAATAAGTTTGTTGATATGTTGAAAAAGATATGCATTAATATTCCTTTTGCGGAAGCTTTGTCTCAGATACCTCTCTATGCTAAATTTTTAAATGATATCTTCTCAAAGAAAAGAAAGATAGAGCATACTGAGACAATAGCTTTGATTAAGGAAACTAGTGCTATATTAAAGAAACCACCTCCTAAGTTCAGAGATCCAGGTAGTTTTTCCATCCCTTGTGTGATAGGAAATGAAAACAAAGATAAAGCCATGTGCGATCTAGGAGCTAGTGTTAGCTTGTTGCCCTTTTCCCTCTTCAAGAGGATAGGAATAGGTGAGTTGAAACCTACCGAGATGACCTTGAAACTAGTTGATCGTACCACTATCCACCCTGTTGGATTTGTGGAAGACATCCCCGTTAAGATAGAAAGGACATACATCCCGGCTGACTTTATGGTTGTTGACATTGATGAAGACCCCGAGGTCCCTATCCTTCTAGGAAGACCTTTTCTTGCAACTGCTGGGGCTATCATTGATGTTAAGAATGGTAGGATAATTTTTGAAGTGAGTGATGAGAAGGTAGGATTTGAAATAGCTGATATGATGGAGGACCATGTTGTCTGTTCTTGTTGTTTACTTGGTGATCGTAGTGTGAAATAACGCTTTCTAGCGTCATCTGCACAATACGATCTTTTTGATCCATTTTCATAAGTGTTATTAACCGTCAAGTTAATGACTCTAAAAGAGCACTTTGTGGGAGGCAACCCACGTTTTTAATTGCTTTTATTTTGCTTGTTTTGTGTTATTTTATTTTGTTTTGTAGGTGATTGTCCAAAGTGAGAAAGAAAAAGTTAAAAAAATTTGACCCTATGTGACCAATAGACTGGCACGGCCCGTGCCTGCATTGGCATGGCCGTGCCAATCTGAAGCCTTTTTCCTAACCAAAACTCCAAGGGGTTGGCACGAGCCATGTGGCCAATGGCACGGCCGTGCGCAACCCCAGCCCCACTTTTAACCAAAAATTTTTTTCCTTCTTCTTCCTCATTCTTCAAACACAAGCCGTCTTCAACCTCACTTCTCTCTCTAAAACCTCCATAACTTCCTCCAAAATTCACCAAACCTCAAAATTTTTGAACCAAAACAACTCCAAACTTCACCCCAAACAGAAATCACCCATCAAAAACAACAATCACCCACCCCAACCCCAAAATCCCAAATTTCGAATTCCCCATAGCCCTAACTCAAAAACCCCAAAATCTTCATCAATCTCCAACCAAACACTCAAAAATCTTACTTCACCACCAACCCCACCACAAAAACTATCCTTCCCACACAAAACCTTACCCAACCTTCACCTTCCCCAAAACCCACCCAAGTCAACTTTGGTCAAATGGCTGCAAAGAGAAGTGGAAAGGAAGCTGGAAGTTCTTTAGGGCCTGCTCAGAAAAGGGCATCCATCCGGAACCACGGCATATACTTCAAGGATGCCGAACAAAGGAATAGGTAAAAAGCTCTTATCTCTAAACCTATGACTGCTTGCAGGTACCCTGATGATCGCACTTTGAAAAAACTAGGCATTAGGGAAAGTGTGTTTAAATTGCTGAATAGACTAGGTTGGGTTGATATGCTACAACCTATACAACCTACGAGGGGGTTCGAATATTTCACCTATGAATTTATAAGCTCAATTTCTTTTACTAAAGATAGGTTGAGATTGGAGAACCCCGATCATAGAGTCTCTTTCCGGCTCTTAAATATTGATTACGAGATGTCTTTAGAAAACTTATGCACTAAAATGGGCTTCGCAAATGCGGGGTATATTCATGACTCTTGGAATCACAATTTAAGACTAGCTGATTATGATGCTGCAACCTTTTAGGACCGTATCACAGGTATAGGACAGTATAACTCTCGTTCCAATAAGGCTCGCAACATCCACAACCCAGTGCTTAGGTATCTTCAGAGGGTTATGGCTTGCACAATCTGGGGTAGGAAAGAGGTAGGACCAACTAGGACGGATGAGCTCTTTATGTTGTGGGCTATGCTTTATGACCACCCTGTGAACACCTACTACTATTTGCTTGAACATCTCTCCTCTATTGGTAAAAAGAGGTCGGATGAAAAGGGCGAGATAGTGGTAGGAGGGATCATCACCTACATAGCTAGAAGGTTTGGAGTGGGAGAGGATAAAGGAATAACTAGGATTGAAGGTAACAACAGGCTTGATATAGATGCCCTAACTGCTATGCTTATGATTAAGCCTCAGCCTGGTCGAATTACATTTGAGTTGAAACTCAATGTACCCCATGTTTTATTTGTTCTTCCTAACCCACCTCGAACTGACCCCGAGGTGGCAAACAATTTGCTCTATTTTGGTGTTGACCAATAGGTACAAGAAGACCATGGTATTGACCATGAAGATGAAGAGCACATGCAAGATTAACCTGTGCACCATGAGCAAGAAGTCGGGGTGCAATATGGTGATGATAGGTGGACATGGGTCCAAAATGAGATTCAAGGAATGAGCACCGAGCAACAAAGGCAAGGTGCCCAACTTTCAGGGCTACATGGTGATGTCCAAAGGGGAAACCACATTCATGAGCACAACAATCGAATGCTCTTGCAAATGATGCACCACTTTAACCTCCAGGACCCTCCACCAGGTCCCATTTGAAAATGTGAGCTTTCTCTTTTCCTTTTCCCTCTTCTCTCTAATCTCTTCTTTGCTTCTTCTCTTTTTCTTTCAAAATCATTGAGGACAATGCGCTTCTCTCAAGTATGGGGGGGCACAATAAAGTGTCTTGTTTAGTGTCAAGTTTCGTAGTGTTTCCAAACTCCCTTGAATTTTAATCTTTTGTTTTAAATTATTGAGAAAGGCATGCAAACAACTTGGTTTTTATTATGAATTATGACATAAATTTTTGTTAAGTCTCTTCCACATGGTTGTTTCTTTTGTACATGAAAGTAATTTCTTGTGTTTTAAGTGTTCTTGCTATACCCACATCTTGTTTTATTGTGAAACTTCTCTATGAGAAAAGCACAAGTTGCAGCCTTTGAGCAAGTGTATAAATAGGTATTTTAAGGAGCACGTTCTAACTCTAAAGGTAAATTGACCCTTCAAAATTTTCAAAGTAAAGTAGTATAAGTTAGTGTGGGGGAATATAAAGCCAAAATTAATTATAAAAGGTGCATCACTGAATCTAGATTGGGGAAGGGGGTAGGCCCTCCGACTTCCTACGTGAAGGTGATGTTATCTTGAAAAACTTAAGGGGGCAGAACAAACATAATAATAAGGGGCACCATTGAATCTAAATTGGGGAAGGGGGTAGGCCCTCCGACTTCCTACGTGAAGATGGTTGTCTCCAAAAATCAATAAAAATTCTGCAAAAACCCCAAAGATGTGCAAATGGCAAAGATCCAATGATAAAAAACACTCACATCTATCTTATATGAAATGAAGAGAGAATTTTTCTCGGTTGATTTAGTCTTAAGGTTAGAACCTATTTTCTGATAATATCTATCTTATACAGGAGCAAGAAAAAGGTTGAATAACACACACACACTCACTTAAGACTTGTTTGTTAGGTTGAATAAAGTTCATAAGAAATACTTCAAGTTGTGATTAGTGTACATTTATAATAAGGCCTTGGAGGAGACAAGTGTTTTTATTGAATTGTCGTATATTAATCTTGTTTTTGTTGTTCATGTTTATGCCTTTTGCTTGAGGACAAGCAAAGATTCAAGTATGAGAGAGTTTGATGAGTCAAGAATTAGTCATTTTAGGGGTTGATTTTAATCTACTTTATTTAGATTCTAATCGTTTTTATTTAATATTTGGAACTATTTTACTACAATTGCATATTATTATATTTCAGGAATGAATTTGTGAAAAGATTGATTCTTGCGGAAAAAGAAAGGGTTTTAGGCTTGATTCTAGGAGAAAGGGATCTAAATTAATATTTGGAGCTGAAAATATAAAGATCCGGTGCAAAAATATCCAAGCCAAGAAAGTTTCAAGTCCACTGCCAACGCCAGAAGCTTGGCACGGCCCGTGCCACCACAGGCACGACTGTGCGCGATGCAAGACTCCCTTTTGCTGCTTTTTCCAGAGTGGTGGCACGAGAATGGAGGATAAATATGCGTTAATTCATCATCACAAATATTAAGCGATGGATCAAGAGATGAAGTTTTAATATTCGAACAAGTGAAATTAGACAAGGATTGCGAAACATGAGAATAGTCTAGCAAATCTTGAGACATATAAAGTTTCGAGCTTCAAGGATTTCAATAACAATCAACCATGAGAATAAGCGTGGTCGTTAGAGGAACACACTCACTGAGACCGAGAAGAGATGTGATAGGCTAAAGAGAAACTTGTCTTTAGAAAATAGATCTAACATAAAGTTATAGGTTTAGGGTTTGGTTTGTGAAGGGTTTGTCATTATGATGGACCAATAATCCCGAGGCTCTATTTATTTATTTATTTATTTATTATTATTATTATTATTATTTTCTTTAATCAATCAATTCTCTACTTTTGAACTTTCCTTCTAACCATTGTTTAAAAGTAAATTAAATTCAAACTATCTGTCGAAATAATACTCTTTTTACTACTCGGTAAACCGTGCACTTGCGGATTTACACCATCAGTTACTTATTTGGTAACAAAATAAAATAAAAGAGATAAGGGTTTAGAGTTTTGCAACATAGCAAAGTTTACCTGTTTTAATTGCAAAATGTTGGCGGCAATTAGGATTCTTTGAATCCCCTTTATTTATATGATGGAATTAATTGGCTAAATTGCATTTTTGGTCCCTTAACTATTTAGGTAGTATCGCTTTGATCCCTTAATTAAAATTCGATTTATTCTGGTCCCTTAACTTCTCACCGTTACACATTTTGGTCCTTTCTGTTAGTTTTAATTAAAAAACGTTAGATTTTCTTCATTTTCTTCTGAAATTTTTATGGGATTCTTGTTATTAAAGGTTGATGGAGATGATATGAAGATGAAAAAGAGGAGAAGAAGATGAAGAAAACCTAATGTTTTTGAATTAAAACTAACGGAAAGGACCAAAATGTGTAACGGAGAGAAGTTAAGGGACCAAAATAAATTGAATTTTAATTAAATGACCAAAGCGATACTACCTAATTAGTTAAGGGACTAAAAATACAATTTAGTCGAATTAATTAATAGACAGTTTTGGTGGTGGCTAGGGTTTGAACCCCAGATCTTGCATATGTTATGCATTGTCCCTAGAGATTCTACAAATATAGGGTCATGCTAACTTGTGTCCTTAGGGAGCATGTTTAGGATTCTATAAATGGTAAATATTTATTACAAAACATTAATTTTCAATCTCTAGAAAAATTAATTGGCATAATTTTCTAGATAAATTTTTTACTTTAGGTTCTTTAACATGTGCCCTAAGGGAATAAGTTAGCATTTCCCATAAAGGTGTCTTTTAGCAACCCACACTTCAAGGTGTGATTTTCACTTTTTAGTTATAACTTTGCTAAAAGACACCTTCATAAAAATTAGTTGGTGTCTTATAGCAAAACCTTATAACTAAAAAATGAAAATCACACCTTGAGGTGTGAGTTGCTAAAAGACACCTTCATAGGTGGCTTCTAGCAAAACTCATATATATATATATATATATATATATATATATATATATATATATATATATATTAGTTCTTAAGTAGTCTAGTGACTAGAATTTACTTTTTAAAATCAATAAATATGATTTTGGATTCTAATCCCAACCACTGCATATAACTATGTATTATCCATCCTTAATTAAAACAAACAACGTATTGTCCCTGTTTCTAAGCTTTGTCCACATAGATTTTTTCGGTTTGATCTTTAACTCTTGGGATTATAGAAATTTGTTGTTAAAACTTATTTGCAATTATTTCAAATATCAAAGTATTTAATTTTTGGTCAAAAGTTTACATAACTTTTTACCGCATACAAAAGAAAATGTTGAAGGAAATAATAAAAAGCTAAGTGTACATTGTAGGAAAAAAAATCGTTTTATAAAAAGAAATTATTATAGAAAAAATATAAATAAAATTCATAAAAAATATAAAATCATTAAGTATTAATTACAATACTGACTAGTATACTAAGTAAAAAATGTATTAAATGTAATAGACATATTTTAAATATTATTAATATTAAAAATGCAATATGTTCATGCACAATTCCGACTACCAAATTTACATAAAAAAAACTATTAAAAAAATCAATGGAAATATAATTAAAAAATTTAAAAGAGTCATTAATTGAAATAGTTACCATATAATGTTTTTTTCAAGAAAGTTACCATTATTATAATATGAATTATAAAATGATGTGTGGAATATATTTTTATATATTATTAAAAAATTATAAATAAACTATATCTTTGATATATAATTTATGTGATCATTATTCTTAAAGATATTTTATAAAATTATTTGAATACTTTTTTTTAAACAAAAATTATTTGAATACTTTTTAAATAATTTTTTTGATTGAACGATTCTTTAAAACTTAATAGGTAAGTTATAAAAAATAATATTAATTTATAATTGAAATTATGTTACATAATTTAATATTATATTATCATAAAATATGTTATTATTATTGAGCATTTAATTCATTCAACTTTCTACATTTGTTTATATGATCCACTTCAAAACCTTCCCCTATATATAGAGCAGTTTTCAACTATTTTTAACATCATTCATCAGCAAGTCTTTCATTTGATGAGATTTACTTTTGTTTTAGAAAAATGGTTCTAAAAGTCGCCTTACTCAACCTAGGCTTATTAGCTATGGTGGTTTTGATCTCTTCTGAAGGAGAGGCTAGGATCTTGGCCGAAACTAAAGAGAGTGAGTATACATTTTTATTTCAGCTCTCACAAATATCCAATAAAATAACTCATTCGTTGATCAGATTATTGCATTCATAAATTTTTTAACTCGATCCTTCCTCTCATCACATCATTATTGGCGTATTTGCATGTGTTGATTATTCATTAAATTTTATTTTAAAAAAAATATGACGACTAACATTATTTAATTGGTTCATGGTTACTTTTTATTTAGCCAAAGTGGTTGGAAGCCGATGCCCTGAAAGTTCTGATTGTTTTAACATACCTGGATGGCCTAGTATTGGCGGAATCCCTGGTTTTGGAGGGATCCCTGGTATTGGCGCAATCCCTGGTATTGGTGGAAATCCTTTAATACCTGGCGGACCAAAAGGTAAATAAAGTTGTTGTGATAGAAAATAGTTATAGTGTCATGACATGATAAGTGATAGAAAATATAGTTACAGTATTTTGACATGATACTTATTTGAAAACTGTGAAATCATATTCCCATATAATTAAAGATTTTGTTCATTAAGTTTTTACTATTGTTTAACAATTATGTTATTATTAAATCAATTATTATTGTTATTATCATCATCATCATGGTTAAATAAGTTTTTACTCTAAATACATAAACTATTTTGTTTATTTTAATCAGTATAAAAAATTTATTAATTTATAGTCCATACATTTTATAAAAACAAGTGCTTGTAGTCCTCGGAAGCCTAAAAACACCAGATTTTATTTTAAAATGCACGGATTAAAATTGGTCTAAAATCAATAGTAGCGACAAGAAAAATATTTAAATCTTATTGTTGTTATTTTTATCACTATTAAAAGTATTTGCATGTTTTTCTCTTTTCCTTTTTAATAATTAAATTTCTATTTACAAGGAAATGTGACGACATAAATTACTTTCATTTTTTTTCCAGCTAAGGTTGTGAAAGAGAATGATAACATTGGTGAGCTCAAAGACAATATAAAGGCAAATGTTGTAGGCAGATGTGCTGAAGGTACTGATTGCTTTAACATACCTGGATGGAATGGTGGAATCCCTGGTATTGGTGCAATCCCAGGTTTTGGAGGAATCCCTGCTATTGGTGTAATCCCAGGAATTGGTGGGAATCCTTTAATACCTGGTGGACCAAAAGGTAAATAAAGTTGTTGTGATAGAAAATAGTTATAGTATCATGACATGATAAGTGATAGAAAATATAGTTATAGTATTAAGACATGATACTTATTTGAAAACTGTGAAATCATATTCCCATATAATTAAAGATTTTGTTCATTAAGTTTTTACTATTGTTTAACAATTATGTTATTATTAAATCAATTATTACTGTTATTATCATCATCATCATGGTTAAATAAGTTTTTACTCTAAATACATAAACTATTTTGTTTATTTTAATCAGTATAAATTTTTTATTAATTTATAGTCCCTACATTTTATAAAAACAAGTGCTTGTAGTCCTCGAAAGCCTAAAAACACCAGATTTTATTTTAAAATGTACGGATTAAAATTGGTCTAAAATCAATAGTAGCGACAAGAAAAAATATTTAAATCTTGTTGTTGTTATTTTTATCACTATTATAAGTATTTGCATGTTTTTCTCTTTTCCTTTTTAATAATTAAATTTCTATTTACAAGGAAATCTGACGACATAAATTACTTTCATTTTTTTTCAGCTAAGGTTGTGAAAGAGAATGATAACATTGGTGAGCTCAAAGACAATATAAAGGCAAACGTTGTAGGCAGATGTGCTGAAGGTACTGATTGTTTTAACATACCTGGATGGAATGGTGGAATCCCTGGTATTGGTGGAATCCCAGGTTTTGGAGGAATCCCTGGTATTGGTGTAATCCCGGGAATTGGTGGGAATCCTTTAATACCTGGTGGACCAAAAGGTAAATAAAGTTGTTGTGATAGAAAATAGTTATAGTGTCATGACATGATAAGTGATAGAAAATATAGTTATAGTATTATGACATGATACTTATTTGAAAACATATAATTAAAGATTTTGTTCATTAAGTTTTTACTATTGTTTAACAATTATGTTATTATTAAATCAATTATTATTGTTATTATCATCATCATCATGGTTAAATAAGTTTTTACTCTAAATACATAAACTATTTTGTTTATTTTAATCAGTATAAAGTTTTTATCAATTTATAGTCCCTATATTTTATAAAAACAAGTGTTTGTAGTCCTCGGAAACCTAAAAACACCAGATTTTATTTTAAAATGTATGGATTAAAATTGGCCTAAAATCAATAGTAGCGACAAGAAATATATTTAACTCTTATTGTTGTTATTTTTATCACTATTATAAGTATTTGCATGTTTTTCTCTTTTCCTTTTTAATAATTAAATTTCTATTTACAAGGAAATCTGACGACATAAATTACTTTCATTTTTTTTCAGCTAAGGTTGTGAAAGAGAATGATAACATTGGTGAGCTCAAAGACAATATAAAGGCGAACGTTGTAGGCAGATGTGCTGAAGGTACTGATTGCTTTAACATACCTGGATGGAATGGTGGAATCCCTGGTATTGGTGGAATCCCAGGTTTTGGAGGAATCCCTGGTATTGGTGTAATCCCGGGAATTGGTGGAAATCCTTTAATACCCGGTGGACCAAAACGTAAGTGAAGTTGTGATAAAATACAATTATGGTGATTGACATGATACAATTATTTGAAAACATTGAAATTTTATTCTCTTACAATGCAATAATGTTCCTGGAGTTTTTGACTATTGCTAAACAATTATCTTATTATTAAATATAATATTATTGTTGTTATTATTATTATGAATATTATTATAATTAACTATGCTTTTAGTCTTGTTTCAAGAAAAGAAAAGAAAAAACTATGTTTTTAGTCCGGAAGGCTTAGCTCAACCGACAATGTCTATATTGTTAGGCGGAACATCTTCACCTGAATTTGAACCCAAGATTTCACATTTTTGTATATGATTTTAAGTGGTGTTTTCCACATCCTCTATAGACCCAAAAAGTTAAAAATAAATAAATATATATTTTACTCTATAATTTACTTTATCTATTCTTAGTCCCTTAAACACTAAAAATACATGTTTTTTTTTATATAAAAGATATGGAATAAAACTAGTGAAAAAATAACTTAAGAACAAAAAAATATATTGGACTACTATTATTATTATTATTATTATTATTATTATTATTATTATTATTATTATTATTATTATTATTATTATTATTATTATTATTATTATTTCATATTTACCTCTATTTATTTTTCATAATTAAATTTCTATTCTTAAGAATTTTTTTACAACAAGCACTATTTATTTTGTGCATGGTTCATGTCTTTTTCAGCTAAGGTTGTGAAAGAGAACGATAACATTGGTGAGCTCAAAGACAACAAAAAGATGAACGTTGTAGGAAGATGTGCTGAAGGTACTGATTGTTTTAACATACCTGGATGGAATGGGGGAATCCCTGGTATTGGTGGAATCCCAGGTTTTGGAGGAATCCCTGGTATTGGTGCAATCCCGGGAATTAGTGGAAATCCTTTAGTACCCGGTGGACCAAAACGTAAGTGAAGTTGTTGTGATGGAATACAAAAACTCTAGGAATAATTATACAGATTATACCAAAATGTAATATTTATTTGATAAGGGTGGATTTATTATATTCACTTGTGTTACAACTTGGTGTTAGCTGAACTCTTACTTTTCCTTAAGAATCTTGTAATTGTTACATCTATGATCAATATAATATTTATTTTTATTGGCATATTTGTGTCTAAAATATTTCGTTGTTAATTTAATCAGCAACAAAACAGTAGTAAATTGCATAGTTTCTCGTTACATTCTTTTAATCGAACCTAAGTATGAATTGAGAGTTTTGACACCTCTTAAGGGAACTCCTCAATTATAACCGGTTAAATTGAGGAGATATAAAATGAAAACTTCAACTGCCATATCACGAGGTCATAATTCTACTTTCGTAAATCAAAAGACAAGTCATAAACTAATAAGTAATCGCATTAATTCCAACAAAGATGGAAGGGGGTTCAAGGATTCCCTAATCGTCGTTATGCATTTGAATCAAAACCAACCTAATCTCACATTTGGCAGGACAATTGAAACACTACAACCACTTATATCTTTTCTATGTTATTTATTTCTAATAAATTACACTAATTGCTAAGTTGAATGACAATCCTGTGGAGATGATAACTTACTACTTTATTACTTGTTACGATTTGTTCCACTTGTCATTTCTCCCATCAATACACCTAATTATTTGTTAAATAAATTAAACTTTGACTATCATAGTGGAAATTAACTCTTCCTTTCTCAATAACAAATTTTATCACCAACCTTTTATGACATAAGGCTTCTTTGGTAACATAAGTTGTTGCCATGTACTCTCATTTAGTTGTCAACATGACAATTATGGATTAAACTAATGATTTTTGGCAAATATGTCCTCTTGGTAGAGTAAAAACATATCATGTTGTAGCCCTATATCATCCATACAACCAACATAGTCTGGATCAAATAAAATGTGTCCTACAACTAAATGATCACCATATACACTGATAAACATGATATCATGCCATATCATACCCTTCAAGCTGTTGAAAATCCACTTGCTGCTTCCCAACAATGTTTTCCAAATTTGGACATAAAATTACAACCTTGAATGATAAATTGTATCAAATCTGGTTTAGTGCAGACCATAGCATACATTAAACAACCAACAATAATGGCATAAGGAACATTTTACATATACTAATTTTCTACATCTATCTTTGGGAAATTATCCAACGAGAGTTAAAGTGACTCGTCAATAAAGTACTCATAGTCTTTAAATTTCTCATATAAAATTTGTCTAACACATTTTCAACATAGCTTTTCTATATAAGCCATAACTTTCTAAAGCTTATATCCCTATGCATTTCCATACCAAGAATCTTACTAGATGCTACTAAATCTTTCATGTCAAACTCCTTTTCAACATGATTTTTAGTTCATTTACATCATGCAAATGTTTAGTAGCGCTCAACATATCATCCACATACAATAACAAGATAATGAAAGAGTCGTTATCAAGACTCCTAACATAAATACAACAAATTTAATCACACCTTTTGTAGGACCTCTTCAATTTACAAACAAATTTACCATGTCCAGTGTAACTGAACCCCAATGGAATCTCCATATACATTTGTTAATCTAGATTATCATGAAGAAATGTTTTATTCACATTCATTTCTCTTCCTCTATAAATCCGCAAGCTTTCTCTCTCTTGCTACCTCCGTCTTCTCTCCCCATAACTTCTTCGTTCCTTGTTTGAATCGCGCAAACGAGAAATCAAAACGAAGCTAGCGACAAGTCCTATTAATCCAACCGTGTTTCCTTGCCACTCAGAGTGGTAATCCTCCCCTTTTTCCTCTTTTAAAACTCGGGTTTGAATGTTTGTGGGTGTTGGGTAGTTTCTATTTTCTTGCATGATATTATGCATTAATGTTGTTGGGTAAGTCCGTATGAATATAGATCTGCATTTATATTGATGATCAGACTATTTTAGAATTTTAGCATTTTTCAAAAAGTGTCAAAATGTGAATTTTATTTGATATTTATGCTTTAGACGAGTAAATAAGTTGATTAAACCGATTGGTTTTTGAAAAATGTTGTTCCAACGAAAGGGCTGAATGTAACACCCTAGTTGTTATTTTATTTATTGTTGGTTGATTTTAAGTATTTTATATGTTTTAAAATGATTTATGTGATTATTTGATGTTTTGTTATTTTATTATTTGATTATTTTATTAGTTAATAGAGTTAAGTAAGAAAATAGAAATTATTAGTAATTTGGGTGTTATTGAGAATTAAGAGAATTTAAGGGAGTTAAAGGAAAAAGTGGGAGTTATGTTTTGGTGAGAATAGGAAAGAGTAGGCAGAAAAACATTTTTACGTATCAGTAAGAAAAGTAGAGAAAAGAAGAGTTTTTGGGAGAAAGTGGAGAGCCAATTTGCTGTAGTTTTTTATTCTTCTTAATTCATGTAAGGGTGAGGCTAACCTTCAACTAATAATATATGTTTAATTTCTGAAAATTGGATTAGAAATTGTGTTCTTGAGTTAGGGTTGAAAAGGTTATGAAAATTGCCAAATGTTGATGATTATGCTGTTGATTTCATGTTTCTGTGTTGTTTTGAGTACTATGTTGCATATTGAACCTGTAAACATTGTAGAAAATCGTTTTGGGTGATTGGGGGATCAAAATTGGGTTTTGGATGAGTTAGGGTTAGAGAACCCGTAGAGTTTTCCCTACCCAGATGAATGCACTCTCAAGCGTCCCCTTGCACGCTCAAGCGAGCATTCAAACCTATGCCCAGAATTTGAAATTAGTCGTACGCTCAAGCGAGCTCTTAGAGAGCTCCCAAGCGAGCAACTTCCAACTTTCGTCATTTAGGTCGCTCAAGCGTGCGGCAAGCGTGCCACAAGCGTGCAAACCCTGAAGCTACGTCTTTTTGGACGCTCAAGCGAGCAGTAGGTCGCTCAAGCGTGTTGGGTCCTGTGCGACCATTTTCTGAATTTTGCTTCGTGCATTAGGACTTTAATCTGAGCTTCCTAAAATGTTTTATTGATTTATTTAACCTTGTTTATGAAGATAAATGTTGTGATTGAATGTAGAATCATGTGAATTAAAGGTAGATACATATATAATGTTATGTTGAACGTGGAAAATAGTTGTGTCACATTAGACAAAGTTGGGGAGTGTGTCATAAATAAATTAGGCACAGTTGTTGTTGTTGTTGTTGTCGTTGTCGTTGTTGTTGTTGTTGGCTTGTATGCTGATATACACCACGAGTCTTTCATACTCATGCATCGTTGCGGGCTCATGCCCTGGAATGTTAATCATTCAAATGTTGAGGGCTTATGCCCTGGAACGCCTTGTCGTTCAACTGTTGAGGGCTCATGCCCTGGGATGCTTTAACCATCCAAATTGTTGGGGGCTATGCCCTGGAATGCTTTGTCATTCAAACGCGTTAAAATGGTACCACATGCATATTGCATTAGTTGTTGTTGTCGGTGCATTGTCGGAGTCGTCGTTGGAGTCATAGTAGTCGATGGTTGAGTTGATGGTGTTGTAGTCGATGATGTTGATGCATTTTAAATAAGAATTAATGAAGATTGTTGTTGCAATTGTTGATGCCATGTGATATAAATATGTGCTAATGATGCTATTTGTTGAGTTGTTGTTGTTTTAATTCAAATTGATGAATTATATATATATATATATATTATTGTTGTTTGTGAATCTCACCCCTTCTGCTTGAAAATGTTGCTCTTCGTATGGGTAACTTCCAGGTAATGAATGCTAGGTTGGTGTATGGCTCAAGTGTCTTAGGGCTCTGATACGTAACGGGATGGGAAACGTTGTTGTGTTATTTCATTCCTTTATGTATCATTGTTTTGAATAATGTTGTTGAGATTTATTTATGTCGGATAATATTCTACTGTTGAGGCCTTTGTGCCAAGATTTTGTTGAAGAAGATTATTATGTTGAAAAGAATTTTTCCGCTGCAATTATTATGAGATCGAAAGTTGTTGAAGTTAAATAGTTTTATTTTCTATTTAAATATTTTTGACAAAGCAGTGTAATGCTCCGTTGTTGATTTACTCTGATTATTTATATTAATATTACGTTGTGGGAGAACGGGGTGTTACACTGAATCGTGTAGGGGCATTTTCATCATTTTTAAAATGTTAAAATGTGAAAA
This sequence comes from Medicago lupulina, assembly GCA_958299785.1. Lineage (NCBI taxonomy): Eukaryota > Viridiplantae > Streptophyta > Magnoliopsida > Fabales > Fabaceae > Medicago > Medicago lupulina. The sequence continues at coordinate 33,319,961 of OY283144.1, read as the reverse complement.
TGAGTTTACCAATGGATTCGCGTCGTCTAGTCGGTCGAAATGAACCTATAGTTCAAGTCATTCCCACAACGAATGAATTTATTGTAAAATTCTGAAAATAATTTGTGTCTTAGCTAGCACAAGAAGTGCCTACTAACACTTTCAGAGTTTTAATTTTAGATGTTTGAACTGCTGAGTGATGAAAATATTTTGTCTATGAATTTGTGTTAGGTTGATTAAGCCAGATGCTCTGGTATACGATGTAAACACAAAGGAGACTCTATCAAAAATTTGTCCGAATTATTTTGACTTAGGTTCTGGGTGGTTTTTGAAAAGATGTTTCAAAACGGATAAATATTTTAGAGATATTTCAAATGTGCCTCTATTTTGAGATTTGCTTTGAGAACAAAATGTTTTGTATAATTAAGTATTTAAAATTAAAAAAATTTGATGGGAAAGAGTTTCTGGGACTCACTTTTGACAAGTTTATGGTCATCGAGTGTTTTGAAAGATTTTGAAGTGAAAGTTATTTTGGAAAATATTTTATTTAAGTTTTTGAAAATATTGAATTGATCATATTTCGGAGTGTGTTGAAATTTCACCTAGAATGGGTATAAAGTTTTAGAGCCGATATTTACCTAAGTTATTGTATTTGTTAGGATACTTAGCTCGAGGGTTTAGAGAAGTTCCTATTGTAGATGCTTACGAGTTGTAGAGTTGTATGTTTTAAGGAATTAATGCATTGTTCAGGTAAGGGCACTCTCTCGAAACATTATAGTTACTTAAATGTCTGGATGGTTTATGTGTTATTGTGTGTATTTGTGAATGTGTTTGCCCAATGGGGATTTGTATGATATCAGTGTGATTATGATATCTTGATGTGTTTTGCTTTCATATGATTTGTGAATAAATATATGAAATGCATGTTGACATGTGAAAAGTTGTAATCCTCATTGCTTAGCCTTTGTGGCATTATATAGCCTTTGTGGCGTTATTCAGCCTTTGTGGTGTGTCACATTATCATGACATTTCATAGCCTTTGTGGTGTGCATGCCTTTGTGGTGGCCTTTGTGACGTTATTCAGCCTATGTGGCTTGATCAATTTTGGAATGCCTGTGTGGCTTGATCAATTCTGGAATCATGCATCATGACATTACATAGCCGTTATGGTGTGCATGCCTTTTGGTGGCATGTGGTGTAGCCTTTGTGGCGTTATTTAGCATGTGTGGCTTGATCAATTTCAAAAAAATTGTGTGGCTTGATCAATTTTGGAAACATGCATCATGACATTTCATAGCCTTTGTGGTGTGCATGCATTTGTGGTGTAGCATTTGTGGCGTTATTCAGCCTGTGTGGCTTGATCAATTTCAGAATGCCTGAGTGGCTTGATGAATTTCAAAATCATGCATGTGACGACCCGAGATATGTGTCACACTTATATAGTCTCCATTTGTTAGGCATATAATGTATCATTGTAATTTATATGCGAAATGTTTATCTTGATGCCGTTTACCATGCATGTATGTTGTGCATATTGTATTTTTGTAATTATGTTGTTTTTGGATCGTGACCCTTTACATTAATTCGTGGATCGGGCTTTGCCCCACATCCAAATAGGGTGTCTATTATGCGGGTTTGACAAGACTTTGGAGGTGTAGTAGTTTGGCGATTAGGTTTGATGCCATTGACGGGTTCTTGTACCATGACATCCAAGTTCATAGTTAAGGATCAACTTAGATGTTTCTTGAAGTGTCTTATGTGTATGAATTTCCTCTTCTTTTGTTTGGGCATCGATGTAAATGATACTACCATGAGAAATGAATACTCATACATTATTTTATGTTTTTGAGGTGTATGATTTGAAGTAACTTATTGCCTAGAATTGTTTTGTAAAATGTAGCATTTGGTTTAGATCATTATTGTGTAAAATATTTACTTTGATTTTAAATTAAAGACGATCGTGATATCATTTAGTGCAAGGTTTTGAGTTGTTTTAAAAAGAAAAAAAAATGCATTGTTTTGAAAATCGGGTTGTTACATTATGTATCTAAGTGATGAGTGTGTTGGGTTTTACTACCTATCCGTTGTCAAGTTACACCTGCTTACCACACGGTGATCCTTACGTGTGGAGCCTTACTCTCAAATATATGGGTTCATTCCTCTCCAGCTGTCGAGTTGCATATGCTGATCACATAGACATACGTGTGGGGTCTTACTCTTTCAGAGGTAATTGAAACATAGACTTAAGTTGGCTTTCCTAAATTCCCATCAGTGTAGTCTCAAACTTCTTAAAGGTCCGCCTATCTTTGAATCTTAGAAGCACATAGTGTAACAACCCGTTTTTCGCTAGAATTATTTTAATTATTTATTAAATGTGTTTATATGTGTTCATATGTGCTTATGTGTGATTTATTGTCCCTGTGTGTATTTTATTTGGGATTAGTGAATTTTGATTTAAGAATAGTATTTTAGTTATTTTAGATTCAAGGGTATTTTGGTCGTTTGACGAGCAAGGGTAAATTAGTCATTTCATTAAGAGGGTTATTTCTGGTGTTTTAAGTGGGAAAAATTATTTTTACTGAGTTACTAGTGAGTTAGGGTAATTATTTAAGAGACGATAATTATTCGTTATTAGACCATTGACCCGTGCTAACGCACGGGTCATTTTAAGAAGTTAATATTTACCGTTAGAAATAAAACAATGTAGTTCGCTTGAATGTCAAAATTATCGTAACTCAAATCATAATGTTAATTACCATAGACGTTGGTATTGTTCCATAATTCTAGTACATTGTTCCTGTTACTTTAACAACGGTGTAATAGTGTGAGCAGAGTTTGATGGTTAAAATAAGGATTATTGCTTATAACGATAATTCCAAAACTAATGCACTTGAAGTGGAATAAAATTAGAAAATGCCCAACATTTTAGGATAAAGATTAATACAGAAAATATGAAATTATTATTTTGTTGGGGAACTTGGTTTGACTTTATAATTGGCGTGTAAATAGGGAGGGAGCGCAGAATTAATGACTTCCAAAGTCTGACTTAATATTTGAATAAAATAAAATGGTAATGGCAAAAATAATCTTGAAGATGTGTATATCACCTGCAACTAATTAGGCAAGAAATGTGGATGAAATCCACTACTTGATTCAATCATAGAGATTAGGTTTTGGATTTTTGCTGCCATAAATAGAGGAAGCGGAGCACATTGTCTGCAACAAAAAAAAAAATAGATGAGGATGAAATCTCTTAGTTGATTAAATCAGAGTAATTACGATTTTTGTTTATAATTACCATAAAAACAGGAAGGGCTTGAAGTGAGCATGAAATTATTATGGTTGTTTAAGATATTCTAAATTATTTACATCGTGGATTATTCGATATTATAAAAAAAATTGGTATATAATTGGTTAAACAATTGGTCTAAAAAGTTAAACATATTGCCAAATGTTTCATAAATCAATTGCTAGCATATGACCAATATTGAATTTCATGATGTACAAGAGAAAAAGAAAATTGATGCCAAGGGAAAAAGACAATTAATTTGTTGAAAACCTATTATTTCATTCATGTTACTAAAAGCCATGGTTTGTTACTAAAAGCAGATAATTGTTACTAATAATGTTACTAAAAGTTTGTAATTGTTACTAAAAGGTAGAAATTGTGTTTTGAATATTGTTGTCCCCAGAGAAATAATATTTTGGTTCTGATAAGGCAGGAAAGATGAGGGAAACGTGAATCAGTATAAGATTAAGGAGAATATCCTTGGAAGTAAATCGTTTCCATAAAAGCAGGCAAATAAGTTGAAGTTAATCGCAGAAGCAGGGAAATCAGTTGACTACGTGAGAAAAAATTATAGGAATTAAATAGGATAGTTAATCGCTTCCAAAGAAGTAGGGAAATCAGTTGACTACAGAGCAAGGAAAAATTATGCTAAGAAAAAATTATGCGAATTAAATAAGATTTAATATATGTGATTAATAGCATCCAATGCATTAATTTAGGAAATCACGGTTAGGTTTAGGAGGAGGGAAATTTGGCAAAATTTTTAGGTTAAAATTAGGGCAACAGGGTTAGGTTTATGAATAAGAGATTTTGACGGTTTAAGTGTTGGTGAATTAGTTGGTAAGAATATTGAGTCCATTAAGACAACTAGAGGCTAAGCCCATTTATGTGGTGACTATATAAACATAAACCTTGTGAGAAAATTAGGTCATTACATTCATTCACTCATTTTACAAACATTTTTGAGAGATAGGTAGAGAGAGAAAGAGAACCAAGAGGAGAAAAGAGGAGCTAGAGGGAGAGAGCTTGGGATTGGAGGCTAGGAGTTAAGGTGGGGCTAGGATTTGGATCCTTGAAGAACTAGAGGTAAGGGGGATAGTGTTCTTTCATAATTAAGTCATAATCACTTATTTTCAATTATGGGTTTAAGTGTTTTTGTGATAATTGTGACTTTTTGTGTGTTTGAATGATGAAATCCATGCTCTTAATTCATGTGAATTCAAGGGTATGATAAACTTCATGAAATTGATGTGTTATGTGCTTAAAACTCAAGGTTGTTGTTATTGATAAGTTGTTTTGTTGACTTTTGTCTTAAATGGATGAAAATGAAGTTGTTGTTGTTGTTGATTGTTGATCAAATTGTGAGATTACGCTTTGATTGATGTTATGTTATGTTATGTTGTTGATGATAAATTATGCCTTGGGTATTGCTATTTGTGAAGCTATGGTTAAGTTGTTGTTGATTTAATGAGTTTTGAAGAAAATGGGTCATAAATGGTGAATTGTGATTCTTGATGAATTGAGGTGAATTGTTGATGTTGCTGTGTTGAGATAGGATCGATGAACTTCTTTTTGTGGTTATAAGTTTTGGTTGTGAAAAGTTTTGGGAAGAAAACTTGGGTTTTTGTATGAAAAAGTTAGTTAAAGTGATTTTAAAAGATAAGTGAGTATAGATGATTTTCACTAAGCTGTTTTGGGATGGGATAAACGTGAATTTTTCTGTAGAAAGTGATATAGCTAAGTGTAAGGAACGCATAGGCGAAAATGAAATCGAAATTGGTTTAACGGTTTGGATTTTATGCGCAAAACGGTGAAAGCGGAAAAATCAGAAAATTTGTGTTGTCAGACGAGCACGACCATGCGCCCTACAGGCACGAACCGTGCGTGTTGCTCGACATTGAGCTGCATGATCGTGCGTCCTGTAGGCACGACCGTGCGTGCTGTCAGAACTTTGGTGTTTGCGTTTTTGAGCCTATTCGCCCTTTTCTGTTTTGAATTGGCTTTTGGTGTAAACAAGAAAATTTTAGATAAAGATGTTATCTTTATAATGGTTTTGGTTTAACTTGAAAATGATCTTTAGATTTTGAGTTATGTTGAAAATACTACAAGTAGGTCTTGATGCAATTTTACGAAAATTCAGCATAACTATTTTTTAGTGAACCCAAAAGCTACAATTAGGTCCCAAACCTCAAAACTTGAGTACTAGAAGTTTAATTAGAATATTTAAGAGTATTTAACCTATGGCATGATGGATCTAACTTGGTTTCATTTTGGAAATGAATTGGTTTTGCAAAGTGACAAAATGAGACGAACTTAGGTGAATTTTGGGATTTATTGGTATTGGTCTATGAGACATATATGTATATGCTACTGCACTCATATGTGAATTGTGTACATACTCGGTTGCGGCGTTTGAACTTGTTGATTTTGATTTTGGAGAAATAATCGAAAAAGGCTAGTTTTTACGAAAATAGACGAACTTTGTCAAATTAATGTTTTATGGTCAGATAACTTGTAGTAGACTTTAAATTCATGTAGTATGATTGAATGTGAATGAATTGTTGAGGATTGGACATTTAAATTGATGAACGTCATGATGTGGATAGATATCCGTCTTTTTGGTGAAATGTGAAATTGAAACTTGATCGTTTCCTTGAGGTTTTTAAGGTTGATGATGAACATGCTGATAATTTCTTTGGTGACTTTCATTTGATGAATTGATGATGACTTTTTAATTGTATGGATGCAAGTATTTGATAATTCAAATGTTAATGAAAAACATAATTGGTGATGATTATTATGTTGATGAATATATGTCGGTGAGTATGCATTGTCAGGTCCTTACTTGAAGTCCATGCATTCATAGTCGTTTAAGGTGAATTGAAGAATGTAATTGGTGATGTTTATTACATAGCTTCTGTAGAACATAATTGGTGATGTTTATTATGTTGGTGGATTCATTAATAGTAAAATTAACTCTGGAATCCTATGGTACCACATGCATCTAGAAGAGTCTAGAACATTGCATGAATTTAATAATTGTGAGTCGAGTCTTATGTGAATCGGTGTATATGTGCATTGGTGGACTTTGTTGATGGTTGTGAATATTTGAACCAGGCTCTAATTGTAATCATTATTTGATTGTGTTTGTATACTCGAGGACTTATGATGATGTTGAATTTATTAATCATGTGAAATTGATTCATGTTAACTATTTCGTTTGATTATGTTTAATTGTGAATTGTGAACTAAGCCCGAGTGGTCGTTTGGTTGACCGCCTACCTTATTCGTATGGATGGGTAGATGGTGTGCGGGACTAGTTTGCTTGGCTTTGGTGAGTCTCTTGAGGATAGATGGATGCTACCTCGTTTACTACTTTGGTGTCTTAGACTTAGGGCTCTGATTAGGGGTCGGTCTTTGATGATTATCTTTATTATGTCTGCTGGATATTTTTGATATTTTGTATTGGTGTTGACATGTGTTATATGATGACATGACTATTTGAAGACTTTATTTATTATGAATAGCTGTTGAGATGAATTATTTAAATGACGATGTAATGATGTTTTTATTCTGTTGCAATGTTTGAGAAAATTATGTGTGCGTGCTTGGTGAATTATTGAAGAAGTAACATCTAAATTCTTCATATGATTGTATCATTAGCGTAATTTATTGCTTTTAGAGTTTAGGGTGTTACACATAGCACACTCTCCCTCTCGGTAGTTTTACAAACGGGTAGCCCTATCAGCATCTACCTAACTGAGGTGAAAGAAGAGCGGAGTTACTGGGATAATTTAAGTCGTGAAGCCATCTGTTTCCTTAATTATTAACTAGTTACTTCCTGATTTTACTAGATATACATTAATATTAGGTATGTCACCTCCTTAAGTACTTACTTTCAGGGTTCGCTCGCTTTTGGCTTGTTTCCCTAATTACCAATTAATTACTTTCTTATTGGACAGATATACATCAATATTAGGTAATGTCACCTGTAAAACCCCGTTTTCCAAGCGTGAAAATTTCTTTAAAAAAAGATAATCATATATCAGAGTAAGCACATAAACAGGGCATCACATTTCTTAAAACATCTCATAGTAATGAATAATTAATCATTAACTCTTCATAAAAATATTCGTAAATGTTACTCAATATCACAGCGGAAAAGTCATAAAGAAAATCATCTCAAAAGTCTTTGGCACACAGGCCTCAACAACGTCTTATTAAAATCTTCAAGATAAACATAAACATATCAAATCGCATAATACGCAAGGAACAGAGAAAATAAAAGAGAGATTCCCCATCCTGTTACGTATCAGAGCACCTAGACTCAACTGCAGAAAGCCTCACACGCTTGCACCTAATCTTGGTTACCTGCACTTGCCCACAAGGCGGCAATTCCAGCAGAAGGGGTGAGATTCACAAATAATTATATTAAACATGTAATTAAATAATCACAATCAACAATCAAACACAATTCAACATATCACAGATAAACATCTAGCATATAAAGCATCAACTTAAACAACACGTCATTTAGCATCGTCATAATCATCATCATAACCATCTTAATGAACATCTTAGACGACTCGACTCGACAACATCACTTGACCATGCAACCATAACGTCTTATATGCATGTGGTACCAATCCAGGGCATGAGCCCTCGTCGCTATGAGTATAAATATACTCCAAGGCATAAGCCTCCGTCGCTGGTGAGCAAAGCTCCAGGGCATAAGCCCTCGTCGCTGGTGAGTAAAAACTCCAGGGCATAAGCCCTCATCAAGAATGAATATGCATGAGACTCAACACATTTTAACTTAAACAAGTTAACATCATAAACGTCGCAGAACATCTTAATCAACATGGACTGACACATGCAGCAACTATACGTAAGTAAACAGCAACATGGCAGCAAGTACATCACAAGGTATAACATCAATATTACAAAACATCACATGTATATCAAGTTTTCATAACTTATTCACTTCATATAGCACATATAAGCTTCATAAAATCATCATAAGCAATCTCAATCATCGTATATCATCATTACAGTTTATATTAATCATCATTAAAAGCCTCTTAAGCTACCCCAAGGTCATCTCTCAAGGTCTTATGCGACTACAGGTCGCAAACAGAACTGAATGGGGAATCTGACATAACTCGCTATGGCGAGTGGGATTGCTCGCCTCGCGAGTAGCTACAGGTCTTGCTCGCTATGGCGAGTTGGATTTCTCGCCTCGCGAGCTCTAAGGTAATGCTCGCTATGGCGAGCTGGGTTGCTCGCCTCGCGAGCGATCTAGGTCTACTCGCCACGGCGAGTTGCATAGCTCGCCTAGGCGAGCGATGAACAGCTGCTACGGATTCTGCGAAAAATTCACTCAAAGGGTCCCAAATTCATCACACTAAACGTCAAAACTCACAGGAACATCATTATTATGAATAATCTACGTTCTGTACTCAATCTAAACATCTGTTCTACAGCTTAGTGGTTCAATTCATGGTTTTTCTCACTTTTAACCTAATTTCAATTCTCTCAAAACAGCCCTATGATTGTTAATCTTGATTAGATGAATTACAGAATGATATAATTAAATTGCTAGGCTCACCCTTACCTTACAATTGCAGAAATCGCAGACCTCTAAGCTTCTACTCTCCACTTGGCCGTTTCTCCCTTTTTCCAAAACTCAGTAACGCGTATTACTGACTTCTTGACCTAATTTTCCCTTTATATACTCCCAGCAAATCTTATCTTATTTACTCTTTCTCCCACATAACTCTCTAAAATCCAAAACTAACCCACAACTAAATATTTTATTTTATTTTCAAATCTTATTTTATTAAACAATAAAATAAGTCACCACGTCACATAAAATCATATTAAATCTTAAATCAACATCGCATAATATATTAATAAATATATCTAGACTCCTCAAATAATTCAAATAATTAAATAATCAAAATGGGCGTTACAACTCTCCCCAACTTAAAAGATTTTCGTCCTCGAAAATTACCTCAAGTAAATAACTCTGGATACGACTCCAACATCTTACTCTCCAACTCCCACGTCAAGCTTTCACCAGTCGCCCCTGACCAAACGACTCTAACGAGGGGTATCTCCTTGCCTCTCAGCGTCTTTACTTCCGATCATCAATCCTTACCGGCAAGGTCTCCACCGTAAGGTTATCTCTAACTTGCACATCATCACTCTGGATCACATGAGACGGATCCGGAACATACTTCCTCAGTTGTGACACATGAAAAACATCGTGCAAATTCGATAAATGTGGTGGCAATCCAACACAATAGGCCACCGCTCCAATCCTCTCTGATATCTGATACGGACCAATAAATTTCGGGGTTAACTTCTTTGACTTCAACGCACGTCCAACACCGGTCATAGGAGTCACTCTTAGGAACACATGATCTCCCTCTTGGAACTCAAGGTCCTTTCTACGCTTGCCATGATAACTCTTTTGTCGACTCTGCGACGCTTTCATCTTCTCTTGGATCATTCTTACTTTCTCAGTAGTCTGTTGAACAATCTCCGGTCCTAACATCACATTTTCGCCTGACTCAAACCAACACAACGTAGTTCTGCATCTCCGCCCATACAAAGCCTCAAAGGGTGCCATTCCGATACTCGAATGGTAGCTGTTGTTGTACGTGAACTCTATTAACGGAAGATGACTATCCCAAGTTCCTCCTTGCTCAAGTACACACACTCTCAACAAATCCTCCAACGACTGAATCGTCCTCTCCGACTGACCATCGGTTTGCGGATGATAAGCCGAACTCAACCTCAACTGAGAACCTAAAGCCTCTTGCAAACTCTTCCAAAATCTAGAAGTAAATCTCGGGTCTCTATCTGATACGATGCTCGAAGGAACACCATGCAGCTTCACAATCTCCTTGATATAAATCTCTGCCAACTGGGCAACAGGAAAACTAATATTAATCGGTAGAAAATGAGCCGATTTCGTCAATCTAACAACGATCACCCAAATTGCGTCATTCCCCTTAGGAGTATTTGGCAAGCTCGTCACAAAATCCATGTATATACTATCCCATTTCCACTCTGGCACATCTAATGGTACCATTATACCAGCAGGTTTCTGATGTTCAATCTTCGATTTTTGACAAATCAAACAAGAGTATACAAACTGTGCCACGTCTCGCTTCAAACCAGACCACCAAAACAGCTTCTTTAAATCATGATACATCTTCGTAGCTCCCGGATGAATACTCAAGCTACTTCTATGACTCTCTGCAAGAATCATCTTCTTCATTTCCTCATTATCAGGAATGCAAATCCTACCTCGGAATCTCAACACTCCTTGATCATCAACTCTAAAGTCACTATCCTCCGTCTGATTACTAGTAACCAACAAGTCCACCAACTTGACATCTTCTTTCTGCGCCTCTTTGATACTCTTCAAGAAATCACTATCAATCTTCAGCATTCCTAGCTTTACACTCTGAGGTGTTCTCTCACAGATTAAACTCAAATCTCTAAACTGTTCAAGCAACTCAAACTCCTTCACCATCATGCCAGACATATGCAAGGTCTTCCTACTTAAGGCATCTGCAACTACATTAGCTTTGCCCGGATGATAATTCAAACCAAAGTCATAATCTTTCAATAGTTCGAGCCACCTTTGTTGTCTCATATTCAATTCCTTCTGGTCAAATAAGTACTTTAAACTCTTGTGATCACTAAACACTTCAAATCTCGAACCATACAAGTAATGTCTCCATATTTTCAATACAAAGACCACAGCTGCCAACTCCAAATCATGCGTCGGATAATTCTTCTCATGAATCCTCAATTGCCTTGAAGCATAAGCTACCACTTTACCATCTTGCATAAGCACACCACCTAAACCCAACTTGGACGCATCACAATACACCACAAAAGGTTCGTCAGACTTCGGCAAAATCAAGACTGGAGCCGTCGTCAAGCGCTTCTTCAACTCATTAAAACTGTTCTCACAATGAACATCCCACACAAAATATTTACCTTTACACGTCAACTGCGTTAATGGAAGAGCCAACTTAGAAAATCCCTCTATAAACCTTCGGTAATAACCTGCTAGACCCAAAAAGCTTCTAATCTCTGTAACCGACTTAGGAGTCTCCCATTGTGATACCGCTTCAACTTTGGACGGATCAACTGCAATGCCTTCGCCAGAAATAACATGGCCAAGAAAACTTACTTCTTTTAACCAGAATTCACATTTAGACAACTTAGCAAAAAGCTTCTTCTCTTTCAACACTTGCAAGACGATCTTCAAATGCTCAGCATGCTCTTCTTCAGTCTTGGAGTAAACCAGAATATCGTCAATGAACACCACAACAAAGCGATCCAAATAAGGATGGAAGATCCTATTCATATACTCCATAAATACGCCAGGTGCGTTAGTAACACCGAAAGGCATCACCGTATACTCATAATGTCCATAACGCGTCCTAAATGCCGTCTTCTGCATATCCTCATCTTTCACTTTAATCTGGTGATAACCTGATCTCAAATCTATCTTGCTAAACACACAAGCACCCACTAACTGGTCCATTAAGTCATCAATTCTCGGAAGTGGATACCTATTCTTTATCGTTACTTTATTCAACTGTCGATAGTCGATGCACAACCTCATACTACCATCTTTCTTCTTGACCAACAACACTGGAGCTCCCCATGGTGAAACACTAGGTCTCACGAACTTCTTATCAAGCAAATCCTCTAACTGTTTCTTCAGCTCAGCCAACTCAGAAGCTGACATACGATAAGGTGCCATAGACACAGGCTTCGTTCCAGGAACAAGATCAATCAAAAACTCCACTTCTCTTTCAGGAGGCACATCAGGAATCTCATCTAGTAAAACTTCTGGAAAATCACATACCACTTGTAACTTATCAATCACCGCCTGATTCTCAATAGATAAGGACGCCATCAAAGAAAACATCATAATTCCATCGCGTTCTAACTGCTTCAACTGTGTAGTAGATAAAAATTCTGCCCCACTCTCTTCTTCGGGAGAAGAAAAATGCACCGTCTTGCTAAAACAATTAATCAGAACGTGATTGTACTCTAACCAATTCATCCCCAAAATCACATCCATCCCAATCAACGGTAGACACACTAAATCAATCTCAAAATCACGACCAAACATGGACACAAGACATCTTAAACACACAAGGGAAGTAGTCACCGAACCCTTAGCTGGAGTTTCAACAACCATCTCCCCATTCAAATCAGACTCAGCAAGATTCAACTTAGCAGCACAATCAAGAGCGATAAAACAATGTGTAGCACCAGTATCAATAATAGCAACTAAAGGTATATTATCAAAATAACAAGTACCTCTGATCAAACGATCCTCGCTCTCCGTCTGTGTACCAGTCAAGGCAAAAACTCTCCCAGTAGTCTGAGCCTTCTTAGGCTTCTTGCATTGTGAACCAATGTGACCTTCCTCATTACAATTAAAGCATACAATATCACCATGCTTGCAATCAGCAGTAGTATGACCCTTCTTGCCGCAACGGAAACACCTCTTTACCTCTTCAGGACAAACATTACTCTTATGGCCTTTCACTCCACAAGTATAGCAGACAATCTCAGCAGGAGCATCTTTCTTAACAGGTCTCCTCTCCTCATTAACTCTTTGTTTGCCCTTATCTGCAGGGGCACTGTAGGGCTTAGGACGACTTTGCTGCCCTTTTCCTTTCCTCTCATTAACCACCTTGTAATGAGCCTTAGTGTCTTCCTCGTAGATCCTACAACTGTAACACCCCGTTTTCCCAACATAAAAATTTCTTAAACAATTATCAGAGTATGCAAACACAACAACGGGATATTACATGAAACTTAATCCAAAACAATTTAAATAATAATTTAAATTAACCAAATTACTTCAAACTTTGCAGCGGAAAAATTACTTATAAATCATAAACGTTTGGCACGCAGGCCCCATAAAATATCTCAAGGAGTTAGTCCCATTATTAGCAAAATAACATAATAGTCACGTAAAAGAATGAAGCATGCATAAAGACAACCCCATCCCGTTACGTATCAGAGCGACCTAAACGACACAGTGATGCAAGGCCACTCACGAGCAACTGCACACTAAACACGATCACCTGCACTTGCCCACGAGGCGGCAATTCCAGCAGAAGGGGTGAGAATTCATAACAAAATAATACTAATCAACATAATACGGAATAACAATTAACATCAAAACATTAATAGCATTCTTGCATCATTTAATAACATATAGCACGTAATCACATAATCAGTTTCATATCACCTTTAAGCAAGTAGCATAGACAAATAACACTTATCACTTAATCATATATTCATTCTTTATCAACAACATGACATCATAAATATGACCATATGACTATGCTCTTAGACTCCTTATATGCATGTGGTACCAAACTTCATCATAAGTATTAATATACTCTTAAACGTGCGGAGGACAAAGCTCCTAATAAACGTGCGGAGGACAAAGCTCCTATCATGGTGAGGACTAAGCTCAATGTATGCTATGCATGGACTCAACTCAAATAACATTTATCCTTAATCACCTTATCGACATGCATCCAAGAAATTGGAGCTAAACAACAACTTATCATTGCATATATAACATATACATATATCATAACGGTTCAGTTTAATAACATGAGCAGCATAATACACATCACAAGAACAGAATGATATCATTATATCAATTACATTTCAAGGCAATATAAACTTTAACATAATTGCACAAGGTATAATACTTAATTCATGCTCTACTACCATAACCCAACAATCCATACTTAGCAAGGTTCTGAACAGGACTCCCAGCATCACCCCTAGGCCTAATTAACACTCAGGGAACACCTCCAAATCAAATCACACGGAACAGATCGCACAACCCTCACAACTTCCAAAGGCTGGTAGTGTTCGCGAGGCGAGTGGGTTAGCTCGCCGTGGCGAGCTGCCAGAAGCAACTCGCGAGGCGAAGGGAAGTGCTCGCTATGGCGAGCTGCCAGAAGCAACTCGCGAGGCGAGGATAAGTACTCGCCGTGGCGAGCGATGAGGCTCATCACTCGCGAGGCGAGGATCACTGCTCGCCGTGGCGAGCGATGAATTTCGCTGCGGCCAGAACTGCTATACTCCCAAAATCTCACAAATTCTCATGGTTCTAAGCCTGCTATTGATCCCAGAATTCATCCTAAACATATTCTAAGGTCTAGGAACACTTTCTACATCAATTAAACCTATTCCAACCGTTAATCCATCAATTTATAAGGTTTTGACCTAGTTTTCACCTTCTCTCAAATCAATCCTAATCCTTGTTAATTGCTATCAGAATTATGCTAATCAATATCACTTAATCATGAATCTCACCCTTACCTGAATTGAAGCAGCAAATCGCAGGTCCACTCTTCTCTTCTCCTTCACGTGCGTGCGTTTTTCTTTCTTTCCGTTTCCTCAGTCTGATACGTTACTGACTGCCTAACCCTAGTTTCCTTATTTATACTGCCAACAAATCTTATCTTATTTACTCTTTCTCCCACATAACTCTCTAAAATTCAAAACTAACCCATAACTAAATATTTTATTTTCTTTTCAAATCTTATTTTATTTAACAATAAAATAAGTCTCTTAACCTTATCCTTAGCATTATATCTTAACACCAAATCATCCAAAATATGTCAAAACATATCAAAACATATCAAAACATATCAAAACACTTATATATTATATAAATATAATATAATCACCTAAACTCGATTTAAATAAATAACAAAACGAGCGTGGGCGTTACAACTCTCCCCCACTTAAAAGATTTTCGTCCTCGAAAATTACCTCAAGCAAATAACTCCGGATAAGACTCCAGCATCTTACTCTCAAGCTCCCAAGTCAAGCTTTCACCAGTCGCTCCCGACCAAACGACTCTAACGAGAGGTATATCCTTGCCCCTCAACGTCTTCATTTTCCGATCATCAATCCTTACCGGTAAAGTCTCCACCGTAAGGTTGTCTCTAACTTGCACATCATCGCTCTGAATCACATGAGATGGATCCGGAACATACTTCCGAAGCTGCGACACATGGAAAACATTATGTAAATTCGAAAGATGCGGTGGTAACCCAACTCGGTACGCCACCGTTCCAACCCTCTCTAAAATCTGATACGGGCCAATAAATCTCGGAGTCAACTTCCTTGACTTCAACGCACGTCCAACACCAGTCATAGGCGTGACCCTTAAAAACACGTGGTCACCTTCCTGAAACTCAAGATCTTTCCTTCGCTTATCATGGTAACTCCTTTGTCGACTCTGCGACGCTTTCATTTTCTCTTGAATCATCTTAACCTTCTCAGTAGTTTGCTGAACAATCTCTGGCCCTAAAACCACTCTTTCACCTGACTCAAACCAACACAACGGAGTTCTGCACCTCCGACCGTACAAAGCCTCAAAAGGTGCCATTCCAATACTAGAATGATAACTATTATTGTATGTGAACTCGATTAAGGGAAGATGACTATCCCAAGTTCCTCCTTGCTCAAGAACACAAACTCTCAATAAATCCTCTAGCGACTGAATTGTCCTCTCCGACTGACCATCTGTCTGCGGATGATACGCCGAACTCAATCTCAACTTAGAACCCAAAGCCTCTTGCAAACTTTTCCAAAATCTAGAAGTAAATCTTGGATCTCTATCTGATACAATGCTCGAAGGAACACCATGCAACCTCACAATCTCCTTGATATAAATCTCTGCCAGCTGGGCAACAGGAAAACTAATATTAATCGGTAGAAAATGAGCCGACTTCGTCAATCTGTCAACTATCACCCAAATGGCGTCATTCCCTCTTGGAGTATTCGGCAAGCTAGTCACAAAATCCATGGATATACTATCCCATTTCCACTCTGGCACATCTAAAGATACCATCATGCCAGCCGGTTTCTGATGCTCAATCTTTGACTTCTGGCAAACTAAACAAGCATACACAAACTGTGCTACATCACGTTTCAATCCAGACCACCAAAACAACTTCTTCAAATCATGATACATCTTCGTAGCTCCCGGGTGAATACTCAAGCTACTTCTGTGACTCTCTTCAAGAATCATCTTCTTAATCTCTTCATTGTCAGGAATGCAAATCCTACCTCGGAATCTCAATACTCCCTGATCGTCGACTTGAAAATCACTATCTTCAGTCTGATTACCCGCAACCATTAAATCCACAAACTTGACATCTTCTTTCTGCGCCTCTCTTATACTCATCAAGAAGTCACTATCAATCTTCAGCATCCCTAGCTTCACGCTCTGAGGCGTCCTTTCACAAACCAAACTCAAATCTCTAAATTGCTCAAGTAATTCGAACTCCTTAACCATCATAGCAGACATATGCAAGGTCTTCCTACTCAAAGCATCAGCTACCACATTCGCTTTACCCGGATGATAATTCAACCCAAAGTCGAAGTCCTTCAAAAGTTCTAACCATCTTCTCTGCCTCATATTCAATTCCTTCTGGTCAAATAAGTACTTCAAACTCTTGTGATCACTGAACACTTCAAATCTCGCACCATATAAGTAGTGTCTCCACATCTTCAATACAAAAACCACAGCTGCTAATTCTAAATCATGCGTCGGGTAATTCTTCTCATGAACTCTCAACTGTCTTGAAGCGTAAGCTACCACCTTACCTTCCTGCATAAGCACACCTCCTAAACCCAACTTAGACGCATCACAATACACTACAAATGGCGCATCTGGCTTCGGCAAAATCAAAACTGGAGCCGTCGTCAAACGCTTCTTCAACTCGTTGAAACTGTTCTCACAATGAACATCCCAAACAAAAGCTCTACCTTTACAAGTCAACTGGGTCAACGGAAGAGCCAACTTGGAGAATCCTTCAATAAACCTTCTGTAGTAACCAGCTAAACCCAAAAAGCTCCTGATCTCAGTAACCGACTTCGGAGTCTCCCATTGCGATACGGCTTCAATCTTAGACGGATCTACTGCAATACCATCACCGGAGATAACATGACCAAGGAAACTCACTTCTTTCAACCAGAACTCACACTTAGACAATTTGGCATAAAGTTTCTTCTCTTTCAACACTTGCAAAACAATCTTCAGATGTTCAGCATGCTCTTCCTCAGTCTTGGAGTAAATCAGGATATCATCAATAAATACAACTACGAACTGATCCAAAAATGCATGGAAGATGCGATTCATGTACTCCATAAATACTCCCGGTGCATTAGTAACTCCAAAAGGCATAACCTTGTACTCATAATGGCCATAACGCGTTCTGAAAGCTGTCTTCTGCATATCTTCATCCTTTACTTTAATCTGATGATAACCCGACCTCAAGTCAATCTTGCTGAAAACACGTGCACCCACTAACTGATCCATCAAATCATCAATCCTCGGTAGTGGATACCTATTCTTGATAGTCACCTTATTCAACTGCCGATAATCAATACATAACCTCATACTACCATCCTTCTTCTTCACTAGCAACACTGGCGCTCCCCAAGGTGAAACACTTGGTCTAACAAATTTCTTTTCGAGCAAATCTTCCAACTGTTTCTTCAACTCAGCTAATTCGGAAGCAGACATACGATAAGGTGCCATCGACACCGGCTTAGTTCCAGGGACAAGATCAATAGAAAACTCGACTTCCCTCTCTGGAGGCACATCAGGAATTTCATCTGGGAAAACTTCAGGAAAGTCGCATACCACTTGTAATTTATCGATCACCGCTTGATTCTCTAAAGATAAGGAAGCCATCAACGAAAACATCAACATGCCGTCACGTTCTAGTTGCTTCAGCTGTTTAGTAGATAAGAACTCGGCGCCACTTTCCTCTTCAGGAGACGAGAATTGCACCGTCTTGCGAAAACAATTGATAAGAACGTGGTTGTACTCTAGCCAATTCATACCCAGAATCACGTCCATACCACTCAAAGGTAGACAAACTAAATCCATCTCAAAATCGCGACCAAACATAGACAAAGGACAACTTAAGCATACGAGAGAAGTAGTCACCGAACCCTTAGCTGGAGTTTCGACAACCATCTCTCCATTCATATCAGACACATCAAGACTCAAAGCAGAAACACAGTCCAAAGCAATAAAACAATGCGTAGCACCAGTATCAATAATAGCAACTAAAGGAGTATTATTAATATAGCAAGTACCTCTGATCAAACGATCATCACTGTCTGTCTGAGTACCAGTCAGGGCAAAAACTCGACCCGTAGTAGGCGCCCTCTTCGGCTGCTTGCACTGGGAACCAATATGACCCTCTTCGTTGCAATTGAAGCACACGATATCATTACGCTTGCAATCCACCACTAAATGACCCTTCTTGCCACACCGGACACACTTCTTGATCTCCTCAAGACAAACATTGCTCTTGTGGCCTTTCACACCACAGTTGAAGCATACGATCTCAGCAGGGGTACCCTTCCTTGCAGTCTGCCTATCCACGACCATCTTCTGTTTCCCTTTATCAGCAGGGGCACTATAAGGTTTAGGGCGACTCTGCTGGCCCTTGGCTTTCCTCTCATTCACTACCTTGTAGTGAGCCTTCGTATCCTCTTCATATATCCGACAGCTGTTTACCAAATCCGGAAACACTCTAATCTGTTGGTACCCAATCGCCCTCTTAATGTCGGGCCTCAAACCGTTCTCGAACTTGATGCATCTTGAAAACTCTGCAGTCTCAGCAGCGTAGTGCGGATAGAACTTTGCCAACTCCACGAACTTGGCAGCATACTCGGTCACGGACATATTTCCTTGCTTCAGCTCAAGGAACTCGATTTCCTTCTTCCCGCGAACATCCTCCGGAAAGTATCTCCTCAGGAACTCTCTCCTGAAAACAGCCCAAGTCACAACAGCCCCATCTTGCTCGAGGCTAGGTAACACACTGACCCACCAATCATCAGCTTCCTCTGACAGCTGATGTGTACCAAATCGCACCTGCTGGACTTCGGTGCACTGCATTACCCTGAAAATCCTCTCGATCTCCTTAAGCCACGTCTGGGCTCCGTCGGGGTCATACCTTCCCTTAAAAGTTGGAGGATGATTCCTCATGAAAGTCTCCAACATCCTTGTCTCAGCATTCACACCAGCATTTGCATTAGGTTGTCCCACAGCTTGGGCAACAGCTTGAAGTGCAGCAGCTAACGCGGTATCGTTTCTTCCAGCCATTCTGATATTCTACAACAAACAGTAACAGCAACATAAGATTTAGTAATACAAATATTACTAAGACTCAACAAGACTCTCTAATTGGCCGGACAGACCGACTTGCTCTGATACCAATTGTAACACCCCGTTTTCCCAACATAAAAATTTCTTAAACAATTATCAGAGTATGCAAACACAACAACGGGATATTACATGAAACTTAATCCAAAACAATTTAAATAATAATTTAAATTAACCAAATTACTTCAAACTTTGCAGCGGAAAAATTACTTATAAATCATAAACGTTTGGCACGCAGGCCCCATAAAATATCTCAAGGAGTTAGTCCCATTATTAGCAAAATAACATAATAGTCACGTAAAAGAATGAAGCATGCATAAAGACAACCCCATCCCGTTACGTATCAGAGCGACCTAAACGACACAGTGATGCAAGGCCACTCACGAGCAACTGCACACTAAACACGATCACCTGCACTTGCCCACGAGGCGGCAATTCCAGCAGAAGGGGTGAGAATTCATAACAAAATAATACTAATCAACATAATACGGAATAACAATTAACATCAAAACATTAATAGCATTCTTGCATCATTTAATAACATATAGCACGTAATCACATAATCAGTTTCATATCACCTTTAAGCAAGTAGCATAGACAAATAACACTTATCACTTAATCATATATTCATTCTTTATCAACAACATGACATCATAAATATGACCATATGACTATGCTCTTAGACTCCTTATATGCATGTGGTACCAAACTTCATCATAAGTATTAATATACTCTTAAACGTGCGGAGGACAAAGCTCCTAATAAACGTGCGGAGGACAAAGTTCCTATCATGGTGAGGACTAAGCTCAATGTATGCTATGCATGGACTCAACTCAAATAACATTTATCCTTAATCACCTTATCGACATGCATCCAAGAAATTGGAGCTAAACAACAACTTATCATTGCATATATAACATATACATATATCATAACGGTTCAGTTTAATAACATGAGCAGCATAATACACATCACAAGAACAGAATGATATCATTATATCAATTACATTTCAAGGCAATATAAACTTTAACATAATTGCACAAGGTATAATACTTAATTCATGCTCTACTACCATAACCCAACAATCCATACTTAGCAAGGTTCTGAACAGGACTCCCAGCATCACCCCTAGGCCTAATTAACACTCAGGGAACACCTCCAAATCAAATCACACGGAACAGATCGCACAACCCTCACAACTTCCAAAGGCTGGTAGTGTTCGCGAGGCGAGTGGGTTAGCTCGCCGTGGCGAGCTGCCAGAAGCAACTCGCGAGGCGAAGGGAAGTGCTCGCTATGGCGAGCTGCCAGAAGAAACTCGCGAGGCGAGGATAAGTACTCGTCGTGGCGAGCGATGAGGCTCATCACTCGCGAGGCGAGGATCACTGCTCGCCGTGGCGAGCGATGAATTTCGCTGCGGCCAGAACTGCTATACTCCCAAAATCTCACAAATTCTCATGGTTCTAAGCCTACTATTGATCCCAGAATTCATCCTAAACATATTCTAAGGTCTAGGAACACTTTCTACATCAATTAAACCTATTCCAACCGTTAATCCATCAATTTATAAGGTTTTGACCTAGTTTTCACCTTCTCTCAAATCAATCCTAATCCTTGTTAATTGCTATCAGAATTATGCTAATCAATATCACTTAATCATGAATCTCACCCTTACCTGAATTGAAGCAGCAAATCGCAGGTCCACTCTTCTCTTCTCCTTCACGTGCGTGCGTTTTTCTTTCTTTCCGTTTCCTCAGTCTGATACGTTACTGACTGCCTAACCCTAGTTTCCTTATTTATACTGCCAACAAATCTTATCTTATTTACTCTTTCTCCCACATAACTCTCTAAAATTCAAAACTAACCCATAACTAAATATTTTATTTTCTTTTCAAATCTTATTTTATTTAACAATAAAATAAGTCTCTTAACCTTATCCTTAGCATTATATCTTAACACCAAATCATCCAAAATATGTCAAAACATATCAAAACATATCAAAACATATCAAAACACTTATATATTATATAAATATAATATAATCACCTAAACTCGATTTAAATAAATAACAAAACGAGCGTGGGCGTTACAACAACTACTCACCAGTTCAGAAAAGTTTCTAATCTTCTGATACCCAATAGCTCTCTTGATATCAGCACGCAATCCATTTTCAAATTTGATGCACTTGGAAAATTCAGCAGTCTCAGGGGTATAATGTGGATAAAATTTAGCTAGCTCCACAAACTTCGCCGCATACTCAGTCACTGACATGTTCCCTTGCTTAAGTTCCAGGAACTCGATCTCTTTCTTTCCCCGAACATCCTCTGGGAAGTATCTGTCGAGGAATTCCCTCCTGAATATGGCCCAAGTAACCTCAGCACCGTCTTGCTCCAGAACAGGTAGAAGACTAATCCACCAGTCATCAGCCTCCTCCGCTAGCATGTGCGTACCAAAACGCACCTTCTGCACCTCCGTGCACTGCATCACCCGGAACACCCTCTCAATCTCCTTGAACCATGTCTGGGCTCCATCTGGATCATATCTCCCCTTGAAGGTAGGAGGATGGTTCCTCAAGAAGGTCTCTAGCATACGGACCTCAACATTAGCACCAGCATTTGCATTCGGTTGCTGTCCTACCGCTTGAGCAACAGCTTCCAAAGCAGCAGCAATCGCAGCGTCGTTTCTTCCAGCCATCTTAGTCCTCTACAAAGCAAACATAAGTTAGAATAATACAATAATAGTATTCTAACTCTAAGACAACGTCACTCGACTCTCTACTTGGCCGGATGGACCGACCTGCTCTGATACC
Organism: Medicago lupulina; assembly: GCA_958299785.1. Lineage (NCBI taxonomy): Eukaryota > Viridiplantae > Streptophyta > Magnoliopsida > Fabales > Fabaceae > Medicago > Medicago lupulina. The sequence goes on along the minus strand of OY283144.1, from coordinate 33,297,611 downwards.
AATTGTAACACCCCGTTTTCCCAGCGTGAAAATTTTTTTAAAAAAAGATAATCATATATCAGAGTAAGCACATAAACAGGGCATCACATTTCTTAAAACATCTCATAGTAATGAATAATTAATCATTAACTCTTCATAAAAATATTCGTAAATGTTACTCAATATCACAGCGGAAAAGTCATAAAGAAAATCATCTCAAAAGTCTTTGGCACACAGGCCTCAATAACGTCTTATTAAAATCTTCAGGATAAACATAAACATATCAAATCGCATAATACGCAAGGAACAGAGAAAATAAAAGAGAGATTCCCCATCCCGTTACGTATCAGAGCACCTAGACTCAACTGCAGAAAGCCTCACACGCCTGCACCTAATCTTGGTTACCTGCACTTGCCCACAAGGCGGCAATTCCAGCAGAAGGGGTGAGATTCACAAATAATTATATTAAACATGCAATTAAATAATCACAATCAACAATCAAACACAATTCAACATATCACAGATAAACATCTAGCATATAAAGCATCAACTTAAACAACACGTCATTTAGCATCGTCATAATCATCATCATAACCATCTTAATGAACATCTTAGACGACTCGACTCGACAACATCACTTGACCATGCAACCATAACGTCTTATATGCATGTGGTACCAATCCAGGGCATGAGCCCTCGTCGCTATGAGTATAAATATACTCCAAGGCATAAGCCTTCGTCGCTGGTGAGCAAAGCTCCAGGGCATAAGCCCTCGTCGCTGGTGAGTAAAAACTCCAGGGCATAAGCCCTCATCAAGAATGAATATGCATGAGACTCAACACATTTTAACTTAAACAAGTTAACATCATAAACGTCGCAGAACATCTTAATCAACATGGACTGACACATGCAGCAACTATACGTAAGTAAACAGCAACATGGCAGCAAGTACATCACAAGGTATAACATCAATATTACAAAACATCACATGTATATCAAGTTTTCATAACTTATTCACTTCATATAGCACATATAAGCTTCATAAAATCATCATAAGCAATCTCAATCATCGTATATCATCATTACAGTTTATATTAATCATCATTAAAAGCCTCTTAAGCTACCCCAAGGTCATCTCTCAAGGTCTTATGCGACTACAGGTCGCAAACAGAACTGAATGGGGAATCTGACATAACTCGCTATGGCGAGTGGGATTGCTCGCCTCGCGAGTAGCTACAGGTCTTGCTCGCTATGGCGAGTTGGATTGCTCGCCTCGCGAGCTCTAAGGTAATGCTCGCTATGGCGAGCTGGGTTGCTCGCCTCGCGAGCGATCTAGGTCTACTCGCCACGGCGAGTTGCATAGCTCGCCTAGGCGAGCGATGAACAGCTGCTACGGATTCTGCGAAAAATTCACTCAAAGGGTCCCAAATTCATCACACTAAACGTCAAAACTCACAGGAACATCATTATTATGAATAATCTACGTTCTGTACTCAATCTAAACATCTGTTCTACAGCTTAATGGTTCAATTCATGGTTTTTCTCACTTTTAACCTAATTTCAATTCTCTCAAAACAGCCCTATGATTGTTAATCTTGATTAGATGAATTACAGAATGATATAATTAAATTGCTAGGCTCACCCTTACCTTACAATTGCAGAAATCGCAGACCTCTAAGCTTCTACTCTCCACTTGGCCGTTTCTCCCTTTTTCCAAAACTCAGTAACGCGTATTACTGACTTCTTGACCTAATTTTCCCTTTATATACTCCCAGCAAATCTTATCTTATTTACTCTTTCTCCCACATAACTCTCTAAAATCCAAAACTAACCCAAAACTAAATATTTTATTTTATTTTCAAATCTTATTTTATTAAACAATAAAATAAGTCACCACGTCACATAAAATCATATTAAATCTTAAATCAACATCGCATAATATATTAATAAATATATCTAGACTCCTCAAATAATTCAAATAATTAAATAATCAAAATGGGCGTTACATCACCTCCCTAAATGCAGAAGTCAGGGTTATGCTTCAGGGGAGACAAATCTTACGCAACAATAGTAAAACTAGTACCATAAAGATAAATAACTAAATAAAGACTTTAAATTAAATAAATTATCCAATTACCAAAATAGAGGTTCATCTTAGAACCGTAGCCTATAAATATTTAGTTACTCATGGTAACTAAAGATAAATTACAAAAGAAATAAAACATACCCTAGAGAAGCTAGGAGTGAGGATAGAAACTCCTCCCTTGAAGCTCCCAGTGCTTGCCTTCCTCTTGAACTTCTTTGTTCTCAATGAATAATTGTAAATGAGTAATGTAGTATTTATAGGGAGAGTTTCCACCTGAACTTGAGCAAAAATACTGGGCTTTTTGCACGAAAAAGTCATAAAACAACACCCTGGTCCACAAGGAATAGGCGTCAGGCACCTAGAACCATGCGACAGGCGCATGTGAGTGATGTTTCAAGCACCAGGCGCCTACACTCACACACCAGCCGCCTCTTCATGTGCTCGGGCGCACATAAATGTGTGCCATGCGCAAGTGAGTGTTGTCTGAGCCTTGGAACTCCTATTTCTTCATCTTTTTGGGTGTTTGCTTCCATATATGATGTCTTAGAACCTGGGAGAGATTCTTATAATATTAAAAAATTTATGCGAAATTTTACTAAAAAATATGAATTATAAATATGAGTTTACTTTAAAGGTGGGACCAAAAGTGAAGATGAAAAACTTTCGGAGGATTAAAAATTGAAGAATTTTTTTAGAGGGACTAGAACAAAAAGCTGACATATTTATAGGGACCAAAAACATATTTATCCATATCTTTTTTATTCTTATAAAAGAAAATAATTTTTAAACTAATATATATATATATATATATATATATATATATATATATATATATATTGACAAAAGACTAATATATTTATATCTTGGAAAAAAAATGTTATTCAAAAAACTAACGTTTAATAAAGTATTGATATTTTTTCTTGGTTACAAAAGTATTGATATACAAACACATGAGAATATATATTCATTTTTGGGTTAAATATGTTTTTGGTCTCTATAAAATTGCGACCTTCTAAGTTTAGTCCTTACTTAATTTTAATAGCTTTTTTAATCCATACAAAAAATTTCTACACTCAATATTAGTCCCTCAATCCAAATTTGTTTAATTTATGCTTAAACTCTTAAGTTTTTCAACAATTTTTTACAGGCGTGTTAAGAACGTTATTAAAAGTTCCTCCGAAAAAAATTTCGCAAAAAATTGATTTCTACATCCATATTTTTGTTACTTATATCTTAAACTTTTGTCGTTGTAAAAAATTCATATTTAATTTATTTCATGTTAAAAAATTCTATATTTTAGTAAATGAACCTTTCATAGTGTTTTAAACTTGTATAAAAAGAATCGTTAAAAAATTTAAGATTTTAAGGATAATTAAACAAAATTTGTTTTAGCAGGGACTAAAATTATAAGTATTTTTTTTTTTTTGCAGGGATTAAAAAAGCTATTAAAATTAAGTAAGGACTAAACTTAGAAGGTCGCAATTTTATAGGGACCAAAAACATATTTAACCCTTCATTTTTTGGGTACAAGGAAATATATAATCTCTAATTGCTGTAAAAGAAAATAACATTTATTCTATTTTTTTTAGATATTTCTATAGTAGAAAGATAATGGATTTTGTGAATTTGTGAAAGAAGAAGAACCAAGATTGAAAAAACACTAAAACATGGTGTAAAAAAATTTATAGAAAAAAGAAGAGATGAAACGAAAAATAGAGAAGAAAAAAAGAATAAAATATGTCTAAACAATTGAAATAAGGAAACAAAAGATTTGATTAGCTTTTTTTATTTAAAACATAAGACACATTAATTGTATGTAGGGTAAGTATGTAAATAACAAAAATATATTTAAGATAGGAAAAAAATATTGAAGGATAAAATAGGAAAAATTTAATTATATGTTTGACTTTACTTAGTTCATTTTAATTGGTCCACATTAGGGGGTAATTTACCCACTAATTTGTGAAGGGTAATCTAGAAAAAAAAAACTCTGAAAACATTTAAAAATAACGTAAGATGACATGTCATCAATAGCCAACACCCTTCTACTGTGAATACCCTTTTTAAACGAGACAGATCTTGTATTTTCCCCTTATTTACCTTATTATTGTTGGTTTTCTTTTGTACACCCACTTGAAGTAATAGTCATTTTCGCTTAGTAAGATGAACAAGATTCAATGTATGATTTTTTTTTTCTTGAAGGATTCCATATTATCCACCGTAGCACCCATCTAGTTATCTTTCTCGTAGCTGGTTATAGCCTCTCGAAAGGTGGAAGAGTATTTAGAACGGGTAAGAATTGCCTAGGCTCTGAAGTCTTCATACCCATATCTTTCTAGTGGTTTGGTTAAAAGTGCTCTTTATCATGTACAAGACAATAATCATGTACTCCACTTGAAACTTAGTTTGGCTTGTGGTTCATGCATTAGTTGCATAGAGAAATGCTTTCATAGGAACAAACCCAAATTAAAATCTTTTGGGCACACTCACACAATTACATTTTTATTTAAAGATTAAATGGTTTGATGATGTTGAATGACAAGACTAATTTAGTTTTCTTTTAATTTCTTCCTTTATTGTGTGTGTGCCCAAATAATTTAATTTGTGATTGTGCCTATGTAAGACTAGCCCTAGTTGCATATTGCTCACCGGCGGCCAGCGACAGATCCAAAAAATTTCAAAAGTGGGGCAATTTTTTTTTAAGAAATCAATACACAGATATATATGACATTTCATTTTTGAAAACATAAATATACATCATAACTTTTCTCTAAAATTGTCCATTGTCCATATTTTAAAAATATTGAATGTTTTTTTCATTCTCAATAAGCGTGATGACACTAAATTGTGATTCGTTTTATACTCGTGTGACCGCGTCCTTTGCAACAAGAAAAGAAAATGGTGACGGATGGATGTTTGATGGCAGGGATATATATATATATATATATATATATCGTTTAGTTGTGTTGTGTAGGGTGGGTGTGTGGGTTGTGAGAATAGTAACTTCTCTCACGTTTTCATTTCTTGGTTGATTGTAATTTTTTTTATTAATTTTGTATTTAGAAATAAGGTAAAAATTGTGTTGTTCTATCACGTGTGTGGACAAAGAGAAGATGTAAGTGTGGATCAATAGAGAGATGTGGTGTGAAAGGTGTGGGTAATTTCAACAAAATATCAATTGTTCAATCAAATATTACGCCATTATAGGAGTTAAAAAAAAATTCCAATTATTTAGTGCAGGCACAAGCCCACCTAAGTCACTACCTCCATCCGTCCCTGCCGGTGGCTGATCAATATCCACCTGGATTACCTCATTACTAGAAGTTTCCCCTTTACATGTTGACACAACTAATTAATTGCTTCAACACGAACTTATCATAAAAAACTACATAATTGTTTATTATCATATTATTTTTAATGGGATCACATGACTTGAACCCTTTTCACACCTTATGTGTAACCTAATAATTTAGTGGCATCCCATTGCTTGGTATTTTGGCTCTTCCATATGCTCCAAAGAGTCATGACAACTAACAATTTCGACTGTGTTTGTAACCTGCCAAAAAGATCAAAAAGCATATCCAAAATTTGTTAGCATTTTGAAGGAGCACCCGGATAATGTCTTGAAGGCCAAGAATTTCCAACAACTTTTAGCATTTGAGAAAGGAAAATGCTATTTCTCTAGAAAAATAGTATCAAGAATTTTTCAAGACACAGTTGACAAGTTTTAATTGCATGATTTATTTGTTCATTTTCTATTTTTCAGCAACACATACTTCAATTGTGGCAAATAGTGCATTGTGATTGACTGCTCTTTATTTTTGAAGAATTCATAATGAGAAAACAAACTTACATATAAACCATTAAAATTAAAATGTTACAAAATAGTATAATATTAATTAATAGTTAATACCTTCACAAGGCTTTAAAAAAAGTAATAGCTTCACATCATTCTTCTCAATCTTCGGTTGATCAAACCTGAAATACACACACGATCATTGTCTTTATTTTTAAAATCAATTGACATAATTGCAACTAATTGCAATTATTCCAAATTTGATTTTGCATTTTAAATCATTCAAAACAATTCTATTTCAACACAATTTTGGTCCTCTCACTCACTCACACTCATTCTTCCATCCCCAGTTAAGAAATATGCAGGGAAGCGCAGCCAACCACGGAGAAGCCTTGCCTTTCGAGCCAGAGGACGAAGATTACATGATGTATGAAGAAGCTTCTCCAGATGCCGAAACTTCTCCTCCTCCGACTACAACATTTTTGACTTTAGACCGCACTAGTCTTCCCAGGAAGACTAAAGGCCGCGGTTTCCATCAGGATTCCATCTCTCGCCTCATCGCCAGGGGTGATGGACGTGGCCATGCAGTACCTGAAAGATCAATAGAAGGATGGATTGTTTTGGTGACTGGTGTACATAAAGAAGCTCAAGAGGATCATTTGAAAGACGTCTTTCGCGAGCACGGAGTGATTAAGAACATTAAGATGAATTTTGATCACCGCTATGGTTTTGTCGATGGTGCGCTGATTGAATATGAGCAGTATGAGGAAGCCTTGAATGCAATACAGAAATCAAATGGATCTGAGTTTCTTACACAAACCATTTATGTCGATTGGGCTTTCATCACTGGACCTGTTAACCTGAGGAGATATTGACAAAGTCTGATTTTATATTTTTTGAATAAATTACAAAGTGTGTTAAATTTGCATGATGTTGTGGAAGTTGGTTTCTTTCTGTGCTTATTGGTTGCTGAGGATTCTTATCTTACATCATTTGTTGAATGCTTTTAACTCCTAGTTTATTATGGTGTATGGTGTTTTAACATACTAGTATTGCATTGTACTAATGTACATGGTTTAAAAATTGCGGTGAGCATCATGAGATGTGGTCGCAATTCTGCAGTTGCGTTAGTTTCTGCAACTGCATCGCAGAACTGCGGTAAGATAGTAAATCAAAGAAAAACCACATCCCAACGCCGCAATATGGTAGGTGTAACGGCTACATCATACTGCGCGCATCACGTCACACCTGACTATGTATTGATCAGTGGATCATCAGTGGCGGAGCCACACTAAGTTGAGGGGTCAACTAAACCCCTTGAACTTGAAAAATCGCACATGTATCTTTATATAATTTGTATTTTTAACCATCTGATTTTTTGTTTTGTTTGCATCAATAGATCAAATTTAAAGAGGTCCAAACTAATTTTAATTCATTCGTTTATCTCACCCACCAACCAACTTGGTTAAAGTTGTTTCTCCTACTATAGGTTCAAAGAAGTCCTTTTGGAACCGTAGTAATTTTCCTTCTTTCTTTTTATTCCATGTGAAGACAGTGTAGTTTATAGTTGGCCACACATTAGTTCTCCATGAAGCAATTTCAAGCTGGCACGTATACTCCTAACTATATTTAGTATACAGTGGTGGACAATCGTTGGTTGTAATATTTATCATTTCTCTAACATATATGCTCCACGGAGATAAAGTGTTGATATTTTATTATAAGTTATGCAATTTTTGGCAGGGGCAATAAGTAGGATAAAAAGAATTCATAGGACCAAATCGAAAAATATTGTGTAAATCCAAAACAAAAAGGGGCATTGGTTTCAGAAGTTTTAAAACTTTCAATGAAACTTTGCTTGCCAGGCAAGGACGGAGAATACTAACAAAATCCTAATCCTAATTTTCTAATGGGAGGACATCAATATCAGAAAAGATAATTGGTTTAAAGTCCTATCATGAGAACCTTTGGAAATAAAAATCCTATAGATTAGGGATACTTTTTATGTTGAAAACAATTGTTTGAACAATAGCCTAATTGATAGTGTCTTCCTTCCTGTTGACATGGAAAGGATGAAACAAATCCCTTTGATGAATCAAAATGAAGATGATCAATTAACGTGAAAGGGAGATTTTTGAGATAAGAGACAATGACAAGCAAAGATCTAAATGAGTTCCTCCTCAATTTCTTCTATAAGGCAAATTGTGATGCAAACCTTCCCATGGAGGGTCATTGGGGTCTTAGTACAGTGGTTAGGGTTGCAAGCGGAAATGTGGTTGCTGCGAAAACATTGGAAAACCAAAGGAATGGACGATGCATCAATGGCAGAAGCTCAAGTATTGAATCACTCAGTTGATTTTGTGCATGATTATTGCTTAAAATCTATAATATTCGAGGTGAATTGAGAAATTTTTATAAAAGGCACTCAAGACCAAGATGTCTCCTCTACTAGGGATCAATTGCTTCTAACATTAAGATAAAATTGGTTGTTTTTAATTATGTTTGTGTTACTCATGTGAGACATGTCAGTGGAGAGTGTAACTGGGACGCTCATTGCTTGTTTGTAGAGAATGTTTTACTTCTTCTCTACGATCCCTTTGTTTAGACTTCCCTTTGATGCACAACTATATATACATGAACCAATATGTATGTATTATAGGATTTTGTTATTCCTGACCTAATCCTGCTTCAACAACCATGAAGCTAAACAGATTCAAGTATTCCTCTCCTCCAGTGTTTGGCATTGGAAAAAAAATGGTGAATTTTCGGTTAGGTCAGCATGCCACATCCTCTACGATATTGAAAATAGATGTGTCATTGGTTGCACAAATGCCACAAACACCAACCTCCTAGAAGTAAATTTGGAGCCATCCCAAATAGAGTAAGAAACTTCTTGTGGAGGCTTACAAAGAATATTTTTCCTATTAGAGGAAACTTGTCAAAGAAAGGAAACCAATTAGACATTGTTGCATGCTTTGCCGCATGGAAATAGAAACTTCCAAATATATGTTCATGCAGTGCTCTAACAATTGCATAACTTATATGGTTTTCATCCCAACTTCGTATGAAATGTTGGTTAGTGCATGGATTAACTTATGAGGAAACAATGGCAGTAAAACTGCTTTGTATCCTTTGATGGAAAATTTTGGGAGACAGAGACCAATGTGTTTAAGCACAAAGCTGTCAGCTCCGTTGAAGTATGGTTACTATTTTTTTATTCTATAATCTGCTGTTACTGCAACTGCTTCCTTTAAGTTTCTGCACATTCAAGGTAGCTTCATACAGATGGACAGAGATAAGGAATGATACACGCAATAAAAGCTATTTCGCAGCATTTTCTCGGATGCATCAAACTCCATGCACTGATGCACAGACAAAGAATATTCATTCTGACTACTGGAAATCTAAATCTAATTTCCTTTTCAAATGTGATCTGTCAGCACTGCAGAAAAAAGAAACAGAAATTGATTAAAAGACATGATGGAGTCATAGAATATAAGAGAATATCTTATGATATCTTTATCTCTTCAGATTAGTATTTTATCTTTAGCATAAGATTGTTTTTTATGTTTCTTGGTTACTGCTATGAGTTGTTATTCAGTTTTCCTATTTATTTAGGATATAGTCTTGAATTAGTATATAAAGGTTAATGGTCAGTCTTTGTATTATAATATTCAAATATCCTCTTTAACCTTTGTGTTCTCCTATTTAGGCACATACTCTCAAACTAATTCGAATGACAAAACTAATTTCTATAACAACTCATAACTATAATCCAAACTAACTAACGTCTCTAACAATCTATAACTACTTTAACTATAATTAGTGAATATTCTATACCCTAACAAGAAGTCTTTATTCTTTCTCTTCTCCTTTTCTCTAAAAATCATAACTTCAACAATCACAAATTCAACACACAAAGCATTTCTTAAAAAAAAAACACACACACACACACACACAAACCGCACAGTATAAGTCTTACATATCTTCCAACATCAAGATTAGTAAAATGTTCATGGTTTAATCTGTAAGCTCAAGAATAATATTATTTGATTTTTGTTTGACAGGCTTGAAACTATAGAGTAAAAATTATTAAGCCACTTTGGAAATACTAAATGAGAAATATTGCTTACCTGGTAATTGTTGGTCTATTTGGAGGTTTTAATCCAAAGACAGAAAAATTTAGTGAATTTTGTGTGGGATCATTAGTGCCACTATTATCGCCAACTGTCTGTTTGAAATTACCAACATTATCATCAATCTTATTTCTTTCCAACGTATTGCCTTCAAATCCATCACACCTTGGCATCACTCTTCTAATCTTTCTTGAAGGTGAAAATTGAACAGAACTCAGATCTGAGACCCTAGATTCCCTCTTGGGAACAGGTCTTGGAAGCTTTTCTGGATCTGTGGGCGGAGGTGCAGAAGAAAAGTACCTAAAAAGGAAGAGGAGAGATTAAAATCATAGGAAAATACAGGAAATAGTAAATTAATTTTTTTTAGCAGAAGTTATAGTGCAATACCTGTGTTCTAATGCTTTCTGCACAGAAATTCTAGCATTTGGATCATAGGTAAACATCTTTGACAACAAATCTAAAGCATCATCACTTGCCATTGGAAATAAAGAACGCAACGGGGGAGCGGGAATATATTTTTCTTGAACATAATATTTAAGGTACAACATATCAGGCCACTGAGAAGGTGATGGGGTTCCAAATGCTGTGAAAATCTTCCGTGCTTGATGCGTATCAGTTGAACCCTACCAAATGATAACAAACTCGTGAAATTACTTACTAACAGGAAGAAAGAAGCCAAATCATAATAAGAAAAACAAATAAATGAATGCAATAAATGACATTGCACGCTTAGATGGAGTATAAAGAAGGAAAAAAAAACTGCACCAAAACAAACCAAAAAAAAACGAACAAGATTAAAGCCAAATTATAATTCACTAAAAAAGCCTTGAATAGTCAATAGTTCCTTTAAACATCAGAGCACTTTGAATGGTTTACTCAGACTGCAACTTAACTAAATGGCAAAATTAAATGGTTGATCTCATCATAAACGAAGTCAAGTGAAGTTAAGATGGCCGAATAATTTAAATCCATTTATCATTTATTACAAAAGCAATCCAAATATAAACCTTATCATCATGACAATCTTGGCTTACCTCCAAAAAGGGTCTACGAAGAAGAATCTCAGCAAATACACAAGCTGTAGCCCAAACATCTACCCCAGAACCATACTTCTTGGCACCAAATAATAGTTCAGGCGCTCTGTACCACCGAGCAAATGCCTATTAATGTAAGAGTAAATTGTAAATCCAATATGAGAAGTTGAAAAATACAAACAAATAATATGAAACAAGTAATGTTTGATGTTATGCACAAGATATAACAAAAGACAAGGGTTCCAAAAGAAAAAGTTTCATTCCATAGAAACAGGTATGTATGTTGCTACTAGTTTAATATATTGTACACCACTCTTCACAGCCTATCTAAGACATGGTTATCGTCGAGAATCACAGTCCTTGAACACATACACCAACCCACTAAATTTTTTGAATACACCAATGAAATGCATGGTATCTAGAAGAAAACCTTTTTCCCATTCCTTGTCCTTGTTAGATCTGGGGAATAAAAACAAGCACTAGTAATGCAGGTTTCACGGTTAACCCCACTGTGTAACACCCTTGGTTTTTCCTATTTATATTTAAATTAAATTACCATATAAATTGAACCTGGCTGTAAACAAAACCATTTCGGCCTTGTGAACTCTAATCATCTAACCTTTGTGCAAATTTTGCTGGTTTGATTGCCAATTAATGAGGAAATGGGATGATTAATGGTATGATTAAGTTTTATTTCAGACTACGAATGCTGACTTATATTAAAAGCAATCAGTTAATTTTCAAAGACATCAAAGCACGTACTCCAATAAGCTATTATATCCATAAGAAACAAACCTGATCAGGGAACTCGTGATCTGGGTCTCCATATATCTGTGATAAACCAAAATCTGCAAGTTTCAGCTGTCCATTTTGTCCTATCAACAAGTTGTTTGGTTTCACATCCCTAAAAGTATATACAAGCAAACTCTTCAGCTAAGAAGTAAAACAAACAATTTTGTAATAATCAGATCAATATTGTAACCCACCTATGCAAAACCCATTTTTTGTGACAATAAGCAAGACCTTTTAGTATCATTAGAAGGTAAGATTTAATATCTCCCGGTGAAAGGAAAATATTTCGGTCTCTTATGACAGCTTCAAGATCTGTCTCCATGAATTCAAACACAAGATGCAAATTCTGTTTATATTGGAATACATCAATCAAATCGACAATGTTTGGATGTTTGAGCTCTTTGAGAAGTTTGATTTCTCTAAGAGCTGTAAAATTCACCCCGTCCAGTGGCTCATCGATCCGTTTCCGAATCTTCTTAATTGCAACCATTTGTCCTGTCTGTCCATGAAATCAACAAGTCTTTAAAAGAAGCTAAGAACCATGTGATAACAGAAGAATGCAGTAGTACTAATGTACTATCCTTTTTATTATTGAATAAAAGGCCAGCTCGTGAAGACATGAATGAACACAATCAACTAGTATACATACCAACCCCCTAAAACAATTATAAAAAAAGAAAGTGAACAGTCGTTTTAGTCCCTGAATGTGCCCGACACTACTGTCCGCTATAGTTTTCGAATTAATCAAAAAGTAAACATATGAAATTGACACCGCAATTCGCAACACAACCGATTCCATGAACCCTAATTCTGATTCCATTAACATACTTTATCACAAAAACCAAAAAAGTGAATCAATAAAGATCCATATTGTTCCCTAACTAGCATGGTTAAAAAGATCTATCCAATCAATCCACCAAATGCCCCCCACACCCAAAATAAAACCAGAAAACAAACAAACTAGTGAAATTTGTATAGTGGCACTATAGTACTGTAGGTAGCAGAATTTCTTGTGTAGTGTAGCGGAATTAGAACAAACTGCTAGTCTCCACACAATTGACAACGCTGCTCCTTACTATTAGATTCACATCGCAATTCACAACACAACAAATTGCATGAACTCTAATGTTGATTCCATTAACAAACTCATTCACAAAAACGGGAAAAGTCAATCGGGAAAGATCCTATGAGCTCCTGAATGCGTCCAGGACTACTGTCGCTATAGTTTTCGAATTAATCAAAATTAAAAATAAAAAAAATAAAAAAAGCATTCTCAAATGCGTCTCTCATTTGTCACACTTTTACATGCCAAAATGATTGTTTATTATAAATAAATAAAAAAACTAAAGAATTGAATTCTCCATTACAAGTTATTACAAGAAGAATGCACAACTTTAAGAAATTCATTCTATTACAGCTAAGATACATATACACTATAAAGCACCGACATAGACACCACATGCGAGATTGACACTGACATGTACACACTAATTTGAAAAAATGACAAAATTGAATGTAATCACATGTGTCGCTCTCAGACATTGAACACGCCTTTGATCGGACGTGTTGGTGCTACAGAGCATATACATGAATATTCCCTTACCAAAATAAAACCAGACAATGCACAAACACAAAAATCAATTTGACTAGTGGATTTTGAATAGTGGCGCTATAGCACTGTAGCGTAGCAGAATTTCTTGTGTAGTGTAGCGGAATTTGAACAAAGTGCTAGTCTCCACACAATTGACAACACTGCTACTTACCATGAGATTCACATCACAATTCACAACACAACAAATTGCATGAACTCTAATGCTGATTTCATTAACATAATCAATCACAAAAACAGAAAAAAATCAACCAGGTAAAGATCTTATGTGGTTCCTGAATGTGTCTGGCGCTACTATCGCTTTAGTTTTTGAATTAATCAAAATAACAATAAACACTCTCGAACGTGTCTCTCGTTAGTCACACATTTACATACCAAAATGACTGTTTATTCTAAATAAAAAATAAAAAATTTGAATTCGCAAATGCATATTATAAGAAGAATGCACAACTTTAAGAAATTCATTATCGTACAGATTAAGAGACACATACACTATGAAACATTGACACATACACGAACACCAGACATGACATGACATGACATTGACGTCAAAGCCAGTAATAATTTTTAAAAAATGACAATTAAATGTAACCACACGTTCCGGTTTCGGACATTGAAGATTGAACACATTTTGATAAGACGCGTCGGTGATGGAGAGCATATACATGAATTAAGCTTAAAATACATATACACCATGAAGCACTAACACAAACACGACATTGACACTGATACATCCACACTCGTAATAATTTTAAAAAATGACGTAATTGAATATAATCACATATGTCATTGTTAGACTTAGACATTAACACGCCTTTGACATGTCGTGCTAAAGAGCATATACATGAATATTACCTTTCATATTACTCAAATGTTCCATATAAAATGCAGTTTCATCTTATTGCACATTACTATAACATAATCAAACTCGTCTAATCATAATTTTTGAACTGAGAAGTGATCATAATAATTAGTTTTAATAATTGTTTAAAAGGATGAAAAAGAAACCTGGGTATCAATGGCTTTGAAAACGACACCATAGGTACCTTCTCCGAGAACTTCGTGCTTCAGATACCTATCTGCTAGTTTCTTACACGAATTCACTTCTGCCATTTTCGCTCAAACGTTTTTACTGTCAAGAAAAATTCATATGCGAAAATTGAGAATTTATACAAACGGTTAGGGTTTAAATTGGGTGGGGTAGTTTTTACTTTGTATCAATGTTGTTAAAACTAGGCCGGCCGGTTCAATGGAAAACCGGACTGGTAAAAAAACTCAAATCACAAACATTAAAAAAACTAAAACATAATAATTTGAAGTAATTTTTTTTGTATTTGCATTGGAATAAGTTCCGTAAGAAGATTGAAAAATAATTTGCATTGGCTATTGATTACGGAGGAAATGCATGGGAAAAAATTGAATGTAATTTGTATTTAATTTCATGATAAAAGGTAAAAAAATATCTTGGAAAAAATTGGTTTTAAAAAAAAAACAAGATTAAATAGGATAAAAATTTGTTTTTTTCTTCTTATAATTTGGGAATTGGGACAAAGAAAGTGAGTTTTTTTTCCTTATATTCTGGGACGAAGGGAGTACTTTTGAACCATTAGTTGTTGGACCAGAGTTGAACCATCAAACCGAAAAACCTAGTTTTTTTTTACCATTAATATAAGGTTACTATTCTTTTATGAAAAATATTCAGATGATTCGAGAACTCATCGGGGGGTCAAGACAAGTTTACATGGATATTTGCAAATCATCCAACAAATTATTTTTACGTTTGACAACAGAAGTTGAACCCACACTATTATAAAGTTTGAATCAACTACTTATCAACTGAATCAATATGCATTGTCTAATGTTTTCATAGTATAAATCTTTCTAAAGAGTAGTACAGAGTACTAACTTTTACTCTAAAGAAACATGTTAAAAAAAATTCAAAATTAGAAAATTTATATTGATATAACCAATATTTTAACCAAATTGGTGGTGTTAAATATCTATCTTTTTCTTCTCCTTTTTTTAAAATAATAAGACCACCAAGGCTACATCTTGTTGAGTTGTGTAATGGTTTCGATTCGAGATAGTTTAAAATTGATTTTAGAAGTGTAAATTTGATTTATTTTTTTTAAGGAAGTGTAAATTTGATTTTGACATGTTAAAATGTCTCAAAGTATTTTTCCTCTAAAATTGATTTTAAATTTAAATTGAAAACTATTGACTTGTTCAATTAACTTTTACGTGAATATATTTAAACATAAAATACTTTTCATTCAACTCAATTTTAACTAAAATCAGTTTTATAAAATTGTCAACCAAGCACAATCTCTATGTTTTCAATGGTAGTTTCAAAGCAGTTTTTGAAGAAGAAAAAAAAAAAAAACTCTTGCATACTTTGTAATTGATTGCTCTATGTTTCAGCCTTCATTGTCTCTTGCTCTATCATCTCTGAATACTTGAATAAAAAGAAGAAAATAACGCTGTAGCTGTATTTTTTAAAATTTGGTCATGATACATTTTTAATAGAAAACTAATGTAGCTATTGAACTAAAAATGACAATACTTTCATCCGCTCCGCCAATAATTCCATTGCATCCATCGTGTTTCCTCGTCCATATTCTTTCACTATTGGTCCAACAAAAACTTCTGCAATTTCATTTTTTAGCCGATGTTTGCCATCACCGATTGCATCTTTTTGTCTATGTTTGACATCACGGTCGTATATCAGAATCACAGTGGCCATTGTGATTTTGACATATCCCCGCCATAATATCAAACATACACAGCACAAGGTTAAGTTGAAGTTTGATTGCAGCCTTAGAAAATTGCGCCCAATAATACTCTAATGTGTCATTTGATGTTCCAATTATTTTTTGCTCAATTAAAAAAAAAAAGCTATTAGCAGTTCCTACTTAAGACACAATAGTTCCCACTAAAAGTATCCATATTCAAATTGTTTACCCTCAAGCTTCAAAAACAAAATCAATTTGAATAATATCTTAACTTCTATTTGTTCTTCCAAACTTCACAAGCAAGAAGCCTGATTCCTTTTTCATTTCCATTTTTATTTCCAATTTAAATTCTGAGTGGGTGAAAGGAAGATCCAAAAACTTCTAGTTTCGATTTTGATTCTAGATTACAATCCACAACATTGAATTTATAAGATGGAGGGACACCACACTCTATTGTTTGAATGGTGTTTAAAGGAACTTCGAACATATATCAAAACGGTGAAAAGTTGTTTTCTTGAGACTTTAAGCCTACTACATATTGTCGAGGAATGAAACCCCAAAAATAAAAAAGGCACCAGGTGATAGAACAACAATATTCACCAAACAAACATGTTTGGAGGTGTGTGGGTGTAGAGAGATGATAAAAAAATATCTCATATCATTCAATTAGATCAATAAGTTGTCCGCTGAGCACTAATGAATTGTGTCCATTTTAACCTAAGCAACGGCAAACGGTAACCATGGATAAAGGAGGCAAATGGGTAAGGGTTTAGCGGGGAAGAAACACCATAAAGGCTGTCGCTGAGATTTCATAATCAAATGGAAAATAAAACTTGTACACATAGATGGAATTTGTTCAACACTTCCACATTCTTCATGCTGTTAATAAACCAAAAACTATACGTGGTCGTTTCTTAAGGACGATTTTTTTGGACTATAATCAAGATATTCGGCTAAAATTAATATACATCAACAAATATTTAATTCATTTGTATATTAAATGGGCTATTCCTGGCAGTGATTAATCATCCTGCGGCATCTAACGATCATTTGAAATATGTTCTATGAATAGAGAAAGAGGAGAAACGGGAAAAATTTCTTCCAACACAGAGAAAAGCAAAAAAGACCTTGCCTTTGACAATAATATGAATCCTACATCAAACTCTCAAATCAACAAAAGCAATTAAACGCGCATCCAAAATTAAATACAACGGCCATAAAATTATGCAACTCCCGGTATAGATAGAGATCCAAAATTTGAATGAAATGTCACACTATATACTAGAAAACAGCCTTCTAGTCTATAAAAGAAAGACTGATAAGACTATTCAACTTCATTCTTGCAAACAGAGAATATTCATTGGATCACAATATTAAAACTCAAGGAACTAATGTATTATGAAGCACAACTAATAAACTGTGTAATACGCGAAAAGAAACAATATGTCAATTATATTTCAAAATGAAAATTTAACCATAGTTCAAAAATTAACAAAACACGACCTGAACAATCATTATCTATGGCTCCACTGTTGTCACCTGTTGCCATTCCCCATCTACGGCTTCTTTCCATAATGTGACATTGTTGTTTCCATCAGCCACAGCCAATATATTTCCTGTCAAAGACCATGACACCCTCCAAACAGGGGTCTTGAAATCATTCAAAACCTTGCCTTCCCAATGATCCCCTTCTTTGCCAACAGTCCATATGATCACTTTACCGTCCTGCGACGCACTAGCAATAGTAGATTTAGGAAGTCCCAAATTTGGTGCCCAGGCAACATCTCGAACCCAATCATTATGCATCTGAAGTGCAGGGAAGCAATCCATCTTCCACTGTCCATTGCTAAGCTTCCACACCTTAACAGTATTATCACAACCACCAGAGCAAAGCTTCTGCACAGGATCAAGTAACCCTGAACCAACAAGAGCACCCGGCGCCATTGAAGGAGCCCAAGAAACAGAAGTCACACCAACTGGGTGAGCTTGATCAATCCTTGAGGTGTCCCATCCACCATCTGCTCTTGCAGTAAATACCGATATATTCCCATCGGACGAAGCACAAGCCAAACAGAGACCCAACTCATGAGGCGCCCAAGCAACTGAATTCACAGACGACTTATGCTCATCAAAGACATGAGCTTGGATCCATTCATTCTGGTTACCCTCCTTCCAAAGAATGACACGTCCGTCATAGGAACATGAAGCGAGAAGGGAACCAAACTTAGGGTGAGCCCACGCAACCTCCCAAACAGGCCCTTGGTGACCAGTCAAAGTTGCTAGATGCTGAGAAGCTGAATTGCTCACACCAATTATCTTAATTGTGTGATCCGATGAAGCTGTTGCTAGCCTCTTTCCATAGTAATCCATTGCAACATCATGGATTATGTCTTGATGACCGGTTTCAACCTTCTGAGAAGGCATGTTTCTGCTATCAACATATCAGTTATTCAAATAATTAGTTTGAATCAACCATTTCTAAATAAAAGTAGCCAAAAACATAAAAAATAATACCAAGGTCGTCTTAAACAACTTGGAGGCCCCGTTCTAATCTTACAAATTGGGTCCCTAATAAAAAAATGTAGCCAACTCTTAACCATATATTAATTTGCATGATTTATCAAATGCTTGGAATGTCATAGTGGTTTGGTTTGTGAATGACACTTACGGATAGTGGGTTCAAATCCTGAGTTTGGTAAATTTAAATCTGATTTTCGTATTCTAATTTAAATTAACTAAAATTATTATAAAGAAAGGTGCTACTGGGGGTTGAACCCAAGAAGGCGCGCCCATGTGCAGACTGTGATACCAGTAGAGCATTGCATTCCGCTTGTCTAAATGTTGACTTTCATTATATATAATAATTATTCATTTACAGCCTTATAATAAAAAAAGAATAATTCCAGGCACCAAAATGTTGAGTCCCTGTGCCATAGCCTAGCATCGATGATCCGAGGCCCAGACCTAAAAGTAACTAAACTAAAATCTTATTTAATTTGCAATGAACGTTCGGATTAGCGGTGAGTTTGACAGAATCACAGTGTGTTAATATGATTTTGGCAAAAGACACACTTTAAAACTTCACAAAAATCATTGTGATTTTATCAAATTCACCATCGTTACTAACATTGATCAAGGCAACAAAGATCATAGATATAAGATCCAATACAATCTACATAAATAAACATTATCTATATCTAAATCAGATACGATGCAACGTAACATAAAAAGGATCTGTGGTGTTATTTTGTTAGAGCACATGTTCTAATGTTAGATTGCAACAACTCTATCTCTAGGTGATGTCCTGTTTCAGATTCTATAACCTAAACACATACTTTACACATTCAGATAAAAGAATCCAAAATACATCAATAATAAAAATTAAATTCAATTCAATTTACATGAATCCATGAATCACAAACGATACAAATTGAAAAACCCGTGAAAAAATACGAAACGAGAATTGATCGATAATTGGTTACAGAATCGAAAGCAATTTGAAAAATTAGAATGATAAAACCCTAAGTAAACCAACAAAAATTAGGATGAATCGCGAAATTGAGACAAAATGTGAAGATCTAGGTTGAAATTTGAACAGATCGAAAGAGAGATAACCTGAGAAGAAAGTTAGACGGAGAGAGTGATTGAACGGAAGGTGGTGACCGGAGATGCGGTGAAGAGTTCGCCGGTGAGAGTAAGATGATGTGAGATCTAAAAACAAACGAAACACTTCAAACTTAATATGTAAGGAAAAAAACCATTGTTGTTATTTTTTGTTTTTTTCTCTGATTCGGTTATGAACTTATTGGGCTTTCTACGCAAATTACGCAGGCCCGTTACTAAAATTGTTGTTGACACAAGTGTTTAAGCTGAAACACACCATTAAATGACTGTTATATCCCTCGACAGTTAACTGACGCTGGTTTCAAATTTCCTTTAAATTTCCAGCCGCCGGTTTTTTAAATTCTTCGGAAGTTAACGATACGTTGTTTCATCAGATGAAACAACCACCTGCTCCCCCCACACACTATTTCATCGTCACCTTTCTTTCCTCTTCCATCCAAACACCCAAAATCCAATATTTTTTCATCAAATATTGCTTCAAAATCATTGGTGCATCAATCTTAGGAGGTATCAACACACTTTTGACATAAAAAACAGGTATTGTTGCTTTTAATCCATTCATTTTTTTTGTTGTTTTTGTGGTTTAGGGTGTAGGTTTACGTTAAGTATTGTCATGGCAGTAAACTGCTAAATTATGAGGGCATCAGCAGTTAACTACCGAAGTAATTTCGACAATTAACTGCCGAGGAATACTTGAAAAAAAACGCAGCAACACAGCTACTGCCACTTTCACACTTTTTTTTCTCAGTTTTTTTTTTGTTTTTTTTTGTTTTAATTCATTATTACATTGATATTTATGCATTAAGTAGTTGTTAATTCATCGTTTTGTGTTGTTAAATTATAGTAATGGTTTAGAACGCGGAAGATGATCCGGGAGAGACAAAACCAAATTTTGTCGAAAAATTCAGAGATGTCAAACCGCCTAAGGTTGAAGCGACACCAAATATTGATGGAGATTCCGTCCATGGTGAAGCTTCATTACATGTTGACTCCAGTGTCCTCCCACTTCATGCGAACGAAGTTGTCACGGCTAAGTTTTTCTCCGACAACGTTAAATGGAAAGATAACGATGACTTCCTTAATTGGGTACGTCATCAAGCAAATAAGGCGGGATTTACAATTACTATACAAAGATCAAGTTTGGTCAATCCAATTGTGTGACTAGTGTTTGAAAGGAGTTGAGATCACAAAGTGTCGAAAAAAAAAAACCGAAGCATGAGACAGCGGGCTCTAGAAAATGTGGGTGCATGTTCATGGTTATTGGATATCTTAGTAAGCAAACAAATGAATGGAGATTGAACATTCTTAATGGTGTTCACAACTATGCGATGAAACCGGCTTTAGAAGGACACATGCTTGCTGGTAGATTAAAAGAAGATGACAAGAAGATTGTACGTGACTTGACCAAGAGCAAGGTGCTTCCAAGAAATATTTTGTTAAATTTGAAGAGAAAAAGACAAGATTGCATGACAACTATCAAACAAGTTTACAATGAACGTGCACAAATATGGAAGTCAAATAGAGGTAACAAGACGATGTTGCAATATCTAATCTCAAAGTTGGAGGAGCACAACTATGTTTATTTCTCAAGAACACGAAGTCAAAGTACTATTATTGAAGACATTTTTTGGGCTCATCCAACATCTGTTAAGTTGTTTAACAATTTTCCAACGGTTATGGACTCCACCTACAAAACCAACATGTACAAGATGCCAATGTTTGAGGTAGTTGGGGTCACCTCGACCGACTTGACATATTCGGTTGGCTTTGGATTTGTGACACATGAGAAAGAGGAAAACTTTGTTTGGGTTTTAAAAATGATGCGTAAACTTCTTACGTCAAAGATGAATATGCCTAAGGTAATTGTGACTGACAAGGACACGTCTTTGATGAATGCGGTTGCAAATGTGTTCCCCGAAAGTTATGCAATGAATTGTTACTTTCATGTGAAAAAAATGTTAAAGCAAGGTGCATCTTACACTGTAGATATCCTTTGGGAAAAAAGAATGGGAAAGAGGTGAAACATGGTGATGTAGTAAAGAAGATAATGAATGCATGGAAAGTTATTGTTGAATCACCCACTCAAGAGTTATATGCAAGTGCATTAGTGGAGTTCCAAGATGTTTGTAGTGATTTTCCAATTTTCCTAACCTATGCCATGGCCACCTTGAAGGAAGTTAAGGAGAAAATAGTGAGGGCATGGACAGACCATGTGTTGCATCTTGGTTGCAGAACCACCAACAGGGTAGAATCTTCTCATGCTTTAGTAAAGAAATATTTTAGCAATAGTGTGGGTGATTTGGGTACTTGTTGGGATAAAATACATGATATGTTGGTGATCCAATTTAGTGCGATATAAAAAACATTTGGTCAGAGTTGTACCGTATTGGAACATAGATTCAAAGACGTCACTTTGTACTTTGGGTTAGGGGGTTTTGTGTCTAGATATGCTTTGGGCAACATTGCTTTGGAAAAGGAGCATTGTAGGGGAACATTGTGTATGGACAAAGAAATATGTAGTTGTGTTCAAAGGACATCGTACGGGCTACCATGTGCATGCTTTATTGCTACTAAAATTCGTGAAGACAAGCCTATTTTATTGGATGAGATACACCATCATTGACATAAGTTATCTATGGGTGAAGAAAGTAATGAAGATGGTTTTTCTGTCGAGGAGGAGTGGAATGGTATTCAAGAAAGTCCCTTATCAAATGAAGCTAAAAACGAAAGAGGTTTTACGGCAGTTGGCATTTCCTGACACCACCATGTTTCCCACTTCCACCACCTACTCGGTTTCCAAAGCCTAAAGTGGTTCCTAAGCCTATTCTGGTTCCAACTCTATTCCGGTTTCTAGCTATATTGATTATATGCCGAAGTTCATGGTTCCATTTATTGAAAAAGTGGTGGATGTTTTACGCGATGGACATTGTGGATTTCAGGTTATAGCCGAGTTCATGGGATTGACCGAAGAAAGTCATATCATGATTCGTAGACATCTTATTCAAGAGTTGAAAGATCATAGAGATGATTATGTGAGAGTATATACGGGTGATGATCGTTATAACTACATTTTAAATGGCTTACATCCTCCCGCTAATATGAGTGGTATTGCACATGTTGATAAATGGTTGACGTTTCTAGACATGGGACACATTGTTGCTAATTATTACAAAAGGTGTGTGGTATTGTTGACAAATCATGAAATTGAAATTTCGGAATCTTATTTCTCACTAAGAGGGCCACCACCACCTAAGCAAAAAACTCTCATCATGTACCTTGGCATAATTCTGAACCACTTTGTGCTTATTTATTTGAAGGATGGTTGTCCACTACCTCCATCATCTACGGAGTGGCACAATCACAAGAATGAAGAGGCGGAAGCTTGGGAAGATGAGTATTTGGATCAACAAGATTTGTTCCAAAATCTCATGATTATTGAAAAGGGAGAGAAACCGCCGCAACCAAAAAAGGAGTCAAACAAAGCGAAACCTATTTTGTTGGACACTCCCAAAAAAATAAAGCAACAATTTGAAGTAATTGCGGAAGATGAAGAAAATTCTATTTCACTTGATCTTCCCCAATCACTTGGTGATTAATGATTGGTTTTTTGTCGGTGTTAATCCTTTTTTTTTTTTGGTAGAAATTACACCGACATATTTTTTGGGGGCCATATTTGTAACGCCAATTTTTTGTGACCAATATATAAATATCATTATGTAATTTATATAAATATATAAAAATATTACTTTTATTGGTCAAACTAGTGCAATACTTATTTATAATTTATTAGTGCAATCTGGTACCAAAAAAAAAATTATTAGTGCAATCCTTATTTATTCCTTATTAGTGCAATACTACTCTCTTCCCAGTCAGGGACTAAAGTGACTAATTCCCCTTTTTTTCATAAAGCTTTTGTGAAGTGAAACATGTCCGAGGTTACAAAAGTTGAAGGTCGTGTTCGGTACGCCGCTTTTAAAAAGACAATTAAGGTTATGATCACGCCGACTGACTCTCTTGATGATTTGAAGGCACAAGTTAACGCTTATTTTGTGCATCTTGGTGAAAATCAACATACACGTAACTTATTTGCTCAAATGTCTTGCATAGACTTAGGAGAAGATAGAGATGAATATGCGTGGAAAAATGCGAGCTATATGACGTGGCTTATCAGGGACGATAGCAACGTCGGATTTGTGTTTAGGAATATGGTGGAAAATAATATACTAAATATGTATGTTCATTCCATCTGCAACTGTGCAAATTGTCATGTGTAATTATTTGTAATATGTTGTTTAATTATGGACACTCTTTAATGTTTTGCTGAATTTCAATGACTTGTGTAATTTTAACCAATTGTCGGATTGATTTAATTATGGACAACTGTAAAAGATGATGTATTTTTCTTGTTTATGACTAAGTATGAATGTTATACGACTAGTATTGCCCCTAGAAATGCTCTGCTTGAAATACAGGTAAAAACGGCCGAAAAATGGCTTGGGGGAATTATGCAGAAGCCACTGTCTGCATAATTGCTTTCATCGGCAGTTAACTACCGATGGAACCGACAATAGTTAATTGTCGAGATTTTCTTCGGCAGTTAACTAACCATAAAAAACAAAATTGACGGCAGTTAACTACCGAGGCGTATTTCCGTCTTTTAAAGGTGTTTTTCAGCCTTATCTAATGTGTGAACAACAATTTTCTACTATCATTGGCTATAAAACACCAAGAAACTACTTTTTTACCCTATCGGCAGTTAACTGCCGCCGGGTTTCCACGTAAAAAAATGTCATTCGGATAGTTAACTGCCGCGGAACAAGGAATTTCGGCAGTTAACTGCCGCCAAATAAGTTTTTCAGCAATCTCAAAAGTGGGAACAACAATGTTCAACCAATTTATCATAAAACTAGCTCATCTACCTGTGCGTTACGTAAAAAGGTGTAAATACTTTGCCCCAAACACATCATGCGTGTGATTTAAATTGAATGTACAACTGCTTTGAACACCTAAACACTTTCATACTAACATATCATGGAAATAACATTCGTCTTATCATATCTTTATATATAATTCTAACCATGATTTTTTTTTCAAAATTGGAAACATTTGCTAATCCGATTTATACAAATACATAGATAAAATTATAAATATATAAACATATAAATGATGCTTATTTTACACAATATATCCTCCTGAGATGCCTGGTATTGTTGAACCAACTGGATGCATCTATCTCTTCTTGACTATGTGTATATTAAAGATTTGAGAAAATAAGTCAGTTATATGATTGATAACAAAAAGTGATTCCCAAAGGTTGAAAATATTAATCGATAATACTATAAACTTACTTGTAGTTGTAAATTACGAAATACTTGTTTATAAACCACATTAGTGGTGATGTTTGCATCTCCACCTTCATCATCTGTTATCAATATTTTCAATCATTGCCTTGATGTAACTCGAGAAAATGCAACATACAGTTGACCGTGCGAAAATACTTACTGTGGTGGATATACTCCAACGTATTCTAAAGATTGCCTTTGAATTTTATTAATACTCATGGAAAATGAAAGAGATAATGGAAATTTCCTCCTTTGAAATTTGAAAGGAATTCGTGCATCTTAAGGAATCAACGATAACCTAGGTATAAACACGTTGTGCTTGATATTACTTCCAGATATCACTTTTCCTTCAACAATATATTTCCCCAACTTTGTTATGACAAGTCGAGTACCGTTGCACAAACCGAAGATTGATCTATAACTATCAATAACATTACTTGTTGTAACGTCCACACTAAACGTATCTAGAAAGTTTAGCATGTACATTATCTTTAGTACTAGATGCATTAAAATTTACAACTTAATTACTTCGAATGAATATCATATACAACAATTCACGTTCGTACATCAAAATTACCATACAACTATCCAATAATATTGAAATGCATTCTTAAATCCATGTGAACATCCTGCAGTGGGTACAAACGAGTCCTTGCTGAATATCCATTCGGCGACAAGCTTGCTAAAATGCCCTGCTGATCTAAAACAAATAAGGATTGGGATGAGACATAATGTCTCAGTGAGTTCTACCTAATCCTAGGCTATAGGTGACCTCGGGGGAAACCTACGGTCACCACGTGTCTACAATACGACCTGACGGTTGATTATACGTTTGTGTTCATGCTTACCTAGACGGTCGTGCATACTAGATCCGTCGTAGGTTCTTCTTAACTTGTCATAGGTCTTGCTTACATCATACGTGTCATAGCGGTCAAGGGATCTTAGGACCGCTAACTCAAGATACGCTAAACGCATCAAGATAGAACATAACATATTCATGACACGGTCCTAAACCAGACGATTAGAGGAACCTAAGATCGTCATCGTTATAACATTCATAACTTGCTCTATTGTCTAAGCTGCGCATGTCTAACATCATATCATAATCATGATCATATCGTATCGTACGTAGTCATATTCATTCATTCATTAGGTTAGATGTTAGCGTTGAACACACATAGTTATCTTAGTTCATTTTACGGAATAATCTCGAGTGGAGTAACCCCGAAATATATTCCCATACATGACCGATGAAACCTAGCTACGGTACATCGGACTCCCTCAGTGTCGTGCGGGCCTACCTTGCGGAGCGTGTCCCATTCCCTTGGTGTGAACCTCTTGTATCCCCCTAGCGTGGATAGCAAGAGACATGACACCTACATCTTGTTTAAAGTCTTATCATAGTCATACATAAAGTCATGTTCATATCATTCATAATACGCTTTAGAGGCGTAGCATCATACATGGAATCTTAAACTTAACTTATGTGAACGGTCACCACGAGTCCGTAATCTACTCGTTTAGCGGTGAGCCACCACTTACTTATCTTAACATTCATAGCTTAACATACTAGTTCTCAATGATCTACGTCGAGGCTCTATGGTTTTCCCCATTCTTAGACTTGTTTCCTTCCCGACATAATTCATACATAGTTCTCATAAACCATTTGCCATTGAATTGTGTTTATTGTCCATGCTTCTTATTAAAGAATCACAAGATGTAATGTTTTTAATAATGGCTTGATGTTGTAGGTTACCGCTCCTTAAAAGTTATTAAGTATTAAAGAACTGTCAGGAAAGCTTCGGACGGCACTACCACAAAAAGGTTTTCGGGACATGTTGTCTAGGTGCTGTTCGCTTAAGCAAACCTCTGAGTGAAAAATTAATTTGGTTCAACATTTTGTTCGCTTAAGCGAAGTTCATCAGTAACAGACCTGCAGAAATCGCATTTTTGAGTAGAAACACCAAAAATCAAGCCTCTAAAGCATGCATTACATCAAGGATACATAGGAAGCATCATAACTTTTATACATGGCAACAATTAACTCAATTCAACAAATTATAGTAAAAAGGGGCATTAAAACCTAATTCATAACTTAACAAAAATCATAATTTCTTACATAAGATTCACTCAACCCAAAGGTAGGTAAACTATCTAAGAACTCACCTAGTGATTCTGAACTCTTTCCAAGCTTCCAACTCCTATTGAATGATAGTGATCTAATCTTCACCTCAAGTTCATACAAAACCCAATCTTCTTGATTCCTTCTTTGATGATGTTAAATTTGCATTCCAAGCCAAATCCATACTTCTACTTGTTCCTAATTCATGTAGATACCTTATCATAAACTCAATCCATGAGGAGAAAGTGTTTTGCAAATGATGAGAAGAGAGGGAGATGGGGGCGGTTCTAGAGAGAAGGAGGAGAGAATTTCCATTTTTTCTGAATTTTAGAGAGAGAAGGGACCATGCCAAATGAATAATTCTTGCCCAAACATGCTTATATACTCCATGCGCGAAAATACTAAAATGTCCTTGGTCTCGATCGTTCTTTCTCTAACACTGATAATTCAACTCGCGTTCAATTACAATACATAACAACATCTTCTGTCTTACTATAACTTTCCTGGACATTCTCCTTCAAATACATCGACTGTTAAATTCTCAGACTTAACGAGCGGAATATTACACTTGTACTCCGACTTTCAACTTCAATGCATGTTTTGGAAGACCTGAAGCAACAATTGTGTTTACATATTCTGGTGTGTGAATATTATCTGGATTGCCAATTTGTGGATTATCTGACTGTGGAGAATCAAGATTCAAACATATTTTTTTATCATCAGGAATCAATGATAACATGTAGTCATTGATCATGTCAACAATATCATTCTTAGGTGTCATATTGCTCTGTCTTGAAAAAATGTTGGATTGTGCATATTTTCTGACAATGATAGGTATGTATTATGAAAAATTGTTGCAAGTGAATTGTCGCCACTTTTTATAAGTGAATCCTCTTGAATTTCAACGCTCATATCAAAATCATTATCTTCCTCTAACACAACCATTACCAATTCCTAATATCCATTATGAAAAATTCTTTCTCTGCGTTACATCAACAACAGAATCACCTGTTAACAACCGTATATTTGTTTGTAGTGTCAACACTTCACAAAATTCCCACAAATATGATGAATTAATTGTAGTATGTAAGACTTATTGTCTTGTTCCTTTTGGTACAATGGGTGAAATTTGGCGAAAATCTCCACCCAAAACTACAACTTTTCTACAAAAAGGAAGATTTAGATTATGTTCATTAGAAAACCAGAGAATATCCCTCAATGTTCTATCAACAACCTCAAAAAAGTGTTTATGGATCATTAGAGCTTCATCTCAAATTACAAGTTTTTCTTTACCTATTAACTCTGCCAATGGGCTTTATTGTGGAATATTGCATGTGGAAAATTCATCAACATTTATTGGAATAACAAACCTTGAATATGATATTCGTTCACCAGGAATTAACAAAGCGGATATATCACTCGATGCGATTGTTAGAACAATATCTTCTTTCGAGCATAAAGCAATAGAGATGGCCCTCCAAATATAAGTTTTACTTGTCCCTCCAAAACCATACAAAAAAACAATTTAGGTTTACTTTCATCAACTCTTTTCATATACTGATCTTTGCTCCATTGTCATGGTTGCCATCAATTGAATATGTTCCTAGGCCAAAGCTTGCTTGTTATAATTTAACTCATCATATATGAACTTATTTTGTCTATCGTTAAGCAACATATTTCTGGAATAGGCATTGTATGAAACTCAGACAAACTTCTGATATTTCTTTGCAACATTGTGTCAATATCAACCAATACATATGTTTTCAATTGTTTCGGAGATAAAACCAAATCTGCAAACATGCAATATTTAAAACTTTATCATTTTTTAATTAAAATTATTTACAATATATATTATGTAAAACTTAAAAATTAAAATTACCTTTAAATCAAAGATTTCTTTCATTGTTCAATATATCATCAACGAAATACTCCCAGGTTTTGTTCCAAACATATTATGATCTAGATTAGGTGTGTTCATTTCCAATCCAATCCAATGCATACCGCAACAACCGAACCAAAAATTGAAAAACCGCAATCTTAAATGGACTGGATTGGTTTTCGGTTCACATGGTGTAAACCGATCCAATCCAAACCGAACATATATATGAATTTCTTATAAATGTAGGCCTTAATTACTACACCTCTGTAACGTTTCTATTCTCTAAGACTTCTCTTTGTATTGACTTTTTTCAAACTTTTAACAAATATTATTAATATTATTAATTCTCTTCCTTGGTTAGGGAGTAGACATTCAATGATCACTTCTATCAAAACAAAAATCACTCAAACGACAATCAACCATTTATGATGTATATTTGCTTTGGCTTTTGTTTCTGTTTACTCATTCACCTTTGGCAATTCATTTGCTGAAGCACTTCATCCCCTCCGTCTCACAGCCACAGTTTTGTTCCCTTCCACCACACAGTACTTGGAAAAGCAAGGTAAACATCAACTCTTTTACATTTCTTTCTCTTAAAAGTCTTCTATTATTAGTATCCAAATAAATGGGTTTATTCCTTTTGTGACTTACTCTTAGTGTTTTCTTTTTCTTTATGTGAATCAAAAGAATAAGCTAAGAATTGATTGTTGTGTAAATGGATGCATGTTGTTTTACAATCATGATATCAATGAGAAAATTTGTAGATTTTGTAAAGAAAAGCAATATACATTAAAGAAAAGTGGTCGTAACAAGGTAAAGGAGGTGTCTAGGAAACAAATGTGATATTTGCCTCTTGCGCCAAGGTTGCAAAGATTGTATGATTCTCAAGCAACAACTTGTAATATGCGATGGTATGCTGAAAATGCTCCGGAGGAAGGTGTCTTAATTCATCCATCTTATGGGGAGGTGTGGAAACATTTCGATCGAACATATTCGAGCTTTGCTGAAGAAACACGAAATGTAAGACCTGGTTTGTGTGTATGAAAGCTTTAATTCAGTAAACCTTATTCAACGTGGCCCATGATTGTTACTCCTTACAATTTGTCTCCATCAATGTGCATGAAAGAAGAGTATCTATTTTTGACATTGATCATTCTTGGGCGTAAGAACCCCAATGGAAAAATAGATGTCTACTTGCAACCATTGATAAATGAGCTTAAACTGCTACGGGATACGGGTGTAACCACATATGATGTCTCGAAGTCCTAAAATTTCCAAAAGAAAGCTGCATAGATGTGGACCATCGATGATTTTCCAGCTTATGGCATGTTGTTAGGTTGGTCTACTACAGGAAGGTTATCATGTCCTTATTGTATGGAACAATCAAAAGCTAAGAGACTTGATAATGGTCAAAAGACAACATTTTGTTATTGTCATCGACAATTTTTACAATGGACCACCCGTTTAGAATGAACAAGAAGAACTTTACTAAAAATGAGCAAGAACATCCACCACTCCCACAAGTTTTGAGTGGAGATCAAGTCTGGGAACGTGTATCCACGATGCCTAAGGTGCTTGAAAGTGAACTTAAACACCCAACTAATTATGGAGAGAAACACACTTGAGCAAACTGAGCATATTTTGGGATTTGCCATATTGGAAAACAAACCTCATTCGACAATATTTAGATGTTATGCATATCGAGAAGAATGTTTTTGATAACGTGTTCATTACTGTTTTAGACATAAAGGAAAAAACAAAAGATAATGTAAAGGCAAGAAAGGATATATCTATTATTTGTAGACGTCGAGAGTTGGAGCTTGTTGACTTGGGAAATGGTAAATTCAAAAAACCTAAGGCGTTATACACCTTGAGTGCAGCTCAAAGAAGAGTTGTGTGTGAGTGAGTTTTACAATTGAAATTTTCAGATGGTTATGCTTCAAACATTCGAAAATGTGTGGACTTAAAATCAGCAAGGCTACTCGGAATGAAGAGTCACGACAGTGACATTTTCATGGAGTGATTTCTTCCTATTGCATTTAGCTCATTACCAGAGAAGGTTTGGAATCATCTGGTTGATTTGAGTCAATTCTTTAAAGATCTTTATTCAACTACATTGAATGTTGCTCACTTGGAACAAATGGCAATAAATATGTCAATCATATTGTGCAAGTTGAAGCGAATATTTCCCCTGGGTTTGTTTGACTCAATCGAACACTTACCAATTCACTTAACATTAGAAGCGAAGTTGGGTAGGCATGTACACTACCGTTGGATGTACTCATTTGAAAGGTAAACAAATATTATTTTCCACTATATATTTTTAAATATTTCATAACATTTAAAATTTAAACTTAATTTTATGTTGAATTAGGTTCCTCCATACCATAAAAGATAAAGTTGGAAATAAAGCACATCCAGAAGGAAGTATTTATGAATCATATATCGTACAAGAGACATCTACATTGGGTTCATACTATTTTGAGTCTCATATTCGGTCAAGAAGAACTAAAGTGCCAAGAAATGATGAAGGTTGTGAAGATCAATTTATTCAACATATATTTTTAACCAACCGGATAGACCAGCTGGACAACATAGGCGCAAAGTTATTGAAGAGAAAGAAAAGAATGCAGCTCATTTGCATGTACTTTTAAATTGTGAAGAGGTTGAACCATATCAAGGGTAAGTCAAAACTATTTTAGTAGCTTCATGGTATCAAATTATTTAATAATATAACTTATACAAATGGTTTATTTTGCAGTTTATTTGTGGAAAATTTAAAGTCAGCTTGGCCAAATATTAGTGATGTCGATGTTAATCGGTGTATCGAAAATGAATTTCCTGAGTGGTTCAATGATCATGTAAGTCTATTGCGATTCTTGATATAATTTTGTTATTGTTGAGAGTACTTATGGA
This sequence comes from Medicago lupulina, assembly GCA_958299785.1. Classification (NCBI taxonomy): domain Eukaryota; kingdom Viridiplantae; phylum Streptophyta; class Magnoliopsida; order Fabales; family Fabaceae; genus Medicago; species Medicago lupulina. The sequence goes on along the minus strand of OY283144.1, from coordinate 33,265,564 downwards.
CTTAATCTTCACTTTTTTTTATCAAATAGGTGCACCAATCAAAGAACACAACTCATAGCCAGTTTATCAAATAGGTGCACCAATCAAATAGGTACACACATGACCTATTTATTTTGTCAATGGTTATAACTTTCACACAACATCATGGAGTGAAGGAAAATCTATTACTAACAATGGTGTATGTAACATCTTAAAATTTTAAGTCTATATTCGAATGTAGTTAAAAATATAAATCATAATAGTATAATTATTTTTAAAATACGTGAAGATAAAAATAAAGACAAAGTAAAAACTTCTCAGAGTTAAAATGTTATTAAGACAAATAAATATGATACAATTTCTTATTAATATTTAAATTTTATTAGATAAAAAAAAGAAGGAAAAACAAAAAGGGGTGCAGATAACAGTTTTTTTGTTAGAAAAAAAAAAGTTATATACTTTCTCCCCACGTTTCTCAAAATTTGTTTCAAAAATAAAAAAAGAAATAGATATTGCCGAAAGAGAAACCGTGAGATATGTTTTTAAAAAGTGTACACATACACTTTTCTCATCTGCCTATAAATAAAATTCTTTGCTCAACACAAACTCACACCACAAAACTCTCTTCTCTGTAGAAAATCAGGTTAGTTTTCTCTCTCTCTCTCTCTCTCTCTCTCTCTCTCTCTCTCTTCCTTTCATTTTCTGAACTTTTTCTTTTCAATATATAGTCATTCTTTAATCTTTATTCTTTTAAAAGAGACAAGATTTACTACTAAAATAACCTCAGATTTGGTCCCCACAACCCTTCTTTTGGAAGAAAACAACAACATAGTATTAGAATGTTCTTTTATCAGATGAGAAAGTGACAATAGGTTTAGTTCTTTCACTACAAAAAAAACGCGCTCAATTGCGGCGGTGTTTAACCTCCGCGAGTCATTTTGCGGGATTTTTCAAAACCCCCGCTTATACTAATCCCACAAATTATTTGCGGGGGTTTTTCGCGACCGCTGGTATTCGTATCAAAAACATCCGCAATATAAGTGTTTTATTTGTGGGAGTTTTTAACCTCCTTAGATATATTGTTTTTAATTTTTTTTATTTCCTTTTTGTTTGTTTTGTGGGAGTTTTTAACCTCCTCTAATACAGTGATGATATAAATTTAATTTTTTTTTATCATTTTTTTCTGTATCTAATCTAAGTTGTTTTTAATTGCAATTTAAAGGTATTGTAAGATTTAATTTTTTGATTTTATCAATACACTCAATTCAAAAATAAATATCATCAATAACTTAAATATTGTAGTCTAAAATACCCATATATAATCTAATATCAATTGTGGCAATACAAAACATAATTAATAATAGCATAAAATATGTCTTCCTCTAAAAGGGATATATATCATCATAACCTTCAGAGAGTCATTATCTCTTGTTTTACCATTATATATAATAAAATATGTCTTCCTCTAAAAGGAATATATATATCATCATAACAAAACATAGAGTCAGTATCTCTTCTACCATTATATATAATCTAAAAAACATCAGATGTTGCTTCCACCACATGATCCTCTTGCGTTCAAAGGCGAATTAGGCTCACTTGAAAGATCTGTCGACTGAAATTAAAAGAGAAAACACTTCGTTAGTTAAAATATTTGACGAAGCTTCCACAAAATTACGAGAAAAAAAATTAAAACAAATTAAACACCACACTAAACTGATTGTGCTCTAAACCAAACTAAGAAAAACACTAAGCTAGCATAACAATCGTTATTGGCCTATAATTGCATCAGAACTTCTTAACAAGCAAAACTTTAATGATTTATTTAAACTTAAAATGCTATTTTCATCTATCATTTTCGACAGGAACTTATTAACTCTCTTCTCTAGAATTATCATAAATTAAAAAATAAAATAACAAGAGTTTCTTCAAAACATCATTGTACAATACAACAATCAGTTCCATTTATACCCTTACAATTAAACAATCATCTAAAAGAAGCTAGCTACTTCATCAGGAATCCTTCAATCAGTTTACATGATTTATTATTTAGTCAAAGAAAGGAAAAAAATCCTTCAATCAGTTCACATGATGTATTATTTAGTCAAAGAAAGGAAAAAAGAAGGATCATAACAGAACTTACATTTGGACCAAAGAAGCTAGCTACTTCATCAGGAATCCTTCCTTCTTTCATTATAATGTAAGCTTTAAATGTTGATTCCAAGCTTGTAAACTTTGCTTTCCAATCGGTATCAGATGATGTAGAAGCAGCAGCTGAAATATTACTCAATTTTGAAAGTCGAACTCCTTTATTTCTAAATGTATTAGAAGGAACTGCTCCCATACCCAGGGACCGCACTCTTCCAGAGTGCTCAGGCCCAAACACTCTTCCGATAACATCATCCGGAGAAATTTCAGATTCATCAACACTACTTTGAGTCAAACCCGTTTGAATTTGTTCCTGTTAGCATGCAAATGATCACCAAGTCAAAAACATGCATAAACCAGATATACAACCATGCATAAACCAATAGTTTATTCCAATTTAACTTACAATTGTAGCCATTGCTGCATCATTTGCAGATGACTCTTTATTTGGTGGATGGGTTTCAAGGTACACTTGTCCACGATTTGGTTGTCGTCCCATTTCCAAAAACTAGAATAGAAAGATGTCAGAATAAATAGTAAATTATATTAAATAGCAAAACATATGAAGTTAATTACTAAAACTACAATCTCATGTCTTTTTCTCGAAAGTGCTTTAGAACCACCCCTATGAGGAATCACTTGCTTGCGTCGATTTTCTTCATTTTTTTTACAACGTGCCTATTAAAAAACAAATACAAATACATTTATTAATCATATAATTAACAACAATAAATGTGTCAAAGTGATCCAATTTTACCTGTGTTTCTGGTTTCAAACGATAGTTCACAAATTGAGCCCATTGAATTCGGTCTACACCATCATGAACGCTACTTAAAAGTTCAGCCCTGGTTTTGGATCGATCATATATTTCTTTCCACATAGTTTTTCTATGCGCATCCCACTTCTTTGAAATGTTAAGATTGCAATATCTCTTTGCTAGGTCTTCAGTGGTCATAAATTGGAATCGAGGCTTCAAAAAAGATATAACAATCACATTTTAAGCATTTGAATGATTATTTTAATCGGAAATAATTGGTAATTTGTTGCTAAAATTCCACAATATCCTGCAAGCAAGGCTTGTGCTTCACCATATGGAGCATTTTGTTCATCAAATGGGACAATCACACGTTCTCCAATAGGTAAGTTAACGACATCCCAAATCTTGAGTTTTATCCTTTTAATAGCTCATTGTGGGTCTTTTGCAATAAATACAAACACAAAAAGCTTCAGCAAAGTTACAACAGACACACACAACAAAAACACCAAGAACAACACAACATCATTCAGCAATTTACATTTTTAAACTTGCATTCCAGAGGCCAGAAAGTGTAGTTAAATTTTTAAATTTCGTAGTCCTACGTTGCACAACACAGCAGGAATAGCACAACACAAAAACATAAAAACAGAAAACTAACAATAGAGGTATATTATTAATAAAATACAATGCATATACCTATTGCATCAACAATCCAATGTGACGGAGACTCGCGCCCAACATGTTGCCTAGGTCTTTGAGATTGTTGTGGAATTTCAACATTTGAGGACGAATCTACCGGTGATGAAACATTCGTTGTAGCATATGATGAGCCTTCAATTGGTGAAGAGTTAATTGGAGCTTGAGGTAAAGAATTGGATGAACTTGGAGCTTGAGTTAAAGAGTTGGCTGGAGTTGTATTTTGAGGTAATGAATGGGCTACAGTTGGAGCTTGAGGTAAAGGGTTGTCTGAAGTTGGAGCTTGAGATGTTGATTCTGTTCGAATTGTGAAATGCTTTCTATTTGCCATGTCTGCATATTCATAAAAATGAGAAAACATATAGGTGAAATACAAAATGAACTATATTATGGCAAAATAAAAAACTATATTTAAAAACTATTTACCTCAAAATAAAAAAAAAATTATGAAAAAATTATCTACTAATATATGTGGGTATATTATTCTAAATCATCAACCACATCATCCATGGCCAATTCTACATACTCATCATCAATGTTATTGAAATGCTCAAGTACTTGCGCTTGATTTGGGACATTTTCATAAACTTCCTCGTCTATTTCTTCCCCCATTTCATACAAATCCCTTGGCTTTAAATGCACAGCAACACTCCATCCTTCATTAACCACATCTTCTACATAATATACCATTTGTGCTTGAGATGCCTCAATGTAGGGATCATGTTCTTCACGATCTCCAATATGAATCAATCTATCAAAATTTACACAGTTAAAATTCCAATTATCCTTTTTATAGCCTCTATCTCGTGTCGTATCTGCCCATTTGCATTTGAAAAGAGTAACCTTGAAATGACCATAAAAGTTAATCTCAATGATGTCTTCCAACTTTCCATAATAAGGCAAATCTGCTTGTCTTAAGTTCCCATCAACACTACTTGAAACGCAAGATGTGTTGGATGTCAAAAAAACTCCACTGTTCTGTGTTTTCAATCCCTCTTCTCGAGCTAAAGTACGACATTTGAACCCATTAATGTTGTAACCAGTAAATCTCCTTGCTTTGTCCATAGGGCCACGTGCTAAAAATTATAGATCAGAAGACATTGTAGCGAGTGTTTCTAGATTCAAAATCTAGATTAAACCAATTGTATCAGTCAACAAAAATAATTTGAAGTCCATGATATAATCACAGTCAAACATGAAATATAGTAATATAAATATCCATTCATCACCTACCAGTCTTTGAAACCAATCAACAAACTCTTTGGATACTCTTTTTTCTATCTCTGTAGCTGAAGGCCTTCTTGACCTTGAACTTCGCTTGATAAATTGTCTAAATTCACTACATCAGTTAAGGACACTGTAATCAATACATGTGACTTGTATATTTAAAATAGTCCAACATAAACTTCATTTAAGTTACTCACTCAACATACGGTGTCACTATTGCACAATTTAGAAGAACATATCGACGGACTTGTTGTTTTTGCATTTGAGTTAATGTGAACATTGAGGAAGCTCCTACTGGTTTACCAAGTTGAGGGAAGATGGAGGATGCAAATGAAGGCTCATTCTCATTTGACTCATCACAAACACGTCTAGGTCTATTGAATCGTGTCTCTATATCATCGTCCATGTATCTCGAACAAAACGTGAGAGCCTCTTCTACAAAGTAGCCTTCAGCAATAGAACCTTCTGGTTGGGCCTTGTTACGTACAAAGTGTTTAAAATGACCTAATTCCCTATAAATAAGGTAGAGAATTAGCTTCTGCAAGATTGATACATAAAACTTGATACTTGAAATTGAAAATGTAATATGTTTACCTCTCTACAGGATACATGTGCCGATAATGCACTGGACCACCAAGTTTTGCCTCTTCTATTAAATGAACTGTTAGATGAACCATAATTGTGAAAAATGATGGAGGGAACAACATTTCCAAGTGACAGAGTGTAATGACAACACGATCTTGGAGATTTTGAAGGCAGAAAGATTCAAAGTTTTCCCGCAAAGTTCTCTAAAAAACGAACAAAACTCCACCAAGACTGTTGTAACATGGTTTGTTAATAAATTGTGAATGGCTATAGGAAGAAATTGTTCCATAATAACATGATTATCATGACTTTTCAAACCAAATATCTTCTGTTGGTTCTCATCAACACATCTAGAAATGTTACTTAAGTAGCCATCTGGAACTTTAACATTTTTCAAAGTGTTGAGAAACAACCGTTTGGTATGACGTGTTAGTGAAAACACAGCAAGGCGGTATTTCCCCTTCTCGTCAGGCCAAAGATCACGTCTTATACCCATTTTTTGCAAATCTTTTCGAGCATTGAGATTATCTTTTGATTTAGTCTTGTCATGGAGCAAAGTATACAAGACATTGTCACATACATTCTTCTCAATATGCATAAAATCTAGATTATGACGCAACAAATTATTCTCCCAATACGGAAGTTCAAAGAATATACTTCTTTTATTCCGTTGCCCAGGAGGCTCTTTTTTTGATCTCTTTCTTTTACGATTCACCATTTCTGCACTCCCAGATGTATCAAATTGCTCTGCTATTTGAATTAAAATTTTAGATCCAGATTTTGTTGATGGTGGATCACGTTCCTCTGTGTTTCCATCAAAGCGAGCACGATTCAGTCTAAATCTATGATTCCTTGGCAGAAAACGACGATGACCCATAAAACAAAATTTGCTACTATCATGGAGACGACAAGATTTCGCATCCAAGTTACAAGTTGGGCAAGCCAAGCCTGTATGTGTGTTCCAACCAGAAAAATTACCTAGACCAGGAAAGTCACTAATTGTCCACATAAGAGCTGCCCGCATTCTAAAACTTTCATTTGCTGATGCATCAAATGTTACCACACCATCAATCCATAATTCCTTTAATTCATTCACAAGGGGTTGTAAGTAAACATCATTTTTATTTCCGGTCGCCGTCGGACCAGGAATGATCATAGATAAGATAAAGGAAGTGTGTTTCATACACATCCAAGGAGGAAGATTATATGGAACCAAAAACACTGGCCAAACGGTATATTTACTACTCATGGTCCCAAAAGGGTTAAAACCATCACTAGAGAGGCCCAACCGAACATTTCGATGATCAGAGGCAAATTTAGGATGCATCAAATCGAATGTCTTCCATGCCTCACCATCCCTTGGATGCCTCAATAGCCCATCCTTGTTAGTGTCTGAAGCATGCCATCTCATATGCTCTACAGTTTTACAACCCATGAACAATCTCTGCAGTCTTGGCTTTAGTGGAAAGTAACGTAGCACCTTTGCAGCTTGCTTCTTCCTCTTCTTCTCGGGATTCCAACGAGATGTTCCACAATACTTGCATTCTTGCAAATTCTTTTCATCGTCACCCAAATATAACATACAGTCCTTTGGGCATGCATCTATCTTGGTATAAGTAAGACCGAGTTTTTTGATGGTTTTCTTTTCCTCGTAAAATGAATGAGGTAACTTCGCTTGTTGAAATGCGTCTCTCAACAACTCTAATATCATAGTCATTGCTTTGTCACTTAATCGACACAAGACCTTTATATGATATAATTTGACTATGAATTCAAGTTTTGTGAAATTGCTTCCTTCTTGCAATATCTGATTTCCATCATTGAGAAACTCACGAAAATCACTACAATGACCCCTCGTCCCTTCATTTAATATTTCATCTGTCGCTACCGGGTCTGGTTCATCTAAACTAGCAGCATCTTGCCTATAGTTACCAAACGCATCATTGAGCATTGTTTCCATCGGATTTTCCAGATGAAATGTCTCTCGCACAGAGTCTTCATTTCTGGATGACTCTGGAACTTTTCTCTCCCAATGAAGGGTCCATATGAGATAGTTTTTAGGGAATGGTTTGCATAGTAAGTGATCCCTAACTACATCTCTAATCTGTGGTTTCGTAAACCTGCAGTTGGGGCATGGACATTGTATTCTATTTCCAACAACCACATTCGTAAAAGCGAAATCTAGGAATTTTTCTAATCCAACTCTGTATTCAAGTGTATTATGTAGCTTAGCAATCCAAGATTTATCCATAGTCATAATGCCTAAACATGTTTGCAATGATAATTCATAAAATCAAACTTCATACATTCAAATACAAGTAACGTGGGTAAAACAAATCTTTATTTAAACCATATACAGTATATCCCAAAAAAAAAATATAGTATATCTCAAATATAATCCTATTTTCTCTACAAAGTAATCCATAAATTAAGTAAAAGTAGTGGTAGTGATAGAGATATGATCATGATCAGGTACTAAATGAACAAAATATAATCTCCACTTATGATGCCAAATTAAAAGTATATAACAAAATATATAGAAAAATAAATGAACAAACAACTAGCAGTACACACTAAGACTAATTACTAACTGATTTTTTTTTGAAACCTAGTAGAAATAAGTTTGTTTAAAGTACACAACACTACACCTTATAAAACTTACAATTTTAAGGTGCAGTACACACTTTAAACAATTGTAGTGTTGTGTACTTTACACCTACTGCAATTGATGCACTACAAACTTATTGATGCACTACACCTGATAGAAATAAGTCACAAACAAGAGATAAGTTGTTTGTTTTATGGAGAAGTAATATTTAGATGGAAAAAAAAAAGAGGGAAAAGGAAATAAATAATGAAATATTAAAAATCAGGAGCGGGCATGTGAAAACAAAGGTCGCGGGAGAGTGAAATTGGAAAAAGGGACTTTGATTTGTGGGGGTTATTAAACTTAATTTGTAGGGGTTATTAAACTGTCGTAGAATAAGAGCCATATGTTGTCTCATATTCCCTTTTTTATTAATTTGCGGGGTTTCTTAATGCCAGCTGCACTAAAGAATGTTTGCTGTAAGTTTAAGCATATATAATTTATTCCTTACAAGATGGTTGTTGACATGTTGATGGTGCAGGTTTAATAACAAATCTCCTAATGCACAATCTAATCTTAGTAAATACAGTCAAGGGCATGTTTTGCATTCTTTCATCAATGGAGTTTTAACAGGCAAGCACTAAATCCACATCTCTATACTTAGTGCAACAGTGGGATTGTCGGTAATGTCTTAATTGTTAAGCTTTCCATTTTACTCATCAGCAAGCAAAGAAAACCACTAATAAGTTACAAAAATTACACATTGAACCATCTTCATAGTATTTGTCAATTCTAAAGATTAAAATTAGAACAACATGTTTAGCATTCATTATAGATTAATACTTGGCCACAAAAATTAAAATTCTCAATAGACAAATTGTCTTGCAGTCTTTTTATAATTACTTCATGATTCCAAATATTTCACTACAAAAGCAACAAATCAAGTTTTGAGTTAATAAGTCCATTAACTACTTCAATATTCAATAAGAGTCTGGAGTCAACAAGTCAAATTTCTATTTTGACTCAGTCAACAAGTCCTAATTAAAAAGAAAACACATTCTCTAATTTATTGATTTCTAATAATCTCAATTAGCCGGCAAAAGCAGGCTTAGCCGACAGTGTAAAAAGAGTAAAAGCTTCAACTTTGACACTAATAATTTGTATGTATAACACTGAAATTAACACTTATAATCCAGCTCATAAACAAACAAATCTATAACACAGTTAAGTTAACTCAAAAACATATAGAAACAGAGGAAAACAGAGGAACAATATGAGACAAGCATGTGCAACTGCTATAGCAGCAGATCGTGTGAACACAACAGCGTACTGTATGAGACAAGCATGTACTGTATTCAAATAATTCAATTTAAACAATGACGTACAATACTGTGAGCCACAATTCGCCAATTGGTTTGCACTTTGTATGGCTTAAGGGGGACAAATCATGGCCCAGATCCTTTAATAACAATCAAAGATTGATGTTACTATATTGGTAAAGAATAAAAAGAGAAATTATATCTTATAAAAGTCGTACTACTTTTTAATTTATTGTTTCATTGTAAACACTACTTTATGGGTGGAATTAAATACAAGGTTACATATCCAAATCCCTAAATATGCTTATGACATTTAAGCTTATGGCTCAAATTACAATCCAAATCCCTAAAATTACAATCCAAAATTACAATCAACAAATGGCTCAAAATCATAACCAACAATGAAACCCTAATCCCCAAAATTACAAGGCATGAGAATTGAAAAGGGAGAAAATACCTTTGAATAGAGATGAGCAGAAGACTCCTTGAAGGGTGTGAGTTCTTTGTGTGAGAGAGAGAAGGGTGAGTTCTTTGTGAGACTGAGAGAGAGAGAGAGAGAGAGAGAGAGAAAGAAGGGAGTTCTGAGTTTTTGTTTTATGGGATATAAAATTTAGATGAAATAAAGAGGGAAAAGGAAAAAAAATGAAATATTAGAAAATCAGGAGCGCGCATGTAAAAAAAGGTCGCGGGAGAGTGAAATTGGAAAAAGTGGCTTCAATTTGTGGGGGTTATTAAACTGCCATAGAATAAGAGCCTCATATTGTCTCATATTCCCTATTTTACTAATTTGCGGGGTTTTTCTAAAACCTCCCTTAAATAACCACCGCAATTGAGCGCGTTTTTTGTAGTGTTTTCAACCTAATCAAACCAACTGATGAAAAATAGTTTTTTTTTTTCAACCTTTCTTTTTCAACAAAAACATCATTCAATAAAATAAAATAAAAAGATCTCATATTTGTTTTAGACTTTCAGTAGAAAAATTACACGATTTATTCTTGTATTTTTATATTGATACAAACTATGAAGGTTGAAACAAAGTTCAAAAGAAAGATGAGATCTTGTTTAGTTCATATTTCTTTAAATATAGTTTTAAGAAAAATAAAGATATGAATATTGTTTTAAGAATGATGTAACGACTATTAAATGACATTTAAACATTTTGACTATATAAGAAGGTAGTAGCATAAGTTTCAATTGGAAATAAAAAATAAAATAAAATTATTATTAAAATATACCTAATATAATCTAAAAAACGTGATACAGAGAAACAAAAGAAAACATTGTGTGTGTTTGTTTCAAGTTATATTTGTTGATTACCGGGAATAAAATGATAGAAATATATATGTCTATGTTTGTTACAAGTTAACTAAATTTTATTCCCGGGTATAAAATGTTCCTAGGAATAGAAAAAATTTCCCAAGAAAAAGGGTGGGAATAAAGTTACCTATTATAATACCTATTTTTATGGTTCCTAGGAATATTATAAAGTTAACCAAACATATTTTTCCTAAATACCTGGGAATAAAATTTCCATCTTTATATTCTAAGGAATGTTATTCCTAGGAATAAATTTGGTAAACTTGAAACAAACACAGAATTGGAAAACTTTAACTAGTTATTTCTATTATTATGACCTTGATAATGACTATAGTCTAATAGGTAGTTTATTTTGGGTGAGTATTCTAGGTGATATTGAAGTTGCTTTCGACGAAAACGATATTCCAACAACTTTTGATGAATCCGAAGGTAAAGGGGAATTACTACTAATAAGTTTTAAAGATTTTGCATAAGTTATGTGCTTAAGTGATTATATGTAAGTAAATAACTCTACTTGTGAGAGTTAATTTGACGTGGTAATTTCTAGCGATCAAGTACATGTCAAAGGACATCGACTTATATGTGTTTTAGTTAATATAATTAGGAGCTTTTGAAAATATAATACATAAGTAGAAGAAAAAGTTTTGTAAATGACGAATTGATTAGATAGTTCTATTATGTTTATTTGGTATTACTCTTGTGTAAGTAAATGAGTATATAAATTTTCAATAAGTGTTAAGTGATTTCGATGAGCGAAATTAGTTGGAAATATATGATTAAAAGTGTCGATTATGATTCGACGCGATAACTTATAACGTTAATCGTGATTAAAAACTTCTCTTAAACAGATATAATCTAAGAGAGAAAGGTGTACGTCACCTTATTAATTTTATTGTATCAACTTAAAAAGACCTTACTCATAGGTATGTTGTAAAGGAAAAGAAACTTAAGAATGCCAAACTATGATCACTAACTTAAGTCCATAGACATAGTATATATAGTTATATTGTACGTGTAGGTGATTCTTAAAAACAAATGCATATGTGTTGTTTAACTAGGCAACATGAATTATTCCTTGTTGAAATCTCATGCATGTACATCAATAAATAAAAAGAACATGTACTAGTTTAATTGAATTACCTAAATTCTTACTTGCTGCTAGAATTTATATGCTTATGCATAAATGAAAAAGAATATATGCTGGTTATTAATTGTTGAGTTATTACGTACTGGCTTAACCGAATTACCCAAATTCTTAATTGTTGGAACTTCTATGCTTATACATAAATGAAGAAGAACATATGCTGGTTATTATTTGTTGAGTTATTACGTACTGGTTTGATTTACATCATTGTACTAATTGAATGGCTGATTTACATCACTGTACTAATTGAATAAAAATTCAGAAGTGGCTAATCAATTTTATAAACATAATGGTTAATTGTATGACATTGTTGAGTTGAGTATGAGTGTTTTGTCTTGTCTAGAAAGTAGGGACAATTAAGGAGCTATAACAGGTCCCTATGCACTCAGGTGTAGATGGGAATGAGGATAGTTATGGTTTGGATACTTTGAGGACCTATCGAGGGCACTTGTGTTTCAAACGCCTATCAATAGTTGGGGATTGCTTCTCGGCTGAAGGTACTCGTACTACCAGACACGGTGAGCCTGACAAAACTAGACTATCTATGATAAGGTAGTGCGATCGGACTAGAATGATTAGAGTTTAAGCCTATCTTGCTCAAAATACTAATAATCATGATATAATTGCCGAAACGGCCTTATGCTCATTAGAGCGGAATCTCCATTGAGTAGTAAATTGTGAAAAGAAAATAAACTTGAGTCGAGAGAAAAGTCAAAAGAGATCATGCATGTGTCTTGTTGAATGTCAAACTATTAATTTTAATTAAACCTTTTAAAAGGTAGTTTTTTTTATTACATGCTTTGTAATTGTTGTTGGATAGTGAATGAAAAGAAAAATATTATATCTATGTAATTATCATATTATCATGATGTATATATATATATTATTTTCTTTTTTCTTATGTAATAAATCACGTGGAAAACTTGTGTACGAGTAATTCACCTTTCTTTGTTTGTTTTTGTATCTTGTTGTTTTCTTTTGGGTATGTTCGGACGTTTTTGTATGTGATGCCCGGAGGACACTTAGCTCATTCGGGGACCCGCAAGATCAAGTTAATTGAGGATCCGTTGAACGACGTTTGGGAAATAAATCTGGCAACCCAAACGTTGTTTTTCACCGGACTTGTTCGGATCACTACAGGACTTGGAGGCCAACCTACTAGAGCTATTGTTACTCATGAGACTATAGAAATAATATTACCATTGCAGAGGTTGTATTTGGCTCTTCATGACATGGAAATTGTCCCACCTGGACCAGTAGGACCAGAGCCACAAGAGCCCTTTGTTCACCATGTTGAGGATCCCACTGGAGTTGCTGAGAATGGAGCAGGAGGAGGCATTGTAGCTGAGGAGGAGGATCCAGATGAGGATTTGGAGGATGGATAGTTCATTGGGGGAAACCCTAATGGTCATGTTTAGATATGACTTCTAGTGTGCGGGAAAGAGTTTAAGAGTGCTAATTAGTTTGTTCTATACTTAATGTCTCTTAAAACTCTATTATTTTGGATGGTAGTCATCCTTGGTAACATAGTAGGACTGATGTAGTATGACTAATGCATTATGACTCTAGCTAGATGATAATTATGCTTTGTTTATATTAGGTCTCATGAAGACTTAACCCATTCGGGTTGGCCTGGTGGTATTGGCTTGGGACCTGGGAGTATGCTCCTCCTTGAGGTTTCAGGTTCGATTCCCTTTGGTGTCAATTTGGGTGGGGTAATTTAGCCTCTTCAAAAAAAAAGGTCTGATGAAGACTTATGGATCACTGTAAAATATTCCCTATGATGACTTTAGCCTTATGAGCCTTAGGCTTAGACCGAATGATATATATATATATATATATATATATATATATATATATATATATATATATATATATATTATGACTATGTGTGCTATTTATATTTGTATTTTATTTAGTAGCAATTCCTTTAAGAAAATAAAATGATAAAAATAATGTTCAAGAAGAAAAAATGTGTAATTGAGAAATAGATGAAAATAATATCATTTTGACGCACCTTTAATTTTTTTTACGCTCTCGGATTTTATTTTACGCACCTTACTAAATGTAACATGCCCTATCGAGTGGATTAAAAATAGGGGCGTTACAGTGTGTCTATCAAAGGAACTAATTATGGGCAATGTCAATATGATTATTATGGTAAACTTGATGAGATTGTGCAATTGGAGTACCTAGGGGAACCAATAAAGAGAGTTATGTAGTTTAAATGTGCATGGGTTGAACCGACCTCTAACATTGGAATAAGAGTCCATAAACATCATGGAATCATTGAAGTTAATTCACAAAGGAGTTATTCAAAATATGAACCATTTATTTTGGCTCAACAAGCAATTCAAGTGTATTACACACCATATCCTGAAAAAAGACGCGATAATATAAACTGGTTGGTGGTTATTAAGACTAAAGTAAGAAGCACGATTGATTCAAAAAGCTATGCAATAAGTCAAACACATGCTTGCCAAGTAGTAAAAAACATGCAAGTATTACCGATTACTCCTGAAGTTGAACAAATTGACAACTTACGAGATAATGACAGTAATTTTGATGAAATTGATGATGACCCAACTAATGATGGATCAACTGATGATGAAGTGGAAAGTGAAGAATTTTATTATAGTGATTCAACCAATGAAGATAATCCAGCTGATTATGTTGGATTTGATGATGATTAAATTAGTGGAAAATGTAGATATTCAAGTTGTGTATTTATTTTTATTTTGAAGTCATATTTTGTGACACTTCCATAGTTTGTTACTGTCCTGGAGACTCATTTATGTTTCTGTTTTTTGCGTTATTCATTTTGTTGTGTGTTACTATTCAAGCACTTTCATATATGTCATGTCTGTTTTTGTATGATTTGTTGCTAGTTTTTGCATTTACTCTTTTGTCTTCTTATTTTTATTTTTATTTGTGAAGTCATATTATGCACAATATTATATCATTTTTAGATAATATATTATTGCTTCTATTTATTTATTACATATGATGTGGTCAATCTATATATGTTTTTATCATTGGTTTAGATGTCAGGTATTGGTAGACCAAAAGCAAGACCTAGAGGATCTGGAGGTAAAGGGAATGGTATGGTTCCAACCATTCTTAATAGTTGGGAGCAAAGGAGCACTCCTAAGTATACAACTCCACATGTTTGCACACCTTCTATGTTATCTAGCAATCACGGTGCTCCTCTTGGTATTGTTCCTATTTCATCCATTCCTTCTAGTTCAGAGCAAATGAACACTTCTAAGAACACAACTCCAAATGTCAGCACACAATCTCCATCATCAAGTAATCCAAGTGTTCATATCAGTACTTCACATGTTCCATCTCCTATAACAGAGAGAACACCGACTCCATAATATCCAACAACACTAATAGATATAGAATATGAGACCGTGTCACTAACAGAAGAAGATAATGATCACAATAGCCAACCTAAAAAGTTTATCCCATTTGGAGACCATATCTTACCTGGTCCTCATAATCCACATCTACCATGGGGAAAAGATCTTACAAATAACAAAATATACTCTTAAAGGATAGTAAGTCAAGTTGTTTATTTAATTTAATATGCATGTATAATTCTCAGTTTTAATTTATTTTAAATTATATATACTTTTTTATTTGATTTATCAATTAATGTGTTGAATTTGACGGCTTTTATCTTGATGATAATGAGACTAAAGATATATCGATGGCAATTAAATCTATGTTTGATGTCCCTTACAACAATTGGTAATGTTGCAACGATAAAATAAAAAAATATGTGGTTTAATGAGTGGGTGATAATTGTATTGGTTATTTGCTATCTTTTCATAGTGTTGTAACTTTGAACTATTTTGAGTTAAATTTTCTGTTGCCATTGTCAATAATTGCAGAAAAACTACAAATGGATTGGTGAACAAGAGGCAACCATTAAGGCCACATGGGAATCAAAAGCTAAGGATCTACTAAGAAAGATAATGGCGAGAGCACGTGAAAAAGTGTCAGAAAAACCCAAATGGATTACTCAAGCTGCGTGGGCACACCTGCTTGCAATGTGGGAAGATGATCATTACATGACAAATAGATGTGCAACAGCTTATAATCGTGATTCATATGTTGGTGGTTCATTGCACACCCAAGGATCTAAGAATCAACTAAAGCATGAACTTGAATTGGTAATTTCTATTTTAATTATGATAATATCTTAACTTGTTTTTTTTTATTTTTAATATACTTACAATTTATATGACTCTAAACAAGTGCAGAATAAAAGGTTAGGAAGAATTCCACACAAGGGTGAACTGTTCAAAAAGTGTCACTCCAGGAAAGGGTCACAAACCTTTGTTGATAAGAGATCAAGTGATGCATTTGTGAGTATCAAGTTATTGGCTTTTTTAATTTTACTTGATTTGTGTAATTAGAAAAAAAGTCGAGATGTAACGCTCTAATTTCTTTTTATCATTTTTAGTTGCTTTGAATATTTTATTTGGATTTTAATTGATTATGTGAATATATGGTGTGTTGTTATTTGTTATATAATTATTTGTATTATTTGATAATATAGAAGAAAATATTAATTAATTAGAAATAGTAGAGTTAGGAGGGGGTTAATGAAAATTAAAGGAAATTTAGTGAGAGAGTTAAGAGAAAAGGGGGGGTTATGTTTTATTGGAAAGAAAATAGAAAAGTCAGTAAGGAAAGAAAAACATTTGCACGTATCAGAGAAAACAAGAGTTTTTGAGGGAAGCCAAGGGAAGAGCTAGGAAGAGAGAATCTGTCCAATTTGCTGTAGAATTTGCTGAATTCAGGTAAGGGTGGGCTAGCATTTCAATTGTTAATATATATATATGTATGATTTCATGAAATTGGATTGAAAATGGTGAATGTTGATTTAGGGTTAATAACATGAAAAATGCTCATTGTTGTTGATTTATGTGTGTTTGATGATGTTTATATGAGATGTTTCTGATGCTTTGTTGTTTAGTGAACCCATAAACATTTCTGTAAATCAATTTGGGTGTTTGGGGGATTAAAATTGGGTTCTTGGATGAAAAAGGGTTTAATAAATCGTAGTTGAAAACCTGCCCAGATGAACGTTCGCTCAAGCGAGCAAGCCGTCGCTCAAGCGAGCGACACTTTCCCTTACCCAGAACTGTTTCGCGCCCGTTCGCTCAAGCGAGCGCCAAGCGAACTCCAAGCGTGCAAGACCTGAAGTTACGTCTTTTTGGTCGCTTAAGCGAGCTGCCCGTCGCTTAAGCGAGCAACGCGAATTTTTGCCTAGAATTTTGAAAACTAGCCGTTCGCTTAAGCGAACCGTAAGCGAGCTGTAAGCGAGCAAAAACCAAACTTTCGTCATTTGACTCGCTCAAGCGAGCAGAGCTTCGCTTAAGCGAGCTGGGTCCTGTGCGACCATTTTGTGTGATTTTTCTAAGAGCTCCTAACCCAAACCTAAGCTTCCTAACATGATTGTTGTATTTATTT
The DNA here is from genome assembly GCA_958299785.1 of Medicago lupulina. Classification (NCBI taxonomy): domain Eukaryota; kingdom Viridiplantae; phylum Streptophyta; class Magnoliopsida; order Fabales; family Fabaceae; genus Medicago; species Medicago lupulina. Next base: position 33,248,318 of record OY283144.1, on the reverse strand, counting down.
AAAATTGTTTAGATGGTTAAACTATGTTATGAGGATGATTAAGATGAAATTATGTATGTTTGCATGAAAATAAATATGCCTTGCTAAGTGAGTTGCCTTGATGACGTTGAGTGGTATTGTCGAGTTGGGGAGGGTGTCCTAAGTTGTTGTTGTCTGGTTGTATGCTGATATACACCATTAGTTGATGTTGTTGGGTTGTATGCTGATATACACCATAGAGTCATTCATACTCATATGCATTTGTTGGGGGCTTATTGCCCTGGAATGTTTATCATTCACCTGTTGAGAGCTTATTGCCCTGGAACGCTTTATTGTTCACCTATTGGGGGCTTATTGCCCTGGGATGCTTTAACCATCCAAACTGTTGGGGGCTCATGCCCTGGAATGCTTAGCATTCAACGCGCGTAGTATGGTACCACATGCATATTGCATTAGTAGTTGAGGTCTTTGCATAGTTGTTATCGGTGAGATGTCACCACAAGAGTTGTTGTTGTTGTTGTTGTAAATCAAAGATGGAATGAGATGCTATTGTTGAGATGAATATTGTTAATGTTGTTGTTGATGAATGATTTGTTGATGTTTTCAATTCGAATTGATGATTTATATATCTATATGTATTGTTTTTGATTTGTGAACTCACCCATTCTGTTGGAATTGCCGCCTTGTGGGCAAGTGCAGGTAATGAAGACTAGTGAGATGTTGGCTCTAATGTCTTAGGGCTCTGATACGTAACAGGGATGGGGAATCGTGGTCTTTTCTTGCATTCCTTTATGTATCATATTTTGAAGAACTTGTTGTTGGGATTTATTATTGTTGAATAATATTGTTATGTTGAGGCCTTGTGCCATGGAATTATGTTGTAGTTGAATGTTGATGATTTAAATTAAAGATTTCTGCTGCAGAATTTTATAAAGATGATTGTTGATATATGAATAGTTTTATATTCTATTTAAATAATTTTGAAAAGTAGTGTGACATGCCCGTATTGATGATTACTCTGATTATATATTATTATTTCGTCGTTTTGGGAAACGGGGTGTTACACGAGACGTGTAGTTTATCTTTTAGGTCTGATTTGGATTGCTGAAATGCACTGTGGTGTGGTCTGTTTATTTTTTCTTTATGCAACCGTGATTTTGTTGAGCATCAACTTTGTGTTTGTTTGACTGACATATTGTCGGCGGATGTGACATTTGATCTACTTTATTTTTTGGCTTGCATTTATGTTTTTTTTGTTGTTATTGCGGTATTGGTGGTTTGGGTAGATTGTATAAATCTAGTAATGTATTAGGTTGTTGTACTTGTTTTTTAGTAATCGAATGACTTGTTATAGGCCTCACGTGTTACCTTTATAATTTGGTTTGTTGGAATGTTTTGTTCAGGTACAATGTAGTGATCCCTCCTTAATTTGCCTTGTTAAACCGTGTTGCTTGTTAGACTATCTTATTTATTCAGTTATTTATTTTTCAGAAAAAATTGTAAATATTTGTTCACAAGCTGGGTCTCAACTCAAGCCTATTGATTATGATACACTAATGATTGAAGTTGTTGTAGGAATAAATGCAAATGGTAGAGTATATGGGCTTGGTTTGGATGGAAGCATGCACACCTGTGGCTCAACAGCTAAATCCAATAAATATTCAAATTATACTGATATTGCTCGTAGTATGAGTGAAGAGGTTGATGCGCGATTGAGGCAAACAATTGTAGAGCAACAACAAACAATCAATTCTTCATCATATTCATAGGACTCATGAAGGAAAAAAACCAGAAAAAAATTCATCAAAGAAAACACTGTTAATTTTATTCTTCAGCTTCAACAAACGTTCGCCAATCTCTTTTTCAATACCATCAATTTCAGAATCCCCATTCTCTTCCTCTTCCCCTTTTCCTTGCTTCTCCTATAACTCAAAGTGGGTTTAATCCCAAATCAAGGTTGCTGGGTTTAATCCCAAAACGCAAACAATGATTCACATTCTTTCATATCTAAATCGAAACACAATTTGCATAATTGGATTTTGAGAATTCTAATTCGGATTTTAAAGGTTTCAGATTCTGAAAACACAAAATAGCAACAACCCAAAGCTTCTCTTCCAAATCCCAATCTCAAATCAGCCATTACCTCTGTTCGCAAAAAAAAAAAAAACAAAGGTCGTGGTTTCGTTAAGTGTGTACAACTGTTCGTGTGTTTCTTTGGTTTTGTGCAGCCACATGTGTGTTTTTGCGCTCAGGGTATGCTGGCCTACGGGTTTCCGTTGTTTAAGGCTTGCTTGGCGTGTTGGTTTTATGATGTTTAACAGTTGGCCTCTATTTTGCCGGGTTTGGTGTTCATTTTTTTGGCATTTGGAGCCTTGCTGTTGTCATTTTTATTTATTGTGCGGTGGTGTAATTGTCTGGTTTTGTTTATGTACTATCCATAAAATTAAGTTGTTTTAAAAAAATGATTTTAATCATATGTTCCTGAAGAAAAAAAATATGTTGATGGTGGTTGATGTTTTTGGAAATTTATGGGTAAATGATTAAGGTGTTGATGAAGATTATGTTGAAGATGATGAACAAGAGTGAGGGAGAAGATGAAGAAAGGGATAATTAATTAGATGTTAATGGATCACCGTAAGATAAAATAGACCTGCTTAATCCAATGGCCATCCTTTTAACAAAAGATCAAACAGTTTAAAATAAAAAAATTAATAAGGTCCATAGTGGACCACTCTTAAGATTGGTCCACCATAGACACTAGGGGTTAAACTTAACAACCCGGGGATTTATTTGGCAAACGGAGGAAAAAGTGAGGGACCAAAAGGTACATTTTATTAATTGTGGGACCAAAATGAAAACTTGAAATTATTTGAGGGACCATTGAATCAAATAAGCCTTATTAATTCTATCATGGGTGGGAAGTTGGTTTAATGAAAACATGGTGATGGGGTTAATACTTACTTTTGAACGGACCTTTGGTTAGGTAACATCCCTTCCAGCGTTAGATATAGTTGACTCTTTAACTATTTAACAATCGTTTGTTATCTTGGTATGAGAGTGTAGTGCTTTGCTTTTCAACATTATTTTGCAGGGCGATGAGGCGGATAAGTGGCAATGACACTTAAAGCCTAATAAAGGCTATACAATTAGAGGCGTCTCCAAATTTTTAACAAATACGAACCGACCAATAACAATTTACATAGGCGATGATCCTTCAACATAATTGTTAGCTTTGCGTGAGTGGTTTTGGTGTGGAGGAATCAGTGGAACGTATGTAGCATCGTTTTCGACAGTGACTTGGTATTATTGGGAAAAACCCAAGTCCCACATCGGATAGATGAGACTGTTGATGAGAGTTTATAAAGGTGAGACAATCCTCACCTTACAAGCCGGTTTGTAAGGTGAGGAGTGCCTCCTCTTTATAAACTCTGATCAAGCTTCCAATCTAGTCGATGTGGGACTAAATCCACTGCCTCAAAGACAAGCAAACATAAGGCAATTAGGGGCAGATCGCATCACAATTAAGGTGGAATCACCAACCCACCCCCTCTTGTTCGGGGCGGGATTTCCAACACACCTGAGCTGGAATTACCAACCCACCCCCTCACATTCGAGGTGGGATTTCCAACACCCCCCTTACGCTCAAACCAATGGAATGAAGCGTGGCAATGCGGAATCCCAACAAAGGTAGATCCTTTATAGGCTTTGATACCATGTTAAAATTTGGGGCCTAACTCAACCTTACAAAACCGACTTTTAAGGTTCATATCTTAATCCCACACTCTATTCATAAGAACTTTTTCATAGAGGATCTTCATAAGAACTTTATTCCCACACTTTTATTTGAGAATTTTTTTATGGATATTTTTTTTGTGCTAACCATCATGTTATTAGGGGAAGAGATCCTTACTAATTTGAAGTTCGGTCAAGTAGATAAATTCTTATAAAAAATTATTTTATCCAAAATCAAACTCTTTTTCGAACAATTACATGTGATCAAAATAAAAAAAATGTAAAGTTTTATTTTAAACCATATTTTATTTTCATATGTGGGGATATCGAGAGAAACATCATTAAAAGAACTCAACACAAATTTTATGCAATGTTGATTAATTGAATCACCTCTCTCATTACCTTCATTCAAAAAAAATATAAATTTTGTGGTTCATTGAGAAACAATTCAAATGATGCATATCTAAAATTGAACCATACACATCTCTACTGAATTTTTACAACATTGTCTCACTTTTTTACCCTTCATATTTTCTAAGATACATATCTGAAAAATATCGTATCAGTATCTTTGTGTATCTGTGGGGTATCTTGTGTGTATTCAATAAAATATTTTTTTAAAATTAAAATAATTAATTCTGATACTTCGAGGTTACGTATCTGCGAGTATCCATAAAGTATCGGTATCCGATACGTATATGATACATGCACGTCTCTGTTTTGGAGTATCCGAGCTTCACAAATCTTAAATAACTAAAACAAAATAAAAATAGAGTAAATTACACTCCCCTCCCCTCCCCTCAAAGATGCTTGAATTACACACCCCTCCCATCTTATGTTAAAATATACACTCCCCTCCCTCGAAAAGAAAAATTTACACTCCCCTCCCTTATAAGATCCTTGAATTACAACCCCATCACTTAATAATTAAATATGCACTACACTTTAATCTATTTTAATTTAAATAAATATGTTTATGATATATATTAATTTTGAACCACCATTTAAGGAAAATAAATTCATTTATTTATAATTTAAATGTCAATGATAATTAAATTTAAGAGTAAATTACACTCTCCTCCCCTCAAAGATGCTTGAATTACACTCCCTTCCCCTCTTATGTTAAAATATACATTCTCCTCCCCTCTTATTCAAAACATATTAGAAAAATTTTCATTCCCCTCCCCTAAGAAAAGCTTTAATTACATTCCCCTCATCTCTTATGTTAAAATCTACACTTTACTCCCTCAATATTTTTTTTTAATTCTAATAATCTAGCAAAAAAAATATTAATGTAATACACTTCGAAAAAAATAGTATTGCAGGTCTATTTTAACATAATAAAAAATTGAACACATATTCTTTTGCTATTTTTTATTCACAATTTCATTAACATGTAGTTTTAAACCCTATTATAACATATGAAACAAGCCAAAATAAAATTAAAATATGTGAAAATTTCTAAAGACAATAAACCATGGTTATTTAAAAGTTAATTTTAAACTCTAAATTATAAAATCAATAGCAACATATTTAAATTTAATTATCATTAACATTTAAATTATAAAGAAATGAATTAGTTTTTCTTAAAGGGTGGTTTAAAATTAATATATATCATAAAAATATTTATTTATGTTAAAATAGATTAAAGTGTATTGCATATTTAATTAACAAGGGAGGGGGTTGTAATTCAAGCATCTTATAAGGGAGGGGAGTGTAAATTTTACTTTTCAAGGGAGGAAATTGTATATTTTAGAGTAAATTAGACTCCCCTCCCCTCAAAGATGCTTGAAATATACTCCCCTCCCCTCTTATGTTAAAATATACAATTTCCTCCCTTGAAAAATAAAATTTACACTCCCCTCCCTTATAAGATGATTGAATTACAACCTCCTCCCTTGATAATTAAATATGCACTACACTTTAATCTAGTTTAACATAAATAAATATTTTTATGATATATATTAATTTTAAACCACCCTTTAAGAAAAATTAATTCATTTCTTTATAATTTAAATGTTAATGATAATTAAATTTAAATATTTTGCTATTGATTTTATAATTTAGAGTTTAAAATTAACTTTTAAATAACCATGGTTTATTGTCGTTAGTAATTTTTCACATATTTTAATTTTATTTTGGCTTGTTTCATATTTGATAATCGGGTTTAAAAGTACATATTAATGAAATTGTGAATAAAAAATAGCAAAAAAATATGTATTCAATTTTTTATTATGTTAAAATATGTATTCAATATTGTTTTTTTCGAAGTGTATTACATTATTAATTTTTTGCTAGATTATTAAAAATAAAAAAATATATATTGAGGGAGTAAAGTGTAGATTTTAACATAAGAGGGGAGGGGAATGTAATTCAAGCTTTTCTTAGGGGAGGGGAATGAAAATTTTTCTAATATGTTTTGAATAAGAGGGGAGGAGAATGTATATTTTAACATAAGAGGGGAGGAGAGTGTAATTCAAGCATCTTTGAGGGGAGGGGAGTGTAATTTACTCTATATTTTAACATAAGAGGGGAGGGGAGTGTGTTTCAAGCATCTTTGAAGGGAGGGGAGTATAATTTACTCTAAATTTAAATATTGTGCTATTAATTTTATATTTTAGAGTATAAAATTAAATTTTAAATAACCATACTCTATTGTCTTTAGTAATTTTTCACATATTTTAATTTTATTTTGGATTGTTTCATATTTTATATTAGGGTTTAAAACTATATGTTAATGAAATTGTCAATAAAAAATAGCAAAAAAAATATGTATTCAAATTTTGATTATATTAAAATAGACCCGCAATGTTTTTTTTTCTTCGAAAGTATGTTAGATTATTATATTTTTGCTAGATTATTAGAAATAAAAAAAATATTGAGGGATTAAAGTGTAGATTTCAACTTAAGAGGGGAGGGGAATGTAATTCAAGCTTCTCTTAGGGAAGGAGAGTGAAATATTTTTTAATATATTTTGAATAACAGGGGAGGAGAGTGTATATTTTAATATAAGAGGGAGGGAAATGTAATTCAAGCATCTTTAAGGGGAGGAGAGTGTAATTTACTCATAAAAATATTATATATTATATTAGTATGTACTATCTTTATTATTTTATTTTTTTACCAAAAGTTATCAATTTCTTTAGATAATATATATATATATATATATATTGTAAAAATTTGGGTTAAATATGTTTTTACTCCCTATAAATTTACCAGCTTTTCGTTTTAGTACCTCTAAAATTTTCCTTCAACTTTTTGTTCTCCAAAAATTATTCATCTTCACTTTTGGTCACTCTTTTAAAGTAAATTATATGTAGAATTCATATTTTTGAATAAACCTTTGCAAAAAAATTAATAATATTATAAGAATATCTCCCAGAAAAAATTAGAATTTTTTAACAAAACATGAATTTATATATTTTTTATGGTTAAAAATTCATATTTAATTTATGTTTTGTTAAAAAATTCTAATTTTTTTTTGAAAAGATTTTTGCAATATTCTACACATTTATGTATAATTTCATTAAAAAAAAAACTAAAATTAACTTTAAAATATGGGCCAAAAGTAGTGATTAAATATTTTATAAAGAGTAAAAGTTGAAAGAAATTTTTAAAGGGTCTAAAATAAAAAATTATATATTTATAAAGATAAAAAAACATATTTAATCCTAAAATTTTAAAACTTTTTATTAGTATCCAAGTCAAAATTTTAAAACTTTTTATTAATACCCAAGTCAACAATCATGCAATCCTACCAATAATTCACTGGTCCGACGAGCGATCTAATGACCCAATACCTTAACCGGGTCGATCCCCAGTCCGATTTAAATCACTGGTTAAGACTAAACAACTTTTGATTAACCTTTGATTTTCCTCCTCCCTATTTTCCTCTTCACTTCGAAGTTCGAACAGGCCTCTTCCGCCATAGACGTCTCACATTAAGCCACCTTCAGGTAACACTGCTTCTTTTCTCTCAATTCATTTCTCCTCTCTTTCCTTCTTCCTCTTACATCTAATTGCTTTGCATACCCCCCCACAATCATTATTGCTAACAAAAACACTCTCAATTTCATCTCATTTTTCCACTTAATTTCATTCTCCACAATGCGAACAACAAGAACTTCAATCTCTTCATGTTTCCTCCGTCTCAAAAACAGTAACAACTTAACCTCTAACTGTCACTTCTCTTCTAACGCCGTTAACACCAACCCAACAACAAACACAAGAACCCATCTCTTAAACACCATAAGAACCCTCACAAACGTTAACACCGCCGTCACATTCTTCCACCAAATGCTCACACTCAAACCTCTCCCTAACATCAAAGACTTCAATCTCTTATTCACATTCATAAACAAAACCAAAAACTACACAACAACAATTTCCCTAATCAAACACGCGCATTCATTTGATATCAATGTCGATACTTACACGCTCAACATTGTAATCAACTGTCTTTGTCATCTCGGCCACACTAAATTCGCCTTCTCCGTTTTGAGCCAGATGTTTAAAACGGGTTTAAAGCCGACAGTGGTGACTCTGAACACAATCGTTAACGGGCTTTGTGTTGAAGGCAATGTTGCACAAGCGGTTTGTTTAAGCCGTGAAATGGAGAACGCGGGTTATGAACCAAATGGTTACACGTTTGGTGCGTTGGTTAATGGTTTGTGTAAAATCGGGGATATGGGTAGTGCTGTTGGTTGTGTTAGGGATATGGTGGAGAGAAACTATGAACCGAATGTTGTTGTTTATAATGCAATTATGGATGGTTTTTGTAAAGGAGGGTTTGTTTCGGAGGCTTTGAGTTTGTTCGCGGAGATGAATGAAAAAGGTGTTAAGGCTAGTTTGGTTACTTATAATTGTTTGATTCAAGGGGTTTGTAGCGTTGGTGAATGGAAAAAAGCGTATTTTTTGTTGAATGAGATGATGGAGAAGGGTGTAATGCCTGATGTTCAAACATTTACGATTTTGGTGGATGGTTTTTGTAAAGAAGGGTTGATTTTGGAGGCTAAAAGTGTGATTGGTTTTATGGTGCAAATGGGTGTGGAACCGAATGTTGTGACTTATAACTCATTGATTGGTGGTTATTGTTTGATGAATGAAATGGATGAAGCTATAAAAGTGTTTCGTTTGATGGTTTTGAAGAAGTGTTTGCCTAGTGTTGTGACTTACAATTCACTGATTCATGGTTGGTGTAAGGTTAAAGATGTCGATAAAGCTATGTGTTTGTTGAATGAAATGGTTAAGGAAGGTTTGTATCCTGATGTTGTGACTTGGACAACACTTGTTAGTGGGTTTTGTGAGGTTGGTAAACCTTTGGCTGCTAAAGAATTGTTCTTTACAATGAAGCAATATGGTATGGTTCCGACTCTTTTGACTTGTGCTGTTGTTTTGGATGGTTTAATTAAATGTCATTTTCGTTTTGAGGCGATGTTGTTGTTTAGGGCTTTGGAGGAAAGTGATTTAGATCTTGATATTGTGATTTATAATGTTATGATTGATGGTTTGTGTAAAGATGGAAAGTTGAATGATGCAAGGAAGGTTCTTGCACGTTTACTGGTTAAAGGGTTGAGATTCGATTCATATACTTTTAATATCATGATTGGAGGTTTATGCAGAAAAGGGTTGTTGGATGATGCTGAAGACTTGCTTATGAAGATGGAAGAAAATGGATGTCAACCTAATAAATGTTCTTATAATATCTTTGTCCAAGGATTGCTACGAAAACGTGATGTTCTAAGGTCGAAAAAATACCTTCAAATAATGAAAAACAAAGGGTTTGCAGTGGATGCTACTACCACAGAGTTGCTTATAGGCATTTACTCAGATGATAAAGAAAGCGACACATTTCAAGAGTTGATGCAGAAATGAGGTTCGCTTGGATTTAATCACCGTCTTTTCATTATTTGATGTGAATTTTTCATATCATGTTTTGAGAGCCTATTTGATGAGATGGTATGCTGTAAAGGACAAGGGCGAGCACATTATGATATTCATATATGAAAATCCAAACTGGATTATGACGATGATGGTGCTCTAAATGTTAACCGATCAAAGTGTTCAGAGCCGTGGCTTTTTTTTTTTTGCCAAGATATTAGTACAATTCAATGCAATCAAAATGAAGTTCTTGCTTTGGCTAGATTGCAATTACATGAGTCTGGATGTTATATAAATGTTTGTGATGTTCATACAAGGGAAGGTATGTTTCACACGACCTAGTCAAACAATATTACTGTTTTCAAGTTCACTTTCTGATATGTCAAGTTACCCTTTGAGATTTGTAGTATGAAATATGCGTGGATAGCTTGTTGCTCATGATTTGGAAATTGTTGATTGGTTTTGAAGTTCTGTTAAAACATTTCCTTACAAGCCTAAACCTCTCCTCTCCCCTCTTTGCTTTGCAATTAGAGGTTAAGATTTAAGAAGAAAGAGGGTGAAAAGTGCAGTGTTCTCCTAATTGTTTTTTGCTGTAACTTTAGAACAGGGAATCATGAGTTTTGGCCATTATCGTTAAATAGCGACGATAACAATGGTACTGCGCATCTTGTTAAGAAAAAAATGCTATAGCACTATACCATAGCGGATTTTGATGATTTCGCTATGAAAACTGTAACGTTATCCTTGTTTTGCTAATAGGGGCAATAACGTCTGCTATTCCAGATTCTGTCGGCGGGATGTTGTGCCCATAGCAGCTAATATGAATGAAGATATTTGATCTACTCATTCATATTTGATATTTTGGGCTTATTGGATCTGATCTACTAGAATAAGTGCTTGTAGAACTGTTTGGATGAAAAATTACAAAAGCTTATGAGCTCCCATAAGCCCAAATTCATAAGCTTTCCTAACAAGCTTATCAACTTGGGCTTATGAATTTTGGACACGGAGCAGAAACACAGAGCGAATCTGCGAAACACGGAACCAGTTCATTTCGCAAAACTCAATTCACTCACCAGGATTCTATCTTCGTTCCTTTCTTCTACCTCTTTGTGAACCCGAAACAACGCTACATGTCCGTTCTCTTCGACCTCTTCCTTTTAGTTCTCTTTGCTCGTTGTGCTATCTTCGTCCTCTTCATCCTTTGCAACTCAGGTACGCTAGGGTTTTTGAGTTTTTTGCTCTTGTTCCTTGTTGTATTTTTACAGCCAATATTTGCTTGTTCATGTTGACTTTAATTGCAATTGTTCCTGATTTGGTTGCCTGTTTCTCTGATTTTCTATTGATTTGATGCTGTATATTATTAGGCTTGACTATTCAATTAGTTAGCTGAATTTGAATATTAGATTGCTTGAAATAAAGCTCAATTTCTCAGTTGTAGGAGCCAAATGCAAAATGTCTAGTTTTTCTTTTTAAACAGGTTATGTAGCAGAAATCAATGAATATTTGTGAATTCAATTCTATACTGTGTTTTTTCAAGCAATATCTTGAACTTTATCAAAATACAACATCAAATTCTATCTTGTTCAAAAGTAACTGATAAAAAAATAGATGTGAAACTTAGACAAAGGGATAGATAGATGTCTCTAACTAATGTTAGCCTTGCTTTGTACCTCACTATATTCCAAATTTTAGATTGATTATGGTTTTGCTTTGGTTTGGTTTCGCTTCGGCTTGGTTTCAGTTTTGATCACTAATGCATAACTTGTAATTGCTATAAACTTCTATGTAGCTATACTCTTCAGCATACCTTATGCTGAAGTTGTAAGGTAATTGCTTACTTGGTTGTATGGCAATAGATGACAATAGATGAAAGAGGGTATGACAGACCTTTAATTTCAAACTTGGTTGGATTGAAATAGATTAAACTTTTGAATCATATATATAACTTCAATTATAAACTTTTTATTATAAGCTTTCAGGATTAATTTAAAACAATCTCATTTCTATTTTCAAAATCAAACTGGGATTTCTTACTGCCAAATAGGAACGCATAATGAGTGCTGCCTCATTAATCGATGTACCCATAACATGTTACTGTGGTATCAATTGAGCTTCATACTAGTCAATGTTGTCTAGATTTGTTTGAAATGTGGTTTTTGTCACTACTGTAGGTGTTGTTGCTTTTTTCGCTATCCTACTGTGCTTGATGTTGCTGCATATTGTTAAGGTTGTGACTCCAATCGAAAGCAAATCAAATTTAGTTCCTTTATATATATGTTTGATAAAATGAAGAATGCCACAAGTTGTTGCTTTTCCCTATCCTATGATTTTGATCACCAGTTTGTTTATTTCTGTTTGAGTGGGTGGGAAAGTTGGTGTTCATGGATTTTCAGTTAAGATTCTTGAGAAAGGGCACTGCTTTTTTGAAGTTTCTTGGTATCCACTAGATTTTCTATTCAGTATAGTTCTGATTTCTGGACCTATTTATAGAAACATTTGACAAATTTTTTTTGTGATATTTAGCATAACAGTTTGTGTGACTTGTGACTTCTTTAAGTTTAACAATTCTTTGTGATGTTTTTACAAGATAACATGCTTTTATCGATTTACTGATGCATATTATCAATCTTTGCTTTTTCTCTCCTTTATTAATGACATTAATCTTACTATGCATTTTAATCCGATATGACAAACTTTAAGGCCTTAATTCTCTTTCATTTATTTTAATATGATATGACAAACTTTAAGGCTTTAATCTGATATGACATTAATCTTGTTGCATGTGCTTGTAACAGGTACCTGTAACTGTTGACCTAACATAACCATTTTGACTTTATAAGGCATACTTCGGCCTAAACTGTTAAAAATGCAATTTCACTAGAAAGTAATAGAAGGTAAAATTTCAACTTTTTCAATAATTAGTAAAACAAACTTATTCTATTTAAGGAATATCCTGAAGTTACAAAGTTCAAAGACAAGGAGAATAAAAATGTGCCGGAGACGGAGATCCTTTTTTAGGATACTGTGGCATCTAGCCATGGTAAATGGGAATGGTCTGGAGACCTAGAAAAAGGGACTGAAGCAACCGGTGAAGATTATACAGTGAGCATGATGTTGAGGAGTTAGTTGGGCAAGGTGAAGAGGTACCAAGTTCTTCTATTCAAAAGCCAAAAAGTAAGAAGGGTGGAAATGATAACGGTAAAGGAGGTGCTGGTTCTCAAATGCGTGATCAATTTGATTGTATAGTTTAAAGTTTGAATAGTGAAGATACTTTTAATAGTGATAAAGCTGTTAATGTTTCTACAATTCTGGATTGTTTGGAGATGTTTAAACAATTGCCAGGGTTGGAGTATGAAATTGATACCCACCTTTTTAATATTTTAGACATATTTGATCATTTTCTATTTTTATATACAAATTTTTAATGATGATTTTATGATCCCCTAAAAAAAATAATGATTTTATGATGATGGGTGAATACTGATTTTTTTTTCTTTTTAAACTCTTATCATGATTTTAAATAGGGTTAAATAATACTAGTTTTGTTTTACAGTGATCGCAGAATTTTAGTGTCTATTTTTAGTGATCAGTGTAATACAAAGATATATACAGTCATTAAAAAAAGACAAATTTACTCAAGATCGTTTAGATGAAAATCACACATGTCTCTTCTAGCTTAACCAAAGTTTTAGGAAGAGTTTGCCGTCTATTTAGGTCCCACAAGGCTTGATAGATTAGTGTTTGCATTGTGCGAAAAAGATACCCGATTTACAACAAAAAAAATGACATATATATAGAGAAATGCTAACCAGTGCCCCAAACACCGATTAAAGAAGCAAATATATACATGTTCGCAATGAGTTGCATAGATAATTTTGCCACCCAAAACATACCCAATTTAAAGCATAATAAAAAACACATACAGTTTTTTTTTTTGGTGCAACACATAAACACCTTTTACCTCATATAACACGTGTCTAATTGTTAACAAGAATTCAAATTCCTAGATTGATGCATGTCACGTTTTAACGGTTTAACTGAAATACAAGCACCATTTTTGCGCGAACTCTTGTTTCCAACAAGGGAACCTTTTCTTCTCCTTTGAACAATTAACATCTCTCTGCATTTTGGAACCCCTCTTTGATTCTCTTTCACAATTTTTTTTCCTTCCAATTTCATTGCTCATGCATGGGATGGAGATTGTCACAATTCCAAATGATTCAAACTCGAAGGAGAATCTGACCCTTTATCAAGAGTGGTTCAATTATGCAGATGCAGGTTCATCTTTAAACTAAATTTCATTATTTTTTTTACTTTTTTGTAAATTAAAATTTCTAGGGTATTGTTTTTCACCATGTTTGTTTTGAAATTTTTGAGATTTAATTTTCACTCCAATCCTTTCTATAAAGGGATATGATTTTGCTACATGCTTGCGAAAAAATGCACATATTGATGTAGCCATGAATAAAGCTTTTAATGTATTCCTATTCCCCTTTTACGTGGTTTCTTATGCAAAAAATAAATAAAAATTTGCATCATTTTTCTCTTTTTTGTGAAAACAATGTGGTGATTGGAAATTTGTCTGTTTTTATACAGATGGCGATGGTCGCTTTACCGGGACTGAAGCCACCAAATTTTTTGCAATGTCGAATTTGTCTCGACAAGAGCTCAAGCAGGTTTTGAATTTTTTATTTTTAATTGGTTTGTGCATTGGAACAAGGTGTCTATATAAATAGGAATAAAGTATGTCTTCATTAGGGTGGAAACCAGTCAATTAGTATTTTGAAGTAAAGTATTGTTTCCTTTGGTAAGGCATCTCAAAATTGAGTTTTTATAGTTTAAGCTTATTGGAAAAAATTAGAGTGCACATTGACTAGCGATGAGGTCTATAGTGTTTATATCAGAAGATTCGTAACCTATTCTAGGTATGCTAAATTGTCGCAAGTGTTATCGACACATCCAACATTGTCAACGAGTTATTAATATTACGCCACCCAACTAGGAATGAAATATATTACTCAAAGGCCATGACATTTTATTGTTTACTACATAATGACTATTACAATGATGACAGTGGATTAAATTTGAATCGTGTAAAAGTTTTATTTGATGCCATATTGTTTCCATTTGATGCAATGATATTGATAAATCACGTTGCTAGTTCCACTTAGTCTCATATTTTCACTGTTTTTTCTTCCTTGTAACTAAATTGTTTCTTTGTTTCTCACCTTACCAAACTAAGGTGTGGGCTATTGCAGATTCAAAGCGAGAAGGGTATCTTGGTTTCAAAGAATTTGTTATTTCTATGCAGGTAATTTTTTTCATTGAAATTTTTTTTTTTGCTTTATCAAACTTTAATGCTAATAATTTTCTTGACTCTAACCCATTTGAATTGTAGCTTGTTTCTTTGGGACAATCTGGCCACTCAATAACACAGGATCTTCTGACTAGTGATTGTAAGTTCCGTATCTTTAGGTTTGTCCTTTATTGTATGGCTAGATAACTCTACATATGTATTAGTTAATGATTTTGCAACTATGCAGCCACGACACTTTAGATTGACGTCGCGTCTAGACGTCTGATGACAGCAACACATGTGGTTACATCCAATCACTTACATTTTCTTAAATTATTATCTCCATTACATGTCGGTATCGATATCGATACCACGTTTTATGTTTGTGTCCGTGTCAGTTAGTGCTTTATAGTTCCGCAATGCGTATTTTTGTTGCTTGTGAGTATCTTTAAGATAAAGCTACCTAATAGAAGATTTGCTTTGATTTCAGTTATAAAAAATGTACAACCACCAAAAATGGAAGGTTTGGATGCATTAGTTGCAGTAAGTATTTCTGTCTCTATGTTAATAATTTATGTTGATTTAATCAAAGTACTTATCAGTGCCTAAATGATGATGTTTGTACAGAAGAAAAAGCGCAAACATAAAGATAAAGATAGGAGTGGTAATATATCTCTCATTTTATTGAATACGGTCATTACACTTTCACATTTATTTTCGTTTGTTTTTCAATTTCTTTCTTCTTTTCTCTTTAAATTCCAAGTTTGCGTAATTTGCAATAATGCAGTTAGTCCGTTGCCATCACCTTCGGATAAGTGGTTTTCTGCAAAGTCATCAAAAAAGGTACACATTTTGTTATCAGCATTACTCTGATTTTTTTTTCTCTGCTTGTGCTACTTGCTTGTTTTTGCTTTCGTATTGATTTTTCACTTCAACATTTTGTGCATCATGTCCATAGATACCTGCTTCCTCTGTGACATCAATTATCGATGGTTTGAAGAGACTTTACATTCAAAAGTTGAAGCCTTTAGAAGTTGCTTATCGATTCAACGATTTCGTATCTCCTTTACTAGTCAGTATACGACTCTGGTTGTTCTGTGTAACTTTTTTATTAAGTAACCGCGTCTTAAATATCGAAAAACATATTCACTTATTTTCTATATTGATTGATTGCAGACAAATAGTGATTTTGATGCCAAACCTATGGTTATGCTTTTGGGGCAGTACTCAACCGGGAAAACAACTTTTATCAAACATATGCTTCAAAGTAGTTATCCAGGCAAGTAGTTCGATCCATTCTCGATATCTACTCGAGTAATATATATTTATGTCATTATCATATCTGTTAAACAGTACATGTTACTGATTTTTTTTCTTCTTGTTTTTATACTTGTGTCATTAGGAGCTCATATTGGACCTGAACCAACAACTGATAGGTTTGTTGTTGTCATGGTATGTACTAAACCATTTACTCTCCATTACCAGTTACTACTGATATTATTGTCTTAGAGGATCACAAATCTTTAGCTTTTCTTCAGTTTTGATTTGTATCTTAAATTGACATGATATGAGTCTATCATTCGGTTCACAAAGGAAAACTTAACCGTTACAACAGTTTTGTAAAACTGAACCGATCCAAGCTGGTATAAAGGTTCGGTGTACCGGTTTTGTGTTTATGTATAGAAAACTAAACTGTAACTTTTTTAACCAAATCGGTTCTTTGTCAACTGAATTATACCAAATTTTTATTATTAAGGGATATTAGAACTGTTAAGAAAAACTAAAACCAAACCAAATCGAATATTAGGATTGTAAAAAACCAAACACGAACTGCATCTCACCGAAAAGAACCAAACTGTGAAAGATATGAGCTGAACTGAATTAAACTGGTTCAGTTCGGTTTGTGAAGTTCCAGTCACAGTTCGGTCCTTGTCTGTTCAATTCTGTTTTGATTTTTTTTGACAGTCCAAGATATATGCTTGAACATCAAGCCTGTAATTGCAAACTTGGCATAAGAATTTTCAAATTAAAATGTAAAAGATGGTACTGCATAGTAGCATGACTGTTCAAATAAAATGAGGGAACATTGGTGCTAATCTTGAGTTACAATAAGTAAAGCAAGCTTCACACTACAGGAAAACTTGGTGATATCTTTTTGAATTTTTCACTGACATACATCGCAATCTTTGAAGGCATATATGTTAGTGCTAATCCTCGACATCATATAATTATATTAACGAGATGTTGGTTGTGTTTCTATATTACTTTATTCTCTTCAAAATCTCTTATAGTTTAAGTTGTAATCAACAACAACAACAACCAAGCCTTATCCCACTAAGTGGGGTCGGCTACATGGATCAAATTACGCCATAGTGTTCTATCATAAACCAAATTTGGATCCAACTCATTGACTTCTAAGTCCTTTCTAATGGTTTCTCTAATAGTTTTCCTAGGTCTTCCTCTACCTCTTTTAACTTGACTCTCTTCCATTTGATCTACTCTTCTTACGACGGCATCTACGGGCCTTCTCTCTACATGCCCAAACCATCTAGGCCTATAAGATTGATGTTGGCATTTTAAAAAAATGAAATGCCAAGTCAGCTTATAAGATTGATGTTGGCATTTTGTGATATATGATTTTATGGTCATAGTAGTTTGAGTGCCAAGTATGATATTGTGAAGTGATTGTTATCTATGCAGTCTGGACCTGATGAGAGAAGTATTCCTGGTAATACTGTTGCTGTCCAAGCAGACATGCCATTTGGTGGTCTTACAACTTTTGGCTCCGCTTTTTTGTCAAAGTTTGAGTGTTCTACAATGCCTCATCCTGTAAGTTTCTCTAGAAAAAATTGGAAAAAAAATATTAGCAGATTTTAGTTGCTGAGTTTATTAACTATGCAATAACAGCATAAAAAAGTTTTACACTTGACCAATATTATTTCACCATAATTTGTGTCATAATATTATTTTCTAAAACATCTGCAAATTCAACCAGGAGAAAAAGCAACGAATATCACATAAATCATATGGTTTTTTTTTTTCTCGGTTCAGTAGCCTAGTGGCTAGAAATCCACCCCTTATGGTGAACAAGTGGGGAATCCGGGGTTCAAACCCCGGCCCCTACATATTGCAATGTCCTTTCCAATTGAGCTATGCTCACGGGGACTAATTCATATGGTTTTATCGTGCCAGTATATAGTAATTAAGTTCTTTTCATTTTGTAGCATTTGGAACTAACTTTTTCTCATTTGTCCAAAGCTACTGGAGCACATTACATTTGTGGACAGTCCTGGAGTTCTATCAGGAGAAAAGCAACGATTAGAAAGATCATATGATTTCACCGGCGTAACATCTTGGTTTGCTGCTAAGTCTGATTTAATACTCCTCCTATTTGATCCTCACAAACTTGATATCAGCGACGAGTTCAAACGTGTGATAACATCCCTCAAGGGACATGATGATAAAATTAGAGTGGTTTTAAACAAGGCAGACCAAGTTGATACTCAACAAGTAAGATAACATTAATCAATTAATCTTCTATTTGTTTGCTGAGCAAATGTTTTGTAACATAGTCAAGGAGAATATAACTTTATATATACTTGTGTTCCCTAATGTCGCAGTTAATGAGAATTTACGGCGCTTTAATGTGGTCACTTGGGAAAGTGCTCAATATTCCAGAAGTCATGCGGGTGTATATAGGGTACGCCACTTCATATATGTCACGTGCACACATTCTCTACCATCAGACTTGAAATGTTATCTTTGAACGATGTCTGGATAAACAATTTAATTATGCGTATGACATAACCGCTTATCATACAAGTGTCTATGTATAAGCTATTTCTATAATAAAATATAAAATAAAGTCAAAACGGTTTCCGTATAAGCTATAATATGTTTTCATAAACTATGAGAGCTTATGGAAATAAAATGAAAAAAATTATTGTCATGTCAAGCGCAAACAGTCTCAGAAATGCTTATGCCAAAAGATAAGCTCAAATAAATTAATCCAAACAGACCCAAGATTATTATTTTTCAATTATTATTATTATTATTGATTTTTCTCAGCTTTTACTTTGTGCACATTCATATAAATTTATATGTGATTTAAATCTTATGACATTGACTTATATTGGCAGATCCTTCAATGACCAGCCTTTAAACAACATTGTCAGCGGTGTACTTGGCAATGAACTCTTTGAAAGAGAACAGGATGACCTTCTTACAGATCTAAAAGATATACCAAAGAAGGCTTGTGATCGTAAA
The DNA here is from genome assembly GCA_958299785.1 of Medicago lupulina. Taxonomy (NCBI): domain Eukaryota; kingdom Viridiplantae; phylum Streptophyta; class Magnoliopsida; order Fabales; family Fabaceae; genus Medicago; species Medicago lupulina. The sequence goes on along the minus strand of OY283144.1, from coordinate 33,229,162 downwards.
GTAAGTTCTTAATTTGATTAAATTTTTTAAGCATAATACTTTTCTCAACTTAAATACTACACACATGTGCAATTTTTTATGAGGTAAATTCTATGATGAGATTCATTTGTGGAGTGAATTTTAAATTAAAGTATGAACCACAAAAGATTGAAAGATAACTGGCATATGGATGAAATAATAACGATTCGTGAGAGTACTTTTTAGTATATTTGGTCGGATAACATTAGTAAAAGGATCGATGCCCTTACCGCATTTAGTACCATGTTATGCAAAAATTTGTTGCGGTATTGACTTCATAGCTGTTGTGTATCTGATGTCTAGAATTTCAGCTTAAAGTTAAGTAACTACTCATGTTTTGTTCTGTAAAAAAAACTAATCATATGCTGTTTTATCTATCTGTTTTTTTAAAGAAATTAATATGGGAGAGAATGACATTATTTATTTAGTGGGAAGGGAGAGACACTTAGCCCCATAGTCTCTAAATTGAACCTAAATATGCCCTTTGTAATCTTTTATATTCAATGTGCTAGCGTCCCGAAGAGTTTGAACTGAACTCTGCCTCTTTAGATTACAAAGCTAAGCATAACCACTATGCTAACATCTGATATTATTTTTATTTTATCTATTGAAGTTACATCCTTTTGTAATTAAGATAACATTTGTACATAATGTAGATCAATGAATTTGTAAAACGAGCTCGAGCTGCCAAGATACATGCATATATTATCAGTCATCTGAAAAAGCAAATGCCTGCCATGATGGGGAAAGCTAAAGCTCAACAAAAACTCATTGAAAACTTGGAGGGAGAATTCGCAAAGGTATATATGAATCCACCAGCAACTCTGAATTGTTCACAAATTTATGATATTGATAAAGAATGAAAATTGAAAAAATGTATAACAGGTACAAAGGGAGTTCCATCTACCAGCAGGAGACTTTCCAAATGTTGAACACTTCAAAGATGTGTTGAGTGGTTATAACATTGACAAGTTTGAGAAATTGAAACCGAAATCGATACAAGCCGTGGATGATATGCTTGCGCACGACATTCCTAATCTCCTAAAGACTTTTAGAAATCCATATGGTTAAGTTTGCATGAGCCATGTCAATGACAAAAGCATGCATGCATGTACAAGAATGTACATGCATTGTGATAAATATGTATCATGTGGTGCATATTAGTGTTAATATAATGGCTTCACCATCATTGATCTAATTGTTGAGAAGAAGGGATTTTTGTTGTGAAATGAAGATGTATTATTATTATTCTACAAAGATAAAACTTGAAAAGAAACGGAGGAGGTAATTTTCTGAAAAAGATGTTACATTTGTTTGGACCTGTCACTAGTTTATAGGTCTTCCACATTCTCACTAGTTTATAGGTCTTCCACTTTCTCAATAATGGGGATGGCCTTTTGTAAAAAAAATTGAGATGATTGGTTTCATCTTGTGATCACCAAAACCTTTGTTCAACTTTACAAGGTTAAATGTGTTTTTCATCCCTATACATATATCAACTTTCGTTTTTAATCTCTATAATTATTTGTTTTCAAACTAACAAACTTTCGTTCACAACATATTTTAGTTTTTTTTTGAAGGAAACATATTTTCTAGTTACCAATCTTAGCCATCACATTAAATTATAGACACATGAATCTTTTATGCAAAATTTATCATAGAAAATTACACAATTCTCTCTTGATAGATGAATGAGTTATATTCCTCTCCCATCTTATCTTCAAATTTCTTCTCCCCTCCATAGATGAATACTTAGGTTGAATATGGGTATCCTATCAACACAATTTACTGAAAATTTGAACTTATTTAAAATAAATCAATAAAAAATACATTACATCAAAAGATTGAATGATTGATACATATTCAACCAAACTCTGAGGTATCAAAATGTTCACCGATGTTTTTTCTTCTCTATTTTTATACACAATATCATTAATATATAATTTTAAACTCTATTATAAACCATAAAACAATACAAGGTAAAATAATTTTTTTGGACAACTTACGAAAAGAAAAAGGTGTTTACTCGATATTAAGAGCTTATTTTTATAAACTGTTATTCTTTCCCTGATTTTTTCTTGTCTTGTGGTGGCGGAGGTTTGAACGCTGGACCTTACATATATTACACATTGTACCTACCAATTGATCTAAGCTCACATGGATCTCCTTCTCCGATTCTTTCTAAACATCTTATATTCTAAAAGGGTCCTGCTAACCGGTGCCCCGAGACACTGGTTAAGCATACCATAAAAGAGAATTATTATAAATTAAAACACAATTTCAATGTATTAACTACTATATAATTTCCTTTTTTTATATCCTTAACCAATATCCCGGGGACACCGGTTAGCATTTCTCATTCTAAAATTATAAAATAAATTATAAAAATTATGATTCTCATTTAAAAGCTACTCCCTCCGTCCCTTAATATAACCCCTCTTTTGTTTTTTTTTTGTCCCTAAATATAACCCCCTTTTCAAATTACAACACACATTAATTATTTTTTTCCATAGATACCCTTATTTAATACTACTACTAATTCTAAAAGTACAATAAATTGACTTTTCACTTTATCTCTTTAATGAGGTTAATTTTGTAAAATTGTACTATAAAACAGACACGTTAACTACACCAACAACATTTCTTAAGAAATGTGAAAAAAGCAATAGGTGGTTATATTAAGGGACGGAGGGAGTATAAAGAAAAAGAAAATTAATTTCTTAAATGATAGCATAATTTATTTTATTTTAATAAAAAACTGTGTTTATAGTTTACTCCTATCTTTCTTTTTCTTGAAACAAGTAAAACCTCATCGCTTTTTCTACTCACTTTCTGTCCATCATTCTTTTGATAAACCCATATCGCCGTAAAATGCTTCCTCAACGAATGAAGAAAGCAGTTACCGATAACCCTAAAAAACTTGCCAACTTAATCGACCTCGTTAACCTTCCTTCTACTCTCAGAGACTTCGTCGGTCAATCTCAAACTTCTCGTTTATCTTGCTTCATGCGTGTTTGGTCCCACATCAAAACCAATAATCTCCAGGTTCCTTTTTTCTTTTCAAATCAAACTCAATTATTTCATGTTTAGAAATTTGATTTTCTTATGCTTTTACAATTTTATCAAATTCATTAATATCGAAGTTGTGATATATTAGAATGATATGAATTTTGTCACTTAACTCAACTGATAATGTCGATATTGTTAGACCGTACATGTGTCTGAGTTTCAGGTGATGTTTACCATTTCGTCTCGGACAGAAAGAGAGAATGATATAATATAATTTTTTGTTAATATCAAAGTTACTTGTGATATATTAGAATGATATGATTTTTATTTTTTTTTATTTTTTTTTATTTTTTTTTATTTTTTATAATTTTAATTGCAAGGTAGAGGGCGGGTTTTAAGCTAGGGAAATTTCAAGGGGTTTACTTTGAAACATTGCTTCAAATTGATATTTGTAGTTTTTTTTCATCTCTCTGGTGAGTGGTAGTGATGAAATAAGGTTGGAATCTGTGAAGCACAAACTTAGACACAGATACCAGACACATACCAGACACAGACACGGACATGTCGATACCGATTATAATTTTACAAAATGACATAATTCAATGTAATCATATGTGTCGGTGTCGTGTTGGTGTCAGACATGAAACATATCCAACTCAGAGACACACCTAATCCGAGGAGTATCTGTGCTTCATAGGTTGGAATTAGAAATAATGGAAGGTTGGAATGGGGTTCTGTCGAGGTACTTGAGCAATTTTGAATTGATAGACTTATGGTCTATGTAGCACCGACAATTTAGATTGAACATGTGTTTGGTGGCGGACATCAACGCAACACTGATGCATGTGGTTACATTCAATCACTTGCATCTTTTTTAAATTATTAGTGTTGTCTATGACGTATGCGTCAGTTCTAGTGTTGTGTCCAGTGACCGTGCTTCGTTGGTTATAGCTGATCTTTGAGTGTTACTTTTGCTTGTTGAGTTCTTCGTTGTAGTTTTATTGTTCTTATCAATCTCCAATAGTGGCTAATCTCAAAAACACTATATAATTTATGCTACTATATGCATAAAAATTCAACTAGTTGTTGCTGCCGATCGTGAGAAGGGTGAGAAATGACAGGAAGAGTGAGACAGAGTGAGAGTGTAGAAGCCCCAACACTGATTTGGTGTTTTTAATTGCTAAAAACATCTCAACCAAACCCTATAACGGTTTAAATCTTTAAGGCTTTTTTGGAATTTTTTATTTCATTATGAGGTTTGGCGCTATCTAGCTGCAAAATCTCCGATATTGGTTGCTACACCAAACCAAACTGCTCTACTATTTAATGTCCTGTAGCGGTCAATGGTCGCTCCGCTACACCACCATAGTATTCTATTGACTACACTGATTGCACTAGTACTTAAAAAAAATGTTTTTCAGTAGTTAGCACTTAGCATTGGTTTAGGCTAAACAAGAGCTCACTAGTTTGTCATCTGGATCTTGTTTGAGCCAAGCACTATCAACATAATATTCCAAAATAAAAGAGATCTCTTTCTGATGTTATTGAGCTGTTTATGATCTTTTTATTTAACCATATTTGTGAAGTTGTGAATATATAAAATGCATGTACCCATTTTTGAGTTGGGGCTACCGCCATATTTGCTATGATGGTATACTTATTTTAGTTAAAACTGCACCACAGGGCCTTTAACTTGGTTTAAAGTTTCAAACATATCCTTTATTTTTATGTTGTGTTAAATTAATTATTTATCTTTTAAAACATTTATGCCGGAACAACTTTATTTCTTAGTCTACTTCTGTTACAAATTTGTCTCCATGACTATTGAAACTATGAATAATGTTTCACCATTCAACACCACGAGTAGACCCTCTTTGACAACAAGGAGTTCACAATCTTCAGATAAAAATTAAAAAAGGTCATACTAATTTTGACGATTAGGTATTGTAAAAGTCATTATCATGTAATTTTGATGTTATCTTGATGAATTGAAGATGTAATACACCTTTCGAATGGTCAAGTAAGACTTTTGGTAACATTGTTGACAATTTTTAACATAAATGACTACTTTGACACGAAAAACAGATAAGTTACATGTTTGAAACTTTAAATTAAGACCACTGATGCAATTTTGCCTTGTTTTCGTACGTTGTTTGATATGTATGTTGAATAGACTGACTAAAAGAAGAGTTGTTTCTTTGATAGAGCAGGATCCAAATAACAAGAATTTGGTAAACTGTGATGAGAAGTTGAAAGGCATTTTACTTGGGAAACCTCAGGTTGATTTAGCAGAACTTCCAGCACTTATCAAGCTGCATTTTCCGAAAGAGCCCAAGTGATGTGTGTGATACAAATCAAATTTTTTGTCTGATTGGAAATGGAAAGCTCACATACTCTTCCTCAAGATGAGTCTCTCTACTGTTTCCTGCTCTGCTTTTCCCCCCATAGATTCTGCAACAACATTAGTATAGGAATCTAGCACTCGAAATACCAAATTAGCAGTTTTCTTTGTGCTGTATGGATGGATTATTTCATTACACGTAATCCAATTTAAAACTGTCCTGTTTTGCTGCATGCTTTTGCGACTTTATAAATTTGTTATTTAAGTGTTTTTCTTGCTGGAGTTATGATTTTGTATGCATAAATTGTGCCTATTATCATATATGCCGAGTCATTTTATCTTTCCTTAAAATCGGCCTCTGCAGCAGCTGCAGAACTGTTTCATCCAAATCTAAATTCAGTGAAGTAATGTTAAACCGCTTAATATCATTTTACTCCATACATATTTTCAAAATTTGACTGATGGATTGTAAGTTCATATCATTAAGATCATCTATAAATCATTATGTAAATTTGATATGTTATTGAAACTAAGATTAAGGTTGAACATTGTTAATCTTGGTGAGTTTCAATAAAATATCAAATGATTTTGGGTTTGTGTAAAATTATACGTGAATGATTTATATGATATAAATTCACAATCCAAAAGTCAAATTTAAGAAATATTTATCGAGTAAAACAATACTAAGCGATGTAACATTACATTAATGTAATTTGATCTCACATAACACAAAAAATATATATGTTAACAATCTAGGGCTTCAAAAATAATAATAAATAAGACGACTAAGGTTTCATAAAGTAGCATACCATGATAAAAGGTACAAGCAAATATATAGTAAAATCTAATGAAAATCTAATGGACTAGACTAGTAACTTAAAATCTAAAGGATTTAATTGCATAAACCCAATACTTTATCATCTAACACCTTCTCTCAAACTCACTATGCAACGACAAGAAACATCAAGAGTTTATCAAACAAAAAAAGAAAAAAAAGAAATACTTAATGATATAAACTCAAAATACTACCCTCAAGTTAAAGCTTACCAAGCTTTAGATTGTTATAAAAGTAACCATGAAAATAAATCAAACCAACTGATATCATAACTATCTAAGAGAAGCAACCGAAGAATAAGCAACAATTGAAAGCGATGAAACCATCTCAAATCTGACCCCAAACACCGCAAAAATACACCAATATCGAATAGAATCAGCTGTACAATAGAAATCAAAACAAACATATTCTCAAATTTTTGGGAACTTGAAAACAAAAGCGACAAAACAATTAGTTTAAAGAGGATTTTTTGTTTTGTTTAACCATGCTCTTAATGTCATATTCAAAATCCAGGATTTTAGTAAGAATAATAAAAAAGATGGCTCGGGTTTTGTAAGATTACAATAGAAACTTGATAAAGGTTACAAGAAAATATTTAATAAAATCTAAGACTACTATTTTTTCCACCATATCCATTTCTCGCTTGCCCTATTTTTATTTATTTTTTATTTATTATTTTACAAAAATGCTTATGATTTTTGGATTTTAGAATCCGAATTGAGTTTTTCCTTTGTAATGGGGTGGAAAAATGACTTTTTTTTTTTTTTTTTTTTTTTTTTTTTTTTTTTTTATCAATTCAGATTTTATAATCCGAAAACCTCAAACAAATAGAGTGCATTCCTTGTTTTTTTTAAACACTCTTATTCAGAGAAAAAACAGTTCGGATTATATAATCTGAACTGTATCAGCATAAATTTTGAGCTTGTTTGTAACATAGATAACAAATTTAAGGATTATATTAATTTTTCTAACTCTAATCCTTCTGTTTTAGGTCATTGTTGGCTGTTATCAGTAAAAAAATCTGGTTTTTGGGTTACTTGATCAGATAACTCTGAAACTTTCTCATAAACTCAGAAGAAAAAAAAAAATCAAGGTTCAAGATTCCCGTTAAAGGGACTTCTTACGGGACTCCGACTCTCAAAATCCAAAATTTTATCGTTTTGACCCATTTTCCATGTTTTTAAATTTTTTCATATTCTAAAAAAAAAGTTCCGATTTTTTTGCATTAGTTTTATTTTATTTGACACGTTTTTTTTTTTTTTTTTACTTTGGTTTTTTGGTTGTATTTAAAAAAAAATTCAAAACTGCTGAAATGAGAAAGGTTCTGATTGCTGATTGTGTATAAGCATATTTCAGATTATATAATCCGAACGCATCCAAACTGTGTTTGGATTTTCTAATCCGAAATCCCATGATCATTTTTGTAAAAATTATAGGGCGCGTAAGAAGTAGATATGATGAAAAAAGTTAAACCCAAAATCTATGGACTATACTAATAATATATAGAGTAAATTACACTCCCCTCCCCTCAGAAATGCTTGAATTACACTTCCCTCCCCTCTTAGGTTAAAATCTACACTTCCCTCCCCTCTTATTCAAAAAATATTAGAGTAAATTACACTCCCCTCCCCTCAAAGATACTTGAATTGCACTCCCCTCCCCTCTTATGTTAAAATATACACTCCCCTCCCCTCTTATTCAAAATATATTAGAAAATATTTCACTCCCCTCCCATAAGAGAAGCTTGAATTACATTCCCCTCCCCTCTTATGTTAAAATCTACACTTTAATCCCTCAATATTTTTTTATTTCTAATAATCTAGCAAAAAAATAATAATCTAACACACTTTGGAAAAAAAAATAGTATTGCGGGTCTATTTTAAAATAATCAAAATTTGAATACATATTTTCTTTATTTTTTATTCACAATTTCATTATCATATAGTTTTAAACCCTAATACAAAATATGAAACAACCCTAAATAAAATAAAAATATATGAAAAATTACTAAATACAATAAAGCATGGTTATTTAAAAGTTAGTTTTATACTATAAAATATGAAATTAATAGCAAAATATTTAAATTTAATTATCATTGATATTTAAATTATAAAGAAATGAATTTATTTTTCTTAAACGGTGGTTCAAAATTACTATACATCATAAAAATATTTATTTAAGTTATAATAGATTAAAGTGTTGTGCATATTTAATTATTAAGGGAGGGGATTGTAATTCAAGCATCTTATAGGGGAGGGGAGTATACATTTTTCTTTTCAAGGGAGGGGAGTGTATATTTAAACATAAGAGGGGAGGGGAGTGTAATTCAAGCATCTTTGAGGGGAGGGGAGTGTAATTTACTCAAAATATTATAAAATATTTCACTCCCCTCCCCTAAGAGAAGCTTAAATTACATTCTTCTTCTCTCTTATGTTAAAATCTACACTTTACTCCCTCAATATATATATATATATATATATAATTTTTTAATTTCAAATAGTCTAGCAAAAAAATTATAATCAAACACACTTCAAAAAAATTGTATTGCTATCTATTTTAATATATTCAAAATTTGAATACATACTTTTCGCTATTTTTTACTGACAATTTCATTAACATATAGTTTTAAACTCTATTATAAAATAAGAAACAACCCAAAATAAAATTAAAATATGCGAAAAATTACTAAAGACAATTAAGTATGTTTTTTTAAAATTTAATTTTATACTCTAAATTATAAAATTAATAGCAAAATATTTAAATTTAATTATCATTGACATTTAAATTATAAAGAAATGAATTTATTTTTCTTCAATGGTGGTTCAAAATTAATATATATCATAAAAATATTTATTTATGCTAAAATAGATTAAAGTGTAGTTCATATTTAATTATTAAGGGAGAGAGTTGTAATTCAAGTATCTTGTAGGAGAGGAGAATGTATATTTTAATTTTTAAGGGAGGAGAATGTATATTTTAAGATAAGAGGAGAGGGGAGTGTAATTCAAGCATCTTTGAGGGGAGGGGAGTGTACTTTACTCTAATATATATATATATGATGCTAATGCTATATGTACGATTTGCATATGTTATATTATTATATTAGAAACTTGGTCAGTTGGGCATTACAACTGCAGTTAGCAGTAAGAAAGGCCAGAAAGTTTTCTCATTCTCATGAGTAAGATAAGATGATGAAGAAGAAAACTGGGCAGCAATTGGCCGGAGGTGCAAGTCCACACACATCTGTCCACCAATTGGCAGCCATACCACTAATTAAGTTGGTGCCGGTGACGTTGCTAGTTAATAATTTTGCTTGTACCACTACTTCAGTGTTCACCAAACGAAACAGGAAGAAATAGCAAGTAAATAATGTGTATAAATATGTGTCATCTACCTGCATGCTCATTCACAACTCATCAATACTATCAAAACTTCATACTTGCTATATATCATCATGTCTTCAAAATTACCATTTTCTTTTCTTTCTGTTTCAGTAATAGTTGCTCTCTTGCTAGCAACTACTGAACTAGTGACCTCTCAGAAAACAACTTCCTTCGACTTTCAAAAATTCACCTCTGGTCAATCTGATTTAATCATGCAAGGTAGTACCGAGATTTTTTCAAATGGGATAATGGCACTTACCGACCCTTCTACCCCTAGTATTGGACGGGTGTTGTATTCAAATCCAGTGCCTATTTGGGATAGTACTACTGGACTTGTTGCTAGCTTTGTCGCATCCTTCTCCTTCACGGTTGAGGACTTTCGAGGTTATAATCCAGCCGATGGAATCATCTTCTTTCTTGCACCACAAGACACCGGCATTCCTCCCAACTCTTTTGGTGCAAATCTCGGAGTAATTGATGGGAAAAATGCTTTCAATCAATTTGTTGGTGTAGAGTTTGACAATTATGTCAATGAGTATGATCCCAAGTATGCACATATTGGTATTGATGTTAATTCTGTAATTTCCGCCAGGACAACACCATGGAACAGGGTGAGTGGGTCATTAGTCAAAGTAAGTATAATTTATGACTCTCTCTCCAACACATTGAGCGTTGCTGCTACTAACAACAATGGTCAAATTTCTACTGTTGCTCATGTTGTTGATTTGAAAGCTGTTCTCCCACAGAACGTTAGGGTTGGTTTATCTGCAACAGTTACATCTGGCGGCCGCCAATTACAACACATTCATTCATGGTCTTTCACTTCAACCTTGGCATGATTGGTCTCCTACGTACGTTATGTATGCATGCATGGAGATTGTGATAATAACTATAGTATGGCTAAACAATAGACCATACTAGATTGTGATAATAACTAGTATGTCTAAACAAAAGACCATACTAGATTGTGAAAATAAGTAGTATGTCTAAACTAGATTGTGATAATAACTAGTATGGCTAAACAAAAGACCATACTTGAACCATTTATATGTTTCAGTTTTTCTATAAATAAAGTCCATGCTTAACCTAATGTTACCTAAATAACGAAGTCATGAATTTCTATAAATTTCCCAATAACTAATATATACGTACCACTCCAAACTCAAATATATGAAAAACAAATTCAAGTTTAATGGTATAAAATATAAATAAATTTTAGGTTAAATATGTATTTATTCCTATAAATATTTCAACTTTTCATATAAACTAGCAACAACCCGTGCTAAGCACGGGCTAACTCGAAGCAGGGCTTATGCATCAAAGCGCATTGCATTGCTATATGAATTGAGAAAATGAGAAAAAAAATAATGATAAAGTCGACGTTAATGATAAAATGGCAAATTACAATGACTTCTCTTGAGATTTTCTTAAACAACACAATCACCCATTTTAATTTTTCAAACACATCAATCTCCCCTCAATTTATCCATTTCAATAACTTTGTAAATATACAATTTAATTTCAGTTATTTTGGTTTGTTTGTATATGTTTTCTCTTTTCACAATTAATTCAAATGAGTTTTTTTCCCCTCCCAATGGAGAAATAATAATAAAATTTGTTTTTACCACCAAATAGAATCAAATATCGGCAATTACAAAAGAGGTCAAAAGAGAATTTAGAAATGAGAAGAATTTTGGTAGATGGACATTGTGGTTGCTCAATGAAAATGAAATAATCTTCGATATATCTGTTTTATTACATTAGAGTTTAAAAATTAAACAACCTTGACTGAAGAACAATAAGTTGGGAAAAATTACCTAAGTGAATATTGGAAAGAAAAAATGTTCAAAATTTAAGCGAGTTCATACTCGTATGAAGAAGTTAATTGCTAAAAAAGTGGAATTAACAAAGTTTAAACCGAGTTATATTGTAAGGGAAGTGCTTGTCAATTTGTTAAAAAAAATAAGAGATCAGTATTTAGTTAAAAAATAGAGTGGATGTCTGTGTTATTTACGAAGACCTTAGAAGAGGTTAATGTAATTTGCCCATGATTTTTTTTTAAAGAGTAGTTTGCCCATGATAAGATCATTGAAATTTGTTATTAAATATTATGAAGTGGTAACCTAAAAATATGTAAAAATATTAAAAATAATAAATATTTTACTATTGATAAAGATGTCGTTATGAGTCCCGTGTATGAATTGTACAACTATACTATTATTTAGTGTCTCCTTTATCATTTTTTCAGTGTTTTTTATATTCGTATTTCTAAAAGATATAATAATTAATAATCTACAATAATAAAAAAACTAGGATTTTATAATATGACATGGTGGTTTGACTTCTTTGATTCCATGTTATTTTCAAATATGTTGAGATCTACAGGTTTCAAGGTGTCTTGTTTGCTTATACTCTAGTTCTTGAAGCACGAAAGAGCTTTCATGCTTGCATATTTTTTTAGGGAGCTGTTCGCACTTGGATTTTGATACCGTGTTGACAGTCAATGCATTAATTGTTCTTCGCAAATGTTCAATTTTCATATTTTTTTGTAACTTGGTTTGGCGCCCGTACACGGGTTCGCTAGGTTGCACCCGTGATTAGTAAAAAAAATTGGGATAGATTAGGGTCGATCCACTTGGTCTTACTTATGATGTTGTATCCTCATTTAGAGTTGTACCTTAGTCAGGTCTAATGCCCCCAGTCTCTATCAATTTTTTTATTTAATATCATTTTTCTTTTGACTAAAAAAAAGATAAAGAAAAAACAAAGACAAATTATTTTTAGAAAAGAAGCAATCTTGAAAATGTGTAAATTTTTGAAAAGTAGGTATATACCTTTTAATAAGTATTTTATAACTTTCTTGAAGTTATGTTATTTTGTGATTATCAATCAGATTTTTTTTTTAAACTAGAAGAGTAGCAAAGAGCTAACTCTTCAAAAATATCATTACCAAAAGAAGATTGTTACCCTTTCAAGAGTGGCTAAACCTAACATTATCCCATCCAAGCCTATTTTTAACATAATCACTCCTTACTTGTAAAGGTAAAGAGTAATAATATACATAAGTATTCAATGTTAAATCAATGTTAGCTAGAGCATCTGACATGAATTCCCCTCCCTATAAATGTGAGAAGATAGAAAATTCATGTTTGAAATAAGCAAAAGACAGTTACTCCACTTGTTTCTTAATTGCCAAGGAACTATGTCAGAGTTTTTGAAAGCTTGAACCACAAGCATGGAATCAGTTTCTAACCAGAAATTGTTCCAGTTATTAGCCTGTGCAAATTATATTGTTCTCATAGCACCACAAAGTTCAGCAGCAAGTGAATTACCAGAAGCTAACCCCTCAGCAAAACATCCCATAAACTGACCAAGTTTGTTTCTAAAGAGGGATGGTGACTTGTCGAACAAGGTTCCAAACATCAGGGAAGTCTACAAATAATTTTGCAGGTAAATTCCAATTTTTGTCATCAATATAAACACTTACCAAAATGTTGTTGTCAACAATCACATCATCACTAAGACTTTGAATTAGGGGCGCACCACACCAGTTATCTTACCAGAAATGATTACTCTTGCCATCACCTAGAAGCCAAGAAAAATTCTCTATCATAACATTGTATTCACTTTTGATGCTAGACCAGATTGAAGAAGAAATATGGTGGGATATAACTCTATTTTTCCTCTTTACTCTACTAAGGAGCAAATAAGTCCAGTCTTCCTTCTTAAGAAATAAATCCCAACACAGTTTTAAGTTAGCAGCTTGATTAATTTTCTTCAATGACCTTATGCCTAACCCTCCTTGTTCAGTAGGTTTAGACATCTTTTTCCAAGCCACAATAACAAGTTTTCTCTTATGTATGTCTCCACTCTAGACAAAATTCCTCATAGATGATTCCAAGTCCTTTAGGAGGGAGACTAGCCAATCATAAGCTGATATGATAGGAATGAGCATGTAACAACCCGTTTTTCGTTATTTAGTTTTTAATTAATTTACGTGTATTTATGTATGCTTGTATGTGATTATTTACCCTTTGATGAATTTTCTCTAGTTTAGTGATTAGGATGGTATTTTGGTCTTTTGGCGAGTAAGGATAAAATAGTAATTTTGGTCGAGAATTAATCGTAGCATTTTAGTAAGAACTGATTGTTTAGGAATTTATTAATTAGTTGTAGTAATTAGAACTAGTGTCGGTAGTTGCTAATTATTTTATTGTTAGTAAGATAGAAAACTAGTAAGTGACATAATTAGAAATGAGTCCAATTATTATTTTATGGGTTAGGCCCAATGGGTATGGATATATATTTCAACTTAGAGAGAGAACTAGGGTTTAGAAACTTTGTTCATTTCAAAGAGGCAAAGAGGCTAGAAGAGGATTGGAGAGAAAACTTGGAGAGGGGAAGAATTGGGAGCTAAAGTGAAGCCTAGGAATTGAGCATAGAAGATTAGAGGTAAGGGGGCTAGACTTTAATCATAATCTCCTTTCCTACCCTTTTCTCAATAAGTGATTATTTAATTAAGTGCTTTTGAAAATAAGTGATTATGTGAAATTTAGTGAATGAATTCATTGTTTAATTGTTGATGATATGTTTGTACATGTGAAATTGACTGATTAAGTGTTGTTGTTATTGAATCCATGTGTCAAAAATCATATGTATGAATATGTTGTATTTTTTGTGAAAAATGATGAATAATGAAGTTGTGGTTTGATGAACTTGGAATGAATTCATGAATAATTGAGTTGATGATGTTTGAAAACATGTTGTTGATGAATTGGTATGATGAATATGCCATTGGTGAATTGATGATGAAAGTTGTTGTTGATGTTGAATAATTTTAAAAGTTTGGTGAAATTTTGAATTGAGACATAATGATGTTTGATTTATGAGTTTTGAGCATTCTTGTGTATATGTTTATGTACATGACCTATAAACTTCATTTGGGACGAGTTTTGAGTGTGGGAGGATCAAAATTGGAGTGTTGGGGGGGGGGGGGGGGGGGGGAAAGGGTTTTGAAATTCGAAGTTTTTTTTTTCTGGAATGATGAGTGTTCGCTTAAGCGACGCCTAAGCGAACCTCAAGCGAACGTGCCCAGTTCATTCCTGGACGCAGCTCGCTTGAGCGAACCGTGAGCGAAGCGTAAGTGAACAACAAAGTAGGTTCTGTCAAGAGTTCGCTTGAGCGAGCGGCAAGCGAACAAGCCTAGAACGCTACTGAGCCTTGGTCACTTAAGCGAACCAGTCTTCGCTTAAGCGAACCATACCCTGTTCAGCCACACTTGATTTTTTTCATTTCGTGTACTTGGGAACCAATCCTAACTTTCTAAATGGTTTCTTTTGATTTATTTAATCATTACATGTGTACCTAATCTTTTGGAAACATCATTGGTATGGATTTGTACTTAGTTTCATAAATTGTTCATAACGTTTGGAAAACTGTCCAAGAACACAATTTTCCAGAAACTTATTTTCTCAAAGAAAATGATGTGGGATTACTTACTATGATGTCTAGATGATTAAATAAATGTTCTTGAACTATTTCTTTGAGAACTAGAATGTCTTACTTTGGGAATGGACTATGTTTTGAAAAGTAACATTTTGAGACAAACTTTGCGAATTTTGAGAATTCATAGTATTTGGCCGATGAAATACTTATGTGAGTATACCTTCACTCATATGTGGTTAGTATACTTCCTTAGTAGAGGCAATTGAATCATTTTGATTTCGTTTTGGTTCATTGGTCTAAATCGTTAAAGTGGTGAATCATATCATGCGAACCTAGTTGAAAATACATTCATTGAACTTTTCTACCTTGAAATTCTTCCGTGAATGAGATTGAATGCGAATATATGTTGATTGGTGATTATATATGTTGAGTGCATATATGTTGACGATGATTATATATGTTGTGTGCATATATGTTGTTGGTGAAATCTTTTACATGCGATTGGTGGTGAATTGTTGGTGTACGCATGTATTGGAATATAATTGGTGTGGACTTGTGAAATTTAATGAAGTATGTATTGTTGTTGTCGAGTCCTAGTTCACACACAGTTGGTTTGGTGACTTTCATCTCCATGTTGGTGATTGGATACTTATGTATTCATTATTCGGGGTGTTTATTCGGGGTGATATGATGTGTTTATATGCATCGGGGCGACGACCTCAGAGATGAAAGAAAATTGGTACCTCACGTAGTTGAGTCGGTCTAGTCACATTGTATGTTTCTACGAAGAGTCATGTTTGTTATGAGCTTGGTGTGAATACGTGTTGGCATATTTGTATGCTTGATGATTGTTGAAGTTGGAACCCTGTGCTTGTATATTCATTGATGAGAATGATTATGCTTACGTTTAATTATGCAAGATTATTATTAATGATGCATGTTTAATCCTGTTTGTTTTCGATTATGATTAATGTAAGACTAACCCCCAGTGGTCTGTGGTGGACCGCCTACCTATTTGTATGAATGGGTAGACAACGTGTAAGATTAGTGATTGCATTGCTTTCGGTGAGTGCTCATGGTAGTGGAGCTTCATCCTTTTATGTTGCTCGTTGTGTCTTAGAGGCTCTGATCTAGGACGATGTCTTTTTTTTTTTTTATTTTTTTTTTATATATTTTGAGATTTTATTCTATTTTGAGTTGTATCTTGTGGAGATTATTTATGTTGTTGGATTTATCATATGTTGATGACATATCATGTTGAGATGTATTTGATTCCACTGTGACTTTATGTTGAAGTTATTTTCATGCATGACTATATTGGTGATTATTCGTAGACGTGACGACTATTTCTCATGTGTTTAATTAAATTGCATGATTTATTGCTTAACTAGAAATAGGGCGTTACAGAGCATACTTTGAACCATTGACTTAATCAATTGTACTCTACCTGCTATAGAGATTAAAAAAGCTTTCCAAGATGACGTTTTGGCTTTGACTTTGTCAACAATGGGCTGAAGGTGTCTGACTTTAGGCTTCCCCATGAAGATAGGAACACCTGAATATGTGAATGGTAAAGATCCAACCTGGAAACCAATGAGATTAACAATATAATCTAACCTAGCATTGGAGATTGATCTTGAGAAAATAGTGGATTTGCTATTGCTTATAACTTGACTAGAAGCCTTGTATCAGTGAATTTATGCAAGATGTTTTCCCTTTGCAAATGATCATTATGTCATCAGCATACAAAGTATGAGATGGAATGTTGCAGTGTCTGGGGCCTGATATCAATTCTAGCTCACCATTCTCCACCAATTTTGAGATCCCCCTACTCAACACTTCTGCAAGACAGAAAAGCAAAGGGGACAAAGGGTGCCCTTGCCTCACACCTCTAGAACACTTAAAGTAGCCATGTTGAGTTCCATTAATAGAAATAGATAAGTGTGCTGAATCAAGAATTGCCTTTATCCAGCTACAAAAAGTATCACTGAAACCAAACTGTTTTAAGACTTGAATAAAAAAACTCAACTCCAAAGTGTCAAATTCTTTCACTATATCAACTTTTAAAGCTAGGTTTTCCCCAAAAGACTTTGTATCCAGAAAGTTGGTTGCCTCAGAAGCTATAAGAATGCAGTCCTTTATATTCCTACCATGAATGAATCCCCTTTTCTCTTTGGAAATTAAAGAAGGCATTAACTGAGCTAACCTGTCTTCTATGATCTTGGAGATAATTTTGAATATAAAATTAACTCTAGCAATTGGTCTAAATTGACTCATTGTGTAACAACCCGATTTTCGTTATTTTGTTTTTAATTAATTATGTGTATTTATGTATGCTTGTATGTGATTATTTACCTTTTGATGTATTTCCTCTAGTTTAGTGATTAGGAGGGTATTTTGGTCTTTTGGCAAGTAAGGGTAAAATAGTAATTTTGGTCGAGAATTAATCGTAGCATTTTTAGTAAGAACCGAATTGTTAGCAATTTATTAAGTTAGTTGTAGTAATTAGTATTAGTGTCAGTTGTTGCTAAATATTTTATTGTTAGTGGGATAGAAAACTAATAGGTGGCGTAATTAGAATTGAGTCCAATTATTATTTCATGGGTTAGACCCAATGGGTATGGATATATATTCTAACTATAGGGAGAGAACTAAGGTTTGAGAAACTTATTCATTTCATAAGAGGCAAAGAGGCTAGGAGAGGGAGAAGAAGAGAAACTTGTAGAGGGGAAGAACTTGGGAGCTAAATTAAAGCCTAGGATTTGAGCATAGAAAGATTAGAGGTAAGGGGGCTAGACTTTAATCATAATCTCTTTTTCTACCCCTTCTCATAAGTGATTATCCAATTAAGTGATTTTGAAAATAAGTGCTTATGTGAAAATTGGTGAATGAATTCATGTTTAATTGTTGATGATATGTTTGTACATGTGAATTGAATGATTAAGTGTTGTTGATATTGAATTCATGTGTCAAAAATTATATGTATGAATATGTTGTGTTTTTGTGAAAAATGATGAATGATGAAGTTGTGGTTTGATGGACTTGGAATGAATTCATGAATAATTGTTTTTGTTGATGTTTGAAAAACATGTTGTTGATGAATTGGTATGTTGAATATGTCATTGGTAAATTGATGATGAAAGTTGTTGTTGTTGTTGAACAATTTTGAGAGTTTGGTGAAATTTTGAAGTTAGACAAAATAATGTTTGATTCATGAGTTTTGAGTATTTTTGTGTATGTGTTTATGTACATGACCTATAAATTTTATTTGGGACGAATTTTGAGTGTGGGAGGATCAAAATTGGAGTGTTTGGGAAAAAGGGTTTCGAAATTCGAAGTTTTTATTTTGGACTGATGAGTGTTCGCTTAAGCGACGGATAAGCGAACCTCAAGTGAACGTGCCCAGTTCATTCTGGACGCAGTTCGCTTGAGCGAACCGTAAGCGAAGCGTAAGCGAACAACAAAGTTGCTTCTGCCAAGAGTTCGATTGAGCGAAGCGCAGGCGAACCCCAAGCGAACACGCCCAGAACGCTACTGAGACTTGGTCGCTTAAGCGAACTAGCCGTCGCTTAAGCGAACTGAACTAGCCGTCGCTTAAGCGAACCATGCCTTGTTCAGCCACCCTTGAATTTTCGTTTCGTGTACTTGAGAACCAATCCTAACTTTCTAAATGAGTTCCTTGACTTGTTTAATCATTACCTATGTATCTAATCTTATGAAAACATCATTGGTATGGACTTGAACTTAGTTCTCTTAAATCGTTCATGAATGTTTGGAAAATCGTCCAAGAACACAATTTTCTGAAAACTTATTTTCTCAAAGACAATGATGTGGGATTACATACATATGCGGTCTAGATGATTAAATAAATGTTCTTGAACTATTTCTTTGAGAACTAGAATATCTTGCCTTGAAAATGGACTATGTTTTGAAAAGTAACATTTTGAGACGAACTTTGCGAATTTTGAGAATTCGTAGTATTTGGCCGATGAAATACTTATGTGAGTATACCTTCACTCATATGTGGTTAGTATACTTCCTTAGTAGAGGTAATTGAATCGTTTTGATTTCATTTTGGTTCATTGGTCTAAATTGTTAAAATAGTGAATCATATTATACGAAACTAGTTGAAGATATATTCATTGCACTTTTCTATCTTGTAATTCTTTCGTGAATGAGATTGAATGTGAATATATGTTGATTGTTGGTGATTATATATGTTGATTGTTGGTGATTATATATGTTGAATGCATATATGTTGTTTTTGGTGATGATATATGTAATGTACATATATGTTGTTGATATTTCTCATTCATGCTATTGGTGATGAATATGTTGGTGTAAGCATGAATTGGAATATGTTGGTGTGGACTTGTCAAATTTGCATGAGACATATTTGTTGTGGTCGAGTCCTAGTTCACACACGTTGTTGTTGTTGTCTTTCATCTCCAATTGTTGTGGATACTGCAGTATTCCTTATGCGGGTTGTTATGATGTGTTTATAAGCATCAGAGGCGACGACCTCGGAGATGAAAGAGTTGGTACCACACATATTAGAGTTGTCTAGACACATTGTATGTTCTAGGAAGAGTCTTGTTTGTTTATGAACTTGACATGAATATGTGTTGGTGAAATTGTGTGCTCGTTGATTGTTGAATTGGAACCTTATGATTGTATATCCATTGTTGAGAATGATTATGCTCACATTTAATTATGCAAGATATTATTAACGATGCATGCTTAATCCTGTTTATTGTGATTATGATTAATGTAAATCTAACCCCCAGTGGTCTTGGTGGACCGCCTACCTATTTGTATGAATGGGTAGACGACATGCAGGATTAGTGGTTGCATTGCTTTTGGTGAGTGCTTGTGGTAGTAGAGCTTCATCCTTTCATGTTGCTCACCGTGTCTTAGAGGCTCTGATCTAGGACGTCGTCGTTTTATATTTCAGTTTATTTTCTTGAGTTTTATTTTGTGGAGATTATTTATGTTGTTGGATTTATCTTATGTTGATGACATGACATCGTTGAGATGTAGTTGATTTCCGCTGTGTGATTTTTATGTTGAGACATTCATGCATGATTTACTTGGTGATTAATGGTAGACGTGACGACTATTTCTTATGTATTTATTTAAATTGCAAGATTTATTGCTTATTTAGAAATAGGGTGTTACACATTGTGTCTGCGTTAGATGTCTTGGGAATTAGAGCAACTCTGTTTGAATTGAAATTTGGCATGATCCATCCTGAGGTAAAAAACTGAAGCACTGCTTTCTCCACATATGACTTGATGATGTCCCAAAAAGTTTGAAAGAATACAACTCCATACCCATTTGGCCCTCGACCACTGTCTTTGTTAAGTGCAAAGACTGCTCTATGGATTTCATCTGGTGAAGGGAGCATGGTAAGCATCTGATTGGTGTTGTTTGTCACTAAATTAGGGATTACTTCTTCCACAAGCAAGTTGTCCTGCAAAACAATGTTAGTACAAAAAAGTTTTATAAAAATCAAGAGCATGATCAACAATATGTATTGGATTTGTGATGGTGTTTCCACCATCTTTGATTGATGTGATGTGTTTTGTTGTGTTTCTGATTTTGGTGACCCTATGAAAATAAGCTGTATTTCTATAACCTTCTAAATGCCACTTCACTTTGGATTTTTATTTCTAAAAAATCTCTTCTTTGTTAAGAGTTTCTTTTAAGGTTTTTTGAGCTAGTTTTTCTTGTTGCATGTTTGTATCAGAATAGCCAGAGGTTTGTATTTGATGTTGAATGTCTTTCAACTTTTGTTCTGCTTCTCTAACAACATGATGGATGTTGCCAAAAACATCTTCCAGTTTCTAAGGTTAACTTTGAGCATCTGGAGTTTTTTGGTTAGGATAAACATATGACAACCTACTATATTGGCATTCCATTTTGAAGCCACTATATTTTTACAATCTGCATGTAGAGTCCACATCTTTTGAAATTTGAATTGAGTAACAAGCTTGTTCTGAGTAGCTACAAAATCAAGTAATATAGGGTGATGGTCAGACTTAGTTCTCAACAAGGTAGAACAAGTAACTGAGGTGCACATATCTATCCAAACGTGATTACAAATACACCTATCCAATCTTCTTTCAGTATATCTTCTTCCACTCCTGCCATTTTACCAAGTGAAAGCTACACCTTTGGTGGGTAGGTGGATTAAATTGTTCTTATCAGTCCACATTGCAATTCTAGAGGGAGAGTAATGCACCCTGTGTTCAAAGGCTCCTCAAATTGAGTTAAAATCTCCCATAAAACACCAGGGGATTGTATGGTTCAGTTGAAAAGTTTGTAAAGACTGCCATAATTCTCTTCTCTTTAAGTAGCAAGTTGATGCATACACACCAGTAAAACCATAAACAATATTGTTATAATCAAATGTAAAGGAAACTAGCTGGTCAGTAATATTTAATATCTTAGGGTTAAGGTTGAAAGTACAAAGGCACCAAAGATTAGGTTGAAGGGTATCTCTATTGTTTAATGCAAATAATTTGTAATCAAGTCTAGTGAACCAACTTCTAGGAAGAGAATCAAATTCCATCCAGGGTTCACTAATAAAACAAAAATCAGGTTTGTCTTTCTGCCGATTTTGTGCAGTGAGGAAGACTGTCAGGGAATATTTAAGTATCAATTGAAGAGTCCTAAGAAAGGGTTGATGAAACAACATTGCTAGCAGACTGAAATGACCCTTTTGTCAAAAAAATTGGTTCTTGTCCCATGATTCCTTGGATTGAGGCGGTGCGTTTGACGATGTTTGAGTATGGGATATGTTCTCGAGACACGATCTGGAACGTTGAACTATGCTCTTTCATCTTTTGGTAAATTTTGAACCGTTGATTGAACTTCCTTCGGAAGGTTATGAAGGTGAAAAAAAACATAAGAATGGGGGGTTGAATTGTGTTGGCTTTTTTTTATTACTTTTTACAAGTGTGAAAGAACTGGTCACAATCTGATAAGTTCAGATTCTAATTCAGAGTATGAGTAGTAGCGGATAATAACAGACAAAGATAAAAGAGACAGAGAGAGAAAGAGCCGACACAAGCAATTTATACTGGTTTCTCTCACAACATAAGAGTAGTCCAGTTCTCTTGCACTTCCAACGAATTCCACTGTAATCACTATTTATTTGCTACGAGTATAGGTGATCTTCCTTGTGTTACCTTTTGGCATAGTAAATAGTAAATTACTTTAAATCAATGATTATTTATTTAGACTAAATGTTTAATAAATAAACTTATGAAGAAAATTGGTAATATATATATATATATATATATATATATATATATATATATTATATGTGGGTAATGACACGAGAAAAAGAAGAAAAGGATAGAGGTTGGGCTAATGCAGTTGCTAAAATTTAGGAATTCACCAATACATGAATAAACAAAATAGTAGTGTCATGTGGTAATGTTCACCATAACTTTAGGAGGGATAAACCAATAGCCGTCATTCGTTTAACACACAAGTTCCTCTCCCAATCTCTACACATACTCGGTTACACCTACATTACGTTACCACTTCTATTGAATAGAGATTCCCACCTCCTTATACCACTAACATAGTAGCCTACCATACTTATATGCACGACTTTTGTAGTGTTGCACGGATGGACATCTTAAATGCTATTCTCTTGTTCTCACACTATCACAACCCTCTCTTTTATTTCATTACTATTAGCATGGAAATCCTAACTCTCACAAATCACGGCTCCCTCTAGTCATTGTTCAGCTCAAAACAATTTTCTCAATCATCAAAAAATTCACGGCATTGGTTCCTGTCAATTTTGGTTTAATCCGAAACTCCCAATCCTTCTTCGTGTGAGAACATTTTGTGGCTTATAGTTGTTGGATGTAAAGGCTCTAGTATTGACCATGATTTAAATGAAAATAATAGGTTGTGATATTGAATTTAATATGCTTCTTGATACGATAAGTGAAAAGATGAGTTGTTATAATAAATATAAGAATTGTTGTTTAGTAATTCTTGTTATTGATTTTGAAAAATATGTGAACTTTGATAATTATACGTATGACTATGAGTTGTGAAATTGTTAATTTGTTGATTGATGTGTATGATTGTTGATATGTGAAGTTGTGAGTTTTATTGATTTAAGGTGACTCTTTGTTGATTTTGTTTTAGAGGTTTGAGGAATCTTATTAATTTCGAGGTGAGGTGATTTTGTGGAATTGATAATCTATATGCTTGTGCCAAATTGGTTGTGACAAAGTGGGCGATTAAAATTATTTTGCCAAATTAGGGATTAAAACTATTTGTCAAATTGGGCGATTAAAACTATTTTGTCAAATGGGGCGATTAAATCTATTTTGTCAAATTGGGCGATTAAAAGTATTATGTCAATTGGGGCGATATCCGGATCATGTTCTAGTTGCATTTCATGCATCTGCATAAGCATTGAGTCTTGGGTCTGTGTTTGTTCTCATAATTGATTCTATAGTGATAAATATTTTAAAGTGAAAATAAATGTTTAACACAATTCCTAGATGATAGTTGTATATTCATATTTGATGTTTTAATTTATTATTGATTTTATTTTATGGGTGTTGAAGACTAACATTTACAACCAACATATTAGGTGCCAAAGAAGATATGACGTGTGCATGATGTTTTGCTTGAAGCGTGCATGCGGGGAAACAAATTTGGGTTTTTCTAAATTGTAATTAAATTAATTTAACTATATTTGTTAAGTTATACTTAGAAAAAAAAAATAGTCTTATTTTTTCTAAAAGAAAGAAATAGACGTAATGTCTTGGATCTAAATCCGGGATGTTACATCATGCACACTTGCAAGAGACTTCTAATGCTCAAGGTCACTACCAAGATACTTACTTTGCTGAAGCACAACTGCAAGAGACTTCCAATGCTCAAAGACAACTCAAAGAGACTTCTATTGTTCAAGCACTTATGCAAGAAACTTCTTTCGCTCAATCTCAACTTAATATTATATATACAATGCCTAACTCCAAAATAAATTTGGGTTAACATGCCTAAGGTCTTTAGGCTTGTAATATGGTTTGTCATCGAAACAAGATGTCTAAACTATAGGCTCAATTTTTTCTTTTAAATTTGTTTATCTTCAACTTTTTTTAAGACAAAAGTGATATTATTCTCTTCTCTAGTACGCCTACCCCAAATTTAAGGTATTGCTAGTTTCAAGAGAAACCCTAAACTTGAACTGTTATATGACTAAAACTTATATACAAAACCTAACTCCAAAATAAATTTGGGTTAACATGTCTAAGGTCTCTAGGCTTGTAATATGGGTTGTCATCGAAACAAGGAGTCTAACGTATAGGCTCAAATTGACTTATAAAAACAAAGATATTTCAATATACAAAGGTCGGCTCCAAAAGGTTGAAGGGACAAGCAATTTTCCTTAGTGTGTAAAGAATATAACCACACACACAAATATATATGTTAACAATCTAGGGGATTCAAAAATAATAATAAAAAAGATGACTAAGGTTTCATAAAATTAAAATAGCATAACATGATAAACGTTACAAGCAAATACTCCCTCCGTTTTTTCTTATAAGCAAAAAACACTAATTCACACTTATTAAGAAAACTAATACTTAGTGATTTGAGGTATAATTTTTTGTGTTCTCCTTGGAATAAGTTTCATGGAAAGATGTAAAAATAATTCTCATTGGTTAAAAATTATGGAGAAAATAAAAAGGGGAACAAATTGAATGCAACATGCATTTAATTTTATATTGGAAAAGATGATTTGTTTGAAAAAACACAATAATAACATAAAAGTTGGTCTTTTTTGCTTATATTTTAAGATAAAGAAAATGAGATTTTTTTGTTTATATTTTAGGACGGAGGGAGTATATAGTAAAACCTAATGGACTAGAGTAGTAAATTAGAAATTTAAAAGACTTAATAGCATAAATCCAATACCTTATTATCATACACCTCCCCTCAAACTCATGATGCAACGCCGAAAAACATCAAGAGTTTATTAAACAAAAAAAAAAAAACTCAATAATATAAACTCAGAATACTACCCAAAAGTTAAAGCTTAATAAGCTTTAGATTGTTATAGAAGTAACCATGAAAATAAATTAAACCAACTGATATCTTAACTAGCCGAGAGAAGCAACCGAGTAATATGCAACAATTGAAAGCAATGAAGCCATATCAAACAAAATTGAAACTGAACATAAGAGTCAATAGAGAAAGAAGCAATCAAAAGGTTTAAATTTATCTTCAATGAAAACTCTTCACGAAAAGATTGTGAGCATTATCTTGACTCACCAAACTATCCAAAAGAAACATCATAACATAACATGTGCTTATCAAACTGAAATAGAACACAAATAATCATGGTGTATCTTAACTACTTATCAAATGATTTTATATTTTCATAAATATTTTCACGAAAGATAAAAACTTAGAATCTAATAGTAAAATTTTAAAATTATTTATCGAGTAAAATGTAACGCCCATTTTTGATTATTTAATTATTTGATTTATTTGAGAAATTACTATATATTTTTATATATATTATGTGATGTTAAGTGAAGATTTAATATGATTTTATGCGACGTGGTGACTTATTTTATTGTTAAATAAAATAAGATTTGAAAATAAAATAAAATATTTAGTTGTGGGTTAGTTTTGGATTTTAGAGAGTTATGTGGGAGAAAGAGTAAATAAGATAAGATTTGTTGGGAGTATATAAAGGGAAAATTAGGTCAAGAGAGTCAGTACGCGTTGTCAGAGTTTTGGAAAAGAGAGAAAACGGTCGCGTGAAGGGAGAAGAGCATAGAGGCTGCGATTTCTGCTTTGATCAGGTAAGGGTGAGCCTAGCAATGATTATATTATTCTGTAATTCATCTAATCAGGATTAACAACATAGGATTGGATTTTGAGAGAATTGGAAATAGGTTAAAATTGAGGAAAAACCATGAATTAGGCTATGAAGCTGTGAAACAGAGTTAGAAATTGAGTACAGAACGTAGATTAACCATAATGATGATGTTTCTGAGAGTTTAGATGATTTAGATGATGAATTTGAGACTTTTTGGGGGAATTTTCGCAGAACCCGTAGCAGACTGTTCGTCGCTCGCCTGAGGCGAGCTATGCAACTCGCCGTGGCGAGTAGACCTAGTTTACTCGCGAGGCGAGCAACCCAGCTCGCCATAGCGAGCACTACCCTAGAGCTCGCGAGGCGAGCACTCCAACTCGCCATAGCGAGCAGGACCTTAGTACTCGCGAGGCGAGCTATCCCACTCGCCATAGCGAGTTAAGTCAGAACCCAGAACCTTGTGCTGTTTGCGAACTGTTTCGCATAGAACCATGAGAGATGACCTTTGGGTAGCTTCTGGGACTTTTACTGATGTTTACTATGATCTGTGATGATGATACATGATGATTGAGATTGTTTATGAAGCTTATGTGTGATATATGAATTAAATAAGTCATGAATGTCTGATTTACTTGCGATGCTTGCACTATGACTACTATCTGTATGATGTACTTGCTGCCATGTTGCTATTTACTTTTGTATAGTTGCTGCATGTGTCAGTCCTTGATGATTAAGATGTTTTTGCGACGTTTAAGATGTTAACTTGTTTAAGTTAAAAAGTGTTGAGTCTCATGCATACTCATTCTGTGATGGGGGCTTATGCCCTGGAGTTTTTACTCACCAGTGACGAGGGCTTATGCCCTGGAGCTTTGCTCACCAGCGACGAAGGCTTATGCCTTGGAGTATATTTATGCTCATAGCGATGAGGGCTCATGCCCTGGATTGGTACCACATGCATATAAGACGTAGGGTTGCATAGTCAAGTGATGATGTCGAGTCGTGTCGTCTAAGATGTTTACTAAGATGTTTACGATGTTGATTATGACGCTGCTAAATGATGTGTACTTATGTGGATGTTCTAAATGCTAGATGTTTATCTGTGATATGATGAATTATGTTTGGTTGTTGAAATGTGATTATTTAATTACATGTTTAATATAATTATTTGTGAATCTCACCCCTTCTGCTGGAATTGCCGCCTCGTGGGCAAGTGCAGGTAACCAAGATTAGGTGCAGACGTGTGAGGATTTCTGCAGTCGAGTCTAGGTGCTCTGATACGTAACGGGATGGGGAAACTTTGCTTATATTTTCTCTGTTCCTTGCGTATTATGCTTTTGATTTGATTATGTTATTTTGAAGATTTTATTACGACGTTGTTGAGGCCTGTGTGCCAAAGACTTTTCCTTATGAGATGAATTTTATGATTTTCCGCTGCAATAATTGAGTAATATTACGAATATTTTATGAAGATTTAATGATTATTTATTCATTAACATGAGATGTTTTAGAAATGTGATGCCCTGTTTATGTGCTTACTCTGATGCATGATAGTTTTTTTTTAAGAAATTTTTATGTTGGGAAAACGGGGTGTTACAATTGGTATCAGAGCAGGTCGGTCCGTCCGGCCAAGTAGAGAGTCGAGTGACGTTGTCTTAGAGTTAGAATAGTATTATTGTATTATTCTAACTTATGTTTGTTTTGTTAAGGATTAAGATGGCTGGAAGAAATGACGCTGCGATTGCTGCTGCCTTGGAAGCTGTTGCTCAAGCTGTGGGACAGCAGCCAAATGCAAATGCTGGTGCTAATGCTGAGGTCCGTATGCTGGAGACCTTCTTGAGAAACCATCCTCCTACCTTCAAGGGGAGATATGATCCGGATGGAGCCCAGACGTGGCTCAAAGAGATTGAGAGGGTGTTCCGAGTGATGCAGTGCACGGAGGTGCAGAAGGTGCGTTTTGGTACGCACATGCTAGCTGAGGAGGCTGATGACTGGTGGATTAGTCTTCTACCTACCCTGGAGCAGGACGGTGCTGAGGTGACCTGGGCAGTGTTTAAGAGAGAGTTCCTCAACAGATACTTTCCTGAGGATGTGCGGGGCAAGAAAGAGATTGAGTTCCTGGAGCTAAAGCAAGGGAACATGTCTGTGACTGAATATGCTGCAAAATTTGTGGAGCTGGCCAAGTTTTATCCACACTACTCTGCTGAGACCGCCGAATTTTCTAAGTGTATTAAGTTTGAGAACGGATTGCGAGCTGATATCAAGAGGGCTATAGGGTATCAGAAGATTAGAAACTTTTCTGAGTTGGTGAGCAGCTGCAGGATTTACGAGGAAGACACGAAGGCTCATTACAAGGTGGTTAATGAGAGGAAAGGAAAGGGGCAGCAAAGTCGTCCTAAGCCCTACAGTGCTCCTGCAGATAAGGGCAAACAGCGAGTTAATGATGAGAGGAGACCTGTGAAGAAAGATGCTCCTGCTGAGATAGTTTGCTATACTTATGGCGTGAAGGGCCATAAGAGTAATGCTTGTCCTGGAGAGGTGAAGAGGTGTTTTCGTTGTGGCAAGAAGGGCCATACTACTGCTGATTGCAAACGTGGTGATATTGTATGCTTTAATTGCAATGAGGAAGGTCACATTGGGTCCCAGTGCACACAACCTAAGAAGACTCAGACTACTGGGAGAGTTTTTGCCTTGTCGGGTACGCAGACGGAGAGCGAGGATCGCTTGATCAGAGGTACTTGTTATTTTGATAATATACCTTTAGTTGCTATCATTGATACTGGTGCCACACATTGTTTTGTTGCTCTTGATTGTGCTGCTAAGTTGAATCTTGTTGTATCTGATATGAATGGGGAGATGGTTGTCGAAACTCCAGCTAAGGGTTCGGTGACTACTTCCCTTGTGTGTTTAAGATGTCCTGTGTCTATGTTTGGTCGTGATTTTGAGATTGATCTAGTGTGTCTACCGTTGGTTGGGATGGATGTAATCTTGGGGATGAATTGGTTAGAGTACAACCATGTTCTTATTAATTGTTTTAGCAAGACGGTGCATTTTTCTTCTCCCGAGGAAGAGAGTGGCGCAGAGTTCCTATCTACTAAACAGTTGAAGCAGTTGGAACGTGATGGAATTATGATGTTTTCTTTGATGGCGTCTTTATCTATTGAGAATCAGGCAGTGATTGATAAGCTACAAGTAGTATGTGATTTTCCTGAAGTTTTCCCAGATGAGATTCCTGTTGTGCCTCCGGAAAGAGAAGTTGAATTTACGATTGATCTTGTTCCTGGAACGAAGCCTGTGTCTATGACGCCTTATCGTATGTCAGCTTCTGAGTTGGCTGAGCTGAAGAAGCAGTTAGAGGATTTGCTTGATAAGAAGTTCGTGAGGCCTAGTGTTTCGCCATGGGGAGCTCCAGTGTTGTTAGTCAAGAAGAAAGATGGAAGTATGAGGTTGTGTATCGACTATCGTCAGTTGAATAAAGTAACGATAAAGAATAGGTATCCACTTCCGAGAATTGACGACTTGATGGATCAGTTGGTGGGTGCTTGTGTATTTAGCAAGATAGATTTGAGATCGGGTTACCATCAGATTAAAGTGAAGGATGAAGATATGCAGAAGACGGCGTTTAGGACGCGCTATGGACACTATGAGTATACGGTGATGCCTTTCGGCGTTACTAACGCACTTGGCGTATTCATGGAGTATATGAATAGAATCTACCATGCTTATTTGGATCGTTTTGTTGTGGTGTTCATTGTTGATATTCTGGTTTATTCTAAGACTGAAGAAGAGTATGCTGAGCATTTGAAGATCGTCTTACAAGTGTTGAAAGAGAAGAAGCTTTTTGCTAAGTTGTCTAAGTGTGAGTTCTGGTTGAAGGAAGTAAGTTTTCTTGGTCATGTTATTTCTGGCGATGGCATTGCGGTTGATCCGTCTAAAGTTGAAGCGGTATCGCAATGGGAGACTCCCAAGTCGGTTACTGAGATTAGAAGCTTTTTGGGTCTAGCTGGTTATTATCGAAGATTTATAGAAGGATTTTCTAAGTTGGCTCTTCCGTTAACGCAGTTGACGTGTAAAGGTAAATCTTTTGTGTGGGATATTCATTGTGAGAACAGTTTTAATGAGTTGAAGAAACGTTTGACGACGGCTCCAGTCTTGATTTTGCCGAAGCCCGATGAACCTTTTGTGGTATACTGTGATGCGTCCAAGTTGGGTTTAGGTGGTGTACTTATGCAAGATGGTAAAGTGGTAGCTTATGCTTCAAGGCAATTGAGGATTCATGAGAAGAATTATCCGACGCATGACTTAGAGTTGGCAGCTGTGGTCTTTGTATTGAAAATATGGAGACATTACTTGTATGGTTCGAGGTTTGAGGTGTTTAGTGATCACAAGAGTTTGAAGTACTTGTTTGACCAGAAGGAATTGAATATGAGGCAGCGAAGGTGGCTTGAATTGTTAAAAGATTATGACTTTGGTTTGAATTATCATCCGGGCAAAGCTAATGTGGTTGCAGATGCCTTGAGTAGGAAGACTTTGCATATGTTTGCCATGATGGTGAAGGAATTCGAGTTGTTGGAACAGTTTAGAGATTTGAGTTTGGTTTGTGAAAGAACACCTCAGAGTGTAAAGCTGGGAATGCTGAAAATTGATAGTGATTTCTTGAAAAGTATCAAGGAGGCGCAGAAAGAAGATGTTAAGTTTGTGGACTTGTTGGTTGCTAGTAATCAGACGGAGGATAGTGACTTTAGAGTTGATGATCAAGGAGTGTTGAGATTTCGAGGTAGAATTTGCATACCTGATAATGAGGAAATGAAGAAGATGATTCTTGAAGAGAGTCATAGAAGTAGCTTGAGTATTCATCCGGGAGCTACGAAGATGTATCATGATTTAAAGAAGATGTTTTGGTGGTCTGGTTTGAAACGTGACGTGGCGCAGTTTGTTTATTCTTGTTTGGTCTGTCAGAAATCGAAGGTTGAGCATCAGAAACCTGCTGGTATGATGGTACCTTTAGATGTGCCAGAGTGGAAATGGGATAGTATATCCATGGATTTTGTGACGAGCTTGCCGAATACTCCTAAAGGGAATGACGCTATTTGGGTGATTGTTGATAGATTGACGAAGTCGGCTCATTTTCTACCGATTAATATTACTTTTCCTGTTGCTCAGTTGGCAGAGATCTATGTCAAGGAGATCGTGAAGTTGCATGGTGTTCCTTCGAGCATCGTATCAGATAGAGACCCGAGGTTTACTTCTAGATTTTGGAAGAGTTTGCAAGAGGCTTTAGGTTCTCAGTTGAGGTTGAGTTCGGCTTATCATCCGCAGACAGATGGTCAGTCGGAAAGGACGATTTAGTTGTTGGAAGATTTGTTGAGAGTGTGTGTACTTGAACAAGGAGGGACTTGGGATAGTCATCTTCCGTTGATAGAGTTCACGTACAACAACAGTTATCATTCGAGTATTGGGATGGCACCCTTTGAGGCTTTGTATGGTCGGAGATGCAGAACTCCGTTGTGTTGGTTTGAGTCAGGCGAGAATGTGATGTTAGGACCGGAAATTGTTCAGCAGACTACTGAGAAAGTAAGAATGATCCAAGAGAAGATGAAAGCGTCGCAGAGTCGACAAAAGAGTTATCATGACAAGCGTAGAAAGGACCTTGAGTTCCAAGAGGGAGATCATGTGTTCCTGAGAGTGACTCCTATGACCGGTGTTGGTCGTGCGTTGAAGTCAAAGAAGTTAACCCCGAAGTTTATTGCTCCATATCAGATATCAGAGAGGATTGGGGCGGTGGCTTATCGTGTTGGATTGCCACCACATTTATCGAATTTGCACGACGTGTTCCATGTGTCACAACTGAGGAAGTATGTTCCGGATCCGTCTCATGTGATCCAGAGTGATGATGTGCAAGTTAGGGACAACCTTACGGTTGAGACCTTACCAGTGAGGATTGATGATAGAAAGACGAAGACGCTGAGGGGCAAGGAGATACCTCTCGTTAGAGTCGTTTGGTCGGGAGCGACTGGCGAAAGCTTGACGTGGGAGTTAGAGAGTAAGATGCTAGAGTCGTACCCTGAGTTGTTTGCTTGAGGTAATTTTCGAGGACGAAAATCTTTTAAGTTGGGGAGAGTTGTAACGCCCATTTTTGATTATTTAATTATTTGATTTATTTGAGAAATTACTATATATTTTTATATATATTATGTGATGTTAAGTGAAGATTTAATATGATTTTATGCGACGTGGTGACTTATTTTATTGTTAAATAAAATAAGATTTGAAAATAAAATAAAATATTTAGTTGTGGGTTAGTTTTGGATTTTAGAGAGTTATGTGGGAGAAAGAGTAAATAAGATAAGATTTGTTGGGAGTATATAAAGGGAAAATTAGGTCAAGAGAGTCAGTACGCGTTGTCAGAGTTTTGGAAAAGAGAGAAAACGGTCGCGTGAAGGGAGAAGAGCATAGAGGCTGCGATTTCTGCTTTGATCAGGTAAGGGTGAGCCTAGCAATGATTATATTATTCTATAATTCATCTAATCAGGATTAACAACATAGGATTGGATTTTGAGAGAATTGGAAATAGGTTAAAATTGAGGAAAAACCATGAATTAGGCTATGAAGCTGTGAAACAGAGTTAGAAATTGAGTACAGAACGTAGATTAACCATAATGATGATGTTTCTGAGAGTTTAGATGATTTAGATGATGAATTTGGGACTTTTTGGGGGAATTTTCGCAGAACCCGTAGCAGACTGTTCGTCGCTCGCCTGAGGCGAGCTATGCAACTCGCCGTGGCGAGTAGACCTAGTTTACTCGCGAGGCGAGCAACCCAGCTCGCCATAGCGAGCACTACCCTAGAGCTCGCGAGGCGAGCATTCCAACTCGCCATAGCGAGCAGGACCTTAGTACTCGCGAGGCGAGCTATCCCACTCGCCATAGCGAGTTAAGTCAGAACCCAGAACCTTGTGCTGTTTGCGAACTGTTTCGCATAGAACCATGAGAGATGACCTTTGGGTAGCTTCTGGGACTTTTACTGATGTTTACTATGATCTGTGATGATGATACATGATGATTGAGATTGTTTATGATGATTTTTATGAAGCTTATGTGTGATATATGAATTAAATAAGTCATGAATGTCTGATTTACTTGCGATGCTTGCACTATGACTACTATCTGTATGATGTACTTGCTGCCATGTTGCTATTTACTTTTGTATAGTTGCTGCATGTGTCAGTCCTTGATGATTAAGATGTTTTTGCGACGTTTAAGATGTTAACTTGTTTAAGTTAAAAAGTGTTGAGTCTCATGCATACTCATTCTGTGATGGGGGCTTATGCCCTGGAGTTTTTACTCACCAGCGACGAGGGCTTATGCCCTGGAGCTTTGCTCACCAGCGACGAAGGCTTATGCCTTGGAGTATATTTATGCTCATAGCGACGAGGGCTCATGCCCTGGATTGGTACCACATGCATATAAGACGTAGGGTTGCATAGTCAAGTGATGATGTCGAGTCGTGTCGTCTAAGATGTTTACTAAGATGTTTACGATGTTGATTATGACCTTGCTAAATGATGTGTACTTATGTGGATGTTCTAAATGCTAGATGTTTATCTGTGATATGATGAATTATGTTTGGTTGTTGAATTGTG
Organism: Medicago lupulina; assembly: GCA_958299785.1. Taxonomy (NCBI): domain Eukaryota; kingdom Viridiplantae; phylum Streptophyta; class Magnoliopsida; order Fabales; family Fabaceae; genus Medicago; species Medicago lupulina. The sequence continues at coordinate 33,195,622 of OY283144.1, read as the reverse complement.
ATTATTTAATTACATGTTTAATATAATTATTTGTGAATCTCACCCCTTCTGCTGGAATTGCCGCCTCGTGGGCAAGTGCAGGTAACCAAGATTAGGTGCAGACGTGTGAGGATTTCTGCAGTCGAGTCTAGGTGCTCTGATACGTAACGGGATGGGGAACCTTTGCTTATATTTTCTCTGTTCCTTGCGTATTATGCTTTTGATTTGATTATGTTATTTTGAAGATTTTATTACGACGTTGTTGAGGCCTGTGTGCCAAAGACTTTTCCTTATGAGATGAATTTTATGATTTTCCGCTGCAATAATTGAGTAATATTATACGAATATTTTATGAAGATTTAATGATTATTTATTCATTAACATGAGATGTTTTAGAAATGTGATGCCCTGTTTATGTGCTTACTCTGATGCATGATAGTTTTTTTTTAAGAAATTTTTATGTTGGGAAAACGGGGTGTTACATAAAACGGTATGAAGCGGGTGTAATATTGATGTAACATTACATTGATGTAATTTGACCACTATATATATGGTTCAAGTATTGGTGTAATCATGGTCTCTTCGTCGCTTTCTTCTCCTTCACGGTGGAGGACTTTCGAGGTTATAATCCAGCCGATGGAATGATCTTCTTTCTTGCACCACAAGACACCGTCATTCCTCCCAACTCTATCGGTGCAAATCTCGGAGTAATTGATGGGAACATTGCTTTCAATCAATTTGTTGGTGTAGAGTTTGACAATCATGTCAATGAGTATGATCCCAAGTATGCACATATTGGTATTGATGTTTACTATGTAATTTCCTCGAGGACAACACCATGGAACAGGGTGAGTGGGTCTTTGGTCAAAGTAAGTATAATCTATGACTCTCTCTCTAACACATTGAGTGTTGCTGCCACTAACAACAATGTTCAAATTAATACTGTTGCTCATGTTGTTGATTTGAAAGCTGTTCTCCCACAGAACGTTAGGGTTGGTTTATCTGCAACAGTTACATCTGGCGGCCGCCAATTACAACACATTCAGTCATGGTCTTTCACTTCAACCTTGGCATGATTGGTCCCTTAAGTACGTTATGTATGCATGCATGGAGAGTGTGATAATAACTAGTATGGCTAAACAAAAGACCATACTAGATTGTGATAATAACTAGTATGTCTAAGCAAAAGACCATACTAGATTGTGAAAATTACTATGAATGTCTAAACTAGATTGTGATAATAACTAGTATGGCTAAACAAAAGACCATACTTGAACCATGTATATGTTTCAGTTTTTCTATAAATCAAGTCCATGCTTAACCTAATGTTACCTAAATAACGAAGTCATAAATTTCTATAAATTTCTCAATAACTAATATATACGTACCACTCCAAACTCAAATATAAGAAAAACAAATTCAAATTTAGTGGTATAAAATATAAATAAATTTTAGGTTAAATATGTATTTATTCCTATAAATATTTCAAATTTTCGTATTAATCCTTATAAAACTTTCTTTCGAATTTTAGTCCTGCAAAAGTTGTCTATCCACCTTTCTAGTCCCTGCTTTGAAGACACGTCGTGTGTACCCTTTGAATTTTTGAATGGGTTTTATTCAGAGATGCTTAGAATATTATAAGTATCTATAACAATTTTTTTTTAACCAAACATGAATTAAATGTGAAATTTTAAACGATAAAAGTATACAAATTCATATTTAATTCATGTTTTGTTAAAAAGTTCTAATTTTTTTGGGAGAGATTCTAATAATATTATATTTTTTTATGGAAAAGTCATTCAAAATTTCAAATGATACACATGAGTTGACTGAAAAGCTGAGACCAAAAGTGGTGATGGAAAATGACCTGTTCGGGAACATAGGTTAAGGATGACGCAACTATAATGCTTGTGATGCGTTGGACGGTATGGCGGAGGAAGAACTCTGACACTCAAGCCCGTATTTGCTTGAGAGAGGGAAAAACAACTAAAGTTGTGATTATGAGATTGTATCTGATATGACAGAGGTGCCACGGTTGTATAGATATTTTGGGCCGTTGATGATGAGATTACGACCAAGGTCGTCCTGAAGCGGTGTGTACTCGTGTTGTGATAAAGTTGGGTTGTCTTGTGTAAGCGCTTTCAGAGGCATTATGCATGTTTGTTGGACATCAATTAATGGGCCATTGCTGGGTTATTATTGGACCGTTGAGAATCCGAGATCTGGAGTGAAACAGTTTCCCCCCGGAGTCCCTATTATCTTAATGACGTAAGGAGGTTGTTACAGGTTTGACAATCCGTGGCCTACCTCTATGCTCTAAAGACACCTTTCTGCCGATTTTGTGTGATGAGGAAGACTTTCGGGGAATATTTAAGTATCAATTGAAGAGTTCTAAGAAGGGGTTGATGAAAAAATCATTGCTAGCAGACTGAAACGACCCTTTTGTCAAAAAAAAATTGATGCTTGTCCCATGTTTCCTTGGATTTAGGCGGTGCGTTTGATGATGTTTGAGTATGGGATATGTTCTCGAGACGCGATCTGGAACGTTGAACTATGCTCTTTCATCTTTTGGTGAATTTTGAATTGTTGATTGAACTTCCTTCAGAATGTTATGAAGGTGAAAAAAACATAAGAATGACGAGTTGAATTGTGTTGGCTTTTTTTGGTTACTTTTTATAAGTGTAAAAGAACTGGTCAAAATCTGATGATTTCAGATTGTAATTCAGAGTCTGCGTAGCAGCGGATAATAACAGACAAAGATAAAATAGACAAAGAGAGAAAGAGCAGACACAAGCAATTTATACTGGTTCCTCCCACAACACATGAGTTGTCCAGTTCCCTTGCACTTCCAAGAAATTTCACTATAATCACTATTGATTACAATTGCTCCAGGACTCTTCCAAGAGACTTCCAATGCTCAACTTGCAAGAGACTTCTAATGCTCAAGGTCACTACCAAGATACTTCCTTTGTTGAAGCACAACTACAAGAGACTTCCAATGCTCAAGGACAACTCCAAGAGACTTTTATTGCTCAAGCACGCATGCAAGAAACTTCTTTTGCTCAATCACAACTGAAACTTATATACAATCCTTAACTCCAAAATAAATTTGGGTTAACTTGCCTAAGGTTCCTAGGCTTGTAATATGGTTTGTCATCGAAACAAGGGGTCTAACTTATAGCTTTTTTTTTTTTTTTTTTTTTTTGTTTTTTTTTTAAGTTTGTTTATCTTCAATTTCTTCTAAAACAAAAAGTGATTTTATTCTCTTCTCTAGTACGCCTACCCCAAACTTCTTTTGCTCAATCACAACTGATCACTTATATACGATGCCTAACTCCAAAATAAATTTGGGTTAACATGTCTAAGGTCTCTAGGTTTGTAATATGGTTTGTCTCGAAACAAGGGGTCTAACCTATATGCTCAATTGTTTTTTTATTTTTAAATTTGTTTATCTTCAACTTCTTCTAAGACAAAAAGTGATATTATTCTCTTCTCTAGTACGCCTACCCCAAATTTAAGGTCTTGCTAGTTTCAAGAGAAACCCTAAACTTAAACTGTTATATGACTAAAACTTATATACAAAGCCTAACTCCAAAATAAATTTGGATTAACATGTCTAAGGTCTCTAGGCTTGTAATATGGGTTGTCATCGAAACAAGGAGTCTAACCTATAGGCTCAAATTGACTTAAAAAAACAAAGATATTTCAATATACAAAGGTCAGCTCCAAAAGGTTGAAGGGACAAGCAGTTTTCCTTAGTGTGTAAAGAATATAACCACACACACAAATATATATGTTAACAATCTAGGGGATTCAAAAATAATAATAAAAAAGATGACTAAGGTTTCATAAAATTAAAATAGCATAACATGATAAAGGTAACAAGCAAATATGTAGTAAAACCTAATGGACTATAGTAGTAACTTAGAAATTTAAAGGGCTTAATAGCATAAACCCAATACCTTATTACCACACACCTCCCCTCAAACTCATGATACAACGCCGAGAAACATCAAAAGTTTATAAAAAAAAAAAATACTCAATAACATAAACTCAGAATACTACCTCTAAAGTTAAAGCTTAATAAGCTTTAGATTGTTATAGAAGTAACCATGAAATAAATCAAACCAACTGATATCTTAACTAGCCGAGAGAAGCAACCGTTTAATATGCAACAATTGAAAGCAATGAAACCATATCAAACAAAATTGAAATTGAACATAAGAGTCAATAGAGAAAGAATCAAAAGGTTTAAATCTATCTTCAATGAGAACTCTTCACGAAAAAATTGTTAGCATTATCTTGACTCACCAAACTATCCAAAAGAAACATCGTGCTTATGAAATTGAAATAGAACACAAATAATCTTGGTGTATCTTAACAACTTATCAAATGATTTGATATTTTCATAAATTTTTTCACGAATTATAAACACTTAGAATCTAATAGTAAAATTTTAAAATTATTTATGGTGTAAAACGGCATGAAGCGGGTGTAATATTGGTGTAACATTACATTGATGTAATTTGACCACTATATATATATATATATATATATATATATATATATATAATGCTATATGTACGATTTGCACATGTTATGTTATTTTATTAGAAACTTGAGTTGGGCATTACAATTGCAATTAGCAATAAGAAAGGCCAGGAGGTACTGTCATGAGTAAGATAAGATGATGAAGAAGAAAACTGGGCAGCAATTGGCCGGAGGTGCAAGTCCACACACATCTGTCTACCAATTGGCAGCCATACCACTAATTAAGTTGGTGCCGGTGACGTTGCTAGTTAATAATTTTGCTTGTACCACTACTTCAGTGTTCACCAAACGAAACAGGAAGAAATAGCAAGTAAATAATGTGTATAAATATGTGTCATCTACCTGCATGCTCATTCACAACTCATCAATACTATCAAAACTTCATACTTGCTATATATCATCATGTCTTCAAAATTACCATTTTCTTTTCTTTCTGTTTCAGTAATAGTTGCTCTCTTGCTATCAACTACTGAACTAGTGACCTCTCAGAAAACAACTTCCTTCGACTTTCAAAAATTCACCTCTGGTCAATCTGATTTAATCATGCAAGGTAGTACCGAGATTTTTTCAAATGGGATAATGGCACTCACCAACCCTTCTAAACCTAGTACTGGACGGGTGTTGTATTCAAACCCAGTGCCCATTTGGGATAGTACTACTGGACATGTTGCTAGCTTTGTCGCTTCCTTCTCCTTCACGGTTGAGGACTTTCGAGGTTATAATCCAGCCGATGGAATCATCTTCTTTCTTGCACCACAAGACACAGGCATTCCTCCCAACTCTTTTGGTGCAAATCTCGGAGTAATTGATGAGAAAAATGCTTTCAATCAATTTGTTGGTGTAGAGTTTGACAATTATGTCAATGAGTATGATCCCAAGTATGCACATATTGGTATTGATGTTAATTCTGTAATTTCCGCCAGGACAACACCATGGAACAGGGTGAGTGGGTCATTAGTCAAAGTAAGTATAATTTATGACTCTCTCTCCAACACATTGAGCGTTGCTGCCACTAACAACAATGGTCAAATTACTACTGTTGCTCATGTTGTTGATTTGAAAGCTGTTCTCCCACAGAACGTTAGGGTTGGTTTATCTGCAACAGTTACATCTGGCGGCCGCCAATTACAACACATTCATTCATGGTCTTTCACTTCAACCTTGGCATGATTGGTCTCCTACGTACGTTATGTATGCATGCATGGAGATTGTGATAATAACTAGTATGGCTAAACAAAAGACCATACTTGAACCATTTATATGTTTCAGTTTTTCTATAAATAAAGTCCATGCTTAACCTAATGTTACCTAAATAACGAAGTCATGAATTTCTATAAATTTCCCAATAACTAATATATACGTACCACTCCAAACTCAAATATATGAAAAACAAATTCAAGTTTAATGGTATAAAATATAAATAAATTTTAGGTTAAATATGTATTTATTCCTATAAATATTTCAACTTTTCATATAAACTAGCAACAACCCGTGCTAAGCACGGGCTAACTCGAAGCAGGGCTTATGCATCAAAGCGCATTGCATTGCTATATGAATTGAGAAAATGAGAAAAAAAATAATGATAAAGTCGACGTTAATGATAAAATGGCAAATTACAATGACTTCTCTTGAGATTTTCTTAAACAACACAATCACCCATTTTAATTTTTCAAACACATCAATCTCCCCTCAATTTATCCATTTCAATAACTTTGTAAATATACAATTTAATTTCAGTTATTTTGGTTTGTTTGTATATGTTTTCTCTTTTCACAATTAATTCAAATGAGTTTTTTTCCCCTCCCAATGGAGAAATAATAATAAAATTTGTTTTTACCACCAAATAGAATCAAATATCGGCAATTACAGAAGAGGTCAAAAGAGAATTTAGAAATGAGAAGAATTTTGGTAGATGGACATTGTGGTTGCTCAATGAAAATGAAATAATCTTCGATATATCTGTTTTATTACATTAGAGTTTAAAAATTAAACAACCTTGACTGAAGAACAATAAGTTGGGAAAAATTACATAAGTGAATATTGGAAAGAAAAAATGTTCAAAATTTAAGCGAGTTCATACTCGTATGAAGAAGTTAATTGCTAAAAAAGTGGAATTAACAATGTTTAAACCGAGTTATATTGTAAGGGAAGTGCTTGTCAATTTGTTAAAAAAAATAAGAGATCAGTATTTAGTTAAAAAATAGAGTGGATGTCTGTGTTATTTACGAAGACCTTAGAAGAGGTTAATGTAATTTGCCCATGATTTTTTTTTAAAGAGTAGTTTGCCCATGATAAGATCATTGAAATTTGTTATTAAATATTATGAAGTGGTAACCTAAAAATATGTAAAAATATTAAAAATAATAAATATTTTACTATTGATAAAGATATCGTTATGAGTCCCGTGTATGAATTGCTTATACTCTAGTTCTTGAAGCACGAAAGAGCTTTCATGCTTGCATATTTTTTTAGGGAGCTGTTCGCACTTGGATTTTGATACCGTGTTGACAGTCAATGCATTAATTGTTCTTCGCAAATGTTCACTTTTCATATTTTTTTGTAACTTGGTTTGGCGCCCGTACACGGGTTCGCTAGGTTGCACCCGTGATTAGTAAAAAAAATTGGGATAGATTAGGGTCGATCCACTTGGTCTTACTTATGATGTTGTATCCTCATTTAGAGTTGTACCTTAGTCAGGTCTAATGCCCCCAGTCTCTATCAATTTTTTTATTTAATATCATTTTTCTTTTGACTAAAAAAAAGATAAAGAAAAAACAAAGACAAATTATTTTTAGAAAAGAAGCAATCTTGAAAATGTGTAAATTTTTGAAAAGTAGGTATATACCTTTTAATAAGTATTTTATAACTTTCTTGAAGTTATGTTATTTTGTGATTATCAATCAGATTTTTTTTTTAAACTAGAAGAGTAGCAAAGAGCTAACTCTTCAAAAATATCATTACCAAAAGAAGATTGTTACCCTTTCAAGAGTGGCTAAACCTAACATTAGCCCATTCAAGCCTATTTTTAACATAATCACTCCTTACTTGTAAAGGTAAAGAGTAATAATATACACAAGTATTCAATGTTAAATCAATGTTAGCTAGAGCATCTGACATGAATTCCCCTCCCTATAAATGTGAGAAGATAGAAAATTCATGTTTGAAATAAGCAAAAGACAGTTACTCCACTTGTTTCTTAATTGCCAAGGAACTATGTCAGAGTTTTTGAAAGCTTGAACCACAAGCATGGAATCAGTTTCTAACCAGAAATTGTTCCAGTTATTAGCCTGTGCAAATTATATTGTTCTCATAGCACCACAAAGTTCAGCAGCAAGTGAATTACTAGAAGCTAACCCCTCAGCAAAACATCCCATAAACTGACCAAGTTTGTTTCTAAAGAGGGATGGTGACTTGTCGAACAAGGTTCCAAACATCAGGGAAGTCTACAAATAATTTTGCAGGTAAATTCCAATTTTTGTCATCAATATAAACACTTACCAAAATGTTGTTGTCAACAATCACATCATCACTGAGACTTTGAATTAGGGGCGCACCACACCAGTTATCTTACCAGAAATGATTACTCTTGCCATCACCTAGAAGCCAAGAAAAATTCTCTATCATAACATTGTATTCACTTTTGATGCTAGACCAGATTGAAGAAGAAATATGGTGGGATATAACTCTATTTTTCCTCTTTACTCTACTGAGGAGCAAATAAGTCCAGTCTTCCTTCTTAAGAAATAAATCCCAACACAGTTTTAAGTTAGCAGCTTGATTAATTTTCTTCAATGACCTTATGCCTAACCCTCCTTGTTCAGTAGGTTTAGACATCTTTTTCCAAGCCACAATAACAAGTTTTCTCTTATGTATGTCTCCACTCTAGACAAAATTCCTCATAGATGATTCCAAGTCCTTTAGGAGGGAGACTAGCCAACATAAGCTGATATGATAGGAATGAGCATGTAACAACCCGTTTTTCGTTATTTAGTTTTTAATTAATTTACGTGTATTTATGTATGCTTGTATGTGATTATTTACCCTTTGATGAATTTTCTCTAGTTTAGTGATTAGGATGGTATTTTGGTCTTTTGGCGAGTAAGGATAAAATAGTAATTTTGGTCGAGAATTAATCGTAGCATTTTAGTAAGAACTGATTGTTTAGGAATTTATTAATTAGTTGTAGTAATTAGAACTAGTGTCGGTAGTTGCTAATTATTTTATTGTTAGTAAGATAGAAAACTAGTAAGTGACATAATTAGAAATGAGTCCAATTATTATTTTATGGGTTAGGCCCAATGGGTATGGATATATATTTCAACTTAGAGAGAGAACTAGGGTTTAGAAACTTTGTTCATTTCAAAGAGGCAAAGAGGCTAGAAGAGGATTGGAGAGAAAACTTGGAGAGGGGAAGAATTGGGAGCTAAAGTGAAGCCTAGGAATTGAGCATAGAAGATTAGAGGTAAGGGGGCTAAACTTTAATCATAATCTCTTTTCCTACCCTTTTCTCAATAAGTGATTATTTAATTAAGTGCTTTTGAAAATAAGTGATTATGTGAAATTTAGTGAATGAATTCATTGTTTAATTGTTGATGATATGTTTGTACATGTGAAATTGACTGATTAAGTGTTGTTGTTATTGAATCCATGTGTCAAAAATCATATGTATGAATATGTTGTGTTTTTTGTGAAAAATGATGAATAATGAAGTTGTGGTTTGATGAACTTGGAATGAATTCATGAATAATTGAGTTGATGATGTTTGAAAACATGTTGTTGATGAATTGGTATGATGAATATGCCATTGGTGAATTGATGATGAAAGTTGTTGTTGATGTTGAATAATTTTAAAAGTTTGGTGAAATTTTGAATTGAGACATAATGATGTTTGATTTATGAGTTTTGAGCATTCTTGTGTATATGTTTATGTACATGACTTATAAACTTCATTTGGGACGAGTTTTGAGTGTGGGAGGATCAAAATTGGAGTGTTGGGGGGGGGGGGGGGAAAGGGTTTTGAAATTCGAAGTTTTTTTTTTTCTGGAATGATGAGTGTTCGCTTAAGCGACGCCTAAGCGAACCTCAAGCGAACGTGCCCAGTTCATTCCTGGACGCAGCTCGCTTGAGCGAACCGTGAGCGAAGCGTAAGTGAACAACAAAGTAGGTTCTGTCAAGAGTTCGCTTGAGCGAGCGGCAAGCGAACCCCAAGCGAACAAGCCTAGAACGCTACTGAGACTTGGTCACTTAAGCGAACCAGTCTTCGCTTAAGCGAACCATACCCTGTTCAGCCACACTTGATTTTTTTCATTTCGTGTACTTGGGAACCAATCCTAACTTTCTAAATGGTTTCTTTTGATTTATTTAATCATTACATGTGTACCTAATCTTTTGGAAACATCATTGGTATGGATTTGTACTTAGTTTCATAAATTGTTCATAACGTTTGGAAAACTGTCCAAGAACACAATTTTCCGGAAACTTATTTTCTCAAAGAAAATGATGTGGGATTACTTACTATGATGTCTAGATGATTAAATAAATGTTCTTGAACTATTTCTTTGAGAACTAGAATGTCTTACTTTGGGAATGGACTATGTTTTGAAAAGTAACATTTTGAGACAAACTTTGCGAATTTTGAGAATTCATAGTATTTGGCCGATGAAATACTTATGTGAGTATACCTTCACTCATATGTGGTTAGTATACTTCCTTAGTAGAGGCAATTGAATCATTTTGATTTCGTTTTGGTTCATTGGTCTAAATCGTTAAAGTGGTGAATCATATCATGCGAACCTAGTTGAAAATACATTCATTGAACTTTTCTACCTTGAAATTCTTCCGTGAATGAGATTGAATGCGAATATATGTTGATTGGTGATTATATATGTTGAGTGCATATATGTTGACGATGATTATATATGTTGTGTGCATATATGTTGTTGGTGAAATCTTTTACATGCGATTGGTGGTGAATTGTTGGTGTACGCATGTATTGGAATATAATTGGTGTGGACTTGTGAAATTTAATGAAGTATGTATTGTTGTTGTCGAGTCCTAGTTCACACACAGTTGGTTTGGTGACTTTCATCTCCATGTTGGTGATTGGATACTTATGTATTCATTATTCGGGGTGTTTATTCGGGGTGATATGATGTGTTTATATGCATCGGGGCGACGACCTCAGAGATGAAAGAAAATTGGTACCTCACGTAGTTGAGTCGGTCTAGTCACATTGTATGTTTCTACGAAGAGTCATGTTTGTTATGAGCTTGGTGTGAATACGTGTTGGCATATTTGTATGCTTGATGATTGTTGAAGTTGGAACCCTGTGCTTGTATATTCATTGATGAGAATGATTATGCTTACGTTTAATTATGCAAGATTATTATTAATGATGCATGTTTAATCCTGTTTGTTTTCGATTATGATTAATGTAAGACTAACCCCCAGTGGTCTGTGGTGGACCGCCTACCTATTTGTATGAATGGGTAGACAACGTGTAAGATTAGTGATTGCATTGCTTTCGGTGAGTGCTCATGGTAGTGGAGCTTCATCCTTTTATGTTGCTCGTTGTGTCTTAGAGGCTCTGATCTAGGACGATGTCTTTTTTTATTTTATTTTTTTTATATATTTTGAGATTTTATTCTATTTTGAGTTGTATCTTGTGGAGATTATTTATGTTGTTGGATTTATCATATGTTGATGACATATCATGTTGAGATGTATTTGATTCCACTGTGACTTTATGTTGAAGTTATTTTCATGCATGACTATATTGGTGATTATTCGTAGACGTGACGACTATTTCTCATGTGTTTAATTAAATTGCATGATTTATTGCTTAACTAGAAATAGGGCGTTACAGAGCATACTTTGAACCTTTGACTTAATCAATTGTACTCTACCTGCTATAGAGATTAAAAAAGCTTTCCAAGATGACATTTTGGCTTTGACTTTGTCAACAATGGGCTGAAGGTGTCTGACTTTAGGCTTCCCCATGAAGATAGGAACACCTGAATATGTGAATGGTAAAGATCCAACCTGGAAACCAATGAGATTAACAATATGATCTAACCTAGCATTGGAGATTGATCTTGAGAAAATAGTGGATTTGCTATTGCTTATAACTTGACTAGAAGCCTTGTATCAGTGAATTTATGCAAGATGTTTTCCCTTTGCAAATGATCATTATGTCATCAGCATACAAAGTATGAGATGGAATGTTGCAGTGTCTGGGGCCTGATATCAATTCTAGCTCACCATTCTCCACCAATTTTGAGATCCCCCTACTCAACACTTCTGCAAGACAGAAAAGCAAAGGGGACAAAGGGTGTCCTTGCCTCACACCTCTAGAACACTTAAAGTAGCCATGTTGAGTTCCATTAATAGAAATAGATAAGTGTGCTGAATCAAGAATTGCCTTTATCCAGCTACAAAAAGTATCACTGAAACCAAACTGTTTTAAGACTTGAATAAAAAAACTCAACTCCAAAGTGTCAAATTCTTTCACTATATCAACTTTTAAAGCTAGGTTTTCCCCAAAAGACTTTGTATCCAGAAAGTTGGTTGCCTCAGAAGCTATAAGAATGCAGTCCTTTATATTCCTACCATGAATGAATCCCCTTTTCTCTTTGGAAATTAAAGAAGGCATTAACTGAGCTAACCTGTCTTCTATGATCTTGGAGATAATTTTGAATATAAAATTAACTCTAGCAATTGGTCTAAATTGACTCATTGTGTAACAACCCGATTTTCGTTATTTTGTTTTTAATTAATTATGTGTATTTATGTATGCTTGTATGTGATTATTTACCTTTTGATGTATTTCCTCTAGTTTAGTGATTAGGAGGGTATTTTGGTCTTTTGGCAAGTAAGGGTAAAATAGTAATTTTGGTCGAGAATTAATCGTAGCATTTTTAGTAAGAACCGAATTGTTAGCAATTTATTAAGTTAGTTGTAGTAATTAGTATTAGTGTCAGTTGTTGCTAAATATTTTATTGTTAGTGGGATAGAAAACTAATAGGTGGCGTAATTAGAATTGAGTCCAATTATTATTTCATGGGTTAGACCCAATGGGTATGGATATATATTCTAACTATAGGGAGAGAACTAAGGTTTGAGAAACTTATTCATTTCATAAGAGGCAAAGAGGCTAGGAGAGGGAGAAGAAGAGAAACTTGTAGAGGGGAAGAACTTGGGAGCTAAATTAAAGCCTAGGATTTGAGCATAGAAAGATTAGAGGTAAGGGGGCTAGACTTTAATCATAATCTCTTTTTCTACCCCTTCTCATAAGTGATTATCCAATTAAGTGATTTTGAAAATAAGTGCTTATGTGAAAATTGGTGAATGAATTCATGTTTAATTGTTGATGATATGTTTGTACATGTGAATTGAATGATTAAGTGTTGTTGATATTGAATTCATGTGTCAAAAATTATATGTATGAATATGTTGTGTTTTTGTGAAAAATGATGAATGATGAAGTTGTGGTTTGATGGACTTGGAATGAATTCATGAATAATTGTTTTTGTTGATGTTTGAAAAACATGTTGTTGATGAATTGGTATGTTGAATATGTCATTGGTAAATTGATGATGAAAGTTGTTGTTGTTGTTGAACAATTTTGAGAGTTTGGTGAAATTTTGAAGTTAGACAAAATAATGTTTGATTCATGAGTTTTGAGTATTTTTGTGTATGTGTTTATGTACATGACCTATAAACTTTATTTGGGACGAATTTTGAGTGTGGGAGGATCAAAATTGGAGTGTTTGGGAAAAAGGGTTTCGAAATTCGAAGTTTTTATTTTGGACTGATGAGTGTTCGCTTAAGCGACGGATAAGCGAACCTCAAGTGAACGTGCCCAGTTCATTCTGGACGCAGTTCGCTTGAGCGAACCGTAAGCGAAGCGTAAGCGAACAACAAAGTTGCTTCTGCCAAGAGTTCGATTGAGAGAAGCGCAGGCGAACCCCAAGCGAACACGCCCAGAACGCTACTGAGACTTGGTCGCTTAAGCGAACTAGCCGTCGCTTAAGCGAACCGAACTAGCCGTCGCTTAAGCGAACCATGCCTTGTTCAGCCACCCTTGAATTTTCGTTTCGTGTACTTGAGAACCAATCCTAACTTTCTAAATGAGTTCCTTGACTTGTTTAATCATTACCTATGTATCTAATCTTATGAAAACATCATTGGTATGGACTTGAACTTAGTTCTCTTAAATCGTTCATGAATGTTTGGAAAATCGTCCAAGAACACAATTTTCTGAAAACTTATTTTCTCAAAGACAATGATGTGGGATTACATACATATGCGGTCTAGATGATTAAATAAATGTTCTTGAACTATTTCTTTGAGAACTAGAATATCTTGCCTTGAAAATGGACTATGTTTTGAAAAGTAACATTTTGAGACGAACTTTGCGAATTTTGAGAATTCGTAGTATTTGGCCGATGAAATACTTATGTGAGTATACCTTCACTCATATGTGGTTAGTATACTTCCTTAGTAGAGGTAATTGAATCGTTTTGATTTCATTTTGGTTCATTGGTCTAAATTGTTAAAATAGTGAATCATATTATACGAAACTAGTTGAAGATATATTCATTGCACTTTTCTATCTTGTAATTCTTTCGTGAATGAGATTGAATGTGAATATATGTTGATTGTTGGTGATTATATATGTTGATTGTTGGTGATTATATATGTTGATTGTTGGTGATTATATATGTTGAATGCATATATGTTGTTGTTGGTGATGATATATGTAATGTACATATATGTTGTTGATATTTCTCATTCATGCTATTGGTGATGAATATGTTGGTGTAAGCATGAATTGGAATATGTTGGTGTGGACTTGTCAAATTTGCATGAGACATATTTGTTGTGGTCGAGTCCTAGTTCACACACGTTGTTGTTGATGTCTTTCATCTCCAATTGTTGTGGATACTGCGGTATTCCTTATGCGGGTTGTTATGATGTGTTTATAAGCATCAGAGGCGACGACCTCGGAGATGAAAGAGTTGGTACCACACATATTAGAGTTGTCTAGACACATTGTGTAACACCCCAATTTCCCGTCTTAAAAATTTCGTTAAATAAATCATATATCAGAGTAATCATCACAAAGGAGTGTCACATTTCATCTTTAAAAATAGCTGAGATAATAATTTATCAATTACACAAAATATTCAATTAAGCAGCGGAATTCAAAAAGTCTCATCACATAAATAGTCTTGGCTTAAAAGCCATTAAACGTCTCAAAAACATTATTAATTTCAACATCACTGAAGTCAACACTAGATCAAACATGATACATAAGGAACAGACTCTACAAAAGACCCCATCCCGTTACATATCAGAGCAACCCTAACTTCACACATCCTCGCATCAACGCATCTAAGACCGGGTACCTGCACTTGCCCACAAGGCGGCAATTCCAGCAGAAGGGGTGAGATTCACAACAATAATATTAATATATAATCATAAGTCAAGATTAACAAATCATAAATTCCAACTCATCACAAATACATTATAGCACATCATAGCATCATCAACATCTCAAACATCATCTCATATATGTCACAATTGACTCGACTAAATGCAACACCTAACGTCTCAACATCATGCATGTGGTACCATATAATTATAGCATTAATATGCTTCACCGTCGCTTTGAGCAAATGCTCCACCGTCGCTTTGAGCATAAAGCTCCACCGTCTCATATATATATGCAAATGCATGGACTCGTCGTTTAACAACTTAATACACCGTCTCAAACATCATGACATTTTCCAAACTGACACATGCAGTTGATAATAATTACATGGCAGAACATCATCTCATTAATCACATACAACACAACACGCGTCATCATCACAATCACATAATCAACATATTTAAACATCACTTATTTTCAACCATACATCATTTATCACAGCTCAAGTAATTCATCAGCAATCATCTTTACAGCATACATTTAAGGATATAAAACTTCACTAATACTACCCCAAGGGTTCCTCTCAAAGTCCCATGCGAAACCGATCGCAAAAACAACAAACAGTCCTGAACCAACTAACTCGCCACGACGAGTACATCTGCTCGCCACAGGCGAGTTCTCCCAGCAGCTCACTCGCCAAAGGCGAGTTGGGGGCGAGCTGGAGGCGAGAAAAACTGGGTGCTTCGGCCTTTTTGACATTTTTCAACAAAATCCTCATTTTTAAGCTCCTTAAATCCAATTTGACCAAACCAACTTCACAGGTCATCTCTATAAATACTGGGACACTCAAAACCATCCAAAGTTTGGCAAAATTCCTAATTTTAAGGGTCAAGCTCGCCACGGCGAGCTATACTGCTCGCCTCGCGAGCAACCAAGGGTTACTCGCCACGGCGAGTGATCTGCTCGCCACAGGCGAGCGATCTCAGAACCACTACGGGTTCAGTCCAATTCACACCAAAACCTGCCAATTCTCTCCACTTAAGCTTCTAATACATCAGCAATAGCATCCTAGGGAATAATCTAGGTTCTGTAACACATTAATACAGCAATGCAACACATTCACTCATCAAATTCATCAAAAATCACCATAACCCTAATTCTCAAAACTTCTCTCAATTCTTCCCAATCCCTAAGCTAATCAAGAACAGATGATTAAACATTAATACTATTGAGGTTAGGCTCACCCTTACCTGGAAAAATTGCAGAATTGGAACCTAGCTTTCTCTTCTCTCTTGACCGTTCTTCTTCTTTTTCCCAAATGTCTGTACGCGTTCTCAAAACCTTCCTTTCTTAACCTACTTCTCTTATATACTCCCTCACAACTTAACTAATTCCTTCTTAACCCACACAACTCTTCTTAATTATAATTATAACCCCATCTCTTAAAATTCTATCTTTTTCCACCACATCTATTTATTTACTAAATAAATATTCATATAAACATCACTTATATTATTTTATTAAACAATAAAATAATAATACTTCACACGTCACAAATACGTCACATAATCATCAAAATCATATAATATATAAACATATATCATAACATCTAACAAAATAATTAAATAATTAAAGAGGGCGTTACAACTCTCCCCCTCTTAAAGGATTTTCGTCCTCGAAAATTTACCTCGCTCGAACAGCTCTGGATAGGATTCCAGCATCTTACTCTCTAGTTCCCAAGTCAAGCTTTCACCCGTCGCTCCGTCCCAAACAACTCTCACAAGAGGTATCTCCTTGCCTCTCAACGTCTTCGTCTTCCGATCATCAATCCTCACGGGTAAGGTCTCAACCGTAAGGTTGTCCCTAACTTGCACGTCATCGCTTTGGATCACATGAGACGGATCCGGAACATACTTCCTCAGCTGAGATACATGAAAAACATCATGCAAATTCGACAAGTGCGGTGGTAATCCAACACGATACGCCACCGGTCCAATCCTCTCTGAAATCTGATACGGACCAATAAACCTCGGAGTCAACTTCTTCGATTTCAAGGCACGTCCAACACCCGTCAAAGGAGTCACTCTCAGGAACACATGATCCCCCTCTTGGAACTCAAGGTCCTTTCTACGCTTATCATGATAACTCTTTTGTCGACTCTGCGACGCTTTTATCTTTTCTTGGATCATTCTCACCTTCTCAGTAGTCTGTTGAACGATCTCTGGTCCTAAGACCACTCTTTCACCCGACTCAAACCAGCATAACGGAGTCCTGCATCTCCGACCATACAAAGCCTCAAACGGCGCCATTCCAATACTTGAATGGTAACTGTTATTGTACGTGAACTCTATCAATGGGAGATGACTATCCCAAGTCCCTCCCTGCTCAAGTACACAAATCCTCAACAAGTCCTCCAACGACTGAATCGTCCTCTCCGACTGACCATCTGTTTGCGGATGATAAGCCGAGCTCAACCTCAACTGAGATCCTAACGCCTCTTGCAAACTCTTCCAAAATCTAGAAGTAAATCTTGGATCTCTATCAGATACGATGCTCGAAGGAACACCATGCAGCTTAACTATCTCTCTAACATAAATCTCCGCCAACTGAGCCACAGAAAAAGTAATGTTGATTGGCAGAAAGTGAGCGAACTTCGTTAATCTATCAACAATCACCCAAATAGCATCGTTCCCTCTAGGAGTATTGGGCAAACTCGTCACAAAATCCATGGATATACTATCCCATTTCCACTCTGGCACATCTAGGGGTACCATCATACCAGTCGGCCTCTGATGCTCAATCTTCGACTTTTGACAAACCAAGCAAGAATACACAAATTGTGCCACGTCGCGTTTCAAACCAGACCACCAAAACAGCCTCTTTAAGTCATGATACATCTTTGTAGCTCCCGGGTGAATACTCAAGCTACTTCTATGACTCTCTTCAAGAATCATCTTCTTAATCTCATCATTGTCAGGAATGCAAATCCTCCCTCGGAATCTCAACACTCCTTGATCATCGACCTTAAAGTCACCATCCACAGTCTCATCATTAGCAATCAACAAGTCTACAAACTTGACATCTTCTTTTTGGGCTTCTTTGATATGCTTCAGAAAATCATTATCAATTCTCAACATTCCCAGTTTTATGCTCTGAGGTGTTCTTTCACACACCAAGCTCAAATATCTAAACTGTTCCAACAACTCAAATTCTTTTACCATCAACGCGGACATATGCACCGTTTTCCTACTCAGGGCGTCTGCAACCACATTTGCCTTACCAGGGTGGTAATTCAAACCAAAATCATAATCCTTCAATAACTCAAGCCACCTTCTCTGTCTCATATTCAACTCTTTCTGATCAAATAAATATCTCAAACTCTTATGATCACTGAATACTTCAAACCTCGAACCATACAAATAATGTCTCCATATCTTCAATACAAAGACCACGGCTGCCAACTCTAAGTCATGCGTCGGATAATTCTTCTCATGAATCCTCAATTGTCTCGAAGCATATGCTACCACCTTACCATCTTGCATAAGCACACCTCCTAAACCCAACTTGGACGCATCACAATATACCACAAAAGGTTCATCAGACTTCGGCAAAATCAAAACCGGAGCCGTCGTCAGGCGCTTCTTCAATTCATTGAAACTATTCTCACAGTGCACATCCCATACAAACGACTTACCCTTACACGTCAACTGCGTTAACGGAAGAGCCAATTTAGAAAATCCTTCTATAAACCTCCTGTAATAACCAGCTAGTCCCAAAAAGCTTCTAATCTCCGTAACCGACTTAGGCGTCTCCCATTGCGATACCGCTTCAACTTTGGACGGGTCAACCGCAATACCTTCACCAGAAATAACATGGCCAAGAAAACTTACTTCGTTTAGCCAGAAATCACACTTAGACAATTTAGCATACAGCTTCTTTTCCTTCAACACTTGCAATACAATCTTCAAATGCTCTGCATGCTCAGCTTCAGTCTTAGAGTAGATCAGTATATCATCAATAAAGACCACAACAAACTGATCCAAGTACTCATGAAAGATTATGTTCATATATTCCATAAACACACCAGGCGCATTAGTAACACCGAAGGGCATCACCTTATATTCATAGTGACCATAACGCGTCCTGAAGGCCGTCTTCTGCATATCTTCATCCTTCACCTTAATCTGATGGTAACCTGACCTCAAGTCAATCTTGCTAAATACTTTTGCACCCACTAACTGATCCATCAAGTCGTCAATCCTCAGAAGTGGATACCTATTCTTGATCGTCACTTTGTTCAGCTGTCTGTAATCAATGCACAGTCGCATACTACCATCCTTCTTCTTTACCAACAACACCGGAGCTCCCCATGGTGAAACACTAGGTCTCACAAACTTCTTCTCAAGCAAGTCTTCCAACTGTTTCTTCAACTCTGCTAACTCAGAAGCAGACATACGATAAGGTGCCATCGACACCGGCTTCGTACCCGGTACAAGGTCTATCGAAAACTCAACCTCCCTCTCTGGTGGCACATCTGGAATCTCATCAGGGAAAACTTCAGGAAATTCCTTCACAACAGGCAGCCCATCAATCACAGCTTGGTTCTCTAAAGATAACGAAGCCATCAGCGAAAACATCATCATCCCATCACGTTCCAGTTGCTTCAGCTGCTTAGAAGATAGAAATTCTGCGCCCCACTCTTCTTCGACGGAAGAAAAATGCACCGTCTTTCTAAAACAGTTGATAAGAACTCGGTTGTATTCTAGCCAGTTCATACCCAGAATCACATCCATACCACTTAAAGGTAGGCACACTAAATCCATCACAAAGTCACGACCAAACATAGATAAAGGACAATTCAAACATACTAGAGAAGTAGTCACCGAACCCTTAGCTGGAGTCTCGACAACCATTTCTCCATTCATATCAGAAACATCAAG
The DNA here is from genome assembly GCA_958299785.1 of Medicago lupulina. Classification (NCBI taxonomy): domain Eukaryota; kingdom Viridiplantae; phylum Streptophyta; class Magnoliopsida; order Fabales; family Fabaceae; genus Medicago; species Medicago lupulina. The sequence continues at coordinate 33,175,717 of OY283144.1, read as the reverse complement.
TCCCAAAGCAGAAACACAATCAAAAGCAACAAAACTGTGCGTAGCACCAGTATCAATAATAGCAACTAAAGGAGTATTATTAATATAGCAAGTACCTCTGATCAAACGATCATCATTCTCAGTCTGAGTGCCGGTCAATGCAAACACTCTCCCAGTAGTCTTAGTCTTCTTGGGTTGCTTACACTGCGAACCAATGTGTCCTTGCTCATTGCAGTTGAAACACACAACATCATCAAACTTGCAGTCACTAGTAATATGCCCTTTCTGACCACAACGGTAGCACCTCTTCACCTCCACGGTACATGCATTGCTCTTATGGCCTTTCTCGCCACAAGTGTAACAAGTAATCTCAGCAGGAGCAGCCTTCTTCTGGGGCCTCCTCTCATCATTTACTCTCTGCTTCCCTTTATCTCTAGGGGCATCATAAGGTTTAGGGCGACTCTGCTGGCCCTTAGCTTTCCGATCATTCATTACCTTGTAGTGAGCCTTAGTATCCTCCTCATATATCCGACAACTACTCACCAACTCAGAAAAATCACGGATCTTCTGATAACCGATAGCCCTCTTGATATCAGCGCGCAACCCGTTCTCAAACTTGATGCATTTCGAAAACTCAGCCGTCTCGGGTGCATAATGCGGATAGAACTTAGCCAACTCCACAAATTTGGCCGCATACTCGGTCACCGACATGTTCCCTTGCTTAAGCTCCAGGAACTCTATCTCTTTCTTCCCACGGACATCTTCTGGGAAGTATCTATTAAGGAACTCCCTCGTGAAAATGGCCCACGTCACCACAGCTCCATCTTGTTCCAAAATAGGCAGGAGACTAACCCACCAATCATCAGCCTCCTCCGCTAACATGTGCGTACCAAACCGCACCTTCTGAACATCGTCACATTGCATGACCCTGAAAATCCTCTCTACTTCCTTGAGCCACATCTGAGCTCCATCAGGATCATAACCCCCCTTAAATGTAGGCGGGTGATTCCTCAAAAACGTCTCCAACATTCTCGTCCCGTCATTACCACCAGCGTTGTTCTGATTGCCCACAGCATTAGCCATTGCTTCCAAAGCAGCAGCAAGAGCAGCATCGTTTCTACCAGCCATCTAGTTCTCTGGAAACAAACATAAGTCAGAATAATACAATAATACTATTCTAACTCTAAGACAACGTCACTCGACTCTCTACTTGGCCGGACGGACCGACCTGCTCTGATACCAATTGTAACACCCCAATTTCCCGTCTTAAAAATTTCGTTAAATAAATCATATATCAAAGTAATCATCACAAAGGAGTGTCACATTTCATCTTTAAAAATAGCTGAGATAATAATTTATCAATTACACAAAATATTCAATTAAGCAGCGGAATTCAAAAAGTCTCATCACATAAATAGTCTTGGCTTAAAAGCCATTAAACGTCTCAAAAACATTATTAATTTCAACATCACTGAAGTCAACACTAGATCAAACATGATACATAAGGAACAGACTCTACAAAAGACCCCATCCCGTTACATATCAGAGCAACCCTAACTTCACACATCCTCGCATCAACGCATCTAAGACCGGGTACCTGCACTTGCCCACAAGGCGGCAATTCCAGCAGAAGGGGTGAGATTCACAACAATAATATTAATATATAATCATAAGTCAAGATTAACAAATCATAAATTCCAACTCATCACAAATACATTATTGCACATCATAGCATCATCAACATCTCAAACATCATCTCATATATGTCACAATTGACTCGACTAAATGCAACACCTAACGTCTCAACATCATGCATGTGGTACCATATAATTATAGCATTAATATGCTTCACCGTCGCTTTGAGCAAATGCTCCACCGTCGCTTTGAGCATAAAGCTCCACCGTCTCATATATATATGCAAATGCATGGACTCGTCGTTTAACAACTTAATACACCGTCTCAAACATCATGACATTTTCCAAACTGACACATGCAGTTGATAATAATTACATGGCAGAACATCATCTCATTAATCACATACAACACGACACGCGTCATCATCACAATCACATAATCAACATATTTAAACATCACTTATTTTCAACCATACATCATTTATCACAGCTCAAGTAATTCATCAGCAATCATCTTTACAGCATACATTTAAGGATATAAAACTTCACTAATACTACCCCAAGGGTTCCTCTCAAAGTCCCATGCGAAACCGATCGCAAAAACAACAAACAGTCCTGAACCAACTAACTCGCCACGGCGAGTACATCTGCTCGCCACAGGCGAGTTCTCCCAGCAGCTCACTCGCCAAAGGCGAGTTGGGGGCGAGCTGGAGGCGAGAAAAACTGGGTGCTTCGGCCTTTTTGACATTTTTCAACAAAATCCTCATTTTTAAGCTCCTTAAATCCAATTTGACCAAACCAACTTCACAGGTCATCTCTATAAATACTGGGACACTCAAAACCATCCAAAGTTTGGCAAAATTCCTAATTTTAAGGGTCAAGCTCGCCACGGCGAGCTATACTGCTCGCCTCGCGAGCAACCAAGGGTTACTCGCCACGGCGAGTGATCTGCTCGCCACAGGCGAGCGATCTCAGAACCACTACGGGTTCAGTCCAATTCACACCAAAACCTGCCAATTCTCTCCACTTAAGCTTCTAATACATCAGCAATAGCATCCTAGGGAATAATCTAGGTTCTGTAACACATTAATACAGCAATGCAACACATTCACTCATCAAATTCATCAAAAATCACCATAACCCTAATTCTCAAAACTTCTCTCAATTCTTCCCAATCCCTAAGCTAATCAAGAACAGATGATTAAACATTAATACTATTGAGGTTAGGCTCACCCTTACCTGGAAAAATTGCAGAATTAGAACCTAGCTTTCTCTTCTCTCTTGACCGTTCTTCTTCTTTTTCCCAAATGTCTGTACGCGTTCTCAAAACCTTCCTTTCTTAACCTACTTCTCTTATATACTCCCTCACAACTTAACTAATTCCTTCTTAACCCACACAACTCTTCTTAATTATAATTATAACCCTATCTCTTAAAATTCTATCTTTTTCCACCACATCTATTTATTTACTAAATAAATATTCATATAAACATCACTTATATTATTTTATTAAACAATAAAATAATAATACTTCACACGTCACAAATACGTCACAAATACGTCACATAATCATCAAAATCATATAATATATAAACATATATCATAACATCTAACAAAATAATTAAATAATTAAAGAGGGCGTTACACATTGTATGTTCTAGGAAGAGTCTTGTTTGTTTATGAACTTGACATGAATATGTGTTGGTGAAATTGTGTGCTCGTTGATTGTTGAATTGGAACCTTATGATTGTATATCCATTGTTGAGAATGATTATGCCCACATTTAATTATGCAAGATATTATTAACGATGCATGCTTAATCCTGTTTATTGTGATTATGATTAATGTAAATCTAACCCTCAGTGGTCTTGGTGGACCGCCTACCTATTTGTATGAATGGGTAGACGACATGCAGGATTAGTGGTTGCATTGCTTTTGGTGAGTGCTTGTGGTAGTAGAGCTTCATCCTTTCATGTTGCTCACCGTGTCTTAGAGGCTCTGATCTAGGACGTCGTCGTTTTATATTTCAGTTTATTTTCTTGAGTTTTATTTTGTGGAAATTATTTATGTTGTTGGATTTATCTTATGTTGATGACATGACATCGTTGAGATGTAGTTGATTTCCGCTGTGTGATTTTTATGTTGAGACATTCATGCATGATTTACTTGGTGATTAATGGTAGACGTGACGACTATTTCTTATGTATTTATTTAAATTGCATGATTTATTGCTTATTTAGAAATAGGGTGTTACACATTGTGTCTGCGTTAGATGTCTTGGGAATTAGAGCAACTTTGTTTGAATTGAAATTTGGCATGATCCATCCTGAGGTAAAAAACTGAAGCACTGCTTTCTCCACATATGACTTGATGATGTCCCAAAAAGTTTGAAAGAATACAACTCCATATCCATTTGGCCCTCGACCACTGTCTTTGTTAAGTGCAAAGACTGCTCTATGGATTTCATCTAGTGAAGGGAGCATGGTAAGCATCTGATTGGTGTTGTCTGTCACTAAATTAGGGATTACTTCTTCCACAAGCAAGTTGTCCTGCAAAACAATGTTAGTACAAAAAAGTTTTATAAAAATCAAGAGCATGATCAACAATATGTATTGGATTTGTGATGGTGTTTCCACCATCTTTGATTGATGTGATGTGTTTTGTTGTGTTTCTGATTTTGGTGACCCTATGAAAATAAGCTGTATTTCTATAACCTTCTAAATGCCACTTCACTTTGGATTTTTATTTCTAAAAAATCTCTTCTTTGTTAAGAGTTTCTTTTAAGGTTTTTTGAGCTAGTTTTTCTTGTTGCATGTTTGTATCAGAATAGCCAGAGGTTTGTATTTGATGTTGAATGTCTTTCAACTTTTGTTCTGCTTCTCTAACAACATGATGGATGTTGCCAAAAACATCTTCCAGTTTCTAAGGTTAACTTTGAGCATCTGGAGTTTTTTGGTTAGGATAAACATATGACAACCTACTATATTGGCATTCCATTTTGAAGCCACTATATTTTTACAATCTGCATGTAGAGTCCACATCTTTTGAAATTTGAATTGAGTAACAAGCTTGTTCTGAGTAGCTACAAAATCAAGTAATATAGGGTGATGGTCAGACTTAGTTCTCAACAAGGTAGAACAAGTAACTGAGGTGCACATATCTATCCAAACGTGATTACAAATACACCTATCCAATCTTCTTTCAGTATATCTTCTTCCACTCCTGCCATTTTACCAAGTGAAAGCTACACCTTTGGTGGGTAGGTGGATTAAATTGTTCTTATCAGTCCGCATTGCAATTCTAGAGGGAGAGTAATGCACCCTGTGTTCAAAGGCTCCTCAAATTGAGTTAAAATCTCCCATAAAACACCAGGGGATTGTATGGTTCAGTTGAAAAGTTTGTAAAGACTGCCATAATTCTCTTCTCTTTAAGTAGCAAGTTGATGCATACACATCAGTAAAACCATAAACAATATTGTTATAATCAAATGTAAAGGAAACTAGCTGGTCAGTAATATTTAATATCTTAGGGTTAAGGTTGAAAGTACAAAGGCACCAAAGATTAGGTTGAAGGGTATCTCTATTGTTTAATGCAAATAATTTGTAATCAAGTCTAGTGAACCAACTTCTAGGAAGAGAATCAAATTCCATCCAGGGTTCACTAATAAAACAAAAATCAGGTTTGTCTTTCTGCCAATTTTGTGCAGTGAGGAAGACTGTCAGGGAATATTTAAGTATCAATTGAAGAGTCCTAAGAAAGGGTTGATGAAACAACATTGCTAGCAGACTGAAATGACCCTTTTGTCAAAAAAATTGGTTCTTGTCCCATGATTCCTTGGATTGAGGCGGTGCGTTTGACGATGTTTGAGTATGGGATATGTTCTCGAGACACGATCTGGAACGTTGAACTATGCTCTTTCATCTTTTGGTAAATTTTGAACCGTTGATTGAACTTCCTTCGGAAGGTTATGAAGGTGAAAAAAAACATAAGAATGGGGGGTTGAATTGTGTTGGCTTTTTTTTATTACTTTTTACAAGTGTGAAAGAACTGGTCACAATCTGATAAGTTCAGATTCTAATTCAGAGTATGAGTAGTAGCGGATAATAACAGACAAAGATAAAAGAGACAGAGAGAGAAAGAGCCGACACAAGCAATTTATACTGGTTTCTCTCACAACATAAGAGTAGTCCAGTTCTCTTGCACTTCCAACGAATTCCACTGTAATCACTATTTATTTGCTACGAGTATAGGTGATCTTCCTTGTGTTACCTTTTGGCATAGTAAATAGTAAATTACTTTAAATCAATGATTATTTATTTAGACTAAATGTTTAATAAATAAACTTATGAAGAAAATTGGTAATATATATATATATATATATATATATATATATATATATATATATATATATATATATATATATATTATATGTGGGTAATGACACGAGAAAAAGAAGAAAAGGATAGAGGTTGGGCTAATGCAGTTGCTAAAATTTAGGAATTCACCAATACATGAATAAACAAAATAGTAGTGTCATGTGGTAATGTTCACCATAACTTTAGGAGGGATAAACCAATAGCCGTCATTCGTTTAACACACAAGTTCCTCTCCCAATCTCTACACATACTCGGTTACACCTACATTACGTTACCACTTCTATTGAATAGAGATTCCCACCTCCTTATACCACTAACATAGTAGCCTACCATACTTATATGCACGACTTTTGTAGTGTTGCACGGATGGACATCTTAAATGCTATTCTCTTGTTCTCACACTATCACAACCCTCTCTTTTATTTCATTACTATTAGCATGGAAATCCTAACTCTCACAAATCACGGCTCCCTCTAGTCATTGTTCAGCTCAAAACAATTTTCTCAATCATCAAAAAATTCACGGCATTGGTTCCTGTCAATTTTGGTTTAATCCGAAACTCCCAATCCTTCTTCGTGTGAGAACATTTTGTGGCTTATAGTTGTTGGATGTAAAGGCTCTAGTATTGACCATGATTTAAATGAAAATAATAGGTTGTGATATTGAATTTAATATGCTTCTTGATACGATAAGTGAAAAGATGAGTTGTTATAATAAATATAAGAATTGTTGTTTAGTAATTCTTGTTATTGATTTTGAAAAATATGTGAACTTTGATAATTATACGTATGACTATGAGTTGTGAAATTGTTAATTTGTTGATTGATGTGTATGATTGTTGATATGTGAAGTTGTGAGTTTTATTGATTTAAGGTGACTCTTTGTTGATTTTGTTTTAGAGGTTTGAGGAATCTTATTAATTTCGAGGTGAGGTGATTTTGTGGAATTGATAATCTATATGCTTGTGCCAAATTGGTTGTGACAAAGTGGGCGATTAAAATTATTTTGCCAAATTAGGGATTAAAACTATTTGTCAAATTGGGCGATTAAAACTATTTTGTCAAATGGGGCGATTAAATCTATTTTGTCAAATTGGGCGATTAAAAGTATTATGTCAATTGGGGCGATATCCGGATCATGTTCTAGTTGCATTTCATGCATCTGCATAAGCATTGAGTCTTGGGTCTGTGTTTGTTCTCATAATTGATTCTATAGTGATAAATATTTTAAAGTGAAAATAAATGTTTAACACAATTCCTAGATGATAGTTGTATATTCATATTTGATGTTTTAATTTATTATTGATTTTATTTTATGGGTGTTGAAGACTAACATTTACAACCAACATTTTAGGTGCCAAAGAAGATATGACGTGTGCATGATGTTTTGCTTGAAGCGTGCATGCGGGGAAACAAATTTGGGTTTTTCTAAATTGTAATTAAATTAATTTAACTATATTTGTTAAGTTATACTTAGAAAAAAAAATAGTCTTATTTTTTCTAAAAGAAAGAAATAGACGTAATGTCTTGGATCTAAATCCGGGATGTTACATCATGCACACTTGCAAGAGACTTCTAATGCTCAAGGTCACTACCAAGATACTTACTTTGCTGAAGCACAACTGCAAGAGACTTCCAATGTTCAAAGACAACTCAAAGAGACTTCTATTGTTCAAGCACTTATGCAAGAAACTTCTTTCGCTCAATCTCAACTTAATATTATATATACAATGCCTAACTCCAAAATAAATTTAGGTTAACATGCCTAAGGTCTTTAGGCTTGTAATATGGTTTGTCATCGAAACAAGATGTCTAAACTATAGGCTCAATTTTTTCTTTTAAATTTGTTTATCTTCAACTTTTTTTAAGACAAAAGTGATATTATTCTCTTCTCTAGTACGCCTACCCCAAATTTAAGGTATTGCTAGTTTCAAGAGAAACCCTAAACTTGAACTGTTATATGACTAAAACTTATATACAAAACCTAACTCCAAAATAAATTTGGGTTAACATGTCTAAGGTCTCTAGGCTTGTAATATGGGTTGTCATCGAAACAAGGAGTCTAATGTATAGGCTCAAATTGACTTATAAAAACAAAGATATTTCAATATACAAAGGTCGGCTCCAAACGGTTGAAGGGACAAGCAATTTTCCTTAGTGTGTAAAGAATATAACCACACACACAAATATATATGTTAACAATCTAGGGGATTCAAAAATAATAATAAAAAAGATGACTAAGGTTTCATAAAATTAAAATAGCATAACATGATAAAGGTTACAAGCAAATACTCCCTCCGTTTTTTCTTATAAGCAAAAAACACCAATTCACACTTATTAAGAAAACTAATACTTAGTGATTTGAGGTATAATTTTTTGTGTTCTCTTTGGAATAAGTTTCATGGAAAGATGTAAAAATAATTCTCATTGGTTAAAAATTATGGAGAAAATAAAAAGGGGAACAAATTGAATGCAACATGCATTTAATTTTATATTGGAAAAGATGATTTGTTTGAAAAAACACAATAATAACATAAAAGTTGGTCTTTTTTGCTTATATTTTGAGACAAAGAAAATGAGATTTTTTTGTTTATATTTTAGGACGGAGGGAGTATATAGTAAAACCTAATGGACTAGAGTAGTAAATTAGAAATTTAAAAGACTTAATAGCATAAATCCAATACCTTATTATCATACACCTCCCCTCAAACTCATGATGCAACGCCGAAAAACATCAAGAGTTTATTAAACAAAAAAAAAAAAACTCAATAATATAAACTCAGAATACTACCCAAAAGTTAAAGCTTAATAAGCTTTAGATTGTTATAGAAGTAACCATGAAAATAAATTAAGCCAACTGATATCTTAACTAGCCGAGAGAAGCAACCGAGTAATATGCAACAATTGAAAGCAATGAAGCCATATCAAACAAAATTGAAACTGAACATAAGAGTCAATAGAGAAAGAAGCAATCAAAAGGTTTAAATTTATCTTCAATGAAAACTCTTCACGAAAAGATTGTGAGCATTATCTTGACTCACCAAACTATCCAAAAGAAACATCATAACATAACATGTGCTTATCAAATTGAAATAGAACACAAATAATCATGGTGTATCTTAACAACTTATCAAATGATTTTATATTTTCATAAATATTTTCACGAAAGATAAAAACTTAGAATCTAATAGTAAAATTTTAAAATTATTTATCGAGTAAAACGGTATGAAGCGGGTGTAATATTGATGTAACATTACATTGATGTAATTTGACCACTATATATATGGTTAAAGTATTGGTGTAATCATGGTCTCTTCGTCGCTTTCTTCTCCTTCACGGTGGAGGACTTTCGAGGTTATAATCCAGCCGATGGAATGATCTTCTTTCTTGCACCACAAGACACCGTCATTCCTCCCAACTCTATCGGTGCAAATCTCGGAGTAATTGATGGGAACATTGCTTTCAATCAATTTGTTGGTGTAGAGTTTGACAATCATGTCAATGAGTATGATCCCAAGTATGCACATATTGGTATCGATGTTTACTATGTAATTTCCTCGAGGACAACACCATGGAACAGGGTGAGTGGGTCTTTGGTCAAAGTAAGTATAATCTATGACTCTCTCTCTAACACATTGAGTGTTGCTGCCACTAACAACAATGTTCAAATTAATACTGTTGCTCATGTTGTTGATTTGAAAGCTGTTCTCCCACAGAACGTTAGGGTTGGTTTATCTGCAACAGTTACATCTGGCGGCCGCCAATTACAACACATTCAGTCATGGTCTTTCACTTCAACCTTGGCATGATTGGTCCCTTAAGTACGTTATGTATGCATGCATGGAGAGTGTGATAATAACTAGTATGGCTAAACAAAAGACCATACTAGATTGTGATAATAACTAGTATGTCTAAGCAAAAGACCATACTAGATTGTGAAAATTACTATGAATGTCTAAACTAGATTGTGATAATAACTAGTATGGCTAAACAAAAGACCATACTTGAACCATGTATATGTTTCAGTTTTTCTATAAATCAAGTCCATGCTTAACCTAATGTTACCTAAATAACGAAGTCATAAATTTCTATAAATTTCTCAATAACTAATATATACGTACCACTCCAAACTCAAATATAAGAAAAACAAATTCAAATTTAGTGGTATAAAATATAAATAAATTTTAGGTTAAATATGTATTTATTCCTATAAATATTTCAAATTTTCGTATTAATCCTTATAAAATTTTCTTTCGAATTTTAGTCCTGCAAAAGTTGTCTATCCACCTTTCTAGTCCTTGCTTTGAAGACACGTCGTGTGTACCCTTTGAATTTTTGAATGGGTTTTATTCAGAGATGCTTAGAATATTATAAGTATCTATAACAATTTTTTTTTAACCAAACATGAATTAAATGTGAAATTTTAAACGATAAAAGTATACAAATTCATACTTAATTCATGTTTTGTTAAAAAGTTCTAATTTTTTTGGGAGAGATTCTAATAATATTATATTTTTTTATGGAAAAGTCATTCAAAATTTCAAATGATACACATGAGTTGACTGAAAAGCTGAGACCAAAAGTGGTGATGGAAAATGACCTGTTCGGGAACATAGGTTAAGGATGACGCAACTATAATGCTTGTGATGCGTTGGACGGTATGGCGGAGGAAGAACTCTGACACTCAAGCCCGTATTTGCTTGAGAGAGGGAAAAACAACTAAAGTTGTGATTATGAGATTGTATCTGATATGACAGAGGTGCCACGGTTGTATAGATATTTTGGGCCGTTGATGATGAGATTACGACCAAGGTCGTCCTGAAGCGGTGTGTACTCGTGTTGTGATAAAGTTGGGTTGTCTTGTGTAAGCGCTTTCAGAGGCATTATGCATGTTTGTTGGACAACAATTAATGGGCCGTTGCTGGGTTATTATTGGACCGTTGAGAATCCGAGATCTGGAGTGAAACAGTTTCCCCCCGGAGTCCCTATTATCTTAATGACGTAAGGAGGTTGTTACAGGTTTGACAATCCGTGGCCTACCTCTATGCTCTAAAGACACCTTTCTGCCGATTTTGTGTGATGAGGAAGACTTTCGGGGAATATTTAAGTATCAATTGAAGAGTTCTAAGAAGGGGTTGATGAAAAAAATCATTGCTAGCAGACTGAAACGACCCTTTTGTCAAAAAAAAATTGATGCTTGTCCCATGTTTCCTTGGATTTAGGCGGTGCGTTTGATGATGTTTGAGTATGGGATATGTTCTCGAGACGCGATCTGGAACGTTGAACTATGCTCTTTCATCTTTTGGTGAATTTTGAATTGTTGATTGAACTTCCTTCAGAATGTTATGAAGGTGAAAAAAACATAAGAATGACGAGTTGAATTGTGTTGGCTTTTTTTGGTTACTTTTTATAAGTGTAAAAGAACTGGTCAAAATCTGATGATTTCAGATTGTAATTCAGAGTCTGTGTAGCAGCGGATAATAACAGACAAAGATAAAATAGACAAAGAGAGAAAGAGCAGACACAAGCAATTTATACTGGTTCCTTCCACAACACATGAGTTGTCCAGTTCCCTTGCACTTCCAAGAAATTTCACTATAATCACTATTGATTACAATTGCTCCAGGACTCTTCCAAGAGACTTCCAATGCTCAACTTGCAAGAGACTTCTAATGCTCAAGGTCACTACCAAGATACTTCCTTTGTTGAAGCACAACTACAAGAGACTTCCAATGCTCAAGGACAACTCCAAGAGACTTTTATTGCTCAAGCACATGCAAGAAACTTCTTTTGCTCAATCACAACTGAAACTTATATACAATCCTTAACTCCAAAATAAATTTGGGTTAACTTGCCTAAGGTTCCTAGGCTTGTAATATGGTTTGTCATCGAAACAAGGGGTCTAACCTATAGCTTTTTTTTTTTTTTTTTTTTTTTTTTTTAAGTTTGTTTATCTTCAATTTCTTCTAAAACAAAAAGTGATTTTATTCTCTTCTCTAGTACGCCTACCCCAAACTTCTTTTGCTCAATCACAACTGATCACTTATATACGATGCCTAACTCCAAAATAAATTTGGGTTAACATGTCTAAGGTCTCTAGGTTTGTAATATGGTTTGTCTCGAAACAAGGGGTCTAACCTATATGCTCAATTGTTTTTTTATTTTTAAATTTGTTTATCTTCAACTTCTTCTAAGACAAAAAGTGATATTATTCTCTTCTCTAGTACGCCTACCCCAAATTTAAGGTCTTGCTAGTTTCAAGAGAAACCCTAAACTTAAACTGTTATATGACTAAAACTTATATACAAAGCCTAACTCCAAAATAAATTTGGATTAACATGTCTAAGGTCTCTAGGCTTGTAATATGGGTTGTCATCGAAACAAGGAGTCTAACCTATAGGCTCAAATTGACTTAAAAAAACAAAGATATTTCAATATACAAAGGTCAGCTCCAAAAGGTTGAAGGGACAAGCAGTTTTCCTTAGTGTGTAAAGAATATAACCACACACACAAATATATATGTTAACAATCTAGGGGATTCAAAAATAATAATAAAAAAGATGACTAAGGTTTCATAAAATTAAAATAGCATAACATGATAAAGGTAACAAGCAAATATGTAGTAAAACCTAATGGACTATAGTAGTAACTTAGAAATTTAAAGGGCTTAATAGCATAAACCCAATACCTTATTACCACACACCTCCCCTCAAACTCATGATACAACGCCGAGAAACATCAAAAGTTTATAAAAAAAAAAAAAATACTCAATAACATAAACTCAGAATACTACCTCTAAAGTTAAAGCTTAATAAGCTTTAGATTGTTATAGAAGTAACCATGAAATAAATCAAACCAACTGATATCTTAACTAGCCGAGAGAAGCAACCGTTTAATATGCAACAATTGAAAGCAATGAAACCATATCAAACAAAATTGAAATTGAACATAAGAGTCAATAGAGAAAGAATCAAAAGGTTTAAATCTATCTTCAATGAGAACTCTTCACGAAAAAATTGTAAGCATTATCTTGACTCACCAAACTATCCAAAAGAAACATCGTGCTTATGAAATTGAAATAGAACACAAATAATCTTGGTGTATCTTAACAACTTATCAAATGATTTGATATTTTCATAAATTTTTTCACGAATTATAAACACTTAGAATCTAATAGTAAAATTTTAAAATTATTTATGGTGTAAAACGGCATGACGCGGGTGTACTATTGGTGTAACATTACATTGATGTAATTTGACCACTATATATATATATATATATATATATATATATATATATATATATATATATATATAATGCTATATGTACGATTTGCACATGTTATGTTATTTTATTAGAAACTTGAGTTGGGCATTACAATTGCAATTAGCAATAAGAAAGGCCAGGAGGTACTGTCATGAGTAAGATAAGATGATGAAGAAGAAAACTGGGCAGCAATTGGCCGGAGGTGCAAGTCCACACACATCTGTCTACCAATTGGCAGCCATACCACTAATTAAGTTGGTGCCGGTGACGTTGCTAGTTAATAATTTTGCTTGTACCACTACTTCAGTGTTCACCAAACGAAACAGGAAGAAATAGCAAGTAAATAATGTGTATAAATATGTGTCATCTACCTGCATGCTCATTCACAACTCATCAATACTATCAAAACTTCATACTTGCTATATATCATCATGTCTTCAAAATTACCATTTTCTTTTCTTTCTGTTTCAGTAATAGTTGCTCTCTTGCTAGCAACTACTGAACTAGTGACCTCTCAGAAAACAACTTCCTTCGACTTTCAAAAATTCACCTCTGGTCAATCTGATTTAATCATGCAAGGTAGTACCGAGATTTTTTCAAATGGGATAATGGCACTCACCAACCCTTCTAAACCTAGTACTGGACGGGTGTTGTATTCAAACCCAGTGCCCATTTGGGATAGTACTACTGGACATGTTGCTAGCTTCGTCGCTTCCTTCTCCTTCACGGTTGAGGACTTTCGAGGTTATAATCCAGCCGATGGAATCATCTTCTTTCTTGCACCACAAGACACAGGCATTCCTCCCAACTCTTTTGGTGCAAATCTCGGAGTAATTGATGAGAAAAATGCTTTCAATCAATTTGTTGGTGTAGAGTTTGACAATTATGTCAATGAGTATGATCCCAAGTATGCACATATTGGTATTGATGTTAATTCTGTAATTTCCGCCAGGACAACACCATGGAACAGGGTGAGTGGGTCATTAGTCAAAGTAAGTATAATTTATGACTCTCTCTCCAACACATTGAGCGTTGCTGCCACTAACAACAATGGTCAAATTACTACTGTTGCTCATGTTGTTGATTTGAAAGCTGTTCTCCCACAGAACGTTAGGGTTGGTTTATCTGCAACAGTTACATCTGGCGGCCGCCAATTACAACACATTCATTCATGGTCTTTCACTTCAACCTTGGCATGATTGGTCTCCTACGTACGTTATGTATGCATGCATGGAGATTGTGATAATAACTATAGTATGGCTAAACAATAGACCATACTAGATTGTGATAATAACTAGTATGTCTAAACAAAAGACCATACTAGATTGTGAAAATTACTATGTATGTCTAAACTAGATTGTGATAATAACTAGTATGGCTAAAAAAAAAGACCATACTTGAACCATGTATATGTTTTAGTTTTTCTATAAATAAAGTCCATGCTTAACCTAATGTTACCTCATTTGCGTTGATTTTCTTTGTCTAATATGATGATCAAACTTAGTGTAGGATCCCGAAAAGTCACAACTTTAAGATGAACTGTTTTTTAAGTTTTTGGAGATGTCATTTATTTAACATTTTTATCTTACAATATAATTTTTAGATGTCATTATCTTTCATGTGAATGTTTTCATTCAACCTCTATTATTTTAAATTCGCTCACTTTTGGACTTTGGTGGCAAGTGATAGTGTAAAATTTTATATGAGTATGTTGAGTGACAAAATACATCCTTAATAATTATTAAAATTATATGACATTTTTTAATTGAATATGATTTTTGGTAAAGTAATCACCCAAAAATCTCTAACTCTTTCAACAAACCCATAAAATTACCGACAACTCACACAATTCCATATACTCTCATGAACAAAACACACACTACTTATTCTTTTTCCTTATCTTCTCTCATATTTTCATATATGTTTTTTTCCTTCTAATTTCGTTTTTTTTTTCATTCTCATAAAAGAACATAATCCTCCCTCAATGAAAATCACCTCCAACCAACCTTTTGGAACATGTTTGACCTTATTTGATTATGTCTCATAATTAGGAACGCGGATAGTGAAGGTGAGAAAAACACAAGAAGGGGGGGGGGGGGGGGGGGGGGTTGAATTGTGTTGGCTTTTTCTTCTTTTTCTCCTACTGAAGTCACTGATCAGAAGCAGTTAGATTACAGCTTCTGAAGAGATGTTAATATTCTAAATGCAGCGAATAAAAAAAAATATATATAGAGAGAGAGAGAGAGAAGAAAAACACAAAGCAATTATACAGGTTCCTTCCACAAACCAGAAGTAGTCCTGTCCCCCTTGCACTTCCAAGGAGAGTTCACTAAAATGTAATATCTGATTACAAATGCTCACTGCTAAAACTAGCAGAGACTTCAAATTACTCAAGCACAAGTGCAAGAGATTTCTTATGCTCCTGAACACAATCAAGAGACTTTGATGCTCAAGCACAACTGCAAGAGTCTTCTAATCAAACAGAATTACAAAGAAAAATGTTTGAGGTTGAACACTTGATATACAATCAGTGGTGTTCACAATACAAATCAAATACAGACTCTTAAGACTCTAGAATTTCTAAGATATGAACTTTGGTAAGAAATTCTAAGTGAACTTTTGATGCAGAACAATTTCAGCAGAGGTTCAGCGCTTTTAAATTGTTGTTGAGTCTCTTACAATTCTCTAAGTCTTCACTCCTTTATATAGAGGAGTGAAATAAACGTTGTGAATTGCCAGCACATCAAAAAGGTCGTTTGAAGCTTTGATCAATCACCAATGATCTTTTGCCTGATATGGTTATTGTCCTATGAAGGATCTATTTCAAATCCATTCCCAGTATAAGAGAACACTGTTGCAGGCGTAGCTGTTATTCTGGTCTTGTAGCAGAGACACAAACAGAGTAGTGGAGGTAGTGGTTGTATACTTCGTACAGTTGTACTTTGTCAACGCTCTTCAAAGAACAAGCATCCAAAGCCTTGAAATCCATTTGAATTAGCCGTTGCTTCACTCTTCTGGTTTTCTGCAATGCAAGGCGTAATTAAATCCTTTGAACATCCTTTGAAGCTTTAAGTCTCTCATCTCCCGATGAACTTCAGCTTCTGGTGATCTTGCTTCTGATGAACTTGCTTCTGATGACGTCATCACTTCATGAGCACTAGTCTTCAGATGCATTAAGCTTCATTTACTTTGTTGATTCCATTGCTCTCATTTGTTCTTTCAGTACCTAAGCTTTAAGTAGACACACAATTTTTGTCTATGGTCCTGTACACTTGAACAAATATTAGCATATCCAATTGACAATTTTTATACCTTGTTATCATCAAAACTCTCAAGAGGTAATGTTAAACACATTTTGTTCCAACAGATAGTTGCACACTTGATTACGAGATGTTAATGTGTCAAGTTAAAGTTCTATATTGGATGGAGTAGATTTTGAACAACATATAAGTTAGATGACTTATATACCGACATCTTAAGGTTTTGCATGAAGATGTGATATCAATCTCACTTAATGAGTTCTCTTAATCTAATATTGTGATCAAACTCAGTGTATGATCATCTGAATGTCCCAAAATTATGATGAATTATTTTGTTGATTTTTGGATGTCATTTGTTAATTTTGTTTGAACTTAAATTTTAGTTTTTGGATTTCATTCTCTTTCATGCTTATTTTTTATTCACCCTCCATTATTTTAAATTCTTTGACTTTGGTTTTTCATGGAATCAGACAATGGCAAAATGCATTTTTTTTTTGTCAAGTAGCCTAGTTTTGCAGCTCACACATTTTAAATGTGGAGAAATGAGGGTGTCCGGGGTTCGAACTCTGGCCCCTGCATATATTATGAAGGGGAGAAAAACACAAGAAGGGGGGGGGGGGGGGGGGGGGGGTGAATTGTGTTTGTCTTTTTCCAAGTTTTCTCAAAAACTCTAGAACAATGTGATCAGAAGCAATGTGGATAGCTTCTGAAGAAGGTGATCAGGAGCGTGTGCAGCGGAATGAAAACAAAGAGAAAAGAGAAGAAGAAAGACACAAGCAATTTATACATGTTTCTTCCACAAACCAGAAGTAGTCCTATCCCCCTTGCACTTCCAAGGAGAGTTCACTATAAGTAATATCTGATTACAAATGCTCAAGCACACAAGCAAGAGACTTCAAATGCTCAAGAACATAATCAAGAGACTTCTAATGCTCAAGCACACAAGCAAGAGACTTCTATCAAACAAAATTACAAAGAAAATGTTTGAGGTTGAACACTTGATATACAATCAGTTGTGTTCACAATAAAAATCAGATACAGACTCTTAAGACTTTAGAATTTCAAAGATATGAACTTGAAAACTGAAATTCTAAGTGAACTTTTGGATGCTGAACAATTTGACAGAGTTTTGGCGCTTTCGAAAATGTTGTAGAGTCTTGTTGTTCTTCAAGTATTCACTCCTTTATATAGAGGTGTGAAATGAACGTTGTAAGTGCCAACACATCCAAAAAGAGTCGTTGTTGAAGCTTGATCTTTCACCAATGATTCTTTGCCTGATTAAGTTATTGTCCTATGAAGGATCAATTTCAAATCCATTCCAGTTGAGAGGGAACATAGATGCAGGCGTGGTTGTATATGAGAGCTGTTATTCTTGTCTTGTAGCAGGGACAAAGAAACAGAGTAGTGGAGAAGGTGGTTGTACAGTTCGTACAAAGTACAATTGTCAACGCTCTTTGTATTTTAGCAACCAGATGCCTTCAAATGAGATCATGTGACTTCCATGTGATCTTCTGCCACTCTTATATGAATTACGTTCCATAATACAACACTTGACACATTAAATCTTGAATCATTTTGCTTCTGGTGATGTACTGCAGCTTCTGAGGAGCCAGCTTCTGATGACCTTCAGCTTCTGATGACATCATATACTTCAGGAGCGCAAGTCTTCAGGAGCACTTTACTTCAGACGCTTTAAGCTTCATATATTTTGGTTTCTTTGCTCTCTTTTTGTTCATTCAGAACCTTTGTAAGATATAAGACTTTGTCTATGGTCCTGTACACTTGAACAAATGTTAGCAATACCAATTGTCAATTTTTTAATACCTTGTTATCATCAAAACTCTTTAAGGTTTATTGTTAAACACATTTTGTTCCAACATATTATGCAATGTCTCTACAAATTGAGTTAGGGTCACGTGGACAAATGAATATGTATTGTACTGAGTTGACAAAATATACACATATCAGAAATTTTAAAAGGATGTGGCGTTTTTTTTAATTGTGTCTAATATTTTAAATGAGATGACTCATATACCTAATGTGTTAAGGTTTTGGATGAAGATGTAGCGTGATCTTACCTTGGTAGTTGATCTTAGCCTAATGTAATTATCCAACCCAATTTAGACTCCCCCGAAAGTCACAACATTCTAATAAACTGTTTTGTTAGTTTTGGATATCATTTATTTAATTTTTTTTATCATATATTTTAGTTTTTGGTTGTTATTCTCTTTGATGCTATTTTTTTATTCAACATCTTTTGTTTTAAATTTCTTCACTTTTGGTCTTTACATAGATCTCACGATGGAAAATCGTAGATGTGTTAGGCTGAGTTGACAAAATACATGATTATTAAACATTCTAAGTGTAGATGTGATGTTGATCTCACTTTTCTAATTGCTCTCTCAGTCTAATATAATGATCCAACCCAGTGTAGACTTCATTTGCATGTCGTCCCAACCTATTGTTTTAACTCAACCAAATGTGACTCGGTTTGCTTGCTTTGGGGATTATAGAAGTTGATGTATCATGAACAAGGATCTTGTCTATTGTCGTGCTACACTAGTTGAATTGGTCTCTCAGTTGGTCGAGAGCATCTACTTCCATTATGGTGGAAGTAATATTGATTAAGGTTTCAGTAATCGAGTCATGAATGCATTCTGTATTTCGTTCATGGTTATTTGGCTAATGAGAGCATCTACTTCATAAGGGTTTTCCCAAGGGGTAGGATAGGGTGTGGGGTAAGGTTAGTCACGGATTTAGGATTTTTGAATAGTGGGGGCATTATATATTAAAATTTGTAGCATTAATAATTGTTCTTTATGATTATTCATATTATAAAAATTTTAAATGATATGTCTCTATAAAAATAACTAAACAATCATTTAACCAGCCAACCCCTACTTAATTTCGCATCTAATTCTTAATAATAATTTGAGATATATGATAATAAGTGTGGGTCAAGAAAGAAATAATTTATGATAAGTGTGATCCATGTGATAAAATTGTCAACTATTGATACATTATACTACCAAAAAAATTATTTCTAAAAATTTTGTGTGGGGACAAGCCCACAAATCCTTCAACCTCCATCCGTCCCTTTAAGGTGTGATCCAACCTTGGTAGTAAGACGGAGTATAAGATAAATAAGGGTAATCAAATAACCCTCTGGGCTACTTCATGGTAGAGATAGGAGTACCACACAAATTATGATATATAGAGAATTAGACTACTAAATACAAGGAAATAATATATATAATAATTTTTTTCGTTTTTGGAATATAAGGAACAGAAAAATTAAGACTACTAAAACTAAAAATTTAAACTATCCTAGATTCTAGCCTAAAATATGAAAAAAAAATTAAAAATTTGTTATTTTTAAATAAGATATGGAAAGAAAATATAACCAAAGTAAAAATATTATGCAAAAATCTTTAAAAAAATAATAAGCAAAATAAAGCTAACCTAGAAACAAGGAAAAATAAAAGCAAACTAGATTGTTGACCCGTACGTCGCACGGGTTTATTGTTAAGAGATTGACATACGAATAATAAAAATGCAATATACAATTAGTAACAGTGAAAAAACGAACAAAACGAACAGGTGATAATCCATAGTAGACAAAATAAAACACTTCATAAAATGTGTAAAATCTGAAAATATTATAAAAGAAAATTTGGTAATCCTATCAATAAATATATGATTCTTCTGCTGTCTGTGTAATTTACCACGGTTAAGGGTGTTTTTTTAGAGAAACATGATGCAGGGTTTGCTATATATAGTCGAGTTTGCATGAAAATTAGGGTAGTCGAGTTTGCATGAAAATTAGGGTAGCCGAGTTTGCATGGAAATTAAGGTATTCTGTTTGTAAAGGTATTAAATAAGTGTACAACAGCTTGTCAAAAAAAATCTATAGAAACAATAGATATATACAAACGATGACACAACATGACAAGAATGAAAAGCTCATCAGGAGGAGAAATATTAGGGATTGCTGCATTTTAGAGGGAATTTGTTAGGTTAAATTGGTGCGCTGCATTTTAGATGGAATTTGTTAGGTTAAATTGCTGCTAAGCTAATGCAACATTTTAGAGGGAAATTACTAGGTTAAGTTGCTTCAGACCTAATAAAATTAATAAATAAGGATTTTTTAGTATTAAATAAGTGTACAAAATATTGTCAAAAAAAAAAGGCAACAGGATAAGAATGAAATTGGTGCTATGCATTTTTTAGATGAAATTTGTTAGGTTAAATCCTTATTTATTAATCTTTATTTATTAATTTTGTTAAGTCTTAACCTAATTTTTTCCCTCCACTTTTGCAACAACTAAATCCTAAAATTTTGGCTCTAAATCTTATTATTATTATTATTATTCTTATTATTATTATTATTATTATTATTATTATTATTATTATTATTATTATTATTATTATTATTATTATTATTATTATTATTATTATTATTATTATTATCCTTATCTATTAAGTTTGTTAAGTCTTAACCTAATCTTTTCACTCCACTAATCCCTTATTAGGTTTGCAACAACTCTATGCTAAAATGTTGGCTCTAAATTTGCATCATATATGTTTTTCATTTCTCTCTTTAATAACCTTGAATATTTTTCAAAAACAAAAATTTAATAAATATCTTAATCCTTATCCTTATGATTTATTAATTTTATTAGGTCTGCAGCAACTTAACCACACTACTAGGCTCGACACGACTCTACTAATTGGCCGGACAGACCGACCTGCTCTGATACCAATTGTAACACCCCGTTTCCCAAAACAACATAATAAAGATAATATAATCAGAGTCAACATCAACGGAGTATTACATCTGCTTTTCCAAAATTTATTTAAATAGAATATAAAACTATTTAATTATCAACAAAGTCATTCTCATAAAAATTCTACAGCGGAAATGTATTTAATAAAATCATCATCATCAACAACAAATCCTTGGCACAAAGGCCCCAACATAATAAAAATATTATTCAATAATAGTTAGATCTCCAACAACAATAAAGCTTCAACAACATGTTTCAAAAGTTGATACATAAAGGAATGAAAAAAAAAAATTGCAACGATTCCCCATCCCGTTACGTATCAGAGCCCTAGACACTTGAGCCATCAACCTACTCGCCTTGGAAATCTGCACTTGTCCACAAGGCGACAATTCCAACATAAGGGGTGAGTTCACAAATCAAAATAATATATATATGAATAATTACATCAAATTGAAATGAAACATCAACAAGTATTATCAAATCCATACATATATGGCATCAACATCCATCAACTATATCACTTCATTTTATAATTGAATTACAACAACAACTCTTACACCAATGACTTTACAATGACAACTCACACTGACAACAACTATGCAACGACATCAAATACTAATGCAATATGCATGTGGTACCATTTTACGCGCATTGAATGACAAGCATTCCAGGGCATGAGCCCTCAACAGTTGGATGGTTAAAGCATCCCAGGACATAAGCCCTCAACAGGTGAATGATAGACATTCCAGGGCATAAGCCCTCAACGGGTGAATGATAAACATTCCAGGGCATAAGCCCTCAACAATGCATATGAGTATGAATGAAACTCAGTGGTGTATATCAGCATACAACCCGACAACATCTAATGGTGTATATCAGCATACAACCAACAACAACTACTTAGGACGTCTACAATTGTGTCTAACAACTATGACACACTCCCCAACTGGATAACACCACCCAACAACATTAAAGGCAACTCAACTTATCAAAACATAATTATTTTCATGTAAACATACTTAATTCCATCATATTCATCTTCATAAATAAGTTTCATCATCTAAACAATATTAAATAAATCCAACAAACATATTAGGAAGCTTAGGTTTGGGTCTGGAACACTTAGAAAAATTACACAAAATGGTCATTCAGGACCAACTTCGCTTAAGCGAAGCATAGCTCGCTTGAGCGAACCAAATGACGAAAGTTTGGATGTTCCTCGCTTGAGGCTCGATTGGCGTTCGCTTGAGCGACGCTCACATGCTACAGGTTCTGGGCAGAATTTGGGTCTCTCGCTTAAGCGACGGGCACTTCGCTTGAGCGAACCAAATGACGAAAGTTTGGATTTCGCTCGCTTAGCGTTCGCTTGGCTCACACTTGAGCGAACGGTCAAATAACAATTTTGGGCAACCACTAAGACAGCTCGCTTAAGCGACGGGTAGCTTCGCTTAAGCGAAGCTTCATCTGGACAGACTAAAACCTACGATTCTCAAACTCCTCTTTCAACCAAAAACCCAATTTTGATCCCCCAATCGCCCAAATTGATTTACAGAAACGTTTACAGGTCTTATATACAACATAACATCATAAACGACTCAAAAAACACAATCAACCACATAATTCAACAACATTTGGCAAGTTCATCAGGTTCTTAAACCTAAGTCAAAAACCCCCATTTTCAATCCAAATTCCATGAAATCATACATATATATTATCAATTGAAATGCTAGCTCACCCTTACCTGATTAGATGAACAAATAAGCTACAGAAATCAACTCTCTTCTAGCAATTCCCCTTGTTCTTGGCTCTTCTCTATTCTCTCCCAAAAGCTTGTTTTCTTACTGTACGTACAAAATTTTGTCTGACTCTTTCCTATTTTCTTTTCTCATAAAACATAACCTCTCTTTTCTCTTAACTCCCTCCTTAAAACTCATTAATTCTAATTAACCCCATAATTCTAAATAATTATTATTTTCTCCTATTTTACTTAAATAATAAAAATCATCACTAATTATCACATAATAAAATATAACTCAAATAACAACACCACATATTCACATAATCATTTAAAAATTCAAATAAAATATTCAAAGCAACTAAAAATAATAAAATAGAAATTAGAGCGTTACATGGAGAGCTTGAAGAGGTTGAGATTTGAGGAGCTAAAGTGAAGCTCAAGTCTGGATTGTGCTCAATTGAGGTAAGGGGGATAGTGTACATTCATGAATTAAGCTTTAATCACTTTTTCTACTTAAACCCATAACTGCTTATTTTGTGAACTGGTGTTTTTGTGAATTCTAAAGGATGAATTTCATGTACCCACTTTGATACTAAGTTTATGCATGTGAAATTGAAGCTAAACATGTTGTTGATATTGAATTTACATGTTTCAATTGTGGTTATATGAAACCTTGTCGTTTTTGCTCAATTTGGTGTGAATTAGTTTTGTTGTTGTTGATTGTGATGAATTCATGTTTAAATGAAGTTGTTGTTGAATTGGATATGTTGTTGTGGCTGAATCATACCATGGGTATTCCATTTTGTGAAGTTGTGGTTTGAATTATGAAGGTGTGTTGAATTTATGTGTGAAGGATCAAAATGAACTAGATGATGAATTGAGATGATTTAGTCTTTTAATCCGATGTTTGTTGTAGTTTTGGATAACTTTTCATGTTTGTAATCATGTGTATAAGCTTTGTGGTCGAATTTGGGTGTTGGGGAATCAAAATTAGGGATTTTGGGTGGAAAATATAACAGGGAAGTTGATGCTTAGAGCGAGCATCCGACGCTCAGAGCGAGCAACTCTCTAGAGTTGCTCAGAGCAGCTAGCTGCTTAGAGCGAGTTGTTTAGTAACAACACTTCTCGTTTTGGTGTTCCGGGCATCCGAGGGTCAATTCTGGTGGTTCCAAACTGATCCTTTTGATGTTATTAAATGCTGTCGCGTCATTTTTTGGGAGACCATCGCCGTTTGACCGGCTTTGACTCACTATTTTTATTCACGACTGAACTTTTTAATTTTTTTGGGGAAGGGGAAGAAAAGTTCGAAATACCCGTTTGAAAGAGATTTGGGTTCGGGGGTTAGTTATATTTAGGGAAGGTATTAGCACCCTAAATATTCGTAGTACTCTACGAGAACCTTTTGACTTTATTTTACTTCTTGTGCTATGACTTGCTTAACTTTGTTTAAAAGACGGAATTGAAAAATAGAGATTGGAAAGAAAAAAGAAGCCTATTATCTACATTTTTTATTGATTTGAAAGGACGAGCGTCCTTTGCCTACGTACCCGTGAGGGATCAAAACCTCGTAGTTCGGGGGAGAAATTGACGTTTGATTGGTTTTGTGTTTTTTATTAGTTTTGAAGAAGGTTTTAAAATAAAAAGCCAAGTGGCGAAATAAGCTTGTTTGTGTTTTTTAATGTTGAAGAAAATAGACTCGAAGTAGAATTAAAGTTGCTTTGAAATTTGATTAAGAAAGGAAATAAACAGGAACGGTCACTTGATTAAAAATCAAGGTTTATTATGAAAAAGTATTTTTGTGATTTTTGACTATTTGAAATGTTTTTGTTGTTTTTGATACTGTTGTGTTTGTAGGAAAATGTTTTTGGGTTTTTGTTTATTGTGGTGCAAGAAAATGTTTTTTAGGTTTTTTATTATAGTGCTTGACAAGAGTTTAATCTTGCTCCTACGTATCTCCAGGTGCGATGGAGAAATCAAAGCTACGTAGTTCTGGGGCAAGAAAATGTTTTTGGTTTTTTGGTCGCGATTGGCGACAAGTTTGCTTAAAAAAAGGAAGGGGCGGACTCACATTTGAGCAATGACGATCCGCTTGAAGAAAAAATTAAACGCGCATGGCGTGAAGATAGATTTTTTGGTTTTTTGTTAGTTTAGCAAAATAAATAGTAATATGTATATATAAGACCAGAACATTCTGGAGAATAATTATATAAGCAGAATGAGAAAAATGATGTTAAAATGAACTATGAAGTTTTTTTTTAACACGGACCAGAATATTCTGGAGAAATATAAAATAAAAGGTAGAACAATATTACTAATAAATATTGGACCAGAGAACTCTGGATTAATTTGATTATTAATTAGGACCAGATTATTCTGGAGAGTGATTATATTAAACAAAATATAATATTAACAATTAATTTAGGACCAGAACACTCTGGATTAATTTAAATTAAACAGAATGTAATATTAACAATTAGTTTAGGACCAGAGCACTCTGGATTAATTTAATTAACAAGGACCAGATTGTTCTGGAGAAATATAAAATAAACAAGAATATAATATAACAGTTAGTTTAGGACCAGAACACTCTGGATTAATTTAATTAGCAAGGACCAGATTGTTCTGGAGAATAATTAAACAGAAATATAATATTAACAGTTAATTGTAGGACCAGAGCACTCTGGATCAAGATGTATGAAACAGAAAATTTAAATATGCATATGATAATAATAGTAGTAATAGAATGTAATGCCGAAATAATAAAAATGAAAAGATGCATGAAAGTAGTTAAAATTGACACGCTAAAAGAAAAAGATTTTTCAAAGAAGCAAGGAGGTGTAGCAAGCAGTGCTGGGGGTGCATAAAATAAAACTGTAGAGAAAAGGAAGGAGATTGGGCTTAGGAGGGAGAACCGGTTCGGTTTACCTGGGTCGGTTCAGGATAGAACCGAACCGGTTACACTAATATATAAAGGTTTGATGTTTTTCTTTATTCATTTTTTCATTTCTCTCCTCTCTCTCTAAAAAAAACGGAAAAGAAGAGAGAGAAGCTCTCTCCTCTCTCTTCATGAGTGACACGCCGGAGAAGAAGAAGAGGGGCTTCCGGCGCGGCGGCCGGCCGGTTTCCGGCGGCGACGCCACCGCGCCGGAGCTCTAAACTTATTTTTTTTTAATTTTTTTATATCAATCTCTTCTTCTCCTTCTCCTCTTCTCATATCCAGCTTTAGTTTTCACAAAAAAGTCACGGTTTGGCCTAGATCTAGGTTTAAAGTCACGACATTTTTGAGTAAAAAAAGAGAGAGCAACACCTTTTGGTTTTGATTCGGCCTGTTTCTTAGTGATAGGTGTATGAATCCGGTTCTGTTTTGTTATGGAATGGTTTGGTTTTATGTTGTTGTGAGGTTAGGATCTGTTTTTTGTGATTTAGTGGCTAGATATGTTGTGGTTCATGTGGTGTTCATATTGTTCATGAACATTTATGAGTGTTCTTGATATTTTTTTGCTCTGATCCGAAAATGAAAGAGGGAAAATAGTGATGATTGTTGGAAATTTTTTTGAGTATGAATGTTCTTGAGAATTTTGTGATTGTTGGGCCCCCCTTCTTGTTTGGCTGTTTGTGCTATTTATAGAGCTGCTTGGGGACAGAATTTCATCTGACAGGCTGTAATGAGCTGTCCTTATCTTGCTGTAATTTCAGCAGAACATTCTTGAGAATGTTCTTGCTGTGTAAACTTGGACATAATAAAAAAGGACTAAAAAATAAAAAACGAAAATGAGATAAAGATAAAAAAAATGAATTTGAAGTTAATTAAAGTGATTTTAAATAAAAAGATGGAAACTAAAAAATTAAATAAATAAATAAATAAAAAGTGAGAGAAGAGGGCCCGACTCGGAACCAAATATGAGGTATTTTAAAATACCTCCCTGCCGAAATTTTTTTTATTGAAAATCAAAGACCGGTCGGGTTAAAGGACATGTGTCAGTGCAGTCTTGGGTCAAAAATTGGGGTATGACAGATGCCCCTATTTAAGTTTCTTTGTCCGGAGACTTGAAGATGAAATCTTTGATTTGACGGGTCGAAGAGACTTAAATACAAAGTACACCATTTTTGACCTAAGATGCTATGAATGCATGTGATGCAATTATGAATGCAGGACGACAAAGGTGACTTGATTGAAATAACAACGGGATACCCAAGTTCCTTTGGAGAAAAAGGGATTCGACTCCGCTTGGGGATAATGTAGTTTTGCTAGGGAAGACGGTGATGTACCATTGTGTTGGTTTGGAATGACAGGTTAATGGAGACACTTATTGATCCGATATACTAGGGATGACACTCGAGAAGAAAGACAGGTAAACACAAGTAGTCCGTTGTTTGGGACTGACCATTTAAAACTAGACAAAAGGTAAGCTCAAGTTGTCCGTTATGTAGGACTTACCACTTGAAAGAAAAGACGAAGAGTAATCTCAAGCTGTCCGTTGTTTAGGACTTACCACTTGACTCAAGCTGTCCATTGTGTAGGACTTACTACTTGAAAGACAGAAAAATAGACACCAAGCCGTCCGTTATGTAGGACTTACCACTTGGAAGACAGAAAAATAGACACCAAGCTGTCCGTTATGTAGGACTTACCACTTGGAACAAAGACAAAAATACACTTCAAGCTGTCCGTTATGTAGGACTCACCACTTGAAAGACAGAAAAATAGACACCAAGCTGTCCGTTATGTAGGACTTACCACTTGGAAGACAAGAAAAATAGACACCAAGCTGTCCGTTATGTAGGACCTACCACTTGGAAGACAAAAAATAAACTCAAGCTGTCCATTGTGTAGGACTTACTACTTGAAAGACAGAAAAATAGACACCAAGCTGTCCGTTATGTAGGACTTACCACTTGAAAGACAGAAAAATAGACACCAAGCTGTCCGTTATGTAGGACTTACCACTTGGAAGACAGAAAAATAGACACCAAGCTGTCCGTTATGTAGGACTTACCACTTGGAACAAAGACAAAAATACACTTCAAGCTGTCCGTTATGTAGGACTCACCACTTGAAAGACAGAAAAATAGACACCAAGCTGTCCGTTATGTAGGACTTACCACTTGGAAGACAAGAAAAATAGACACCAAGCTGTCCGTTATGTAGGACCTACCACTTGGAAGACAAAAAATAAACTCAAGCTGTCCATTGTGTAGGACTTACTACTTGAAAGACAGAAAAATAGACACCAAGCTGTCCGTTATGTAGGACTTACCACTTGAAAGACAGAAAAATAGACACCAAGCTGTCCGTTATGTAGGACTTACCACTTGGAAGACAGAAAAATAGACACCAAGCTGTCCGTTATGTAGGACTTACCACTTGGAACAAAGACAAAAATACACTTCAAGCTGTCCGTTATGTAGGACTCACCACTTGGAACAAAGACAAAAATATACCTCAAGCTGTCCGTTATGTAGGACTCACCACTTGGAACAAAGACAAAAATACACCTCAAGCTGTCCGTTATGTAGGACTCACCACTTGGAACAAAGACAAAAATACACTTCAAGTTGTCCGTTATGTAGGACTCACCACTTGGAACAAAGACAAAAATACACTTCAAGCTGTCCGTTATGTAGGACTCACCACTTGAAAGACAGAAAAATAGACACCAAGCTGTCCGTTATGTAGGACTTACCACTTGGAAGACAGACAAAGACGAAACCTCAAGCTGTCCATTATGTGGGACTTACCACTTGAAAGACAGGAAAATAAATCTCAAGCTGTCCGTTATGTAGGACTTACTACTTGAAAGACAGAAATTGATGGCTGAATTGATGAGATACGACCAGACAAGATTCTGGGTGACTAATGCAATCATGCGTGAATTGATATTGTACGTGTATGTGTGCGTTGTGTATGCTTGAATGTGTGACTATATGGAAGTATTGGTGTGTAGATGCATGAATGTATGATTGTATGAATGCGACTTGAACGATCGTATAACCGTATGGGACAAGTGACTCGATGGAACGAGACAAAATATGTAAGTCCGGAGAGGGGAGTGGTTTCGCAGCACAACACTCGGCAATCTTCATTGGATATGGCATTCTTGAGGGCATGGTCAAGCCATCTGACATGGTAAGCTTAGTGCATAGTAGTAACTTGTGCTTTTACTGGGGAGAAAGTCCACTCTCGTCCTAGCAATCTTGGAAGAGGTCGCCATTTCTTGTACCAGCGTAGTGTATTCTTCCATTAGCGTGTTTCCGCAGTCATAACTTTGTTTTTTTTTTTGTTTTGTTTTTGAAAATCCCTGATTTTGCCTGGACCGCCCTTTCAGGCTTTCAGTCCACTGGGAGTGTATTTTTTTTCGTGTTTTTGTGTTATGACTGCATCTTGCTTTGAAGCGGAGGTCCTCTCCATAATGCTTAACCACGTTTCTCTTCCGGAATGTAACCGTACTCGAGGCGGATGTCGATGTACGTTTTGTATGCTTACGAGTTCAAAAGGAATGTGTTTGTTGTTCATGCTTTTCAAAAGATGTAAAAAAAAAAATTGTATTTTGAAAATTATCTTGCTTCACGTATTGTCATCAAACACAGAAGAAATTTTGCTAATAGAATAAAATGAGAG
Organism: Medicago lupulina; assembly: GCA_958299785.1. Lineage (NCBI taxonomy): Eukaryota > Viridiplantae > Streptophyta > Magnoliopsida > Fabales > Fabaceae > Medicago > Medicago lupulina. The sequence continues at coordinate 33,146,059 of OY283144.1, read as the reverse complement.
TTCCATATAAATGGGCACAGGCTCAAATTTGGTGAATTGAGTGGTGGCCTGCCAAAGGCATGGTTCCACAGATCCTTGAAATTTTTTTTAAAAAAGGTAAATATATGGGAGAGGTACATTGAACACAATAACCACTATTCTCCCTAACAACTTTGAACGCCCCTGTTCTGAATCTTTGATTTGTAGATGCTTCGAATCAGATGTCTTTGGATGACTAGATGCCCCAAGTGGACTGTGCCTGACCGGATGCAGTTACTTTGTCTTTTTGATCCTTGACTTTTGCATAGATCGCCCTTTCAGGTTTTTCGATCTATCCGGATAATCATTATTGTTCATGTCTCTAATTTTTTCCTGGACCGCCCTTTCGGGTTTTCAGTCCACCGAGACGCTCCTTTTTGCCTAAGCCGCCTTTTCAGGTTTTCAGCTTACCGAGCTGTTCTTTTATTTTTAGGCAAAGTATTTTTTGACTGCATCTGTGTTCACCGGTCGTGGAAGTTCGTCACCGTCCATAGTCGTAAGGATCATTGCACCGCCAGAAAAAGCTCTTTTGACGACGTACGGGCCTTCGTAGTTAGGCGTCCACTTGCCCCTGGAGTCATGTTGGAAAGGTTGGATCTTCTTGAGCACAAGGTCTCCTTCTCGAAATTCACGGGGATGAACTTTCTTGTCAAAAGCTTGTTTCATCCTTCTTTGATATAGTTGACCATGGCATAACGCAGACATGCGTTTCTCTTCGATCAAGTTTAATTGGTCAAACCTGTTCTTACACCATTCAGCCTCCATTAAGACTCTCATTGATGGAATCTCAACTTCTACTGGGAGAACCGCCTCCATGCCGTATACCAAGGAGAAATGGGTTGCCCCTGTTGATGTGCGTATGGAAGTGCGATAACCATGCAATGCAAACGGAAGCATCTCATGCCAATCTTTGTATGTCACCACCATCTTTTGGACGATCTTCTTGATGTTCTTGTTTGCGGCTTCGACAGCGCCGTTCATTTGAGGTCTGTAAGGCGAAGAATTATGATGCTCGATCTTGAAGTCATCACACAACTCCTCCATCATTTTGTTGTTCAGATTTGTCCCATTGTCTGTAATGATCCTGCTAGGGACACCGTAGCGGCAAATGATTTGATTCTTGATGAACTTGACCACTACTTGTTTGGTCACATTGGCGTAGGACGCTGCTTCGACCCACTTGGTAAAATAGTCAATGGCTACAAGAATAAAACGGTGCCCGTTTGAAGCCTTTGGTTTGATCTTTCCGATCATGTCAATGCCCCACATAGAGAACGGCCATGGAGAAGAAAGCACATTGAGTGTATTTGGCGGCACATGAATCCTATCAGCATAGATTTGACATTTGTGACACTTCTTTGCATGCTGGTAACAGTCAGCTTCCATCGTCATCCAGTAATAACCCGCCCTCAACATTTTCTGGGCCATTGCGTGCCCATTAGCATGAGTTCCGAAGGAGCCTTCGTGGATTTCGTGCATCAACAAATCTGCTTCTCGTTTATCCACGCATCTGAGCAGGACCATGTCGAAGTTTCTTTTATACAACACATCACCATTTAAGAAGAAATTGCCAGACAATCTTCTCAAAGTCTTCTTGTCTTTACTGGAAGTTCCGGTTGGATACTCTTGATTTTGGAGAAAACATTTGATATCATGGAACCACGGCTTGTCGTCAGTAGCTTCTTCGGCCGCGAACACATACGCTGGTCTTTCGAGACATCTGATTTTGACCAATGACACATTATTCTGACGGTTCACTTTGTACATAGAAGATAAAGTGGCCAGGGCGTCTGCCATCTGGTTCTGTTCACGAGGGATGTGGTGTAACTCAACCTTATTGAAGAATGTCAAAAGTCGCCTTGCATAGTCTCGGTAAGGAATCAAGCCGGGGTGGCGAGTCTTCCATTCTCCTTTGATTTGGTTGATCACGAGAGCTGAGTCTCCATATATGTCTAGATTCTTGATCCTCAGGTCGATGGCTTCTTCAATACCCATGATGCATGCTTCATATTCTGCAATGTTGTTTGTGCACTCGAATAATAACCTGGAAGTGAAAGGGATGTGAGTATCTCGAGGGGTGATAATGACTGCCCCAATTCCGTTGCCGTAGACGTTAACAGCTCCATCGAACACCAAACCCCATCTTGAATCAGGATCCGGACCTTCTTCAGGTAATGGTTCGTCACAATCCCTCATCTTTAAATACATGATCTCTTCATCGGGGAAGTCGAACTTGATAGGTTGATAGTCTTTGATTGGTTGGTGAGCCAAATGATCAGCAAGGATACTACCTTTGATCGCCTTTTGAGTGCGGTATTCGATATCATACTCTGACAACAACATATGCCACCGGGCAATCCTCCCTGTTAACGCGGGCTTCTCGAAGATGTACCTGATTGGATCCATTTTAGATATCAACCAAGTAGTGTGATTAACCATGTAATGACGGAGGCGTTTGGCAGCCCAAGCTAGTGCACAACAAGTCTTCTCGAGCATGGAGTAGCGAGACTCACAGTCAGTAAATTTCTTGCTCAAGTAATAAATAACATGCTCTTTTCTCCCGGTTTCATCTTGTTGTCCGAGCACACAACCCATGGAATGTTCTAGCACAGTCAGGTACATGATCAATGGCCTTCCTTCGACTGGGGGGATAAGAATCGGAGGTTCTAGTAGGTATTCTTTGATGCTGTCGAAGGCTTTCTGGCAGTCTTCTGTCCAGATGACTCCTTGATCTTTGCGGAGTAATTTGAATATCGGCCCGCATGTTGCAGTCATATGGGAGATGAACCTGGAGATGTAGTTTAAACGTCCAAGAAACCCTCGTACTTGTTTTTCTGTCTATGGCTGGCATTTCTCTGATGGCTTTGACCTTGTCTGGATCCACTTCAATACCTTTCTGACTGACGATGAAACCTAGGAGCTTCCCAGATCTGACGCCAAAGGTGCATTTGTTAGGATTGAGGCGGAGTTGATACTTTCTCAGCCGTTGGAACATCTTCCGCAAGTACTCGACGTGTTCTTCTTCCGTGCCGGACTTGACGATCATGTCATCCACATACACTTCAATTTCTTTGTGTATCATGTCGTGGAAGAGAGTAGTCATACCCCGCTGGTAGGTAGCACCTGCGTTTATCAAACCAAAAGGCATTACTTTGTAACAGAAGGTGCCTCAAGGAGTGATGAAAGATGTCTTTTCTCTGTCTTCGGGTGCCATCTTGATCTGATTGTAACCAGAGAAACCGTCCATGAAGGAGAAGACTTTGGATTTAGCAGTACTATCAACCAACACGTCAATGTGAGGAAGCGGAAAATCATCCTTCGGACTGGCTTTGTTTAGGTCACGGTAATCAACACACATTCTGACCTTACCGTCTTTCTTCGGAATAGGTACTATGTTGGCCAGCCACTGAGGGTATTCTGATGTAACGAGGAAGCCTGCATCAATTTGTTTCTGCACCTCTTCTTTGATCTTGAGAGCCATGTCAGGGTGAGTTCTTCTCAACTTTTGCTTAACTGGCGGGCATTCCGGCTTCAACGGCAAACGGTGCACCACAATATTAGTATCCAGACCCGGTATATCTCTGTATGACCAAGCGAATATATCGACATACTCTTTGAGAAGCTCTACCACTTGCTTCTTGACACTTGCTTCAAGCGATGCCCCAATCTTGATTTCTTTCTTGTCTTCCTCCGTACCCAAGTTGATTACCTCTATGGCTTCCTCATGAGGCTGAATGGTCTTTCTTTCTTGTTCAAGCAGTCGAGAGATTTCATCGGGAATCTCTTCTTCTTCTTCTTCTGCCTCATACACGGGGGATTCGAAGTTGGGAGAGATCATAGGGTTACGTTGTTCAAAGGGCTTATTTAATCTGCACATATGATTGATGATTTTTTTTAGTAAAATGCAGATTTTTCGAAAGTGATTGTATTTTTTTGTTTTTTGTATTACCAGTTTTTCAAGAAAAATGCACAAAGGGAAAAATAAAGCAAAAGGTCGGAAGTAAAACGACATTTTTATTTGATTGTTGATAACTTCTTGAAACAAAGCCCTAGATAGATTCACTTTCGCTTGGGGCGGGGCGAAAGGATTTTTTTTGAAAAAGCATAAAAAACAAACAAAAGCATTACTTTGACAAGTGAGCAACAAAAGGAACAGCTACAGCGACCCAATTGCGGCTAATCCCTCCTTGTGTCACGAAACTTTGTGGCACTCCTTCTGGATTATCTTCAATGATAGCATTGGCTTCTTACGAGGCATGGATGAACCCAGCACTGTAGAAAGTATTCCCCATTGGCTTGCTATTGGAACTCCCTGCTGACGGAGTGAAGCCGAGTCCTTCACGACGCTTGTTTTCTGATAGATTCACCAACTTCCCCCAGCCGGTAGAGACACCATCTTGTACCACTTTCTGAGCATCCTTGAAAGAAGAAATGGATGTTGCTTTCTTCTTAGCATCTTGGTCTTCAATAGAAAGTCCTTGGAAAGACGTACCGTCTTCAATATCAGCACCAATGAATGAGAATGATGACAAATGGCTTACTAGCATGGCTTGTTCTCCTCCCACGGTCACCAGCTTTCCGTCTTTCACAAACTTTAGCTTCTGATGCAGCGTAGAAGTTACTGCCCCTGCCTCATGAATCCAGGGTCGGCCCAGCAGGCAACTGTATGATGCTTGTATATCCATAACTTGGAAGGTAATCTGGAAGACATGCGGCCCAATTGTAATAGGTAGATCCACTTCTCCAAGGACATTCTTCCTTGAACCATCGAAAGCCCTCACCCTCACATCGCTTCGTTTTAAAGGTGTGCTTTCGAAAGAAAGTTGATTGTAAGCTGTTTTGGCCATCACGTTCAAGGACGACCCAGTATCCACCAGCACATTTGACAGTGCATCAGTATTGCAATTCACAGATATATGCAGCGCCATGTTGTGGTTCCTTCCTTCCTCGGGAAGCTCTTCATCACTGAAGCTCAGGTTGTTGCATGCAGTGATATTTCCCACTACTCCATCAAATTGCCCAATAGTGATGTCATGATTTACAAAGGCTTGGTTTAGGACCTTCATCAAGGCATTTCTGTGGGCCTCGGAATTCAACAATAAAGACAAGATGGATATCTTTGAGGGGGTCTGCATCAATTGGTCGATCACCTTGTACTCACTTTTCTTTATCAATTGTAGTAACTCCTCAAAGTCAGCATTGGCATTGGTTCCACTAGTCTGGCCTACATCTTTGGTCGTGCGGGAGCCTCTAGCTTGTATTTGTTCAATTACTGGAGCACTTGTTTTCTTTTGGAACAAAGTGGGAATAACACGCCCATTCCTCAACACTCTGCTTTCTTCAGTAATGTTAACCACAGAAGGTAAAGGCGGTATGGGAACTTCGCGTCCATCTTCAATTATAGTGGCATTATATTTGTAAGGGATGGCTTTTTCCGAAGTGTACGGTATAGGGCCTGGCAGACATATCACTAGAGGAGCATCAGCCGATTTTCGACTGTCAAAGAAAATTTCCACAGGCTCTTCAGAAGTTGCAGCACATACATCGTCACATTTCTTTTCGACCACAAGTTCCCCTTGGTTCAATAGTCTTTGAATATCGTCCTTTACTTTCTGACAACCCCTTGGATCTGTAGAGCACACCTTGCAGGCTGTATGATCGCATGTAAAGAGAGCTATTTCGCATAACTTAGTATGTAGAGGGACCAATGGTGTTCGTATGTGTTGTACATCGAGAATGCGGTGAGTCTTTTGGCCGTCATCGATCATGTTGACAGGTGCGGCACCGTGATTTGGCAATGGATTGGTCTGAACATTTGGATTTAGATCGGTGAAGTTTATTTTCTTGTCTCTGATGAGGTCCTGGACTGCTTTCTTTAGACTATAACAATCTTCGGTGCTATGACCTGGGGCACCCTGATGAAAGGCGCAGAATCGGTCATGTTTGTACCATGGGGGCAACTTCTCTGGGATCGCTGGAGGTGGTCTGGTCTGGACTAGCTCTTTCCTGAGCAAAGCTGGGAGTAACTGCTCATATGTGATGGGGATTGGATCAAACTGTATTCTGGGAGCTTGTTGCCGAGTTTGTTGTTGTCGCTGAGGTTGTTGTTGATATGGTTGTTGATATGGCTGTTGATATGGTTGCCTATACGGCTGTTGATATGGTTGTTGATATGGTTGTTGGAAATATTGTTGTGGGTATTGTTGGGGATATTGGTGTTGAGGATATTGAGGTTGATGATTTTGTGGTTGGATAAGATTGGTAGAGGGTGTAATGGCGGCAATGTAGGCTGGGTAATTTTGTTGAGGATAATGCTGCTGATAGCTTGGTTGTTGAGTAGTATTTGCTGCGGGTGTTATAGCGGCAATGTGTTGATAGGCCGGGTAATTCTGTTGAGGTCTTCCACGGGCTACCATACCAACTTCTTGTTCTTTCTTTCTTGAAAAGTTGTTTCCGAACTTCCTTGCACCGCTGGCGGGAGCAGTTTCTCTGACTAAACGTCCTTCGCGGACTCCCTCTTCCAACTGTACACCCATACTGATGAATTCTGTGAAGTTTCTGGGCACATTCCCGACCATTTTCTCATAGTAGAATTGATTGAGAGTTTTTAAGAAGAGTTTGGTCATCTCCTTTTCTTCTACACGGGGGCTAACTTGGACGGCGACATCTCTCCATCGTTGGGCGTACTCTTTGAGTGTTTCCTTGTCCTTTTGAGTCATAGCCTGGAGATCACTTCGGTCTGGGGCCATATCTTCGTTGAATTTGTACCGCTGTACAAAGGCCTCGCGTAGGTCGTTGAAAGTCCGGATTTCTGCTCGGTCCAAGTTCATGTACCACTTCAGTGCGGTACCAGTCAAACTGTCTTGAAAGTAATGGATGAGGACCTGATGGTCATTGGCATATGTGGACATTTTTCTTACATACATCGTTAGATGGTCTCTAGGGCAGGAGGTCCCCTTGTATTTTTCGAAGTCCGGAAGTTTGAATTTGTGAGGTATCTGGACATTCGGCACCAAGCACAGATCATAGACGTCTTTCTTGGATACTTCTTTACCGAGGAGGGCAAGCATTTCCCGATTCATCTTCTCATACTTCTCCTGTAAGTCATCTACCTTATTACAGACCTCGATATTCCCTGAGTGGAAGATGGGTTCTTCATTTTGTGGTACGGTGTGAACCACAAGTGCTGTATAGGTCAAAGTAGCTGGAGGGCGTGTTGCGACAGGCGGCGGAACATGAGTTGTATGTTGAAAAGTAGGCATCGGAGGTTCACAAGCAATAGGGCGGAGTATTTCACCAGAAGTAAAGGGCGGGAACCAAGGCGCAGATCGTGGAGGCGCAGAGACTGTTGGAGACTCGTAATAGATCGTCCAGTCAGGAATAGCAGTGCCCCTTGCTTCGGCCCGAGTCCTGACAGGAGGAGGAGGCGGTGGTGGTTGATTCTGCGCAGCTTTCAGCGTTTTTACCAATTCAGACAGTTCATCCACCTGACTCTGCATGGCTGCCATCTCGTCTATCTTCGCTTGCATGGCTGCCATCTCTTCTTTGAGTGCCTGATTCTCTTGTTCAAGAAAATCCATTTTCTTCTTTATATTTGCCCGAGTGCCGTGTACGCGAGTTGGTTGAGGACGTCGGGCCACTTTTGAAATGGGCGTGACCCCTGGAAAGAAAAAACTTGTGAGGCTCAGAATTGAAACTATGATATGCAAGATGATGCATGATGTTATGCAAAAATTGACACACATTTTTTATTTATTGAAGGACTTATACAAGTGATTTTTGTAAAGATTTTGTTCGAGAATTTGGAAGATTACAACCAGCCCCCTTTTTAATAGACAAAACGAAAGGGTAAGCCTTAAGTCCCTCAAGAGCGATTTTTGAATCACGTCATTCAAAGTCCGGATGTGGGCCATCAAATAACTCCATGAACTTCCTTTTTCTGCTAACATCCTGTCCGAGCAGGGCATCCTTCCTCCGAAGTAAATCATCTTTCTCTATTAGTCGGCGGTTCTGATCAAGGAGTTGGTGTTTTAGTCGTTCTATCTCCCCACTCAGGGTCTCATTTTTGAGTTCGGCCTCGCGGGCTTTTCTTTGCCAGGTGTCTCTTTCAAGCTTCGCCTCGGTCAACTGCTCTTGGAAATCTCCCCGGGTTTCAAGGGGTATGGGCGAAGGTGTTGATGGGGCAGCGGAAGAGGTTAGGGACCTCAGCAGAGGGTAAGGCATCCCTATCTGAGTAGCTCTGTTAATAACCCATTGGAGGTAAGATTCATGGGATGTACTCGACTTATTTCCCAGCTGGTTCCTATCTTTCTTAACAATGGAGTGCCAAGCTCGTACGAATTGTGCCTTCTTATTCCCAGCATCCCTTTCATAGAAGAAGAAATCACGGTCTAGAATGAGGTAAAGGGGACTCATCCTCATAGGGTATCCAAACTGGCGTCTGGCGAGAACTGAGTTATGGCTGATTCCCCCATGCGTCCCAAGGAGAGGTATGTTGTTGAATTCTCCGCAATGGTCAATAATAACTTTTGGGTCTAGAGTCGGGTTGAACCAAACTATGTCGGTAGGGGTGAGGGCCATGATTTTCTCAGACCAAGGGAGTTTCTCCGGTCTAAACTTAGGGCGAGGTAGGTGTGAGGTAATCCAGATGTGGAGTAAAGATGCGCAGCAAATGATGACTCCACGCTCCTTGTTAGTACGATCATGGATGGAAAAGTAGGTGTCAGCGAGCAAGGTAGGAACAGGGTTTCGGGTTAAGAAGATTTGGATGGCATTCATGTCGATGAAGTTATCAACATTTGGGAAGAGTACAACGCCATGGATGAGCAGGGCGAGGATGGTTTCAAAGGCGTCGGCATTGGATCTTTCAGCAAAATCGGTGGCTTTTTGGTAAAGGAAATTGAAGGGTAGGCATTGGAGGCCTCCTTTGGTGGTGAGGTGCTTTTTTATGTCGGACCTCTCAAGGTGAAGGGCAACTGCAATGTCTGGGATCTTAGGACCGGGTTCAAGACCATGGAAGGGTACTTCGTCGAGCACGGGTAAACCAACCCAATGGGAATATTCCTCCAGCGTAGGGACCAGCTGATAGTCTGGGAAGGTAAAGCAGCGGTAAAGCGGATCATAAAATTGAACCAAAGTGTTTAGGAGCCCTTCGTCGACATCCGTCTTGAGAATGTTGAGCAGATGTCCATACCGTTTTCGAAAGTGATCCGGGCTAGTCAGCATCTTCGCTAGTTTCCTTAAGCTTTCCAAGTCTGGTTTCTTGAATTTATACCCATGAGTTCTCCTTACAACACTCCCCATACCTGATGTTCACAAAAAAGTTTATTTAAGTCCTCCGTTTTTTGATGAAAAAAGGAAAGTTTATGAATGAATGCATGTGTGCATGATTACGCTAAAGTACATAGAAAACATGGTGTGGTTAGGTCCATAATGTTGGAGTTGAGGGATAGTGCGCCATTTGGTAAGGACTATGGTTTCAATTGCACTTGTATCACGGGTTCTACCAAGTTCCCAAAGTCCAACCCCCTTTGAATTTTATTGGATGACGGGACAACACCCGGCCCAATAACGTCCGTAGGAAAGTCTCGTTTGAGTGTAGTATCGCGTGTCGACTAATACCAAGACAACACTTGGTTAGCCACCGCACTACATCCTAAAAGGCCAAGATGGGTTGAGGGTAACTAAAGGTCCTTAGCTTCGACGGACTTAAAAGTAATAAAGTCTAAACGTGACAGCACACGCCGACATATACTACCTCAAGGTCCTCCGCTAAGTGTGGTTATATCACATGTTCCAAAACACGAGAATACTCTCAGAATGTCACTATGATTCTACCACTCCTATCTTAAATTTCTCTCAAGCCCGGGTTAGGACTTATCTCACTACTCACGTTTAAGAACGAAAAAATGAAGGGAAAAAACATATACACATATTTCCGAATTTTATTTTTGTTTTTGTTAAGCAAGTTATAGCACAAGAAATTAAATAAAGTCAAGTTAGGCTTAACCCTCGAACATTCTCCCCAGTGAAGTCGCCATTTCTGTCGCGTCATTTTTTGGGAGACCATCGCCGTTTGACCGGCTTTGACTCACTATTTTTATTCACGACTGAACTTTTTAATTTTTTTGGGGAAGGGGAAGAAAAGTTCGAAATACCCGTTTGAAAGATATTTGGGTTCGGGGGTTAGTTATATTTAGGGAAGGTATTAGCACCCTAAATATTCGTAGTACTCTACGAGAACCTTTTGACTTTATTTTACTTCTTGTGCTATGACTTGCTTAACTTTGTTTAAAAGACGGAATTGAAAAATAGAGATTGGAAAGAAAAAAGAAGCCTATTATCTACATTTTTTATTGATTTGAAAGGACGAGCGTCCTTTGCCTACGTACCCGTGAGGGATCAAAACCTCGTAGTTCGGGGGAGAAATTGACGTTTGATTGGTTTTGTGTTTTTTATTAGTTTTGAAGAAGGTTTTAAAATAAAAAGCCAAGTGGCGAAATAAGCTTGTTTGTGTTTTTTAATGTTGAAGAAAATAGACTCGAAGTAGAATTAAAGTTGCTTTGAAATTTGATTAAGAAAGGAAATAAACAGGAACGGTCACTTGATTAAAAATCAAGGTTTATTATGAAAAAGTATTTTTGTGATTTTTGACTATTTGAAATGTTTTTGTTGTTTTTGATACTGTTGTGTTTGTAGGAAAATGTTTTTGGGTTTTTGTTTATTGTGGTGCAAGAAAATGTTTTTTAGGTTTTTTATTATAGTGCTTGACAAGAGTTTAATCTTGCTCCTACGTATCTCCAGGTGCGATGGAGAAATCAAAGCTACGTAGTTCTGGGGCAAGAAAATGTTTTTGGTTTTTTGGTCGCGATTGGCGACAAGTTTGCTTAAAAAAAGGAAGGGGCGGACTCACATTTGAGCAATGACGATCCGCTTGAAGAAAAAATTAAACGCGCATGGCGTGAAGATAGATTTTTTGGTTTTTTGTTAGTTTAGCAAAATAAATAGTAATATGTATATATAAGACCAGAACATTCTGGAGAATAATTATATAAGCAGAATGAGAAAAATGATGTTAAAATGAACTATGAAGTTTTTTTTTAACACGGACCAGAATATTCTGGAGAAATATAAAATAAAAGGTAGAACAATATTACTAATAAATATTGGACCAGAGAACTCTGGATTAATTTGATTATTAATTAGGACCAGATTATTCTGGAGAGTGATTATATTAAACAAAATATAATATTAACAATTAATTTAGGACCAGAACACTCTGGATTAATTTAAATTAAACAGAATGTAATATTAACAATTAGTTTAGGACCAGAGCACTCTGGATTAATTTAATTAACAAGGACCAGATTGTTCTGGAGAAATATAAAATAAACAAGAATATAATATAACAGTTAGTTTAGGACCAGAACACTCTGGATTAATTTAATTAGCAAGGACCAGATTGTTCTGGAGAATAATTAAACAGAAATATAATATTAACAGTTAATTGTAGGACCAGAGCACTCTGGATCAAGATGTATGAAACAGAAAATTTAAATATGCATATGATAATAATAGTAGTAATAGAATGTAATGCCGAAATAATAAAAATGAAAAGATGCATGAAAGTAGTTAAAATTGACACGCTAAAAGAAAAAGATTTTTCAAAGAAGCAGGGAGGTGTAGCAAGCAGTGCTGGGGGTGCATAAAATAAAACTGTAGAGAAAAGGAAGGAGATTGGGCTTAGGAGGGAGAACCGGTTCGGTTTACCTGGGTCGGTTCAGGATAGAACCGAACCGGTTACACTAATATATAAAGGTTTGATGTTTTTCTTTATTCATTTTTTCATTTCTCTCCTCTCTCTCTAAAAAAAACGGAAAAGAAGAGAGAGAAGCTCTCTCCTCTCTCTTCATGAGTGACACGCCGGAGAAGAAGAAGAGGGGCTTCCGGCGCGGCGGCCGGCCGGTTTCCGGCGGCGACGCCACCGCGCCGGAGCTCTAAACTTATTTTTTTTTAATTTTTTTATATCAATCTCTTCTTCTCCTTCTCCTCTTCTCATATCCAGCTTTAGTTTTCACAAAAAAGTCACGGTTTGGCCTAGATCTAGGTTTAAAGTCACGACATTTTTGAGTAAAAAAAGAGAGAGCAACACCTTTTGGTTTTGATTCGGCCTGTTTCTTAGTGATAGGTGTATGAATCCGGTTCTGTTTTGTTATGGAATGGTTTGGTTTTATGTTGTTGTGAGGTTAGGATCTGTTTTTTGTGATTTAGTGGCTAGATATGTTGTGGTTCATGTGGTGTTCATATTGTTCATGAACATTTATGAGTGTTCTTGATATTTTTTTGCTCTGATCCGAAAATGAAAGAGGGAAAATAGTGATGATTGTTGGAAATTTTTTTGAGTATGAATGTTCTTGAGAATTTTGTGATTGTTGGGCCCCCCTTCTTGTTTGGCTGTTTGTGCTATTTATAGAGCTGCTTGGGGACAGAATTTCATCTGACAGGCTGTAATGAGCTGTCCTTATCTTGCTGTAATTTCAGCAGAACATTCTTGAGAATGTTCTTGCTGTGTAAACTTGGACATAATAAAAAAGGACTAAAAAATAAAAAACGAAAATGAGATAAAGATAAAAAAAATGAATTTGAAGTTAATTAAAGTGATTTTAAATAAAAAGATGGAAACTAAAAAATTAAATAAATAAATAAATAAAAAGTGAGAGAAGAGGGCCCGACTCGGAACCAAATATGAGGTATTTTAAAATACCTCCCTGCCGAAATTTTTTTTATTGAAAATCAAAGACCGGTCGGGTTAAAGGACATGTGTCAGTGCAGTCTTGGGTCAAAAATTGGGGTATGACAGATGCCCCTATTTAAGTTTCTTTGTCCGGAGACTTGAAGATGAAATCTTTGATTTGACGGGTCGAAGAGACTTAAATACAAAGTACACCATCTTTGACCTAAGATGCTATGAATGCATGTGATGCAATTATGAATGCAGGACGACAAAGGTGACTTGATTGAAATAACAACGGGATACCCAAGTTCCTTTGGAGAAAAAGGGATTCGACTCCGCTTGGGGATAATGTAGTTTTGCTAGGGAAGACGGTGATGTACCATTGTGTTGGTTTGGAATGACAGGTTAATGGAGACACTTATTGATCCGATATACTAGGGATGACACTCGAGAAGAAAGACAGGTAAACACAAGTAGTCCGTTGTTTGGGACTGACCATTTAAAACTAGACAAAAGGTAAGCTCAAGTTGTCCGTTATGTAGGACTTACCACTTGAAAGAAAAGACGAAGAGTAATCTCAAGCTGTCCGTTGTTTAGGACTTACCACTTGACTCAAGCTGTCCATTGTGTAGGACTTACTACTTGAAAGACAGAAAAATAGACACCAAGCCGTCCGTTATGTAGGACTTACCACTTGGAAGACAGAAAAATAGACACCAAGCTGTCCGTTATGTAGGACTTACCACTTGGAACAAAGACAAAAATACACTTCAAGCTGTCCGTTATGTAGGACTCACCACTTGAAAGACAGAAAAATAGACACCAAGCTGTCCGTTATGTAGGACTTACCACTTGGAAGACAAGAAAAATAGACACCAAGCTGTCCGTTATGTAGGACCTACCACTTGGAAGACAAAAAATAAACTCAAGCTGTCCATTGTGTAGGACTTACTACTTGAAAGACAGAAAAATAGACACCAAGCTGTCCGTTATGTAGGACTTACCACTTGAAAGACAGAAAAATAGACACCAAGCTGTCCGTTATGTAGGACTTACCACTTGGAAGACAGAAAAATAGACACCAAGCTGTCCGTTATGTAGGACTTACCACTTGGAACAAAGACAAAAATACACTTCAAGCTGTCCGTTATGTAGGACTCACCACTTGAAAGACAGAAAAATAGACACCAAGCTGTCCGTTATGTAGGACTTACCACTTGGAAGACAAGAAAAATAGACACCAAGCTGTCCGTTATGTAGGACCTACCACTTGGAAGACAAAAAATAAACTCAAGCTGTCCATTGTGTAGGACTTACTACTTGAAAGACAGAAAAATAGACACCAAGCTGTCCGTTATGTAGGACTTACCACTTGAAAGACAGAAAAATAGACACCAAGCTGTCCGTTATGTAGGACTTACCACTTGGAAGACAGAAAAATAGACACCAAGCTGTCCGTTATGTAGGACTTACCACTTGGAACAAAGACAAAAATACACTTCAAGTTGTCCGTTATGTAGGACTCACCACTTGGAACAAAGACAAAAATATACCTCAAGCTGTCCGTTATGTAGGACTCACCACTCTGAACAAAGACAAAAATACACCTCAAGCTGTCCGTTATGTAGGACTCACCACTTGGAACAAAGACAAAAATACACTTCAAGCTGTCCGTTATGTAGGACTCACCACTTGGAACAAAGACAAAAATACACTTCAAGCTGTCCGTTATGTAGGACTCACCACTTGAAAGACAGAAAAATAGACACCAAGCTGTCCGTTATGTAGGACTTACCACTTGGAAGACAGACAAAGACGAAACCTCAAGCTGTCCATTATGTGGGACTTACCACTTGAAAGACAGGAAAATAAATCTCAAGCTGTCCGTTATGTAGGACTTACTACTTGAAAGACAGAAATTGATGGCTGAATTGATGAGATACGACCAGACAAGATTCTGGGCGACTAATGCAATCATGCGTGAATTGATATTGTACGTGTATGTGTGCGTTGTGTATGCTTGAATGTGTGACTATATGGAAGTATTGGTGTGTAGATGCATGAATGTATGATTGTATGAATGCGACTTGAACGATCGTATAACCGTATGGGACAAGTGACTCGATGGAACGAGACAAAATATGTAAGTCCGGAGAGGGGAGTGGTTTCGCAGCACAACACTCGGCAATCTTCATTGGATATGGCATTCTTGAGGGCATGGTCAAGCCATCTGACATGGTAAGCTTAGTGCATAGTAGTAACTTGTGCTTTTACTGGGGAGAAAGTCCACTCTCGTCCTAGCAATCTTGGAAGAGGTCGCCATTTCTTGTACCAGCGTAGTGTATTCTTCCATTAGCGTGTTTCCGCAGTCATAACTTTGTTTTTTTTTTTTGTTTTGTTTTTGAAAATCCCTGATTTTGCCTGGACCGCCCTTTCAGGCTTTCAGTCCACTGGGAGTGTATTTTTTTTCGTGTTTTTGTGTTATGACTGCATCTTGCTTTGAAGCGGAGGTCCTCTCCATAATGCTTAACCACGTTTCTCTTCCGGAATGTAACCGTACTCGAGGCGGATGTCGATGTACGTTTTGTATGCTTACGAGTTCAAAAGGAATGTGTTTGTTGTTCATGCTTTTCAAAAGATGTAAAAAAAAAAATTGTATTTTGAAAATTATCTTGCTTCACGTATTGTCATCAAACACAGAAGAAATTTTGCTAATAGAATAAAATGAGAGTTCCATATAAATGGGCACAGGCTCAAATTTGGTGAATTGAGTGGTGGCCTGCCAAAGGCATGGTTCCACAGATCCTTGAAATTTTTTTAAAAAAAGGTAAATATATGGGAGAGGTACATTGAACACAATAACCACTATTCTCCCTAACAACTTTGAACGCCCCTGTTCTGAATCTTTGATTTGTAGATGCTTCGAATCAGATGTCTTTGGATGACTAGATGCCCCAAGTGGACTGTGCCTGACCGGATGCAGTTACTTTGTCTTTTTGATCCTTGACTTTTGCATAGATCGCCCTTTCAGGTTTTTCGATCTATCCGGATAATCATTATTGTTCATGTCTCTAATTTTTTCCTGGACCGCCCTTTCGGGTTTTCAGTCCACCGAGACGCTCCTTTTTGCCTAAGCCGCCTTTTCAGGTTTTCAGCTTACCGAGCTGTTCTTTTATTTTTAGGCAAAGTATTTTTTGACTGCATCTGTGTTCACCGGTCGTGGAAGTTCGTCACCGTCCATAGTCGTAAGGATCATTGCACCGCCAGAAAAAGCTCTTTTGACGACGTACGGGCCTTCGTAGTTAGGCGTCCACTTGCCCCTGGAGTCATGTTGGAAAGGTTGGATCTTCTTGAGCACAAGGTCTCCTTCTCGAAATTCACGGGGATGAACTTTCTTGTCAAAAGCTTGTTTCATCCTTCTTTGATATAGTTGACCATGGCATAACGCAGACATGCGTTTCTCTTCGATCAAGTTTAATTGGTCAAACCTGTTCTTACACCATTCAGCCTCTGATAACTCAGCCTCCATTAAGACTCTCATTGATGGAATCTCAACTTCTACTGGGAGAACCGCCTCCATGCCGTATACCAAGGAGAAATGGGTTGCCCCTGTTGATGTGCGTATGGAAGTGCGATAACCATGCAATGCAAACGGAAGCATCTCATGCCAATCTTTGTATGTCACCACCATCTTTTGGACGATCTTCTTGATGTTCTTGTTTGCGGCTTCGACAGCGCCGTTCATTTGAGGTCTGTAAGGCGAAGAATTATGATGCTCGATCTTGAAGTCATCACACAACTCCTCCATCATTTTGTTGTTCAGATTTGTCCCATTGTCTGTAATGATCCTGCTAGGGACACCGTAGCGGCAAATGATTTGATTCTTGATGAACTTGACCACTACTTGTTTGGTCACATTGGCGTAGGACGCTGCTTCGACCCACTTGGTAAAATAGTCAATGGCTACAAGAATAAAACGGTGCCCGTTTGAAGCCTTTGGTTTGATCTTTCCGATCATGTCAATGCCCCACATAGAGAACGGCCATGGAGAAGAAAGCACATTGAGTGTATTTGGCGGCACATGAATCCTATCAGCATAGATTTGACATTTGTGACACTTCTTTGCATGCTGGTAACAGTCAGCTTCCATCGTCATCCAGTAATAACCCGCCCTCAACATTTTCTGGGCCATTGCGTGCCCATTAGCATGAGTTCCGAAGGAGCCTTCGTGGATTTCGTGCATCAACAAATCTGCTTCTCGTTTATCCACGCATCTGAGCAGGACCATGTCGAAGTTTCTTTTATACAACACATCACCATTTAAGAAGAAATTGCCAGACAATCTTCTCAAAGTCTTCTTGTCTTTACTGGAAGTTCCGGTTGGATACTCTTGATTTTGGAGAAAACATTTGATATCATGGAACCACGGCTTGTCGTCAGTAGCTTCTTCGGCCGCGAACACATACGCTGGTCTTTCGAGACATCTGATTTTGACCAATGACACATTATTCTGACGGTTCACTTTGTACATAGAAGATAAAGTGGCCAGGGCGTCTGCCATCTGGTTCTGTTCACGAGGGATGTGGTGTAACTCAACCTTATTGAAGAATGTCAAAAGTCGCCTTGCATAGTCTCGGTAAGGAATCAAGCCGGGGTGGCGAGTCTTCCATTCTCCTTTGATTTGGTTGATCACGAGAGCTGAGTCTCCATATATGTCTAGATTCTTGATCCTCAGGTCGATGGCTTCTTCAATACCCATGATGCATGCTTCATATTCTGCAATGTTGTTTGTGCACTCGAATAATAACCTGGAAGTGAAAGGGATGTGAGTATCTCGAGGGGTGATAATGACTGCCCCAATTCCGTTGCCGTAGACGTTAACAGCTCCATCGAACACCAAACCCCATCTTGAATCAGGATCCGGACCTTCTTCAGGTAATGGTTCGTCACAATCCCTCATCTTTAAATACATGATCTCTTCATCGGGGAAGTCGAACTTGATAGGTTGATAGTCTTTGATTGGTTGGTGAGCCAAATGATCAGCAAGGATACTACCTTTGATCGCCTTTTGAGTGCGGTATTCGATATCATACTCTGACAACAACATATGCCACCGGGCAATCCTCCCTGTTAACGCGGGCTTCTCGAAGATGTACCTGATTGGATCCATTTTAGATATCAACCAAGTAGTGTGATTAACCATGTAATGACGGAGGCGTTTGGCAGCCCAAGCTAGTGCACAACAAGTCTTCTCGAGCATGGAGTAGCGAGACTCACAGTCAGTAAATTTCTTGCTCAAGTAATAAATAACATGCTCTTTTCTCCCGGTTTCATCTTGTTGTCCGAGCACACAACCCATGGAATGTTCTAGCACAGTCAGGTACATGATCAATGGCCTTCCTTCGACTGGGGGGATAAGAATCGGAGGTTCTAGTAGGTATTCTTTGATGCTGTCGAAGGCTTTCTGGCAGTCTTCTGTCCAGATGACTCCTTGATCTTTGCGGAGTAATTTGAATATCGGCCCGCATGTTGCAGTCATATGGGAGATGAACCTGGAGATGTAGTTTAAACGTCCAAGAAACCCTCGTACTTGTTTTTCTGTCTATGGCTGGCATTTCTCTGATGGCTTTGACCTTGTCTGGATCCACTTCAATACCTTTCTGACTGACGATGAAACCTAGGAGCTTCCCAGATCTGACGCCAAAGGTGCATTTGTTAGGATTGAGGCGGAGTTGATACTTTCTCAGCCGTTGGAACATCTTCCGCAAGTACTCGACGTGTTCTTCTTCCGTGCCGGACTTGACGATCATGTCATCCACATACACTTCAATTTCTTTGTGTATCATGTCGTGGAAGAGAGTAGTCATACCCCGCTGGTAGGTAGCACCTGCGTTTATCAAACCAAAAGGCATTACTTTGTAACAGAAGGTGCCTCAAGGAGTGATGAAAGATGTCTTTTCTCTGTCTTCGGGTGCCATCTTGATCTGATTGTAACCAGAGAAACCGTCCATGAAGGAGAAGACTTTGGATTTAGCAGTACTATCAACCAACACGTCAATGTGAGGAAGCGGAAAATCATCCTTCGGACTGGCTTTGTTTAGGTCACGGTAATCAACACACATTCTGACCTTACCGTCTTTCTTCGGAATAGGTACTATGTTGGCCAGCCACTGAGGGTATTCTGATGTAACGAGGAAGCTTGCATCAATTTGTTTCTGCACCTCTTCTTTGATCTTGAGAGCCATGTCAGGGTGAGTTCTTCTCAACTTTTGCTTAACTGGCGGGCATTCCGGCTTCAACGGCAAACGGTGCACCACAATATTAGTATCCAGACCCGGTATATCTCTGTATGACCAAGCGAATATATCGACATACTCTTTGAGAAGCTCTACCACTTGCTTCTTGACACTTGCTTCAAGCGATGCCCCAATCTTGATTTCTTTCTTGTCTTCCTCCGTACCCAAGTTGATTACCTCTATGGCTTCCTCATGAGGCTGAATGGTCTTTCTTTCTTGTTCAAGCAGTCGAGAGATTTCATCGGGAATCTCTTCTTCTTCTTCTTCTGCCTCATACACGGGGGATTCGAAGTTGGGAGAGATCATAGGGTTACGTTGTTCAAAGGGCTTATTTAATCTGCACATATGATTGATGATTTTTTTTAGTAAAATGCAGATTTTTCGAAAGTGATTGTATTTTTTTGTTTTTTGTATTACCAGTTTTTCAAGAAAAATGCACAAAGGGAAAAATAAAGCAAAAGGTCGGAAGTAAAACGACATTTTTATTTGATTGTTGATAACTTCTTGAAACAAAGCCCTAGATAGATTCACTTTCGCTTGGGGCGGGGCGAAAGGATTTTTTTTGAAAAAGCATAAAAAACAAACAAAAGCATTACTTTGACAAGTGAGCAACAAAAGGAACAGCTACAGCGACCCAATTGCGGCTAATCCCTCCTTGTGTCACGAAACTTTGTGGCACTCCTTCTGGATTATCTTCAATGATAGCATTGGCTTCTTACGAGGCATGGATGAACCCAGCACTGTAGAAAGTATTCCCCATTGGCTTGCTATTGGAACTCCCTGCTGACGGAGTGAAGCCGAGTCCTTCACGACGCTTGTTTTCTGATAGATTCACCAACTTCCCCCAGCCGGTAGAGACACCATCTTGTACCACTTTCTGAGCATCCTTGAAAGAAGAAATGGATGTTGCTTTCTTCTTAGCATCTTGGTCTTCAATAGAAAGTCCTTGGAAAGACGTACCGTCTTCAATATCAGCACCAATGAATGAGAATGATGACAAATGGCTTACTAGCATGGCTTGTTCTCCTCCCACGGTCACCAGCTTTCCGTCTTTCACAAACTTTAGCTTCTGATGCAGCGTAGAAGTTACTGCCCCTGCCTCATGAATCCAGGGTCGGCCCAGCAGGCAACTGTATGATGCTTGTATATCCATAACTTGGAAGGTAATCTGGAAGACATGCGGCCCAATTGTAATAGGTAGATCCACTTCTCCAAGGACATTCTTCCTTGAACCATCGAAAGCCCTCACCCTCACATCGCTTCGTTTTAAAGGTGCGCTTTCGAAAGAAAGTTGATTGTAAGCTGTTTTGGCCATCACGTTCAAGGACGACCCAGTATCCACCAGCACATTTGACAGTGCATCAGTATTGCAATTCACAGATATATGCAGCGCCATGTTGTGGTTCCTTCCTTCCTCGGGAAGCTCTTCATCACTGAAGCTCAGGTTGTTGCATGCAGTGATATTTCCCACTACTCCATCAAATTGCCCAATAGTGATGTCATGATTTACAAAGGCTTGGTTTAGGACCTTCATCAAGGCATTTCTGTGGGCCTCGGAATTCAACAATAAAGACAAGATGGATATCTTTGAGGGGGTCTGCATCAATTGGTCGATCACCTTGTACTCACTTTTCTTTATCAATTGTAGTAACTCCTCAAAGTCAGCATTGGCATTGGTTCCACTAGTCTGGCCTACATCTTTGGTCGTGCGGGAGCCTCTAGCTTGTATTTGTTCAATTACTGGAGCACTTGTTTTCTTTTGGAACAAAGTGGGAATAACACGCCCATTCCTCAACACTCTGCTTTCTTCAGTAATGTTAACCACAGAAGGTAAAGGCGGTATGGGAACTTCGCGTCCATCTTCAATTATAGTGGCATTATATTTGTAAGGGATGGCTTTTTCCGAAGTGTACGGTATAGGGCCTGGCAGACATATCACTAGAGGAGCATCAGCCGATTTTCGACTGTCAAAGAAAATTTCCACAGGCTCTTCAGAAGTTGCAGCACATACATCGTCACATTTCTTTTCGACCACAAGTTCCCCTTGGTTCAATAGTCTTTGAATATCGTCCTTTACTTTCTGACAACCCCTTGGATCTGTAGAGCACACCTTGCAGGCTGTATGATCGCATGTAAAGAGAGCTATTTCGCATAACTTAGTATGTAGAGGGACCAATGGTGTTCGTATGTGTTGTACATCGAGAATGCGGTGAGTCTTTTGGCCGTCATCGATCATGTTGACAGGTGCGGCACCGTGATTTGGCAATGGATTGGTCTGAACATTTGGATTTAGATCGGTGAAGTTTATTTTCTTGTCTCTGATGAGGTCCTGGACTGCTTTCTTTAGACTATAACAATCTTCGGTGCTATGACCTGGGGCACCCTGATGAAAGGCGCAGAATCGGTCATGTTTGTACCATGGGGGCAACTTCTCTGGGATCGCTGGAGGTGGTCTGGTCTGGACTAGCTCTTTCCTGAGCAAAGCTGGGAGTAACTGCTCATATGTGATGGGGATTGGATCAAACTGTATTCTGGGAGCTTGTTGCCGAGTTTGTTGTTGTCGCTGAGGTTGTTGTTGATATGGTTGTTGATATGGCTGTTGATATGGTTGCCTATACGGCTGTTGATATGGTTGTTGATATGGTTGTTGGAAATATTGTTGTGGGTATTGTTGGGGATATTGGTGTTGAGGATATTGAGGTTGATGATTTTGTGGTTGGATAAGATTGGTAGAGGGTGTAATGGCGGCAATGTAGGCTGGGTAATTTTGTTGAGGATAATGCTGCTGATAGCTTGGTTGTTGAGTAGTATTTGCTGCGGGTGTTATAGCGGCAATGTGTTGATAGGCCGGGTAATTCTGTTGAGGTCTTCCACGGGCTACCATACCAACTTCTTGTTCTTTCTTTCTTGAAAAGTTGTTTCCGAACTTCCTTGCACCGCTGGCGGGAGCAGTTTCTCTGACTAAACGTCCTTCGCGGACTCCCTCTTCCAACTGTACACCCATACTGATCAATTCTGTGAAGTTTCTGGGCACATTCCCGACCATTTTCTCATAGTAGAATTGATTGAGAGTTTTTAAGAAGAGTTTGGTCATCTCCTTTTCTTCTACACGGGGGCTAACTTGGACGGCGACATCTCTCCATCGTTGGGCGTACTCTTTGAGTGTTTCCTTGTCCTTTTGAGTCATAGCCTGGAGATCACTTCGGTCTGGGGCCATATCTTCGTTGAATTTG
This sequence comes from Medicago lupulina, assembly GCA_958299785.1. NCBI lineage: Eukaryota > Viridiplantae > Streptophyta > Magnoliopsida > Fabales > Fabaceae > Medicago > Medicago lupulina. Next base: position 33,123,779 of record OY283144.1, on the reverse strand, counting down.
TACCGCTGTACAAAGGCCTCGCGTAGGTCGTTGAAAGTCCGGATTTCTGCTCGGTCCAAGTTCATGTACCACTTCAGTGCGGTACCAGTCAAACTGTCTTGAAAGTAATGGATGAGGACCTGATGGTCATTGGCATATGTGGACATTTTTCTTACATACATCGTTAGATGGTCTCTAGGGCAGGAGGTCCCCTTGTATTTTTCGAAGTCCGGAAGTTTGAATTTGTGAGGTATCTGGACATTCGGCACCAAGCACAGATCATAGACGTCTTTCTTGGATACTTCTTTACCGAGGAGGGCAAGCATTTCCCGATTCATCTTCTCATACTTCTCCTGTAAGTCATCTACCTTATTACAGACCTCGATATTCCCTGAGTGGAAGATGGGTTCTTCATTTTGTGGTACGGTATGAACCACAAGTGCTGTATAGGTCAAAGTAGCTGGAGGGCGTGTTGCAACAGGCGGCGGAACATGAGTTGTATGTTGAAAAGTAGGCATCGGAGGTTCACAAGCAATAGGGCGGAGTATTTCACCAGAAGTAAAGGGCGGGAACCAAGGCGCAGATCGTGGAGGCGCAGAGACTGTTGGAGACTCGTAATAGATCGTCCAGTCAGGAATAGCAGTGCCCCTTGCTTCGGCCCGAGTCCTGACAGGAGGAGGAGGCGGTGGTGGTTGATTCTGCGCAGCTTTCAGCGTTTTTACCAATTCAGACAGTTCATCCACCTGACTCTGCATGGCTGCCATCTCGTCTATCTTCGCTTGCATGGCTGCCATCTCTTCTTTGAGTGCCTGATTCTCTTGTTCAAGAAAATCCATTTTCTTCTTTATATTTGCCCGAGTGCCGTGTACGCGAGTTGGTTGAGGACGTCGGGCCACTTTTGAAATGGGCGTGACCCCTGGAAAGAAAAAACTTGTGAGGCTCAGAATTGAAACTATGATATGCAAGATGATGCATGATGTTATGCAAAAATTGACACACATTTTTTATTTATTGAAGGACTTATACAAGTGATTTTTGTAAAGATTTTGTTCGAGAATTTGGAAGATTACAACCAGCCCCCTTTTTAATAGACAAAACGAAAGGGTAAGCCTTAAGTCCCTCAAGAGCGATTTTTGAATCACGTCATTCAAAGTCCGGATGTGGGCCATCAAATAACTCCATGAACTTCCTTTTTCTGCTAACATCCTGTCCGAGCAGGGCATCCTTCCTCCGAAGTAAATCATCTTTCTCTATTAGTCGGCGGTTCTGATCAAGGAGTTGGTGTTTTAGTCGTTCTATCTCCCCACTCAGGGTCTCATTTTTGAGTTCGGCCTCGCGGGCTTTTCTTTGCCAGGTGTCTCTTTCAAGCTTCGCCTCGGTCAACTGCTCTTGGAAATCTCCCCGGGTTTCAAGGGGTATGGGCGAAGGTGTTGATGGGGCAGCGGAAGAGGTTAGGGACCTCAGCAGAGGGTAAGGCATCCCTATCTGAGTAGCTCTGTTAATAACCCATTGGAGGTAAGATTCATGGGATGTACTCGACTTATTTCCCAGCTGGTTCCTATCTTTCTTAACAATGGAGTGCCAAGCTCGTACGAATTGTGCCTTCTTATTCCCAGCATCCCTTTCATAGAAGAAGAAATCACGGTCTAGAATGAGGTAAAGGGGACTCATCCTCATAGGGTATCCAAACTGGCGTCTGGCGAGAACTGAGTTATGGCTGATTCCCCCATGCGTCCCAAGGAGAGGTATGTTGTTGAATTCTCCGCAATGGTCAATAATAACTTTTGGGTCTAGAGTCGGGTTGAACCAAACTATGTCGGTAGGGGTGAGGGCCATGATTTTCTCAGACCAAGGGAGTTTCTCCGGTCTAAACTTAGGGCGAGGTAGGTGTGAGGTAATCCAGATGTGGAGTAAAGATGCGCAGCAAATGATGACTCCACGCTCCTTGTTAGTACGATCATGGATGGAAAAGTAGGTGTCAGCGAGCAAGGTAGGAACAGGGTTTCGGGTTAAGAAGATTTGGATGGCATTCATGTCGATGAAGTTATCAACATTTGGGAAGAGTACAACGCCATGGATGAGCAGGGCGAGGATGGTTTCAAAGGCGTCGGCATTGGATCTTTCAGCAAAATCGGTGGCTTTTTGGTAAAGGAAATTGAAGGGTAGGCATTGGAGGCCTCCTTTGGTGGTGAGGTGCTTTTTTATGTCGGACCTCTCAAGGTGAAGGGCAACTGCAATGTCTGGGATCTTAGGACCGGGTTCAAGACCATGGAAGGGTACTTCGTCGAGCACGGGTAAACCAACCCAATGGGAATATTCCTCCAGCGTAGGGACCAGCTGATAGTCTGGGAAGGTAAAGCAGCGGTAAAGCGGATCATAAAATTGAACCAAAGTGTTTAGGAGCCCTTCGTCGACATCCGTCTTGAGAATGTTGAGCAGATGTCCATACCGTTTTCGAAAGTGATCCGGGCTAGTCAGCATCTTCGCTAGTTTCCTTAAGCTTTCCAAGTCTGGTTTCTTGAATTTATACCCATGAGTTCTCCTTACAACACTCCCCATACCTGATGTTCACAAAAAAGTTTATTTAAGTCCTCCGTTTTTTGATGAAAAAAGGAAAGTTTATGAATGAATGCATGTGTGCATGATTACGCTAAAGTACATAGAAAACATGGTGTGGTTAGGTCCATAATGTTGGAGTTGAGGGATAGTGCGCCATTTGGTAAGGACTATGGTTTCAATTGCACTTGTATCACGGGTTCTACCAAGTTCCCAAAGTCCAACCCCCTTTGAATTTTATTGGATGACGGGACAACACCCGGCCCAATAACGTCCGTAGGAAAGTCTCGTTTGAGTGTAGTATCGCGTGTCGACGTATACCAAGACAACACTTGGTTAGCCACCGCACTACATCCTAAAAGGCCAAGATGGGTTGAGGGTAACTAAAGGTCCTTAGCTTCGACGGACTTAAAAGTAATAAAGTCTAAACGTGACAGCACACGCCGACATATACTACCTCAAGGTCCTCCGCTAAGTGTGGTTATATCACATGTTCCAAAACACGAGAATACTCTCAGAATGTCACTATGATTCTACCACTCCTATCTTAAATTTCTCTCAAGCCCGGGTTAGGACTTATCTCACCACTCACGTTTAAGAACGAAAAAATGAAGGGAAAAAACATATACACATATTTCCGAATTTTATTTTTGTTTTTGTTAAGCAAGTTATAGCACAAGAAATTAAATAAAGTCAAGTTAGGCTTAACCCTCGAACATTCTCCCCAGTGAAGTCGCCATTTCTGTCGCGTCATTTTTTGGGAGACTATCGCCGTTTGACCGGCTTTGACTCACTATTTTTATTCACGACTGAACTTTTTAATTTTTTTGGGGAAGGGGAAGAAAAGTTCGAAATACCCGTTTGAAAGATATTTGGGTTCGGGGGTTAGTTATATTTAGGGAAGGTATTAGCACCCTAAATATTCGTAGTACTCTACGAGAACCTTTTGACTTTATTTTACTTCTTGTGCTATGACTTGCTTAACTTTGTTTAAAAGACGGAATTGAAAAATAGAGATTGGAAAGAAAAAAGAAGCCTATTATCTACATTTTTTATTGATTTGAAAGGACGAGCGTCCTTTGCCTACGTACCCGTGAGGGATCAAAACCTCGTAGTTCGGGGGAGAAATTGACGTTTGATTGGTTTTGTGTTTTTTATTAGTTTTGAAGAAGGTTTTAAAATAAAAAGCCAAGTGGCGAAATAAGCTTGTTTGTGTTTTTTAATGTTGAAGAAAATAGACTCGAAGTAGAATTAAAGTTGCTTTGAAATTTGATTAAGAAAGGAAATAAACAGGAACGGTCACTTGATTAAAAATCAAGGTTTATTATGAAAAAGTATTTTTGTGATTTTTGACTATTTGAAATGTTTTTGTTGTTTTTGATACTGTTGTGTTTGTAGGAAAATGTTTTTGGGTTTTTGTTTATTGTGGTGCAAGAAAATGTTTTTTAGGTTTTTTATTATAGTGCTTGACAAGAGTTTAATCTTGCTCCTACGTATCTCCAGGTGCGATGGAGAAATCAAAGCTACGTAGTTCTGGGGCAAGAAAATGTTTTTGGTTTTTTGGTCGCGATTGGCGACAAGTTTGCTTAAAAAAAGGAAGGGGCGGACTCACATTTGAGCAATGACGATCCGCTTGAAGAAAAAATTAAACGCGCATGGCGTGAAGATAGATTTTTTGGTTTTTTGTTAGTTTAGCAAAATAAATAGTAATATGTATATATAAGACCAGAACATTCTGGAGAATAATTATATAAGCAGAATGAGAAAAATGATGTTAAAATGAACTATGAAGTTTTTTTTTAACACGGACCAGAATATTCTGGAGAAATATAAAATAAAAGGTAGAACAATATTACTAATAAATATTGGACCAGAGAACTCTGGATTAATTTGATTATTAATTAGGACCAGATTATTCTGGAGAGTGATTATATTAAACAAAATATAATATTAACAATTAATTTAGGACCAGAACACTCTGGATTAATTTAAATTAAACAGAATGTAATATTAACAATTAGTTTAGGACCAGAGCACTCTGGATTAATTTAATTAACAAGGACCAGATTGTTCTGGAGAAATATAAAATAAACAAGAATATAATATAACAGTTAGTTTAGGACCAGAACACTCTGGATTAATTTAATTAGCAAGGACCAGATTGTTCTGGAGAATAATTAAACAGAAATATAATATTAACAGTTAATTGTAGGACCAGAGCACTCTGGATCAAGATGTATGAAACAGAAAATTTAAATATGCATATGATAATAATAGTAGTAATAGAATGTAATGCCGAAATAATAAAAATGAAAAGATGCATGAAAGTAGTTAAAATTGACACGCTAAAAGAAAAAGATTTTTCAAAGAAGCAGGGAGGTGTAGCAAGCAGTGCTGGGGGTGCATAAAATAAAACTGTAGAGAAAAGGAAGGAGATTGGGCTTAGGAGGGAGAACCGGTTCGGTTTACCTGGGTCGGTTCAGGATAGAACCGAACTGGTTACACTAATATATAAAGGTTTGATGTTTTTCTTTATTCATTTTTTCATTTCTCTCCTCTCTCTCTAAAAAAACGGAAAAGAAGAGAGAGAAGCTCTCTCCTCTCTCTTCATGAGTGACACGCCGGAGAAGAAGAAGAGGGGCTTCTGGCGCGGCGGTCGGCTGGTTTCCGGCGGCGGCGCCACCGCGCCGGAGCTCTAAACTTATTTTTTTTTAATTTTTTTTATATCAATCTCTTCTTCTCCTTCTCCTCTTCTCATATCCGGCTTTAGTTTTCACAAAAAAGTCACGGTTTGGCCTAGATCTAGGTTTAAAGTCACGACATTTTTGAGTAAAAAAAGAGAGAGCAACACCTTTTGGTTTTGATTCGGCCTGTTTCTTAGTGATAGGTGTATGAATCCGGTTCTGTTTTGTTATGGAATGGTTTGGTTTTATGTTGTTGTGAGGTTAAGATCTGTTTTTTGTGATTTAGTGGCTAGATATGTTGTGGTTCATGTGGTGTTCATATTGTTCATGAACATTTATGAGTGTTCTTGATATTTTTTTGCTCTGATCCGAAAATGAAAGAGGGAAAATAGTGATGATTGTTGGAAATTTTTTTGAGTATGAATGTTCTTGAGAATTTTGTGATTGTTGGGCCCCCCTTCTTGTTTGGCTGTTTGTGCTATTTATAGAGCTGCTTGGGGACAGAATTTCATCTGACAGGCTGTAATGAGCTGTCCTTATCTTGCTGTAATTTCAGCAGAACATTCTTGAGAATGTTCTTGCTGTGTAAACTTGGACATAATAAAAAAGGACTAAAAAATAAAAAACGAAAATGAGATAAAGATAAAAAAAATGAATTTGAAGTTAATTAAAGTGATTTTAAATAAAAAGATGGAAACTAAAAAATTAAATAAATAAATAAATAAAAAGTGAGAGAAGAGGGCCCGACTCGGAACCAAATATGAGGTATTTTAAAATACCTCCCTGCCGAAATTTTTTTTATTGAAAATCAAAGACCGGTCGGGTTAAAGGACATGTGTCAGTGCAGTCTTGGGTCAAAAATTGGGGTATGACAAATGCATTTAAGCTTTCTAAACCATTGGTAACATCAATTGAGTTAGATTGGACTTGGATTTGTGAATCGTATAATAACTTTTTAAAAATACCCAAGAACGCCGATTTTCCGAAAACTCGATTTCTCAAGGAAAAAAGGGTAAGGCTAGGGTTATCTATTGTTGTTTTGATTTGTAAAAATGTTTTGGATGGAAATCATGGACTTTAACATGGTTTTGCTTTGAAAAATTTCATTCCTTGAAAAATGGTAAAATGAGACGAACTTTGTAAAACTTTGAAATCAATTGGTATTAGCCTATGAAAAGTACATGTATATGCTACTACACGCATATGTGATTTATGTATACACTAAGTTGAGGCATGTGAACTTATTTAATTTGATTTCGGTTGGATAATCGAAAAATGTTAGTTTTACAAAAGTGAGACGAACTTAGTGTGATTTTATGATTTCATGGAGTTGAGGCAATTGGTCATGTTTACTTTATTTTGGTTAAGTCACTTCAATTGTTTTAAAATTGACTTTCCTTGGACGTGTTGATATGAATGATTATATATATAAATGTTGATAATGGTCATGATTATGTTTTGGTGATGATCATGATGATGTTTTGTTGATGATGTTGATGAAATATATATGAAAATATTTGTTGTTGGTGAATTCTTGCATGTTATTGGCGACGACTTAATGGTGTAAGCATGTATTGGAAAACGTTGATGTTGTATGTGATGAATGCATGTATTGAATTATGTTGTTGAATTCTTACATGTTATTTGCGATGACGAATACTTTGTATTCAATCATTGGTGATGATTTTTGTGAAAATATGCATTGTTGTTGAGTCATATGTTCATGCATACATGACTGATGGTGACGGATTTTATATCCATATTGGCGACAGTTATGATGTGTTTGTTGCATCAGGGTGACGACCTGTTGGTGATTGGTACCATATGCATATAGGAGTCGGTCTAAGCGCATTGCATCTCTTGACATGAGACATAATTGTTTATGTGCTTGGTGATACTTGTGGTTGGTGATGATTGCATAATTGGTGAATGTATTTGGTGAATTGTAAACTTGTTGAACTTGTCGATGATTTTGTGATGGCGTGGATCTATAATTGTTGATGAATATTATCATTGATTAATCATGATGCTTAATATTTTGAAAACCGAACTTGTTGTTTTTAAACTTTCAATTGATTATGCTTGTTTATATAATGTATTGACTAACCCCCTAGTGGTTGTTTGGTCACCGCCTCACCATATTTGAATATGGTGTAGACGATGTGCAGAAGTAGCTTTTGTTGCTTGCTTGGTGAGTTGCTTGAGGATAGCGAAAGCTTCCTCTGTTTATCCGTTTTCGAGTCTTTAGCATAGGGCTTTGATCTTAGGCTGTCAGTTTTTACTTGTTTAGTTGTTGAATATCTTATTTGGTGTTGATACTTGTACTCTTGTGTTGAGACTTGAAGTTATTTGGTGATGTATGTATGGTGATTATGACATGGTTATTTGAGATGTATGCTATTTATCCGCTACGACGTTTTGTTGAAAATTTCTATGCATGTTGTTTGAAGAACTTATTGAAGACGTGACGTGTAATTCTTGAATATTTATTACATTCGCGTATTTTATCGCGTTAATAGAAATAGGGCATTACATGTTGTCACTGAACTAGGTCAACAAACATTATGTGTTCTTTACTTTCTTGTCATTTATTTTTACGCATTTTATTGTTTGTTTGCATGATGTTGAAACATTAGAGGAACATCTGTTATCTGTGCGTTTAACGTTGGAACATCTCATAGAACATCGTAAAACTAGTGTGCTAGAATTTCATCAACTCATGTAATGCGACTAGACACAACACCTACATGCATGTGGTACCAAATCATCACCAAGGTCGTCACCTCAAAATATTGCCTCTTGATACTAAATTGTATCATAATCATCGCCTCTAAACATCGCCTTAGAATACTTATGAATGCATGAACATAAGACATAACTATGCATACGTTCATACAATAACTCACCAACACCTCTTACTCATGCAACATTACCGATATATCACCATCATTTGCATGCAATAATTTAACAACATCAACATCATCATCATGAATTAACACCTCAAGAAAAACAATTAATATTTATCAATTTCGCCTAAAAGACGGACATCAATTCACAGTATGATATTCGTCATATTAAACAACTAAGCATCATCAATTCATTCACATCAACAAGAACTCAAAGTCTACTATAAGTTATTCGACTATGAAACACCAATTCGACAAAGTTCGTCTCTTTTTGCAAAACTAATTTTTTTTTATTATACATCCGAAATCAAAGTAAACAAGTTCAAATGCCTCAACTTAGTATATGCATAAATCAAATATGAGTGCAGTAGCATATACATGTACGTTTCATAGGCCAATATCAACTAATTTCAAAGTTTCACAAAGTTTGTCTCATTTTACTGTTTTTTCAAAGTACCAAAGTTTTCAAAGTAAAAACAAGTTAAAGTTCATGATTCTTGTCCCAAACATTTTTAGAAATCATAACCATACTAAACAACCCTAGTCCTACTCTTTTCCTTGAGAAATCAAATTTTGGAAATTTCATGTTCTTGAACGATTTTCAAAAAGTTAAGACATGATTCATAAATCCAAGTTCAATCTAACTCAATTGATGTTGCCCAAGGTTTAGAAAGCTTGAATACATTTAATTACATCAAAAGAGTTAGTTTGGAACCACTCAAATCGACCCCCATAGCCTAGAACGACCAAAACGAAAGGGTCTGCCACTAAGCAACTCGCCCTAGCGAGCTCCTGTAACGCCCCATTTTTATTTAATTATTTTTAGTTGATGTTTGAGTATTTTTATATGATTTTATATGACTATATTTGACATATATGATTTAGATATGATTTTATGTGAAATATATGACTTGGTATGAATTGTGTGATATTTGGTGTGATGATAATTTATTATATGATTTATGGTGTTGTGTTTTATTTAAATAAATGTTGTTTGATTATTTTATTTATTTAATAAAAAGGTAGAAAATAGTATTATTTGGTTTAAAGGGAATTAAGTATAATTATGAGGAATAAGTGGGAGTTAAGGAAATAAGAGGGGGTTATAGTTTACAATAAAAAGAAAAGGAGAGTCAGAAAGAGTTTTACGTACAATTGAAAGAAGAGGAGAAAACCTAGAACCAAGAGAAGAGAGAAGAACGCAGCTTAATTCAGGAATCATAATCTAAGGTAAGGGTGAGATTATCTTTCAATAGTAATAGAGTGTACATCTTTGATTTTGAATTTAACATGAAATTGTGGAAATTTATGAAAATTGGGAATTAGGTTTAGAGTATGATTATGAGAGATTAAAAGGTGTAGATTGTACTGTATTGATGTTAGGATGCATTTAGGTTATAGGAAGAACTTATTTACACTTCTGTAAATTGTTTTAGGGTTGGAAATTGAGAAAAATGAGATTTTTGGGAGAAAACTGCATTCTGCCCGTGCTGACATTCATCGCTCGCCGCGGCGAGCAACATGACTCACCAAGGCGAGTGAGCAATGTTCATAGCTCGCCTCGCGAGCAAAACCACTCGCCACGGCGAGTAGGGCCTTAGTAAATCTGATTTTTGGAAATGTTGTTATAAGGTGTGGGATGGATAGCTTTGTGTACCTTAATATTTTTAGAGATGACTGGGACAATTTTCAGATTAAAAAGATGATTAGATAGCTTTAAAATGAAGTTTTGGTTAAAAAAATGTCAAAAAGGCCAAGAGCTCCCAGTTCTACTCGCCCCTAGCTCACCTAAGGCGAGTAGCCCATTCTTCGAGCTCGCCATGGCGAGCAGATGTACTCGCCGAGGCGAGTAGCCCTGTATCTGAAGTGAGTTTCTATGTTGATGACTTGGTTGGTTAAGTTCGGTTGACAATAATAACGTGGTATTTGGTGTATTCGTATATGTCTGTTATATGCTATTGAACTTAGTTTCAAATGTTGGGTATCATTGATTGAGTTGTTGAAATGTAAGTCATGCCTCGTATATGCATTTAGTTGAGTTGTTGTTGTTGTCGTCCAAGTTGGGGAGTGTGTCTTAAATGATTTAGGCACAGTTGTTGTTGTCATAGTAGCTGTTGTTGTCGTTGTTGGTTGTATGCTGATATACACCATTGAGTTCATTTTATACCCATATGCATTGTTGGGGGCTCATGCCCTGGAATGTTTATCATTCACCCGTTGAGGGATCATGCCCTGGAATGCTAGTCATTCACCTGTTGAGGGCTTATGCCCTGGGATGCTTTAACCATCCAACTGTTGAGGGCTCATGCCCTGGAATGCTTGTCATTCAAAGAGCGTAAAATGGTACCACATGCATATTGCATTTGTTGTTGTCGTCGGTGCATTGTCGGAGTCGTTGTTGGTGAGTCGTTGTCGTTGTTGTGGTTGTTGTTGTTAGTTGAGTTGAAGGTGATGTTAATGTTGTTGATTTATTGTAAATAATGTATATTGAATTACTTGTTGATATTTAGGGTGTTAGATTCATTGATAAGTTATACTTCTACTATTTATTGTTTGAGAATCTCACCCCTTCTGTTGGAATTGCCACCTTGTGGGCAAGTGCAGGTAAAGAAGACTAGTAGGATGTCGGCTCATGTGTCCTAGGGCTCTGATACGTAATGGGATGGGAAACGTTGTCTTGTCCTTTCATTCCTTTATGTATCAAATATTTAAATAATGTTGTTGAACCTTAATTATGTTGGATATCATTTTATTGTTGAGGCCTTTATGCCAAGATTTTGTTGAAGAAGATTTATTATGTTGAAAGAATTTTTCCGCTGCAATTATTTATGAGATTAAAGTTGTTGAAGTTAAATAGTTTTATTTTCTATTTAATAAATTTTGAAAATCAGTGTGACATGCCCGTTTGTTGATTACTCTGATTATATATTCTTTATTACGTTGTTTTGGGAAACGGGGTGTTACAGCTCCAGCTCGCCTAGCGAGCTCCAGCTCGCCTAGCGAGCTCCAGCTCGCCTAGCGAGCTCCAGCTCGCCTAGCGAGTTGCAGCATAATAGGTTGCCCTGTTTTGGTTGTTCCCTCTCGGGAGCTCCCAATTTTCAACCACAAAACCCCAATTTTGATCCCCTTGACCCCAAAAATTACACACTTGATTACAAACATAAAAATACATTCAAAATCACAACAAACATCAAATTAAAACACTAATTCATCTCAAAATCATCATCTAGTTCATTTTTCTCAAAAATCACCAAACTTCAACAACAAACCAACTATGAGTAAACTCTTGTAATCTCCAACACCCATAACATAATTCAACAACAACAACAACAAGATTAAAACATGAATTCATCAACAATTATAACAACGACATCATTTTTCACCAATTTGAATAAAAATAACAAAGGTTTCACATGAATATATTTCAAATATGTAAAATTCACAACAACAACAACAGGTTTAACATTAAAATCACATACCCAAACTTAACATCAAAGTAGGAATACAAATTTCATCATTTAAGTTCACGAAAATCTCAATTCACAAAATAAGCACTTATGAAATTAAGTAGAAAAAGAGATAATAACTTAAATTATGAATGGATTCCTATCCCCCTTACCTCTCACTAAGCAAATCTTAGCTTTGACTTCACTTTTGCTCCACCCTCTTAAACATCTACTCTTTTCTTCCTCTTCAAAGCTTTCTCCTCTCTAACCCTTGTTTTTGCTCTTTTCTCTCTCTACCTCTCAAAAGTTTTATGAAATGTGTGAATGAGTACAAGACCTATTTTCTCTTATAACTAGAGTATATATAGGCTCCTCAATAATGGGCTCAACCCCCAAATGTTTTAATAGGCTTAAAGTTCACACTAACTAATTCACAAAGTTTCTAGGCAATTGATGATGACACATCAGCTTTAGTTGAAGAACACTCGTAAATGACTAAAATACCCCGGCGGCAGTTAACTGTCGATGAAACCGGTGACAATTAAGTGCCGCGAGATCCATCTGCAGTTAACTGCCAATACATTCCAGATACAAATATGGCAGAAGCTCTCTCATCCATTATTGCTCACTTCTCTCTCAAAACCTCTCTAAAAATCCCAACTAAATTTATTCAACAAAATCACAAGTAAGTAATCATAATGCTATTAACTTACATTTTAATTGTTATAAATGTTTTTCTTTTTTAGATTTTGAGTTTTTAAGTAGATTTCAAGTAGATTTATTTTATTTTAGTTTTTTAGTAGATTTACATGTTATAATTCATTTTTAGAGTAAATGTAAGTTGATTAATTTTGTTAAAATGTTTGCATGATGTTTATGTTATAGTTATGATTTTTAGGGTTATTTTAAATTTTGGTGTTTGAGAATAATTTTGTAAATTTTAGTTTTTGAGTAGATTTATTTTATTTTTGAGTAGATTTACATGTTATAATTCATTTTTAGAGTATACGTAAGTTGATTAATTTAGTTAAAATGTTTGCATGATGTTTATGTTATAGTTATGATTTTTAGAGTTTATGTATAATTTGCACTCCAAGTGTTTGATGAAATGTTTGAATGAATTTTTCATTGATTGTTTTTAATTTCTTATTGTGTAGATTTGAAACAATGGCCGATATGTTCGAGGTTCATGCACAATTCAACGGTGGAGAAGCTAAGAGGTTGAAGGTTCGGTACCTTGGTGTCACGTGAAGAGGCATCAAGGAACAACTAAATGAATTCAACCAAGGAGTCAACCATGGAGACACAAGGAGGGTGGAATACATTCGGTATAAACATCCAACGCTCGACGATGAGAGAATATCATTCAGTTGGGTGGAATTAACGAACAACGATAGCGTGAGGACCATGTTTTGGGAGCACCACATGTTTCAGTGGATCGATATGTGTGTAACGTTGCTGAGATCAACTAAAGATATTCTCAACAGTTTGATTCCGCCAGAAGATCGTGATTAGGTAGGGGATGCACCTTTCAACTACAACAATTGTCTTACTCTGAAATGGGGTAATTCAAACTTGTTAAATGGCAGTTCTCAAGCATTCTCCCGGAAGTTGTATTGTTCCATTCAAAAGGTTAAATTCTTGTTGGCTTGGTTTAAATGAAGGTATTGAAGTGTCAAGGTCTGGACCTCATTCTGTTGACACTTTAGGAACTTTATGTAATGTATTGTAACTTTTATTCTCATTTATTCAATACGCAACTTTAATCGAAATTATTCACTACGCGTGTTTTAATCGAAACTATTCAATACGCGACTTTAATCGAAATTATTCAAAACACGATTTTATTCAAAATACCATAATATCAAGCAAAATGTAGCAAAATGTGCGCGACAAATAAAAAACATAAAAAAGATCCAAAACAATTAGACATTACAAGTCATTACATTCAATCATCTTCCTCGTCACACAAGTCAATTGTGATGTCCTCGACAGACCCTGGGGCACTTGCTTTTGGTTTAGGACCAAAATAGCATGTCCTCTCGCTCCTCCTCAGCCTGGAATGATTGTACATTGACACATTCAAATCTTTTTTATTAAAGAACCATCACATTTGATTATGTGCCATGTCATAGGCGGTTTTGCTTTCTTCTTCTAATCACCCTCCATGTTATAACAGATCATCGCCAGTTAACTACCGAAGAAACCTCGATAGTTAACTGCCGCCGGTTCTTTCATAATTCGGCAGTTAACTGTCGCCGGAGTATTTCAGTCATTTACTGGTGTTTTTCAGCCAAAGCTGATGTGTCATCAACAATTTTCAAGTTTCTACTCACTTAACGGATAAAATAACGAATAATTATCGGCTTCTAATTAATTCCTCCAACTCACTATTACTTAGTAAAAATAATTATTGCCACCTAAAACACTAAAAACGCTACAAATAATCCTCACAGTATAATTACTAATTTACCCTTGCTCACATAATGACCAAAATACCCCTAAGTCTAAAATGACTAAAATACCCTTCTAACACTAAAATCCATTAATCCCCACCAAAACACACACAGAGACAATTAATTACATACAAGTATATATATAAACACATATAAAAATGATTAAAATAGTTCTAGTGAAAAACGGGTTTTTACATAAATCGTGTATAATGTTATTATGATTCTGACCCAATATAATTGATTTTAAAAATTATAGGACTGCTGACACCAGGTTATAATTCTGACTTATTTATAATGTCCAACTTAACGGACAATCTAGAGATAAAAAGTTGTTAGGTTGTGATATTAAAATTAATGGACTTAAAACCTTGGATTATGATAGATTCACCTAAGGAATTAAGAAAGTACAATTAAAAAAGAGGATTATAAGTCAAAGGATTGACCTCAACTATTTTGTTAATTGGCGTAAATTGATTAACAATTATATGATTTAGGCGCAAATTACTAATGAGTAATGGACAAATGATTCGAATGACATAATCATTTCTCTCAACATATTTCACAACCAACTTTATTTTCAGTTATATATGAATTAATTTATTACTTCAATACAAATTAATACACTTACTAAAAATGTATCAAAGATGATAATTAAGTGCATCCAGAATGAACATTTGAGAAAAAAATTAATCAAAATTAATATTTAGTTATTTTCCACTAATTTTAATTTTTAAATAAATTTAGATAATTTTGTTTGAGAACATCACCTTCCACCATTGACATGAACCTTCCTTTAACAAACCATAAATATTAAGCTTCGCAAGAACTGTCTTAGGGTGCAAAATTTCCAAACAAGAAGGATTGGTCATAGCCACATGTCACTCCTTATTCCAACACTAACCCAATTGTATCTCTACCTTTAAGATTAAAAGCTGATTTTTAATGAAACATGTCATTCCTTTTTTCAATAAAATATGTTCCGACGCGCGTTAACATTAGGTTCTTTTTTCTACCACTAACCCAACTCTTTCTCTACCTCTAAGCTACTATGGGATTAAAATTGACTAACAATTGAAACTTTACAATCTTGGTGTATCTCAACATATACAACACCATTAATCTTGGTGTATCCCAATAACCTAACAAATGATTTTATATTGGCTTAATTGCACTTTTTCCCTCTATCTTTTATTAATTGTGCGATTTTGTCACCTTTTTTTTTTTTTTTGCGATTTTGCATCCCATCTTTTGTCAATTATGTTTTGTTCAAAATCATCATTAAAAGAGGGAAAAAGGGGCAAAATATGGGGTGCAAAATCGCTCAAAAAAAGAAAGAATAGGGAGTGCAAAATCACACAATTGGCAAAAAGATAGGGGACAAAAGTGCACTTAAACACAAAGATGGGGAGCAAAATTAGGAAGGGGTCAAAATGATAGGGTGCAAAATCGCTCAAAAAAAAGAGGGGGTGCACATTTGCTAACTTGGACCTTCATGTTACACTAATATTACACCACTTCATACTGTTTTACTCGATACATATAAATTTCACCTTTACATTTGGACACAAATATCCTTCTTCTTTATTATTTAAAACTAATAGTTTGAGGGTTACTTTAGTAATTTTCATTAAAACATATTTGTTAACTTGCATCTATTTACTAACTTAGACCCACTTTTATTTTATTACAAATAGTTTGAGGGTTAAACTATCTCTTACTTTAAATTAGTTTACACCGGTGGATATTAGTTTTTTTTATCCAAATAAAAATGTGCGGTTTTGCTAACTTGGACTTTCATATTTTTTGTTGGTCTGAGTTAGCAAACCTATATATATATATATATATATATGGTGATGCTATATGTACGATTTGCATATCTTATATTATTATAATTAGAAACTTGATCAGTTGGGCATTACAATTGCAATTTTCCATAAGAAAGGCCAGAAAGGATTGTCATGAGTAAGATGATGAAGAAGAAAACTCTGCCAATTGGGCAGCCATGCCACTAATTAAGTTGGTGCTGGTGACGTTGCTAATTAAAATTTAGGTTGCACCACTACATCAGTATATTCTCCAAACGAAAAGGAAGAAATAGCAAGCAACTAATGTGTATAAATATGTGTCATCAACATGCATGCTCATTCACAACTCATCAATACTATCAAAACTTCATACTTAGTATATATTGTTAATGAGTATCATCATGTCTTCAAAATTACCATTTTCTTTTCTTTCTGTTTCAGTAATAGTTGCTCTCTTGCTGGCAACTACTGAACCAGTGGCCACTCAGAAAACAACTTCCTTCGACTTTCAAAACTTCACCGCTGGTCAATCTAATTTAATCTTGCAAGGTAGTGCTGAGGTTATTTCAAATGGAATATTGGCACTCACCGACCCTTCTAAACAGAGTACAGGACGGGTGTTGTATTCAAATCCAGTGACTATTTGGGATAGTACTACTGGACATGTTGCTAGCTTCGTTACTTCGTTCTCCTTTACGGTTGAGGACATTCGAGGTTATAAACCAGCCGATGGAATCATTTTCTTTCTTGCACCACAAGACACCATTCCTCTCAACTCTGTGGGTGCAAAACTCGGAGTAGTTGATGGGAATAATGCTTTCAATCAATTTGTTGGTGTCGAGTTTGACAGTCATGCCAATGTGTTTGATCCCAATTATCCACATATTGGAATTGATGTTAACTCTGTAATTTCCGCCAGGACAACACCATGGAACAGGGTGAGTGGGTCATTGCTCAAAGTCAGTATAGTCTATGACTCTAGCTCTAACACATTGAGTGTTCTTGTCACTAACAACTATGGTCAAATTTCAACTGTTGCTCATGATGTTGATTTGAAAGCAGTTCTCCCACAGAACGTTAGGGTTGGTTTTTCTGGAACAGTTACATCTGTCGGCCGCGAATTGCAACACATTCATTCATGGTCTTTCACTTCAACCTTGGCATGATTGGACTGCTACGTTTTGTATGCATGCATGGAGGTTGTGATAATAACTATATATGGCTAAAGAAAAGACCATACTAGATTGTGAATCTGTGATGATAACTAATATGTCTAAACTAGATTGTGATAATAACTAGTATGGCTAACGAAAAGGCCATACTTGAACTATGTAATGTTTCGGTTTATCTATAAATAAAGTCCATGCTTAATCTACGTTCCCAAAATAACTAAGTCATGAATCTCTATCAATTCTCAGTAACTAATATATACGAACAACTCCAATCACAAATATAATTAAACTAAATTCAAGTTTAGTGTTATAAAATATAAATAGGTTAAATATGTCATAATCCTTATAAATATTTCAACTTTTCGTTTTAATCCCTATAAAAAAAAAATTTGGCTTTTGGTCCCGCAAAAGTTTTCTATCCACTTTTATGGTCCCTGCTTTGAAGACACGTCATGTGTACCCTTTGAACTTTTGAATGGGTTTTATTCAGGAATGCATAGAATATTGTAAGAATCTCTAACAAAAAAACTATAATTTTTTTAACCAAACATGAATTAAATATGAAATTTCTAGCGATAAAAACATAAAAATTTATATTTAATTCTCGTTTTGTTAAAAAATTCTAACTTTTATGAGAGAGATTCTAATAATATTTATAATTATTCCTGGAAAAACTCATTCGAAATTTCAAAATGATACATATGAGTTGACTGAAAAGATAAGACCAAAATTGATGATGAAAAATGAAATGTCCGGGAACATAGCTCAAGGATGACGCAACTACGGTGCTTTTGATGCGCTGAATAGTACGGTGGAGGAAGACCTCTGACTCTCAAGCCTGTATTTGCTCAAGAGAGGGAAAACCGATCTAAAGTAGTAATTATGAGATTGTATCTGGTATGGCAGAGGTGCCACAATTATATAGATGTTTTGGATTGTGGATGGCCTTTAACGATGAGATTACGACCAAGGTCGTCCTAAAAGTGTGTGTTCCCGTTTTGTAATGAGCTTTGGTTGTCTTGCGTAAGAGCCTTCAGAGGCATTATGCATGTTTGCTGGACTTAAGTTAAGGGTCAGTTGTTGGGTCGTTGCCAAGTTATTATTGGACCGTTGAGAATCTGAGATCCATTTCAAAATAGTTTCTTAAGCCCTTATTATCTTTATGACGTAAGCAGGATGTTACAGGTTTGACAATTGATCGTACTAGATCAGAAGGTGACTATCAAAGCGGTGCTTTCACGGTGGTAATGAATTGTTGTTCACTGGAACGGAGGAGGGAGTGGAAGTACCTGCAGAAACTCTGATGCTCAAGTTAGTATTGAATTTAGAAAAGGGGGTTAAAGTTTGAAAAAGAATGTACCTTTGGGGACTGCTATGAGTCCCCTATTTATATTGTGGAGGTGCAGGACCCGTTGTTGAGGGACACGTGGGGTTCAACGGTTATGGAATCGTAACCGTTGAGAAAGATTCGCGGGGCACGTTTTGCGAGACGTTGTAAGTCGTTTAAACTGGTCTTCCGTAGTGCTTCAAGTACCTCCATCACGAGGAAGAGATGTGTTGCGAGTAATTCCCAAATGCGATATTTAGCTGTTTTTGGATTTTACCCTATGAAAATGGGCCTTATATGTTCATTGGGTCCAGAACAGTTGCCCCCCAAGTTCTTTCACTTGATTAAGAGTGATGACTTTGAGGAAGTCTGGTGCTCGCAAACATGTTTCTCGAATGACACATTTTATAGAGCTTCCTGTATATATTCTTTGGAATTTCGATACTAGATAAATGAGAAGCAAAGGCAACAAAAGAGGAAGACATTGAATATGATATAAAATTAGACAAGAGATGCCTAGTACATGACCTACCTGGATTGCTAAAGGTTATGGGAACATCAAGATCAATATATAGTTTCCTAAGTTCTATGGGAACATCAAGATCACCATATAGAAAATTAGGATCAAGAAGAGGTTTGCCTATATGAGCTGGTTCCTTCTACTACATGATCATGGTTCCTTCTTCCATAAATTTTTCCTTTCCAAGTTGGTTTTCCTTCCTCAAATCACTTTTCTGTTCATTAAAAGGATCCGTATGTGGTGCACTTTGATTAATTCCAGAAAAAATCATTTGTTTGATCTTTGATTTGATTTGTTTCTCAGATTCGGTATAATTCTTACTCATGGAAGGAGCAGGTTCATCTAATTTTTCCAAGGAATTTCTTTAGGTGCAGATGTACATGGAACATAATTATCTGTTGTATACACGTCTTATGAGATAATTAAGTTTTCAAATAATTCAGGAGAATCTTCAATTGTTTTCCCCCAAGAAGACGATTTTTCAATGATAGGTTTGTTTAAAAAAAAAAGTAACATCTATTGTTACAAACATTTTCTTTATACTATGATCAAAACATTTATAGCCTTTTTGAGAAGATGAATAACCAATAAAAACATATTTGCTTGCTAAAGGTTAAGTTTACCAGGATGTTTATGTTCAAGAACAAACGTCGTGGATCCAAATATTTTTAGTGGTAAATCAGTTAGAATTGAATTAATGAGAAAATACTTCAATAAACTTTGCAAAGGAGATTGAAATTGCAAAACACAAAATTTATTAAATGTGCAAGTGTCAAGACCCTTCACCCCATAAATATTTTGAAGATCCATTTATGTGCACATAACTTTTTTTTGAAGAGAAAAAGCTTAAAGCATTTCATTAATCAATATGTGTTCGATTCAACCAGCTATTACATACAATAACTAGGAACTAGCTGACAATGTAACCGCCTTAGCTAAAGTGTGAGCTGCCTCATTTCCTTGTCTCCGTAAAACTTTACCTTAGAGTTTTCATAATAATTCCTAAAAAGAGATTGACAATTTTGAATAATATTTCTGAACTCAGTTACGTCATGTTTTGTCGATAAGAAATTATCAACAACCTTTTTCGCATCCATCTAAAAATCCATAGGACCAAGATTAAGCTCGTGAACCCATTCTATAGCAGATAATAAACCAAGAGCTTCTTCTATATGAACTTCACATATCGGACTAAACCATTCAGTTTTAGCTAAGACAAACGTACCTATGTCATCTCTTATACACATTCCTATACCAACCTTGTTTAAGTGCTTAGAGAAAGAGAATTCGATATTGCATTTAAATCGACATACAACTGGTATCTTCCACTTTGAAGTATCAGCGATATTTTGTACCCCTGAAGGTTGTTGCTGATATGATTTAGCTGCTCTCCAGTCTTGTAAAAGTAATTTTGCACATTCCAGAACAACAACATGCACTTCAGTCACATCATTCTAAACTTTGTTGTTCCGTTGCTTCCAAATACTCCAAAGAATGCAGGAGAACAACACTGCCTCATCACCATTTAACACTTGCAGAAATTGGAAAATAACACTTGCACTCTACTGACCTTGATTTATCACATTATTCGCAGTATTAAAGAAATCACATATGCTCAAAATAATGCAGCTACCAGGGCAACGAAAGAAAAGGTGAAAATTATCTTCCTCCACCAGATTGCATAAAGCACAAGTCGGATCACAACTAACCCCTTTGTCTTTAAGGCGTAAATGTGTTGGTAAAGTGTTGCAACAAACACGCCATATGAAGTTATTCACCTTGGGAGGAATTTTAAGCTTCCAGATCAGATCAAGTGTCCTTGAGCCTTAAAATAATTGACATCAAGTAATTCTTGCATACACATTTTATATGCATTTCTAACAGAATACTCACCGTTGGTTTCTTTCGCCCAAACAAGCCTATCATCATGAACTGAGGGATACAAGGCGTATTCACCACCTGATTCACTATATGTTGATCAAAAATAGAAAGTAAGAAAGGAACATTCCAAGGTTTAGATTCCAGAATAATACAATCCGAAACTTTGAGATTATCGAAAGGTGTTGAACTGTGATTTTGAAGGGTAAAGTATCCATTACCAACAAGCCAGTTATTATTCCAAATTGGAATTGAGGACCCATCACCTATCTTCCATCTGCTTCCCGCTCTAAGGATGAACTTAGCATTACAAATACATCTCCAGAAAAAACTTGGTTTATGCCCCAAGGGAGCTTAAAAAAATTACTATGCGGAAGATATCTTGCTTTGTACATTTTAGCTATAAGCGTTTGAGGATTGGTCATAATACTCCACCCTTGCTTACCAAGCATAGCAAGATTAAAAGTCCCTAAACTCTTGAATCTCAAGCCTCCGACTTTTTAGTGCACAGATAATCTGTCCAATGACATCCAATGGATACCTTTACTTTGAGCTCCTGAATGACCCCACCAGAATGAATTCATTATCTTTTCAATCTCATCACAAAGAGACGACGGTAAAGTGAACAAACTCATAAAATATTTGGGAATAGACTGAAGGATAGATTTTATTAAAACTTCGCGTCCTGCTTTGGAGAGACATTTACTGCTCCACGAGTTAATCTTCTTCCACACGCTATCCTTAATAAAATTAAAAGTTGCTTTCTTGCTTCTTCCTATCATAGATGGAAGACCAAGATACTTACTACTGCCCAATACAGCTTGGACTCCAAGAATATTAGCTATACTATTATGATTCGCGGTCGAAACATTTCTGCTGTAGAAGATTTCTGATTTCTAGAGGTTAACTGCTTGACCTGATGCTTTTTCCTAAACTTCCAAAATATGCTTCATTTTCTCGGCTTGATTAGTGTTTGCTCGAAAGAATAAGAAACAGTCATCCGTGAATAGTAAATGGGAAATAATTGGTGCCCTGTTACAAATTTTTACCCCATTAATATCTCCTCTAGCCTCTGCCTTCCTGACGAGAGTTGATAACCCTTTTGCACATATGATAAAGAGATAAGGTGAAAGACGGTCACCTTGTCTCAATCCTCTACCAGGTATAATCGGACCAGCAATATTACCGTTGACAAGAATAGAATAATCAACAATTTCGATGCACAACATAATCCAATTTATCCATCAGAGAAACTCATTTTTATCATAACCCTTTTCAAATAACTCCAATCAATTATGTCATATGCTTATCAAGCTTAAGAGCAACATCTCCCAATGTACCTTTCACTTTAGACTTCATTTAATGAATGATCTCTATGGCTGCCATAGCATTATCTAGGATAGATCGACCCGAAACAAATGCAGATTGACTATCAGAAATGCACTTATTTAAAACAACTTTGAGTCGATTTGCTAACACTTTGGCTACCACCTTATAAATCACATTACATAACTTAATCAACTTCACATAACATACATGTGAAGATCCATTTATGTTTTTTATTTTTATTTTTACCAACTGAAAGATCTAATTGTTGGAACTTTAAAGCATGAGATTTTTTGTTCTTGTAAAAATAGAAGGAAAAAACATAGAAACGAACAAATATTATTGTGATTTTCTTAACATGGTTTTTCTCAAGACCTTTCCATCTCAACAAAAAATAAAAGCATGTTGTCTCAAACCCAATTTCATGTGTCTTAAACTTCTTCAATCTAACAAGTTGCAATTGAATCGAGATCTACTCAGATTGGATTTAAAATGATGATAATTAAGTGTATCAAGACTCAACATGTGAGAAAAAAATTAATCAACAATAATATTCAATTATTTTCGATTATTTGTGATTTCTTAACATTGTTTGAGAACATAGCCTTCCACCATTAACATGAACCTTCCTTTAACAGACCATTATGTAAAGTTTCCAAGGAAGTGTTTTAGGTTGCAAAATTTCCAAACAAGAACGATTGGTTAGTGCTACATGCATGTCATTCCTTTTTCCCCCACTAACCCAACTTTTTCTCTACCCTCTATGCTACTATGGGATTAAAGTTGACTAACACCAATTGAAACTTACAATCTTGGTGTAAATTTGGTGTATCGCAATATATAAAACATAGTTAATCTAAGTGTATCTCAACAACTTAACAAATAATTTTATATTTTTGTAAAACTTTTCACAAATGATATATATGATATAAACTTATAATTTAACAATTAAATTTAAAAAATATGTTGTTTCGAGCAAATGAAGCGGTGTTATATTGGTGCAATATTGAATCGGTATAATTTGATCCCTCCATATATATATATATATATATATATATATATATATATATATATATATATATATATATTTGCATATGTTATATTATTATATTCGAAACTTGATATGTTAGGCATTGCAATTGCATTTTTCAATAAGAAAGGCCAGAAAGGATTGTCATGAGTAAGATGATGAAGAAGAAAACTCTACCAATTGGGCAGCCATGCCACTAATTAAGTTGGTGCCGGTGACGTTGCTAATTTAAAATTTAGCTTGCACCACTACTTCAGTATATTCTCCAAACGAAAAGGAAGAAATAATGTGTATAAATGTGTCATCAACATGCATGCTCATTCACAACTCTTAATGCTATCAAAACTTCATGGTCTTTCACTTCAACCTTGGCATGATTGGACTACTAGGTTATGTATGCATGCATGGAGGTTGTGATAATAACTATAGTATGGCTAAACAGACCATATTAGATTGTGAATTTGTGATGATAACTAATATATCTAAACTGGATTGTGATAATAACTACTATGGCTAAAGAAAAGACCATATTTTTTTTAACAAACAAAAATGAAATTTATATTAACACAAAACAGGTAATCTCGAAAGCACAAGGCATGTCAAAGAGACTCCTAAAAATTCACAGAGTCAATCAGGTCATACAAAAAACCAAAACCCATTAGCCGATGCCCAGACATTGAAAAGGACTCGACCACCATCTATCAGTACTAAACACAAAGGTGGTTTTTAGCTTTTAGCCAACCTAAAGACAAATATTTTTACTTTATCCAACAATCTTGGAATAAGAGTTATAGAATTAGTAAACACCCTATTGTTACGCTCGATTCATAAAACCCAGACACAAAGAATCCAAATGAACTGAAGGAAAGACCTCCTAGCTTTACCACCACCTATCGAGTAAACAAACCGTAAAAAATGTTTAGACACGACATTTGATCAGTCCACCCCCATAAAACCATACTTGAACTATGTAATGTTTCAGTTTATCTATAAATAAAGTCCATGCTTAATCAAACGTTCCCAAAATAACTAAGTCATGAATCTCTATCAATTCTCAATAACTAATGTTTACGTACCACTCCAATAACAAATATAATTAAAATAAATTCAAGTTTAGTGTTAAAAAATATAAAAAAAGTTAAATATGTTTTTATCCATATAAATATTTCAACTTTTTGGTTTATAATTCCTATAAAAAATAATCGGCTTTTAGTCCGGCAAAAGTTTTTTATCCACTTTTTTGGTCCCTGCTTTGAAGACATGTCATGTGTACCCTTTGAACTTTTGAATGGGTTTTATTTTGGAATGCTTAGATTATTGTGAGAATCTCTAAAAAAAAACTATAATTTTTTAACCAAACATGGATTAAATATGAAATTTTAAGCGATAAAATCATAAAAAATTATATTTAATTCATGTATTGTTAAAAATTCTAATTTTTATGAGAGAGATTCTAAAAATATTTATAATTATTCCTGGAAAACTCATTCGAAATTTCAAATGATACATGAGTTGACTAAAAAGCAGAGACCAAAAGTGATGATGGAAAATGAATTGTCCGGGAACATAGCTAAAGGATAACGCAGATACGGTGCTTGTGATGCGCTGAACAGTACGTTGGAGGAGGAACTCTGACTCTCAAGCCTGTATTTGCTTGAGAGAGGGAAAAACATCTAAAGTTTTGATTATGAGATTGTATATCTGGTACGACAGAGGTGCCACGCTTATATAGATGTCTTGGATCATGGATGGCAGTTAACGATGAGATTACGTCCAAGGATATCCTGAAGTTGTGTGTTCCCGTGTTGTGATGAGCTTTTGTTGTCTTGTGTAAGAGCCTCTGAAGGCATTATGCCTGTTTGCTGGACTTGAGTTAATGGTCCGTTGTTGGGTTGTTGCCAGGTTATTATTGGACCGTTGAGAATTCGAGATCCATTTCAAAACAGTTTCTGAAGCCCTTATTGTCTTTATGACGTAAGGATGTTAAAGGTTTGACATTTGATTGTACTGGATCAGAAGGTGACTACCGAAGCAGTTCTTTTATGGTGGTAATGTACTGTTTGTGTTGAGTGGATTGCGGGTGCGACCAGGGGTATCTACAGAAACTCTAATGCTCAAGTTAGTATTGAATTTAGAACAGTGGTTTAAAGTTAGAAAAAGAATGTACCTTTGGGGACTGCTTTGAGTCCCCTTTTTATATTGTGGAGGTGCAGGTCCCTTTGTCAGGGGCACGTGGGGTTCGACGGTTATGGAATCGTAACCGTCGAGCAAGATTTGCAGGGCTCGTTTTGGAATATATTATAAGTCGTTTGAACTGGTCTCTCATAGTGCTTCGAGCACATCCCTCACGAGGAATAGGTGTGTAACGATATTTGGTTGTTTTTGGATTTTGACCTATGAAAATGGGCCTTATATGTTCATTGGGTCCAGAACAGTTGCCGCCCAAGTTGTTTCTCTTGATTAAGTCTGGTGCTCGTGAACGTGTTGCTCGAATGACACATTGTATAGAGCTTCCTGTATATATTTTTGTTGGATCATTGGTGTGATGTTGGAAGAAAAATTGGAAGATTAAACACCAAGTAATTATACTTTGATCTAATGTTGTGTGAATTGAAAAAATAGAGTGTGGTGGTCCCACATAAAATAGAACACACACATTTGTAGTGTTTAAATTGCGGTATTTAATTTTAAATACTTGATAACGATAAAAATAATAGTAATTATTATTTTTATTCGTGAATATCACTTCCCATAAATTTAGCTTATGGTGGTTGTGATAAGAATAAGAATAACAATTCAATTGAATTTCTTATCTTTCCTTCATTCAAATCCAATGAGTTTGTCTCCTCCACTTTTTTGGATATGTTTCGTGTTTATCTTATATAGAAGTGTTGTTGAACTGATTAATGAATAAGTTCTTTTTTGATCTTATCCATTAGTGTAACTGCTGCTGCAATTTTTGTTAAAACAGTTACAAAAACTCTATAAATAGAGGACTCCACTCAAATCAAAAAACACGCCAAAGAGTTTCTATTGAGTTGTCGAGAACTCTTTCTCTCTTCTCCCTTCGAAAATAAGAGTGTTATTAATTAAGACGTTAGTCCCTATTCGGTATAACATCCCTTCGAAATTAAGAAAAGTCTTAAACACATAGTCCCTTCGATAATGTAGGACCCTTCAGAATAAGAGTACTTTTAAGATCGTAGGCCCATTTGGAACAATAAATGTCCTATCGAAATTAAAAATGATCTTAAAAATATATAAATATTCTTTCAATATATTTCTATTTGAGGAGAAATTAAAAAGTTTAAATGGTAGTATCACCGTATTTTCGTGGTCGTAGTACCATATTGATAGTTTTGGAGAACTTAAAGTTAGAATGGTGGTAACACCATATTTAAGTGGTCTCAGCACCATAATAGAGTGGTAACAATACCATATTAAAGTGGTTTCAGTATTAAATAGTGGTCTTAGTACCATATTTGAGGGTGTAAATCTCGAACGGTTTTCTACAGTGCAGTAGTTAATCGCACAGTCGTAGCTGAGCTTGTTTTATCTAGGGGTGGCGTGATTAATAGTTTGTCTTGCACAACTTTGGGCAGTGCCACGAAACGTCTTAAAGAGAGATAGACCTGGTCGTGACTCAACATACTAACAACTTCAGTAGATATTCTTTTTCAAAAACAGAATTTGGAAATCGAAATACAATAGCCGGAAAATCCAAAAAAAACAATTGTTTGGAATTTCGATACTAGATAAAGGAGAATTAAAGGCAGCAAAAGAGGAAGACGAGTTTGAATACGATATAAAATGAGACAAGAGGAGCCTAGTACATGACCTACTTGGATTGCTAAAGGTTATGGGAACATCAAGATCGGTATATAGTTTCCTAAGCTCTATGGGAACATCAAGATCACTATATAGAAAATTAGGATCAAGAAGAAGTTTACCTATCTAAGCTGGTTGACTTTAAATCGTTTTAGATTCCTGGTTAAGCTGAGGAATGGGGTCTTCTACTACATGATCATGGTTCCGTCTTCCATAAATGTTGCCTTTCCAAGTTAATTTTCCTTCCTCAAATCACTTTTCTGTTTCATTACAAGGATCCTTATGTAGTGCACTTTGATTAATTCCAGAAAAATCATTTGTTTGATCTTTGATTTGATTTGTTGTCTTAGATTCGGTATGATCCTTGTTGGAACAAAATGTGTTTCACATTACCCTTAAGAGTTTTGATGATAACAAGGTATTAAAAATTGTTCAAGTGTATAGGACCATGACAAAAAATTTGAGATCTTTAATAGGTTCTGGAAGAACAAAAAGGAAGCTTAAAAGCATCTGAAGAGAACTGCTCCTGAAGTCAAAGTGCTCCTGAAGACAAAGCGCTCATGAAGTGATGACGTCATCAGAAGCGAGTTCATCAGAAGCAAGTTCATTAGAAGCTGAAAATCACCAGAAGCTAAAGTTCATCAGGAGATGCAAACTTAAAGTTTCAAAAGTTGTTCAATGGATTCAATGTCGTCTAAGTATTGCAAAAGAGTGGAAAAGAGGAACAACGACCAATTCAAAAGGATTCAAAGGCATTGGATGCTTGTTCTTTTGTTAAGCGTTGACAAAGTACAATTGTACGAAGTGTACAACCACTACCTCCACTACACAGAGTTTGTCTCTACTACAAGACAAGGATAACAGCTCTGCCTACAACAATGTTCCTTCATACATAGAATGCATTTGAAATTGATCCTTCATAGGACAACAACCATATCAGGCAATGAATCATTGGTGATTGATCAAAGCTTTAAAAGACTCTTTTTAGATGTGCTGGCAACTCAACGTTCATTTCACACCTCTATATAAAGGAGTGAAGACTTGAAGAACAACAAGACTCAACAACAATTTGAAAGCGCCTAAACTCTGTCAAAATTGTTCAGCATCCAAAAGTTCACTTAAAATTTCTTTTCAAAGTTCATATCTAAGAAATTCTAGTCTTAAAGAGTTTGTATCTGATTTGTATTGTGAGCACCTCTGATTGTATATCAAGTGTTCAGTGTCAAACATTTTTCTTTGTAATTCTGTTTGATTAGAAGTCTCTTGCTTGTTTGCTTGAGCATAGAAGTCCCTTGATTGTGTTCTTGAGCATTGGAAGTCTCTTGCAGTTGTGTTTGAGCATTTGAAGTCTCTTGCTAAGTTTAGCAGTGAGCATTTGTAATCAGATATTACATTGTAGTGAACTCTCCTTGGAAGTGCAAGGGGGACATGACTACTTCTGGTTTGTGGAAGGAACCTGTATAATTACTTTGTGTCTTTCTTCCTTCTCTCTCTCTGTTTTTATCCGCTGCAACCTAGTTCTAAACATCACTTCAGAGGCTGTTCTTGAACTGCTTCTGATCAATGTCTTTCAGCTTAGGAGAAAACGAAGAAAATCTTAACACAATTCAACCCCCCCTCTTGTGTTTCTCTCATGACATAATTAAGTTTTCAAACAATTCAGGAGAATCTTCATTTGTTTTCCGCCAAGAAGATGATTTTTTCAAAGAAAGGTTTGTTTTTTTAAAAAAAAAAAAAAGTAACATCCATTGTTACAAACATTTTCTTTGTACAAGGATCAAAACATTATTTTTGAGGAGATGAATAACCAATAAAAACTTATTTGATTGGACAAGGTTAAATTTACCAGGATGTTTATGTTTAAGAACAAACGTCGTGCATCCAAATATTTTTAGTGGTAAATCGGTTAGAATTGAAATAATGGGAAAATATTTCAAGAATCTTTGCAAAGGAGATTGAAATTGCAAAACACGAAATTTATTAAATGTGTAGGTGTCAAGACTGTTTCACCCCATAAATATTTTGAAGATCTATATATTTGCACGTAATTTAATCAACTTCACATTACCTACATTTGAAGATCCATTTATGTTTTTTTAATTTTACCAACTTAAAGATCTAATCGTTAGAACTTAAAAGCATGAGATTTTTTTTCTTGAAAAAATTAAAGGAAAAAACATAGTAACGAAAAAATATTATTGTGATTTTCTTAACATTGTTTTTCTTAGACCTTTCCATCTCAACAAAAAATAATAGCATGTTGTCTCAAACCCAATCTCTTGTGTCTTAAACTTCTTCAATCTAACAAGTTGCAATTGAATTGAGATCCACTGATTGGTTTTAACATGATGATAATTAAGTGTATCAAGACTGACATGTGAGAAAAAAAATTAATCAACAATAATATTCAATTATTTTCGATTATTTGTTATTTCTTAACATTGTTTGAGAACATAGCCTTCCACTATTAACATAAGGAAAATTCTATGGTGAAGTTCCGAAAATGACTTCTTCGGTGAAGTAACCCTACAACTAATAAGAACGCGCCACGTGTTTTAGTCATGTTATATGATACTGGCAGATGCATGGTATGTATTATGTTCCTCAGGCAAACTAATTGTACTTTAGCCCTTAAACTAATTTTAACTGCACTATTTTCCTATTGTTTTTAAAAGATCAATTTTAATCAAATGTTAACAATTAAGTTAAAAAATTAATATTAAAAAAAGGCTTTGAACCTTCCCCTGTTCTTTCGGAAACCTACCCCTTTCATCTTTTTCTTTCTCCTCTCCAACCATAGTAGAAGGATTTTGCATCCAATCTCCACCCTTTTCCCGATCGTTTCCCTTCCATCGTCACCTCCAATCTCCACCCTTTTTCCCGACCGTTGCCCTTGCATTCGTATTTCAAGTGTGAAGCGCTAAAACTCTGAGGTGAGCTCAACTACACCTATTTTTTTTCTACATGCAATATTATCGGGATTGGTTAGGTCATGCGAAATCAATTACGGAAATTAGAGATTAGGGTAGATTGGCTGGTTTTGATTACGAAAATAGTTTTTGATTTGCTGATTAGGGTTAGGTAAATTAGTGATTAAGTAGATTCACTGGTTCAATAGTGAATAGAACTTAGGATTGAATAGTTTTGTTGGTTGTTTAGTGTTCAGTGATTATGGTTTATATCTTCATTTGCTTTGATCAGTAATTAGAGTTTAACTCATTTTGGTTTTAAATTTTGTATACCAGATGGAAAACAACAACAATGACTTTACGAATTTTGGTTCACCGGAATATGATTACGGTTTTACGGATTTGGATTTGAGTGACGAAACCTATCCAATGATTGTTGGGAGTCAAGGTAAATCTACTGAGAATGTTGAGAAGAATGTACGTGATGATAATAATGATGGGAGTCATGGTAATTTTACTCAGAATTCTCAAGGGAATACAAGTGCTGATAGTTCTGATGAAAGTGATGATGGTGGTTGTTCTGGTGATTATAGTGCTGGTGATAAAGGTGAAGATGATGAAAGTCAAGGTTATGAAAGTGGTGATGAAAGTGAAGGTGATGAAAGTGAAGGTGACGAAAGTGAAGGTCATGGTAGTGAAGGTGATAAGAATTTAGATGAAGATGATGATGTAGTTGTTGGTGATGAAATGGAAAGGATAAATTTATTAACTGCTGAAGGAATAAGGGAAATGGAATTTGCGAGGGTTGATGAAGCTTATGATTTTTATTTTAAGTACGATAAGTGTAAAGGTTTTGCTGTTAGGAAGAGTGATATTAGGCGCAATGTTAACAGTGAGATTGTAATGAGGCAGTATGTATGCAACAAGCAGGGGTTCAGAGAGAAGAAGCATTTATCAAGGTCAGATAGGAAAAGAGATTTTCGACTTATCACTCGTACAAAGTGTCCAACTAGGCTTCGTGTTCAATACAGACCCAAAAAGGGTAGATATGTTGTGTCTATTTTTGAAGAGGGTCACAACCATGAACTTACTCCATCCAGTGTTGTGCATTTATACCCTGTTTATCAGCAAATATCCGAGGCAGATAAAGCACAAATTGATGGTCTTCAGTCACACGGAATAAGAACTTGTCATATAATGGGATACATGGTGGCTTAGAAGGCTGGATATCCTGGTGTTGGGATTACTAAGAAAGATTTGTACAATTACGTTGACAAAAAAATGTGTTCTGTTATTAAGGATGGTGATGTTTCTGCTGCTTTAAACTATATGAATGTTAAGTCCTCAATTGATCCACATTCCTTTTGTCAATATTCTGCCACTGATGACGGATGTTTGAAATGTCTATTTTGGGCAGATGGCACAAGCAGATCAGATTATTTCTATTTTGGCGATGTGGTTGCATTTGACATAACGTACAACAAGAACAAATACAACTATCCGTTGGTGATTTTGTCTGGTTGCAACCACCAATCACAAACTGCTATATTTGGTGCTGCATTGGTGATGGATGAAACAATAGAAACTTATAAGTGGGTGTTGACCAGTTTTCTAGATTGTATGGGAAAAAAACTTCCAAATTGCAGTTGTAACAGATGGTGATGGTTCTATGAGGGAGGCGATAAAGGAAGTTTTCCCAAGCACGCGTCATCGTCTGTGTACTTGGCATTTGAACAAGAATGTTGTTGACAATTTGAAGAATTCAACTTTTTTGGATGGTTTTAAGAAAGCAATGTACGATAATTTTACGGAGGAGGAATTTGAAGAGTTTTAGGGTGAGTTGGTGAGGGAAAGTGGCCTTGAGAACAATCCATGGGTTACCAAAACACATGAGAACAAGGAACTGTGGTCAACTGCATACCTGCGTGACAATTTCTTTGGTGGTATAAGAACTACATCTCAATGTGAGTCTGTTAATAAAATCATAAAGAGTTATGTTAGGAAGAAAGGAAGCATATTTGAATTTCTGCATAATTTTGATGAGGCAATGAGAGGCTACATAAATAATGAACTTGTAGCTGATTTTAAATCCCAGTTTTCATCCCCTGTGCTGACAACTCATCTGCGTTGTCTTGAAAATGAGGCTGCTGAAATCTATACGGCAGAGATCTTTCAAGAAGTGAAAGAAGAGATTATGAAAGGTGTTGCACTAAATGTAGAGGAAAAAGCAAAGAAGGGTGACTTGAGAATAATGAAGTTGACAAAATATCTTGAAGAAGATGTTTATGAAATTCTATACGATGAGTCGATGTCAGCATTTCAGTGTTTGTGCAGGAAATTTGAATCTTGAGGGGTTCCATGCTCATTTTTTTTTTTTTGTGTTGAAGGAAGAACGTTCTGAAAGCATTCCAGAATGCTTGATTATGACTCGTTGGACAAAAAAGGTGAAGATTGGTTTCTTGAATGTGGACTATTGTGGGGAAGTAGATTCAAAATTGATGGAGATTGCTCGATATGGTGCATTATGTTCTGTGTTTACAAATTTTTGCAGGGAAGTATCCAAAAATGGGTTTGTATGCAGATGTGCTGGATGACATACAAAAGCTTCAGGAAAAGTACGTCAGTTCTGAAGTTCCAATTGTTACTGGAAACTCAACAATGGACCAAGTACGTGATCCATTGCCAGTGAAGTGCAAAGGTGCTCCAAAGAGGAAGAAAAAGGCACTAAAGTTTGTAAGAAAATGTTCAAACTATGGCAGCATGCAACATGATGCCAGAAAATGTTCTACAAGCATTGAACATCTTTATGTGCCCATGTCTCAGCCTGCTAGCCAAAAAGACAAGGCAAAAGGATCAAAGAGAGGAATATCAAAGAGAAAGACATGTTCTGCAAGCACTGATCATCTACCTGTGCCCCATGTCTCAGCCTCCTACCAAAAAAGACGTGGGAGAAGAATCAAAGAGAGTGAAATCAAAGGGAAAGACTTGTTCTGCAAGCAAGAAACATATTTTTGTGCCTGTGTCTCAGAGTGCTAGCCAAAAAGACGTGGCAGAAGGATTAAAGGGAGGTAGTCAAAGTGAGGTTGTCAAGCATTCACAAAGATCCGTGAACATGAACGTAAGTACCAACAATGTGTTACTTACTACACAAGTAATATGCACCTTTTTGATTAACTTCTCAATTTTTTGGCAGGATAAAAACATTGACAGTGAGGATTGTGTGATGATTCCTGAACAAGCCAAAGTAGCACAGAAAAGGAAAAAAAGAACGCTTGGTAAGGTACCTGTTAGGGCATCAAGGAGACTAATGGAACTGAATGTAAGTTCAATCAAATGAATCCCATATTCTTGACCTCATATATGTTGTTTTTTAAGGTTAACATGGATAATTTTTGACTTAGGAGGCAAAAGTCACGACAATGAATGATGTTGAAGAAGATGATAGTGTGTCAGTAAATGATCCGTCTAACGAAGATCAAAGGGTATAACTCAAGGGTATAAATTAAATTTTTAATTGCCATGTTTTAATTTAAACTTAATGTGTCCCAGTCTAATGAGAAATGTTTTTGTGTTGTGTTTGTCTAGGAAGATATTCAAGTTGGGTCGGCAAGCGGACCTGAACCTATTGTGAATGGGATGGAAGCTGCTTCTTCTTCGACGTTGTTGCAATATATGATGTCCTTACGTCGTTGAATGTTACTTTTATTTGAAGTAGCCAGTATTGGTGATACTTATGGAAAATTATTTTGTTGTTAAGCTCTTTGAATCCTACTGAGGATTGTACACTTTATTTTGCTGGTGTTAATTTGTAGTACTAAATTTGTCTTCATATTTATCCAGTGCACCAAAGTCGCTCCCTCTCTAATACGGTCTTGGTACTTGTACAGTACTTAATGTAGTAGTTGTTTACATAAGTTGTCCTATTTTTCTTCTCTCTTATTAATCATTATATTTATTTATTTTTTTAATAAAAGGTTTTACTAGTTAATGATACAATTTATGTTGATAAAAAATGTGCATTTATTGGTGCTTAAAAATATGCAAAGAGTGGAATATAAATTAAGATATCATCAAAACTGTTTGAGAATTT
Source organism: Medicago lupulina (assembly GCA_958299785.1). Classification (NCBI taxonomy): domain Eukaryota; kingdom Viridiplantae; phylum Streptophyta; class Magnoliopsida; order Fabales; family Fabaceae; genus Medicago; species Medicago lupulina. Next base: position 33,089,867 of record OY283144.1, on the reverse strand, counting down.
ATCTCAATTCAGAAACTGCTTCATCTTCATCCTCTTAACTGTCATTTTGTATTAGTTCATCTTCTTAGTTTCATATTGTCATATTTTTTTAGTTTCATAGTTGTCATTTATTACTTTTGAAAAATGGTTTTTTCTTCTTCCCTATTAATCATTCGATTTCATTTTTTTAATAAATTGTGCATTTATTGGTGCTTAACCTATGGTTTGTTGCATAGGATAGATAAACTTATCATAACTAACTACATAATAAGCTAGTTGGAATTGGCACCGAAATAATGACTTGCAACTTGGAATTGGCAACCAAATAATTAACTTTTTTCAACTTTGAATTGGCAACCAAACTATTTTTTTTTTTTTTGCTTAAAGAATTCGCAAAGTAAAAAATAACAAAGAAAAAGTTAAATAAACTTTTATATAATTTTTTGATTAATGAAAAGTTTTGGTTAAAATTACTTCATCAACATCACAAAAAATACAACATTTAAACTTAAAGACATGATTAGTAATGCCAGCAATATATTTCCCCTCTTTTTCATCAGATTAAGCTTCTTCTTATTATTCTTATTTTTCTGTTTATTCTTGTTTGCATCTTCCATAAGTTTTTTCACTAGATCAACAACACCAACATCACTTAGAGTCTGGAGATCTTCATCCTCGTTAATGTTTACGTCTCAACCTTTCATCAAGCCAAACAAACTTGCAACATTTTTGTTGTGTCTCGGTTTTAATCCACAAAAAAAACAAAATTATTAAAATAGAAATAGACATGAAAAATTGAATTTTAATGAAGAATAAAATGGAGAAATAAATACCATCTAAAGTGGACATCTCCATAATTGTCTACCCGCATTTGGTCCCCGTTTACAAGTCAATAAAACTGTATGATAACCACAAAAGCATTTTCGTCCCCTTCTTGTAACATTTGAAGAAGAAGCTGTTGAATATGATTTATTAGGGTCAGATGTATTTATATTTCCAAGACTTTTCATGTTTAAATCGATGAAGAAGTTGTTTATACTAAGATGCAGAAGTGGGTTCTACTTATATAGGGGTTTGGCTAAGGAATAAGGTTAATAATGACTTTTGCCATTTTTTAGTTAAGGAGTAGAGCAAAACATAACTTATATCACTTGTGTAGTTAAGGACTAGGGTTATAAATGACTTTGACAACTTATTAAGTTAAAGACTAGGGGTAATATTGACTTTCGTAACTTTTTTAGTGTCGTACTAGGGTTAGTAATGACTACAACTTATTAACTTAAGGACTAGTGTTAAAAACGACCTTTGCCATTTTTTAGTTAAGGAGTAGAGCAAAAAATAACTAATATCACTTGTGTAGTTAAGGACTAGGGTTAGAATTGACTTTGCCAACTTCAAGTCTTAGGGTTAGGTTTTTCAAAGTTCGAGGAGATGATCGCCAACCTCAAGTATTAGAGTTAGGACTGACAATGTTCGAGGAGATAATCACCAACCTCAAGTTGAAGGGATAACAATGTTCAAAGGAGATACTCGCCAACTACAAGTCTTAAGGTTAGGGTTGACAACATTGAAGGAGAGAATCGCCAACTTCAAGTATTAGGGTTAGGGTTGACAACGTTGAAGGAGATAATCGCCAACTTCAAGTCGTAGGGTTAGTTTTGTCAATGTTCGAGGAGATAATCGCCAAATTCAAGTATTAGGGTTAGGATTGATAATGTTCGAGGAGATAATCACCAAACCTCAAGTCTTAGGGTTAACAATGTTCATTGGAGATAATCGCCAACTTCAAGGAGATAATAGTTTCTTAGGGTATGGGTTAACAATGTTTGAGGAGATAATCTCCAACTTCAAGTTTAGGGTGAGGATTGACAATGTTCGAGGAGATAATCGTCAAACCTCAAGTCTTAGGATTAACAATGTTCAAAGAAGATAATCGCCAACTTCAAGGAGATAATTGTTTCTTAGGGTTAGGGTTAACAATGTTTGAGGAGATAATCTCCAATTTCAAGTATTAGGGTGAGGATTGACAACGTTCGAGGAGATAATCATCAAACCTCAAGTCTTAGGGTTAACAATGTTCATTGGAGATAATCGCCAACTTTAAGGAGATAATCGTTTCTTAGGGTTAGGGTTAACAATGTTCGAGTAGATAATCGCCAACCTCAAGTCACAGGGATAACAATGTTCAAAGGAGATACTCGCCAACTACAAGTCTTAAGGTTAGGGTTGACAACGTTGAAGGAGATAATCGCCAACTTCAAGTCTTAGGATTAGGGTTGACAACGTTGAAGGAGATAATCTCCAACTTCAAGTCTTAGGGTTAGGTTTTTCAATGTTCGAGGAGATAATCACCAAATTCAAGTATTAGGGTTAGGATTGATAATGTTCGAGGAGATAATCTCCAAACCTCAAGTCTTAGGGTTAACAATGTTCAAAGGAGATAATCGCCAACTTCAAGGAGATAATCGTTTCTTAGGGTATGGGTTAACAATGTTTGAGGAGATAATCTCCAACTTCAAGTATTAGGGTGAGGATTGACAATGTTCGAGGAGATAATCGTCAAACCTCAAGTCTTAGGATTAACAATGTTCAATGGAGATAATCGCCAACTTCAAGGAGATAATCGTTTCTTAGGGTTAGGGTTAACAATTTTCGAGGAGATACTCGCCAATCTCAAGTCTTAGGGTTAGGATTGACAATGTTCGAGGAGATAATCTCCAAACCTTAAGTCTTAGGGTTAGGATTGACAATGTTCGAGGAGATAATCTCCAAACCTCAAGTCTTAGGGTTATCAATGTTCAAAGGAGATAATCGCCAACTTCATAAACTTAAAGACATGATTAGTAACTTAAAACGACTTTTGAAGGGTTATTAGTTAAGGAATAGGTTTAGTAATGACTACCACTTATTTACTTAAGGACTAGGGTTATAAATGACCTTTGCCATTATTTACTTAAGGACTAGGGTTATAAATGACCTTCGAGGAGATAATCGCCAAACCTCAAGTCTTAGGGTTAACAATGTTCAAAGGAGATAATCACCAAGTTCAAGAAGATAATTGTTTCTTAGGGTTAGGGTTAACAATGTTCGAGGAGATAATTCAAGTAGCGAGAATATTTCTTTAAAATTTTATTATTTAATATATAATTCAATATTATTATTTAGATCGAGATAAATTGCTTAAAATTTTCTTCCATAAAACAATTTTTTTTACCACATTATTTTCCTTAAAATAATACATACTTTAAGTAGAAATGCCATAAACAATTGTTCAATTTCATTAAAAAATAATATATATGTGTTTTTTATTATTTTTTAATTAACAATATGACTGAATGTAATTACATTTGAAAACTAATTAAAAACCACTAAGTAATGATTCTTTCAGAAAAAATATAAAACAAAAACCACTAAGTAATGATGACACATTGAAAAAGTCACAATTTAAAGACAATGAAAAAGCCTACAGAGAAGTCATATCACTTCCCACTAATAATCTGAACTGATTGCTCCCTTCAATGAATGTCTATATCGATTCCATCCCATCTTTTCCATTACAAGCCAACTGTTATAAGTATCAATAGTTCTCTCTTTATCCCTTCCATCACATCTTTTCCATTACAAGCCAATTTCAGACTTCAAATTGAATTTTAGAATTAACCAAGACCCAAACATGGCGTTTCTACCAGCAGAAGTAATGGTCGATATCCTTTTGAAGGTTGAGGCAGAAAATCCTCTACCTTTTAGGTTTGTTAGCCAGTTCTGGAAATCTCTCATTGTTGATTCTCATTTCATGGAGACTCACATTAGTAGATCGACCATTGCCATTTTTGATTTACTGAACAATGCTTTTTATCAGTATGCTACTTTCAAAGTGCAATACATTACAAATAACCTTGTTAGGCGTCAAGAAAATGGACTGGATGTTAGAGAGATACATAGGGTTGTGAATACATTTGATGACGTTCAAAGACTTTGGGATATTGTGGAGAAGCTTTGTGATGAAGAAAGGGAAAAGAATGAAGCAAATTTTTGAATTGCTATGTTGAATCATATCTTGGTGGCTGTTATATATATGAAAGACAACTTCAACTTTATGAGAGATATTATGCAAAATGTTGAGGATAGAATGAGATGTCTAAAAAAGTGTTTGCAAATTTATCTCAATGCATAGACATCTTCATCTTCATCCTCTTAGTTGTAATTTTATATATGATTATCTTTTTTTTTTTGAAGGAATATGATTATCTTTCTTATGAATGGTCTTTGATTTAAAGTGTATTATCTTAATGTGCTAAGTTCATCTTGATTTAAAATTTATTACTTCATCCTCTTAATTCATTTTCTGGGAAAGATAACGAGAATAAGTTAAAAAAATTGTTTTTTTTTACTTAAAGAATTCGTATAGTTAAAAATACGAAGTAAAAAGTTAAATAATACTTTTATTGTCCTAAAGAATTTGTAAAGTTACAAATAACAAATAAAAAGTTAAAAATACTATTTTTTTTTACTTAAAGAATTCGTAAAGTTAAAAATAAAAAATAAAAAGTTAAATAATTTTTAATTGACTTAAAAAATTCGTAAAGTTATAAATAACAAAGAAAATGTTAAAAAAACTATTTTTGCAAGAATCACCAAGTAAAAATTGAAAAACTAATTTTGCAAGAACCACCAAAACTATTTTTGTCATCTAAATATTAAAATTGGGAATTAAATAAATTTGGAAAAAAAATTGCATTTGAATAATGTACATGTTTATATAAGTTGTCTATTTATTATTCTTTTTCTGAAAAATGGGTCTCTCTCTCTCTCTCTCTCTCTCTCTCTCTCTCTCTCTCTCTCTCTCTCTCTCTCTCTCTCTCTCTCTCTCTCTCTCTCTCTCTCTCTCTCTCTCTCTCTCTCTCTCTCTCTCTCTCTCTCTCTCTCTCTCTCTCTCTCACATTAACTACATAATAAGCTAGTTTTTTGTTGTTACATTTGCAGAATAAGCTAGTTTTTTTTGTTACATTTACATAATTTTTACATACTTAAAAGTAGCAATCCATAAACGATTGTTCAACTTCTTTAAATAATAATACATATGCGTTTTTTTTTATTATTTATTAAGTAACTATACGACTGAACGTAATTAAAAAAAAAATTAAGTAACAAGCACCAACTAAAGATGACACATTGAAAAAGTCACATTTTAGACTTTCAATGTGGTTTCGGAGCAGTCAAATCGCCTCCCACAACACTCAATTCATTTCATCTAACTCTGTCTATTCCATCCCCCAGTCAGACCAAACACCACTAATATTCTGACTAGTTTACACCTTTTCATTAATGTTTATATAAACCACATCATATATTCAATTACATCTTTTCCCTTCACCTTCTTTGATAAGTTTCAAAAAAGGTTCTTCTTTTATTAACCTTTCTTTTTTTTGTATATTTTCTGAAGTTTCATCTGAAGATGACTTTGAAATAAGACTTTGCATATTAAGAATATTTAGAATAAATGAGAATGTTTTTGAAGGAATCTGGTTTTAATAATAAACTAAGAATAGATGAAGAGTTTGTTTATATATAGTGTAAGACACTGTTTGCAGTACCAAAATTCCAACACAATGTAGTTTCATTAAATTTTAGTGCATGTAACTTACAATCATTGGGACAAAACACAGCTACAACCAAATTCCAACACACTACTTAAATCCTAGAAACCTTCATTACATTTGTTGTAGTTATATCAACAAACTTAAACTTAAGCTTATCCCCACCATGGAATCCATTGTCTTTACAAAATTTGTTCCACCCACTGTCAATCTTTGTTGCCTTCTTTTTTCCATCCCTTATCAGTACATCACATTTGTACTCAGTGCCTGTAGGTCCATACATATTAATAGCAGAGTAGCCTAAGCTTATAATGTAAGCACCAAAGTCAATGTTCAATGTCTGAAAAAAATAAATTGACTATTTGAATAACTTTCAAGTATATAGACATGTATCATTTGAGAAGGAGAAGTGGGCACTTACCAACTGATAAGTTGCAGCCATATAAGGAGTCAAGGTCATTTCATAATGGTTGAGATCCTCAATTCCTTTCTTGTAAGTGTGGTATGATGGCAATGAATTAACATTCAAATGTCCACGAAATGCTAGTGGAAACAATTATTTCCCAAGAACCTCATAAAGATCATTTATTTTCATTCCAACCATAAAACTATCTTAAGTTGATCCATCCCTCAGTTAGAAGTGGATGTTCAATGTTTTGATTGAACTTAACTTTGTGTCTATTGGATTTTGCATCAATCAATATAAATTCGATCTCTTCCAAGTTTGTGGATATATTGCTCAACAAAGGAAGGACTAATCTCTCCATATGGCTGTCAATGAGATAAATAGTTTAGATAATTTACTAAAAAATATAAATTGCTCAAACATAAAATAATACGAAGTTCTAACCTCATTGATGATATAAGCAATGAGTATTTCTCGATTAAGACTCTGTTTAGTCTTTTAACTTGATTCACCACCAGACATTGTATTGATTACACCAAATATCCTATACTAGATCATCACAGAAGCATAACAAGTTAATTTTTATTTTTTTTACACAAAGCACAATAATTAATGTAACTTAGATCATCACAGAAGCATAACAAGTTAATTTTATTTTTTTTACACAAAGCATAATAGTTAATGTAACTAGGAAAAATGTATGATAAATGAAACTAATTGTCAAATAGTTTGATGACTAATGCGTTCTATTATTATGTGGGCGCAATTATTGTCATATACTTTGATTTCTACCATTAATTGGGTTCCAAATAACGATTGAGTGGCTCAAGTCATAGGAATTTGCATAAAATGAAACTAAATGGCTGACATTTCACTAATTCTTAATTACTATTATTACTGTGACTGTAGACATACCAACTAATAAACCATTTTCCAACATACTCCCAACTTTTCTTCTCTCTTCTCTTGCGACCTTAGAACTCTTCACTACAGAAAACAACAATGGCCGGAAAAGGAACTCCAAGAAAACGTACAACAACACCAGATGGAAATAACAGAAGAAAATCAACAAGAAAAGAGAAAACTACAAATCATAACCAATCAAATCCAGATGTCCAAAAAACAACAGCTGTCAGTTATGACAGAGAAGGTAACATAAACCAAGAGTAGGAGTAAGGAATTCAAATTAGAGGTTATTGTGATTTCATCAAGGTACTTATCCACCATGGTTTGTTTTTGGCTTTGTTCTTTCTGAGTTTCACATGACCTTAGAGTTTTTTGTTTAAAATGATTTCTATTCAATAGTTTCACATGACCATGCTTACATTTCCTTACAGTTTAATTGAATAAATCTGACAAATATATGTGTTTACATGTCATTCAAATGTTTCTTAAACATATTTTAAAAAACCTATGTGCACTGTAACGCCCTATTTTTATTATCTAATTATTTTGTCGAGTTTAGTGCCTTTTTGGTATATTTTATTTGAATAATTGCGGTGTGTGGGTTTTTGTGTTGTGTGTTAGTAATATTAGTAGTTTATTAAAATATTGATAGCGAAGGTATGAAAATTAAAATAGAATATTGAGGCAGTAAGGGCAGTTTTGGGAATAAGGAAAAGTTATTTAGGTTAAGAATATAAGAGGAAGGGAATAGAAAGTCAATATACGTGAAAACCAGTTTTTAGGAGAAAAAGAGATAAGTGAGAATTCAGAGAAGAGAAGCTTGTGGATTTGCGATTTCAACAAACCTAAGGTAAGGGTGGGACTAACTTTCTATAATCTTAAGCATATGATTCTGTAAAGGGTTTAATCACGTTGTTGTTGTCGTTGTTGTTAGGTTTTGAGATTATAGAAATTAGGTCTAAAATCAATAAAAATTGTTGAAAGTGTATGCAATTCCATGAAATAATGTAAGAAAGTGATGTCTAGATTGTAGAATAACAGTAGGTAATGTTTCCTATCAATTTTGGGGTTTGAGGTTGTCCAAATTAGGGTTTTGAGTGAGAACAGAGGTCTATTCGCAGACCTGTCTGTCATCGCTCGCCACGGCGAGTGCTCAATCTCGCCTAGCGAGAAGATGTCATCGCTCGCCCAACGAGTGTACTTGGTCGCCTGGCGAGTAGTTCCTAACTCGCCACAACGAGTGTTTTTGGTCGCCCGGCGAGTAGATCCCAACTCGCCACAACGAATGTTTTCCCCACCTAGCGAGTAGATGTTGTCTCTCGCCACAGCGAGTAGTAGTGTTCGCCTAGCGAACTGTTCAGTGGCAAAATGCCCGTTTCGCGTTCTTGAGTATTTTTCACTCGTTTCGGTTTTGAGTTGAATTTTGTCATAAACATGAAAATTGTTGATAACTGATTTATCTTTTCAGTGGCTTTGAGTTGATGTGCAAATCTGTTGTGGTTGATTTAATATGAATTTATTATGTTGATGTCATTGCATTTAAGTTGTGTCATTGCATAGCATTGTCAAGCGAAGGGGGTTGTAGCCTGACAAGTCGAATGACTTTAGCGAAGGGGGTTGTAGCCTAACACGTCGAATGACTTTAGCGAAGGGGGTTGTAGCCTTACAAGTACAATTGTGACTTTAACGGAGGGAGCTTGATGCTCTGTTGGTACCACATGCATAATTACATTGCATTTTGTTGAGTAGTCGTTGTTGCATTGTCCAGTCGTTGTAGTTGCATTGTTGATGTTGCTGCTGCATTATTTGCATGAAGTTAAACGATGATTGTTGTTGGAAATATGTGAAGTATTATTAATGATGAAAAGTTGTTGTTTTAGTTGATTAATTCTTTATATGAATTGTTGCTTATTATTATTGAATGTGAAATCTCACCCCTTCTGTTTGAATGTTGCCTCTACGTGGGTAACGTGCAGATAACCAGGAGTAACCGCTGATGTGAGTTGATTCCTCGAGTCGTCATGCTCTGATATGTAACGGGATGGGGATATTTATATGTTTTGTTTTCCTTGTTAAGTATTACTTTTTAAGTTGTTGTTGTTGAACCACTTTTGGATTTGAAACTTATTATGTTGCTGATGTTGAGGCCTTAGTGCCGAGTTTTGATTAAAACGATTGAATATTTTCTGCTGCGATATTATATGAATTATTGAAAGCAGTTGTTTAAATAAATCGTGAATTTAACTCTAAGAAGGGTAAATTCAAAAAACAATCAAATAGAAGAGGGAGGGAAATGTTTAAATTAAAATTTTGATTTTAATTACTGAAAATATTAAATTTAATAACTTTTATAAATTAAGAAGGTAAAATATATGTAGGGACTAGATCACAATATTTAAAAGTTAGAATTCAGCTTAAGGTACTGTAGACCGCCTGCACTATAACATGATTAGAATTTCTGACGTGTCATCACTTAAACTCTGATTGGATGAATTGAACGACCTCACCAAAGAAATCAATTAGGCGAATTCTTTATAGAAGCTCCCTTAACATAAACCTTCCACTACAAGAAAATATGTGATTTGCTATGCCCATTTTCGCAGCTAATTAGCAGCTAATTCCTAGCAAACGAGTTTAACTAGAGATATGCTACGGAATACCTATTGATTCGGCCATAGCCTGGATTGAGAGGCAAATTTGCAAGGGAAATATTTCTTAGTAAATCCGTAGTTAAAAGAAAACAATACCTAGCAAATATTTAGTTAATCCATAGCAAATAAGAATTGAAAATGTATTTTCCATAGCAACATAACTATGATATATCGTAGTAATTTCACAACAAATCCATAGCAACATAACTAAGAATTGTCATAGCAAAATAGCATCAAATCCACAGCAACATCACTAAAACTAATCTTAGCAATTCCTCAACAAATCTATAGCTATAACTAAACTAATTTGCGACTGGGTCATAGCCATTTGGAAGTTTTCGGCCATTTTTTTTTTTTTTGCAGTTTTTTTTTTAAGAAATATTAATGGTATAATTTATTGCTATATTAATTTAAGAAACTTATTACTAAATAATCATCTATGAAAATCTACAAGATATTCTTAATATTATAGAACAATAATTGAGCTTATACAATGTATTCTTCAAAATAGAACCATAATCCAGTTTGTGATGAAACCCAATTGTTCAAGTAATATTATACTTTAGGCTTATAAAGCCTTTTTCAGACTACATGTAACTCACTATCAATTATTAAGAGAGAAATTCCAATTGAAGGTACCAAAAAGGTAGCAATACATAGATCACAAATGATCCAATATCTCTAGCAAAAATTTATCTCAACACATAATAAAGAAAGATGTGGTCATGACAACAATGATATCCTCAGGTATTACACAAAGACATTATCTAAAACTTCATTAACTTTGTATCCAAAAAAAAACATGATTAACTGAAACTTCATTCCCATTTCCTCACCACAAAATCATTGCTAGTTGATGCAATGATTTCATTTCGTGCCACAATAGTAGCTGCTAGTCCAGTAATTGAAACATCAGAGGCACTTCTACCACTACGTGTTTGGCCATTCTCAAGAATCAACAATTCCAAGCACTGCAATAAATTGTCCATGTTAGTTTCTTTCTATTTACGCAATAACTTTTACTTGTTGCATAACAATCAAAGACAACAATTTAAGCTGAAATACTTAAAACATAAAAATATTTTATTCTAACAGAAACTATATATGAAAACATGAGATATACAACTGGAGATATAGAGTATAGACACGGCCCATATATGACAAACAGTACTTCATTCCATAATTCAACATAATCAATATTGAATGAGTCTAAGTGTAACCTCTGATATGGCTTAGTTCTAATAGTATCACTTGCATGGGAATATGCCATTATCCACAGTTCACAACTCTAGGGACCTACTTTTGAATAAGATAGAATAATATATAATTTTCCTACCTCAAATACCATCAGATACTCCACCTTGCATTTGTGCTTGCTGCATGGATCTAAGAATTGATAGGAATGGCTCCAACATTGGCACCAATTGTGTTTGGACAAACGAAGTCATTGCTTTATCTACCGCTTTCTGGATAGCTTCTTCTGTCGTAGCCGGGATGCCGAAAGGACCAATGCCATCTGCAAATGAAGTAGATCCACTGATGTCTAAGCTGCGGCCCCCTAAAATCCGCCTCTTCTTATTGGGACCTGATGCCTCTTCCCACACTTCTGAATCAACCTTCGGATGAGTTGAAGAATCCTCTCCATATTTTTCCAGCATTGCGGTGTCATATGACTCCTACAAAAGAATTGATTAAGTGCTGGTTACAAGAGAATTGAATTGATATTATCCATAAATCCAAATTCAAAGTAACTTACAATAAAAAATTTTGAGCGGCGAGAGATATACTCTCCATCTTTGTTCTTATGAATACGATCATACACATCTCTATAAGAAACTTCATGCTTCACCTCATTCTCCTATAATTGACATTTATTAGAATATACTAACTTGAAAAAATGTAATTTTAAAAACACCCAAAACAGGAAAGTAAAGTGTATTATAATATAAAGCTAATAACTAACCATCCTCTTTTTATGTTCAATGAATCTTATAGAGCCTCCAGTGTGCAATACTGCATCAGGTAAGGAAGCTCTGTTACATCTATTAGCATCTGACTTCTTCCTCCAGTCGGGTTTCAACCAAATGTCGACCAATCCATCCCATACTTCTGCCTTTATTCCTTTGGGCCCATGGCCCTTAGTGTCGGCCAAATTTGTTGAGTTCACTTGTCGTAAGGCAGAGTTTCGTGCATTTTTTAAATGATCAGGATATCGGTCCAAACATGTTCTTTCCCACACAGTTCTTGCCATATTATGATCATAGTCTGATGGAAACTTATATTTACTCTACATCGTTAAATAGTATATCATATAAGTATAATATAAATATAAAAAAAAATTATCTATAAATTAAAATATAAGACTAGAGGAACCTATATAGTTACCATAAATTCCTTAAATAACTCCTCCTTCATGCCAGCAGGGTAATCTTTCCACCTCTCAGCTGGAGTAGGCATCCTCGTCATCACCCCAGATATAATATCTCGGGTTACACTTTGGGGAACAAACCGCCTCCTACAGATGGGATTTAATGCAAGTGAGAAGTTCGAATCCAAATAAAACAGTAACATATTAGTGATACAGTGCTAAAAACCTTCAAAAAATCAATTAAGCCAACAAGGCACAAATGAACTAAACAATAGTTAGCAACAAAGTAGCTTACGGATTAGAGATCGCCTCAACAGTTATAATTTTTCTCCTATCAGTTTTTGCATGAGATCCTCCACTTGAAGGCATTGAAGTTGGTTGGTTAGTGGGTGGACCATTAGCACTACTCACCTTCTCATTGTTGGAAACTCCAGAAAATCCTCCAATACCTTCGGTTGAATTATTTGTATATGCTGCTTGTTGTCTAAGTGATTTTTGTTGACTTGTTTTCTCTCGAATGAGCTGAATCTCTTCATCTTCGCCATCATCGTAGGCACCATCATCATAATCATAGTATTCATCATTCACAGCCACACCTTTCTCTTGCCTTTTTTTCCGATCATTCTTGCCATAAAAAGTGGTGTGAGCACTTTACCAACCACCATAATTAGTTGTGGCACCTTGCATTATGTAAAAAAAGGTCCAGTTAAAATGGCAAATGACAAAAAAAACTATATAGACCAACAAAAACAGCATACATTAGACAAGAACTGAAACAGAAACAACACAAGCCTTTTTTGATATATGCAACACAAACTAGTTTGTAATATTCATCATTGTCTACAGGAACCTTTTAAGTTCCAACCCAACCAAGTAAAAACTTTGTATCCTCAAGTAAATCCATAGGACAAAACCAACATAAATTTGATATATCCCAATGTCACATAATAATAAAACCAAATACATTAGATTCATATACTTTTTGTACCTTTGTCCTGTGTTTTTTAATATTGATTATTGATAAGCTGGATATCTTAACAATCTAGAGAAAAATCAGGTTCAGTCAGAAAAAATAAAACTAAAATACCTGGGGAAAATGAAGTATGTGGTGGTGGACTAGTGCACGATTGAGAAGGCTCTGGTGGATCACTACGACCTTTCCCTTGACCGTTTCTAATTCCTCTTTTCCTGTTGAATGGTGATCTGATCAAACATGTCATCATCAACATCATTAATTAGTATTCAATGAATGAATGAAATTGTTATTATTAGATTAAGTTAAGTGAATATATATTGTAACAACATACATCATTTCTTGGTCATCATCCAGCCCCTGCCTCATGCCATATGTTGCATACCGCTTTGCTGAAGTTGTATACATATTTCATTTATACATATAATTAATCAAATAAGTTGTGATCATATATAAAACAAAATTATTAATTATCAAGAACGCTACCTGTGGAAAACGTCACATGTGGTGGTGGTGGTGTTGGACTAGTACATGCATCAGATGCGGAAAATCCAAAGCTGACTCCTTTACCTTTTTTCACATTATATGCATCAAATGCGGAAAATGACGTATGTGGTGGTGGTGGTAGTGCTGAACCAGTACACGGTTGAGAAGACTCCGGTAGATCACTACGACCTCTCCCTTGACCATTTCTAATCCTTCCGCTTGATTGCCTCAAATTGTTGGAAATTTCAAAACTGACTCCTTTGCATTTTTTCACATTATTTGTAATAGCTGCTTGGTGATTGTCTCTTGCATCGTCAATATCGTTGGATGGGTAGTATTCATTAGTATCTTCAGAATCAGAAGTGTAATTATACTTCTGCTTTGATGCATCATCTATCCCTAGCTTCTGCCTTTTGTTTTGGTCATTCCGGACACCTATATACATTGAGGAAAATAATTTAAAAAGCTGATGCAGTGACTTGAACTGTATTAAAAATCTGATGTAAATAGTATCTCAGTTTTAATTTCAAAAGGACCACATCTAGTCCAACTAATATACCTGGGGAAGGCTCTGGCAGATTGCGACCTCTCCCTCTACCAAGCTTTGTTCCTCTACCTCGGATTGCCATGTTAAGATATCTAGAAACAACTTGAACTTATTTTTATTACAAAATAAATACACAATGAAACACTGAAAAACTTAATTTGATGGAAATAAATACACAATGAAACTGTGAAAAACTCAATTGATACTGGATGAACATAATTGAAAAAGGTAAGGTTATAAAATATATTATGAATCTGCATAATTGAAAAAGGAAGGGTTACAAATATCAAAATGAATCTGCATAATTGAAAAAGGAAGGGTTACAAATATCAAAATGAATTTGCATAATTGAAAAAGGAAGGGTTTTAAATATCAAAATGAATCTGAATCATATGCATCCTCATCTAAGAAATCATCATTTTCACTATCTTCATTGTCAGTAAATGGAACCTCCATGGGCTTCTTTATTTCATTTATATCCACATCTTCCAATGGGGAATTTGTATCAAACAAGAAAACTTCTTCATCTTCTATGAAGACGTTGTTTGTTCCAAAGGATCCATCATCTTGGTAAAAATCATCAGTATTCAGCTCATTCAAGTCATCTTGTTCATCGTTGAAGTTCTCAACTATAAAGAGTTTTCGTCTAACTTTGCAAGCTGCCCACCAATCTGTACCACCCCTGCAATTGCTTTGTGGATACACTGTATAGTACACTTGTTGTGCCTGTGAAGCTAAGACAAAGGGCTTATTTGAATTAAGCCTCGATTTGGGCTTAACGTCAACTAATCCATATTTCTCATCTACCTTAACTCCATTAATCGGGTCAAACCAATGACACCGTAAAAGAAGTACCCTTTTTTGAGCTCCTAAATACGACAATTCTAGTATCTCGTCAATAGTTCCATAATAGTCTATATCATTCTCGCCGTATATGTTTCCACGAACACATACCCCGCTATTCACTGTAGCTTTATTTTGACCATTTTCCTTAGTGTGAAATCGATATCCATTAACTATTATGCCATTATAACAAGTCACAGATTTAGATGGACCATAACTCATTTGCTTTATCAATTGATCCTCAATTTGGCCAGCACTTACCTATGAATCACAATAGACACTTATCATTCAATAAAATGATTGTAAATGTTAATATCTTGTGTTCAATAGAAGTGAGAAGACTTACTTGTTGTTTTATCCACCCACTGAAGTCTTTGTCTCTAAGTTCCAATATTTGATCATTGGTGATACCAAGGTGTGTTTGCCTTAGCGAGTCCTCAAATTGTCTAATCAACATAACATGAATTAATAATTAATCAATATAACTAAAATATAATTAGAAAGGTAGAGATATGAAACTTACTGGAGAAATGGTTCGATTTCTTTGCAATTTACAAGCACATAAGTCTCGGCGATTTGAAGCTCCTCATTTGTCAAGAATCTGTTTCTACCTTTCCCAATAGGACGACAAGGGTATTTAAAAATAGACAGGCATTCATCAACCATACCGTGCCCACCATCATCATTTCGAGGAACTTTGGTGCGCCTTGTTTGCAATTTGGGATCAATATACTTGGAAACGTAATTGGAAATCTCTTCCAAAATATATGCTTCACAAATAGATCCTTCAACTCTAGCCTTATTTCGAGCCTTTCTTTTCAAATATAATATACACCTCTCAAATGGATACATCCATCTATATTGCACAGGTCCTCCAACCTTAGCTTCATATGGGAGATGCACAAGTAAATGCTCCATCACATCAAAGAATGCTGGAGGAAATATCTTCTCTAACTTGCAAACTATTTCAATAATGGCAAGCTCTGCATTCTCCATATCTGAAACACGTAACTCATTTGCACAAATTTCTTTAAAGAACAAGCTAAGTTCCGTTAATGCCCTCCATATAGGTTTTGGCAACATATCACGAAATGCCAAAGGAATCAACCTTTGCATGAAAACATGACTGTCGTGACTTTTCATTCCATTTATTTTCCCCTCTTCCACATTGATACGGCGTGCAATGTTAGATACATATCCATCTGGAAATTTCAATTGTTTGACCCATCCACACACCATTTTCCTTTGATTATGATTCAACACATAAGTTGCCTTCGGTTTTTTGTACTTGTCATTCTCGACTATTAACTCTAAGGTGGGACGCTTGCATATTTTTTCCATATCTATTCTTGCATTTGCATTGTCCTTTGTTTTGCCCTTTATATCCATAACTGTGTTAAAAACATTGTCAAAAACATTCTTTTCAACATGCATGACATCTAAGTTATGTCTTATTAGATTAGTAGACCAATAGGGCAATTCCCAAAATATGCTCTTCTTCACCCAATTGTGTTTTTTACCAAATCCTTCTTGTCTCTTATTATGTGAAGTTAAACCAAAACTGAAATGACCTAGGCGATTCACTCTATTTAGGATCTCTATCCTGGTACGTCGGTGTAGTGGTAAAGATTTTTCCATTTTTGACTTCCTAAAAGAGTATCTATCACGACGAAACGGATGTTCTAGAGGAAGAAACCGACGATGACAGTCAAACCAACAACATTTGTTACCATGATTTAGTCTAAATGACTTACTCTTCCGCATACAATATGGACAAGCAAGTCTTCCATGAGTACTCCACCCACTCACCATTCCATAAGCTGGAAAATCACTTATTGTCCATAGTAATGTTGCTTTCATATTAAACTTTTGCCTTTTCCAAGCATCAAAAGTGTTCACACCGTCTTGCCACAAGATCTTTAGCTCGTCAATTAGAGGTCTGAGATACACATCTAGACTTTTACCTGGTGATGTGGGTCCAGGGATCATAAGGCTAAGGAAAATATATTCCCTTTTCATACACGTACTTGGCGGAAGATTGTATGGTGTGACAAACACAGGCCAACACGTGTATTTAGCAGCTGAAACACCAAATGGACTAAATCCATCAGTTGAAAGGCCAAGCCTGACATTTCGAACTTCTTGTGCAAACATTGGATAAGTGGCGTCAAAATGTTTCCAAGCCTCAGCATCAGCTGTAACGCCCATTTTTGATTATTTAGTTATTTGAATTATTTGAGAAGTTGTTATATATTTATTAATATATTATGCGATGTTGAATGAAGATTTAATATGATTTTATGCGACGTGGTGACTTATTTTATTGTTAAATAAAATAAGATTTGAAAATAAAATAAAATATTTAGTTGAGGATTAGTTTTGGATTTTAGAGAGTTATGTGGGAGAAACAGTAAATAAGATAAGATTTGTTGGCAGTATATAAAGGGAAACCTAGGTTAGAAAACACGTACGCGTATCAGAATTTGGAAAAGAGAGAAAACGGCTGTGTGAAAGGAGAAGAGCATTAGGGCTGCGATTTTCTGCTTATAACCAGGTAAGGGTGAGCCTAGCATTTGATTATATTATTCTGTAATTCATCTAATCAAGATTAACAATCATAGGGCTGTTTTGAGAGAATTGAAATTAGGTTAAAAAGTGAGAATAATCATGAAGTAGGCCATAAAGCTGTAGAATTGATGTTTAGATTGAGTACAGAACGTAGATTAACCTTAATGATGACGATTCTGAGAGTTTAGACGTTTAAGATGATGAATTTGGGACTTTTTGGGTGGAATTTCGTAGAAGCCGTAGCAGACTGTTCGTCGCTCGCCTGAGGCGAGCTATGCAACTCGCCGTGGCGAGTAGACCTAGTTTACTCGCGAGGCGAGCATCCCAGCTCGTCATAGCGAGCATTACCCTAGAGCTCGCGAGGCGAGCACTCCAACTCGCCATAGCGAGCAAGGCCTAAGTTACTCGCGAGGCGAGCTTTCCCACTCGCCATAGCGAGTTAAGTCAGAACCCAGAACCTTGTGCTGTTGCGAACTGTTTCGCATAGAACCATGAGAGATGACCTTTGGGTAGCTTCTGGGACTTTTAATAATGTTTATTATAAACTGTAACGATGAATACATGATGACTGAGATGATTTTGATGGTTTTCATGCCGCTTATGTGTGTTATATGAACTATTTAAGTTGTAAATGTTTGACTTACTTAAGATGCTTGCTTTATGGATATTATTTGAATGATGTGATTACTGCCATGTTGCTGTTTACTTTTGTATAGTTGCTGCATGTGTCAGTCCTTGATGATTAAGATGTTTTGCGACGTTAAGATGTTAACTTGTTTAAGTTAAAAAGTGTTGAGTCTCATGCATACTCATTCTATGATGGGGGCTTATGCCCTGGAGTTTTTACTCACCAGCGACGAGGGCTTATGCCCTGGAGCTTTGCTCACCAGCGACGAAGGCTTATGCCTTGGAGTATATTTATGCTCAATAGCAACGAGGGCTCATGCCCTGGATTGGTACCACATACATATAAGACGTAGGGTTGCATAGTCAAGTGATGATGTCGAGTCGAGTCGTCTAAGATGTTTACTAAGATGTTTATGATGTTGATTATGATGATGCTAAATGATGTGTTGCTTATGTTGATGCTTTAAATGCTAGATGTTTATCTTGATATGTTGAATTGAGTTGATTGTTATTTGTGATTATTTAATTACATGTTTAATATAATTATTTGTGAATCTCACCCCTTCTGCTGGAATTGCCGCCTCGTGGGCAAGTGCAGGTAACCAAGATTAGGTGCAGACGTGTGAGGATTTCTGCAGTCGAGTCTAGGTGCTCTGATACGTAACGGGATAGGGGATCTTCTTTATTTTCTCTGTTCCTTGCGTATTATGTTATGATATGATTATGTTCTTTTTGAAGATTTTATTAAGACGTTGTTGAGGCCTGTGTGCCAAAGATATTGAGATGCTTTTCCTTATGATTATTCCGCTGCGACGATGATTAATAATTTATGAAGATTTAATGTTTGTTTAATCATTAACATGAGATGTTTTAAGATATGTGATGCCCTGTTTATGTGCTTACTCTGATGCATGCTATTCTTTTTAAAGAAATTTTTATGTTGGGAAAACAGGGTGTTACATCAGCAGGATGTGTGATTAATGATTTATCATGACGCACTCCATCTGCATGCCAACGCATATATTGTGCAGTACTTTTGGACATATATAGGCGTTGGAGTCTCGGAATAATAGGAAAATATCGCAAAACAGAGAATGGCACGTCTTTTTCCTTCGCTGAACACCCAGCCTTTGGTTTGAAACGTGGGTGCCCGCATACTAAGCAAGCAGAGCAAACTTGTGGGTCTTTGTTTTCTCTATCATACAACATGCAATGGTTAGGACAAGCATCTATTTTCTCATATCCTAATCCTAGTTCATTTACCATTTTCTTCGATCTATAAAAATTTTCAGGCAACTTTTCTGTCTCTGGAAGCATGCTCTTAATTATGACAATCATCCGATCATAACAACTCTCACTCATGTTGAACTCCGATTTCAAATTCAAAAGTTGAGATATAGCAGACAACTTTGTGTGTTTGTGGCACCCATCCCATAATGGTTCATCAGCGTCTCTTAGAAGGGTATAAAACTTTGAAGATGGTGGATTGGGATCCTCATCCAGATTTTGATCTTCTGAAAGATCATCATCCATGGCATCTATAACCATATCCACATATGGATTCCTATTCTCCATCTCTTCATTATTGACAAATGATGTTGAACTACTATCTCCCCATTGATTCTCACCGTGAACGGTCCAATTTAAATAATCTTCCATAAACCCATGTTCATACAAATGTTTCCCTACCCAAAATGAATTCTCCCTAACACGGTTCTTACACTTAGAGCATGGACAAAAAATACGACCTAATGTGTCAGCAACTCCCGAGTGTCTTTTAGCAACCTTAATGAAATCATCAACTCCATTCTTAAACTCTTTGGTTACTTGGCCATTCCAGTCCTTTCTTCGCATCATCCAACTTCGATCGGGTTTCATAATTATAAAGAGAATATGAGACTAAGAGAGCCATGGTACGACATGTTCATATGAATAGTTGAATAACAATAACTGGAATAGCTTCAGAAATCAATGATGAGTACCACAAACATGTGTAATGGAGAAATTCAAAATTTCAAGGAAAGAATTAAATCAGAATTTAATGTAACAATTTACTCTCTGTTCACTATAAATGTGATTATAGCAGTGTTGTACAAACTATTATAAGCTATAATCTAATGCTTGTGTATAAGCCGTAAGCTGCTATCATAAGCTACAATCTAATGCTTATGTATAAACTATTTCTATGACAGATTATGCACTTATCTGATACTTATATAATCATTATAACATATCATATTTACACAAAAAACACAGATTATGCACAAAAATCCTACAAATCAATTATGTATTCTTTTATATCAACACAAAAACCAATAACTGTTGAATAGAAAAACAAAATTGAAGTTAATGAATACCTTGAGTTGATAGCGTAGATCAAAGAAAATCGCGAAGATTGAAGAAAATGCAGCGAAGTTGCGATGAAAAACGAATAACCGATTCGCTGATTCAGATTGAGAACTTCAAAAGCTTCAGAATGAGATTCAGAACACCGATTCAAGCTGATAAAATCAAAAATCAAAACCTGAAAAATTGACTTAAAATTAAGAACATCAGTTTTGAATGCATTTCATATTATGATTTTGAATGTATTCAAGAACTAAATCAACGCAATAAGTTGTAAATTCATATCGACTCAAATCTGTAATCAAACCTTCCCATGCCTAAATCCTTAGTCAGATCAAACACACATAAGTTAAATTGCAAAATTAAATCAAACATAGTAATTGCAACTGAAAATCAAATCTACAAATAAGTTTCAACTCATCCGCATTCATAATCTACATATAAAACGAGTAACATCACCAAAATCAAACACAGCCTAAATCCTTAGTCATAATTAATCACATGTAATTGCAATATCCAGAACAACAAATTGAGTTGATTAATCATAAAATAAAGTTAAGCATAGTTTTAGATACCTTAGATCGATAATAGATCAGAGAAAATGCGGTGTCGGTTGCGAAAACGGGGAAAGCTTTGAATGTGAGATCGAGAACCTGAGATTTGGCGTTGAATCAAGGATCATGAATGGCAACAAATACAATGGAGTTTAACCTAGAAATATAAATTCATATACAACCTAGCATTCAAATACTACGGAAGAAGAAAATATTAGAAATTACCTGAGAAAAGAGGTAAAAATGAGAGATTGGTGATTGCAGAATCAATGAAGATCGAAGACACAGGTTGATGAGAAACGGTTCGGATCGTTGAGAGAGGTACGATTCAAATCAGAGGAACGCGTCAATCGATCGGAAACTCGAAAGGATGTGATTGATCGATACGGTGGCTGGTGATCTGAGACGGTGACTGGTGATCGGAGACGGTGACTGGTGAACGAAGATCGTGATCGGAGACGGAGATGGTGAATGGAGAAATTGAGATCGATGGTTTCTTTTCTGTTTGGACTTGGTGATATTTTTTGTTTGGGAATATGTGAGTTTTTTTTTTTTTATCAAAAGTAATATAGGCTAAAAAAATAAAAAAATTTGTAATAATAAGTCTTTGTGGTATTTCAGTGGTATTTTTAATTCAGATTTGCTAGCAACATAATCTGTAGTAAAATAATGGTAGCAAATTCTATATTTTCTTGTAGTGTTCCTTGAACAGACCATAAATTTAAAGCTTCCAAGGAAATGTTTTATGATGCAAAATTTCCAAACAAGAACGATTGGTGAGAGCCACATGTCATTCCTTTTTCCACCACTAACCCAACTTTTTCTCTACCCTCTAAGCTTAAAAGCTGATTTTTAATAAAAACGTCACTCCTTTTTCAAATAAAAAATGTTCACACTCGTTAACCTCAGGTTCTTTTTTCCACCACTAACCCAGCTCTTTCTCTACCTCTATGCTACTATGGGATTAAAATTGAATAACACCAATTGAAAATTACAATCTTGGCGTAAGTTTGGTGTATCTCAATACATAGAACACAGTTAATCTTAGTGTCTCGCAACAACTTATCGAATGATTTTATATTTTCGTATAAATTTTCACAAATGATATGATATAAGCTTATAATTTAATGATCAAATTTGAAAAATATGTTGTTTCGGGCAAATGAAGCGGTGTTATATTGGTGTAACATTGCAACGGTATAATTTGATCCCTCCTTGTATATATACATATATGGCAATGCTATATGTACGATTTGCATATGTTATATTATTATATTAGAAACTTGACAAGTTAGGCATTGCAATTGCAATATTTTCAATAAGAAAGGCCAGAAAGGATTGTCATGAGTAAGATGATGAAGAAGAAAACTCTACCAATTGGGCAGCCATGCCACTAATTAAGTTGGTGCTTGTGACGTTGCTAATTAATAATTTAGCTTGCACCACTACTTCAGTATATTCTCCAAACGAAAAGGAAGAAATAATGTGTATAAATGTGTCATAAACATGCATGCTCATTCACAACTCATCAATACTATCAAAACTTCATACTTGCTAAATATTATTATGAGTATCATCATGTCTTCAAAATTACCATTTTCTTTTCTTTCAGTTTCAGTAATATTTTCTCTCTTGCTGGCAACTACTGAACTAGTGACCTCTCAGAAAACAACTTCCTTCGACTATCAAAACTTCAACTCTGGTCAATCTAATTTAATCATGCAAGGTAGTACCGATATTTATCCAAACGGGGTAATGGCACTCACCAACCCTAATAACCCTAATACTGGACGGGTGTTGTATTCAAATTGGGTGTCTATTTGGGATAGTACTACCGGACAAGTTGCTAGCTTCGTCACTTCCTTCTCCTTCGTCGTTGAGGACTATGGAGGTTATACGCCAGCCGATGGAATCATCTTCTTTCTTGCATCACACAACACCGTCATTCCTCCCAACTCTTTCGGTTCAAATCTCGGAGTAGTTGATGGGAAAAATGCTTCCAATCAATTTGTTGGTGTAGAGTTTGACAATTTTCCAAATGTATATGATCCCAAATATCCACACATTGGAATTGATGTTAACTCTTTAATTTCCGCCAGGACAACACCATGGAACAGGGTGAGTGGGTCATTAGTCAAAGTAAGTATAATCTATGACTCTCTCTCTAACACATTGAGCGTTGCTGCGACTAACAACAATGGTCAAATTTCTACTGTTGCTCATGTTGTTGATTTGAAAGCTGTTCTCCCAAAGAATGTTAGGGTTGGTTTATCTGCATCAGGTACATCTTCCGGCCGCCAACTGCAACAGATTCATTCATGGTCTTTCACTTCAACCTTGGCATGATTGGACTCCTACGTTATGTATGCATGCATGGAGGTTGTTATAATAACTATAGTATGGCTAAAGAAAAGACCATACTAGATTGTGAATTTGTGATGATAACTAGTATGTCTAAACTAGATTGTGATAATAACTAGTATGGCTAAAGAAAAAACCATACTTGAACTATGTAATGTTTCAGTTTATCTATAAATAAAGTCCATGCTTAACCTAATGTTACCTAGATAACTAAGTCATGAATCTCTTATCATTTTCTCAATAACTAATATATACCACTCCAACATGAATGTCAAAACTAATTAATATTGAGGCTTAAAGCCTACTCTGAGAATGAATCATTTTTAATAAAATTAATAGTTTATGTAAATTATATTTTCATGCTTATTGAGATGCAAAATCGTTTTTAAATTATCAATCTACTAGTTTTAGACCCGCATCTGCATGGGAAATGTTTTATTCAAAAAAGGAAAATGCTAGATATCAAGAATGATTTTATCAAGAAAGATTCAAGAATGACATGGCAGAATAATCACCCTTAGATTTCAGTCTTATTTATTAACCTTTCATAAAAAAAAAGGCTAAAGTGCACTTTTAACCCCCTATCTTTCAAAAGGTTGCGATTTTGGCCCCCAAGTATAAAAACTACAATTTTGGCCCCCCTAACTTTTAGCCTCTTTTCATGTTTCGTCCTTTTGCTCAATTTTGACCAAGTCAACGTCTATGTCACACTTCATTAAAAGAGCTGGCACACCACATAGATAAATAACCATTTAAAAAAAATTGAAAAAGCCATGCATATTTTTAGACGAATTAAAAAAATAAAAAAGGAAAATAGGAGTGGAATGGCCGGTGAAGCTGAATAACACTAGTTTTTCATCTTCCTTCTTTGTTTTCCCCTACTCAATCTCTCTTCTCATAATCAGTTCATCGCCTACCCCATGTGTTTCTCCATCTTTCTTTTTTTTTTTTTCACTTGAGAAACATCCAATTTTCTTCTCTTGTTCGCCATTCATCACCATCGAGCACCACACAATCCTATTTATCCTCATCTTCTCTTTCTTTAATTTTATTGGTAATTGAGGGTTTTCTTTAATACAAAGCACCAACCTAATGCTACCAGCCCAGAACACACACTAAAACAGACTAGCAAAAATACCCACAAATTGGTCTTATTCATGCAGGAAAGCGAAATACAGCACCCAACAAAACAAGATAACCTAAGTTAAAACATAAACATATCAATACAAAGATGCACGGCAACAATTCAACCATATAATTCTGAAATCACTTTATCTCTATTTCAGATCTCGATTTTCATTTTGTCTTTCACTTTCTCACTATTTCAGATCCGGATTTCTTTTTTAAACATGGAGTTCATGTTTTTTATAAACCCAAAATTGTGTTGTTATTTGTTGATGATGAAGAAGAGGAAATTTTTTCAAGATTTATTTGTAAACTAGATGAAAGAATATGCTGATGTTGTTGTTAATAAAATCATTTTTGTCTTTTGATCATTTTTTTTTCTAGATTGGATTTGGAATGATAGGATGAAGATGAAGATTTGGGTTTTATTTTTAAATTTTTTTAATTTAATTTTTCATTTTATTTAATTTTAAAAATGATTATATGTTTTTTTTAATTAAATAATTGCACACGTGGCGTGCCACGTAGACATTGAATGGTCAAAATTGAGCAAAAGGACGAAACATGCAAAGGGGCTAAAAGTTAGGGGGCCAAAATTGTAGTTTTTATACTTGGGGGGCCAAAACCGCAACCTTTTGAAAGATAGGGGGCTAAAAGTGCACTTTAGCTGTTATTTTAAGTTACAATTTTGTTTGTTGTTCTGATTTATCTCTTTTTGTTTTTGTTAAGACTTATGTTAGTTTCTGGTCATCATCAGCATTAGAGTGTATTTGAGATTAATGTGAATATTTTCATTTTAACGTCATACCAACGCAGAATTCCGTTATGCATAATCTCATTTAAACGTCTCCCAATTATACAATTTATATATTTTAATTTCAATAATGTGCTTTCTCATTGCAAATATTGTACCTTTTAATATTGTTTGCGTGCATTTCCGTTGCTATTTCATTATCAGATGTTATCTACGCGTCTTTCCATTACAGAATTTTCACGTTTTAATTAAGTGTAATTTTCGTGTTTTCTCATTTTTTTAAGTTATGACTTTTAATGTCATTTAATTGTCTTTCCATTTTCGACAGTATACAATGTAATGATATTTACGCATTTTTACAATAGAAACTAATTAAAATG
This sequence comes from Medicago lupulina, assembly GCA_958299785.1. Taxonomy (NCBI): domain Eukaryota; kingdom Viridiplantae; phylum Streptophyta; class Magnoliopsida; order Fabales; family Fabaceae; genus Medicago; species Medicago lupulina. The sequence continues at coordinate 33,064,396 of OY283144.1, read as the reverse complement.
TGCATTTCCATTACAAAAAAAAAAAAAAAAATCAATTTAAAGTCGCTTATGTCTTTTATATCTATTTGTCTTACATGTTTATGTCTTTTAATGTCAATTATGAGCTTTTCATATCCCAGATTATATGTCTTTCAATGACATTTATGTTCATTGATGCTCCCTTACAGAATATTTGTGTTCTAATGTCATTCAAACGCATTTTCGTTATAGAAACAATTAAAATAACTTAAGTATTAAAATAACAAAAATTGATAAATCAGAACAACGAACAAAATCGTAACCTAAAATAACCTAAATATGTTTGACACTAAAATACAAAGTCTCATTCATTCCTACGAGTGCAGAACCAACCAAGACTTTCGGGCCCTCATGAATTCTCCTTGCATCAATCATACACTTCCACTGTCCTCCAATTTTGAAGTGCTTATATGAAAGTGATGCAACAATTAAAACTACAATCTCATTTGTTGCCACAATCATCAACCATAACCAACGAAATAGTTTGTTTGTTCAATATCAACTTGTAAAACCCAAGATACTCAAGCACCTACAAAAAAAATAATTTTAGTAAAAATTAAATTTATTGGACATATGTGCAATTTTCACTCATACATCTTTTTAAATTAAAGACATACCAAAAATTTGGAAGTAACATCATATGGAAACAACCTTTTTCATAGGAAAACTGAAAGTTAACATGACCATGTTGATATGGAGGTGGAATACAATTAGTCGCATAACCATCAACATCAGCTCTTTCGACAACAAATCTCATAGGAGGATAAAATTTAGGATATATAATCGTTCGACCAACCCTATCCTTAAGATTAATTTTAAATCGACTCAAAACTACAAAATTCATTGTTACGATCAAACACCTATATGAATACCATAAAAATCAAGAAGAGCTTTCCATCCTTTTGTAAAAAAAACACTACTATTGAACCTCTTCACCAACACCTCAAATTCATTGATATTTGGTAGCATTACAACACCTTGAAAATAAACAAATTTTGTCAATAAACGGTTTTGAAAAGAGATATACAAATATATGCATCATCGTGTACGTAAAATTTCATATAGAAAGCATATACTCAGACATGTTGTGCATCAAACTCCACGTAGTATGTTCTATATTTGATCATTAGTTTGTTTACCACCTTGTCCAATTCAGTTACCGGATGCGGATCCGGAGGTGCTAAAACATAAAAAACATATAAGGCTACACGTTAGCGACATTAAAAAGATCTAAAATACGAAAAAGCAAATAAAAATAAAAGTCTTAAACAAATGAATACCGGTCACACAATGATACGAAAGCAATGTCTCCATATTACGATCAACCATTACGCAAAAGATAGATGAACAACAAAGAAGTGTGGAATAAGAAATTAAAGATACCAAAAACAGAAATATAAATTTATAGAGGAAGGGGCAGATGCGTAATTCATATACGTGGAAGGGAAAACATAAGTTTTGAATTCAAATTTCGTATTCGATTGAATATTTAGTCATAAAAGCGTGTTAAATTTCATTTATGCTAACTATTTATGTTATGTGATTAAATGTCATTTTAATTGTCGCTTAATAGAAAACAAAGCTGAAGAACATTAAAAGCCAAAAAAAAAAGTTGAAGAACATTATCGTCCTAATTGAAAGCTACGAGGGTAATTGCGACTTTGCAAGGGTTGGAGGAAAAAAATTAGTTGATCAAGCTTTTATAATAAGAGATAGGCTTAAATGCAATTTTAGTCCCCCAAGTTTTTAAATTGTGCAATTTCAATCCCCCTATTTTTTTCTGAGCAATTTTAGTCCCCCTTGTTTACCCCCTTTTTGATTTTAAAGTCACCACACCCATATGTGGTTGGATTTGTTTGAAGTCTATGATGGTAGGATAGACCTTTCACACCTGATCACTTTTTCCCCTTTTCATCTCTTCCATTCCCATCTCAACAAGCACCATGGCCATGGCTCCGATGCTTTCTCATTACCACCAAACACAAACCTAGAATTAGATTATAAATCAAATTCTCTCACATAGCATAAATTAATACTAAGAAAAATCAACCAATATTGTCCAATTCAATGCAATTAAGACTTGCCCATAATTTCTCATAAACAGTTCAACTCAAGAATATTTTCCTCTCTATGTTTCCTCTTTCTCCATGTGGTCTCCCCATTCACTACAGTTGCGGCAAAGTATGTGGGAGTTTGGATATCAAAGTATTGTTGAAGGAAGACAATGAAGGGGATGGAATGTGTGATGATGATGGTTGTGGTGGGTGGTGGTGGGGATGGGAGATGTTGATTTTTGGTTGATGAATACGGCGGCCGGTGATGTTGTCGGAAACAAAGAGGGGTTCAATGGAGTCAATTGTGCGGCTGAGGGGAGGGAGAATGGAAGAGATTAGATGAAAAGGGGAAATTGATCAAGTGTGAAAGGTTTATGTTACTATCATAGACTTCAAACAAATCCAACCACATATGGGTGTGGGGACTTTAAGATCAAAAAGGGAGTAAATGTGGGGGACTAAAATTGCTCAAAAAAAAACTAGAGGGACCAAAATTGCACAATTTGAAAACTTGGGGGACTAAAATTGCATTTAAGCCTAAGAGATATTTCTAGCTTCGTAAAATTGATTTTTGTTGATTATTCATCAGTTATGATATTTTAGTTGAAAGCTAAGAGGCATTCTTGCATGGACATAAATATAAATGAATAGTATTTGTCACAAATACATCAAAAACCTTTTTCTCAAAAGACTACATCATTTTATTATCAATTTCTTTTTTATTATTAAAAAAAATCTTTTGATGTGTGTGTCTAAACATTATTCATTTATGTTTATGACCATGATAGACGTTCTCATCATCTAAAGGTCTTCTCCATTTTTACTATCATTAATTGATCTTGTAATCCTAAAAATCAATTATTTTTCACTACAAGAAAAGCTACCATTTGACGGTGAGATTCGCGAGGGGCATGAACCTTGGAGACAAATTTGTCTTATAAATCGATTTGTACAGCCTAAAAATTGACTATTGGAGCATAAAACAATTTAATTTCACAAAATCATCAAAAACTCACATCTTATCAAGATTATCATCAACAAATACACAAATTAAATGATTTACATATTTAACATACAATCATACACACAACAACGATATATCACTTAAATTATGGTAGCCAGCTTACGTACCCTTAGGTGAACAGATCTGAGGCTATGTTAGGATGGCAGGCACCAGCTCATGGTCGTTTTAAATGTAGGATGGATGCATCTTTCTCACACCAATTGAAGCAGGCAGGAATAGGCATTTGCATATATACGTGATGAGACGAGTACTTTTGTGCTTGCTAAATCTATTTCTATATCACCTATGTGTTCAGTTGCAGGCTTGCAGCAGGTGAAGCCTTGTCCTTATTTTATGCATTGGAATGGCTGAGTGATATGGCTTTTGATAATGTTGATTTCAGTTCATATTCGAAGGTTATTATTGATGCATTTCATAAGAACAAGATTGATGTTACGGAGATTGGATGCATTCTCTCTGTCTGCCAAAGATTATTTTCTTCTTAGTTTACAAACTCAACAATCGAGTTTCACACGCAACAAGCCAATGTGGTAGCTCATACCATAGTGGAGGCTATACCATTATTAGCTAGTCTCACTATCTATTATCATGTACCTCGTTGTATTGAACAAGTTATTATTAATGAAATGTTATAAGCATCTTTTACTCAAAAAAAATAAAATTACAATCATACATTTTTTTTTTACAACTACAAGCATTCACATTTATCATTAAGGTTTAATAGGAGTTTTAACCCCCTACCTTTTCAAAAGTTGCAATTTTGGCCCCCTAAGAAAAAAAACTACAAAATCGTCCCCTAAGTTTTGCACATGTGGCAGTTTTGGCCCCTAAGACCCATTTTGACTCGGTCTACGCTGACGTGGCACCCTATGTGAGGTGCCACGTGTTATTTTTATTTTATTTTTTTGCCTTGGGGGCCAAAACTGTTACAGTTGTAAAACTTAGGGTGCGGTTTTGTAGTTTTTTTCTTAAGGGGACAAAAATCGCAAGTTCGTGAAAGTTAGGGGACGAAAACTGATATTAAGCCTATCATTGATAAACAAACATTAACACACTTGACCAAAAAAAAACACACATTAACACAAAATTATCAATCTTCCCTAAAAAATATTATCTATAAAAAATTTTACAAAGTAGATAAGTGAAGAATCCAAAGTTTGAAACTCTTACATATTAGAACGTTTTTACCAAGTGACTATAATTATCAATCAATAACAATTATGAAAACAATAATTAAATGACACAAGGTCATATCATCATATACAACTCTCATAGGACTCCAAAACACGAGTCAAGACCTTTTCATTGTGAATCTCTGGATAGCACTTAGGTGACATAGAATTTGTGACATTGGTCAACCATAATGTCATAAGTGTTTTTTTTCTCTTTTGTTCACAAGGATTGTGGTATTGTGATTGACCAATGTTACTCAATTCTATGTCACCCGAGTGCTATCCGTGAATCCCCCTTCCTTTTTTTCATTTGGAGAGATAAAACACAATAAAAATTTAAAAAAATTAACGGTGAGACTGACTTGTAAGTAAGACCCTGCAATCTCAATGTTAGCGACTCACATTCTAACTCACTTTTTAACACACTCCCTTTGATTGGTTAAGATTCACATGGGACCCACCAAATTTATATGGGACCCACATGATTTGCTGGAACCCATATAAATTTTAACCAATCAAAAAAACTGTGTTGGAAAATGTGTGTTAGAATGTGTGTTGCTAGCATTCCTCTCTATATTTTCAATGTATCCCACTAAATTGAAATCTCCACTTATCCTTATTTATTAATTTTGTTAAGTCTGCAGCATTTTAACCTAATAATTTCCCTCTAATTTGCAGTATTAGTTTAACAGTGATTTAACCTAGCAAATTCCATCTAAAAAAATGCATCGCACTAATTTCACTCCTATCATGTTGCAATTTTTTTTTTACAATATTTGGTACACTTATTTAATACTAAAAAAATTCATCGCATCAATTTCATTCATATTCTGTTGCCTTTTTTTTGACAATATTTTGTACACTTATTTAATACTAAAAAAATGCATCGCACCAATTTCATTCATATCCTTTTTTTTTTTACAATATTTTGTACACACACTTATCCTTATTTATTAATTTTGTTAAGTCTGCAGCATTTTAACCTAATTATTTCTCTCCAATTTGTTGTATTAGGTTAGTAGTAATTTAACCTAACAAATTCCATCTACACTGCAGCAATCCCTAACATTTCTCCTCACTGATGAGCTTTTCATTCATATCCTGTTGTGTCATCGTTTGTATATATCTATTGTTTTTGTAGACTTTTTTTTTGAAAGTTGTTGTTCACTTATTTAATACGTATACAAACATAATACCCTAATTTCCAGGCAAACTCGGCTACCCTAATTTCCATGAAAACTCGGCTACCTATAGCAAACCCTAAATCGTGTTTCTCTAAAAAAAAAAACCTAAACCGTGGTGAATTACACAGACAGCAGAAGAACCATATATTTTGATATTTTGATTTTTGCAAATGAAAGGATGTGACCTTACAACCTTCCTCTCATACCACTGCTTAATGGTATTCTAATTTAACATGCAATTTATCGATATGCATATTTTTTTGAGCATTGGAATATCCTTTTTGCGTTTTTTGTTTTTAGTTTGAGATGTTTACACCAATTTTGGCAGTCCTCCTATTTAGTTTTGTTGCAATTTCTTTGTCTATTATCTAAGGATTCAGACTGTGTCGTGTAATGTCATGTTTTTTGAGACTGTTCTTTTTTTCACCGTTACCAATTATATATAGCAATTTATTATTCGTATGTCAATCCCTTAACAAAAAACTCGTGTGACGCACGGGTCAACAATCTAGTAAACCCTAAACCCCACCTTATTTATTAATTTTGTTAAGTCTGCATCATTTTACCCTAATAATTTCCCTCCAATTTGTTGTATTAGGTTAGCAGTAATTTAACCTAACAAAATCCATCTAAAAAAATGCATCGCACCAATTTCATTCCTATCCTGTTGCCTTTTTTTTTTTGAGAATATTTTGGACACTTATTTAATACTAAAAAAACTAGATTGTTGACCCGTGCGTCACAAGGTTTATTGTTATGGGATTGACATACGAATAATAAAATGCAATATATACTTGGTAACGATGAAAAAAAGAACAGTCTCAAAAAACATGACATTAAACGACACAGTCTGAATCCTTAGATAATAGACCAAGACATTATGACAAAACTAAGTAGGAAGACTGTCAAAATTGGTGTAAACATCTCGAACTAAAAACTAAAAACGCAAAAAAGATATTCCAATTCTTAGAAAAAATATGCATATCGATAAAAAGTATGTTAAATTAGAATACCAGTTAAGCAGTGGTATGAGAGGAAGGTTGTAAGGTCACGTCCTTCCATTTGCAAAAATCAAAATATCAAAATATATGATTCTTCAGCTGTTTGTGTAATTTACCACAGTTTAGGTTTTTTTTTAGAGAAACACGGTTTAGGGTTTGCTATAGATAGCCGAGTTTGCATTGAAATTAGGGTAGCCGAGTTTGCATGGAAATTAGGGTATTCTGTTTGTAAACGTATTAAGTAAGTGTGCAACAACTTGTCAAAAAAAAGTCTACAAGAAAAAATAGATATATACAAACGATGACACAACAGGATATGTATGAAAAGTTCATCAGTGAGGAGAAATATTAGGGATTGCTGCATTTTAGGTGTAATTTGTTAGGTTAAATTACTGATAATCTAATACATTATACAACAAATTGGAGGGAAATTATTATGTTAAAATGCTGCAGACTTAACAAAATTAATAAATAATGATAGGTTAGCATTAATTTTACCTAACAAATTCCGTCTAAAAAATGTATCGCACCAATTTCATTCTTATTTTGTTGCTTGTTTTTTGACAATATTTTGTACACTATTTTAATACTAAAAAACTAGATTGTTGACCTGTGCGTCGCACGAGTTTATTGTTAAGGGATTGACATACGAATAATAAAATGCAATATATAATTGGTAACAGTGAAAAAAAGAACAGTCTCAAAAAACATAACATTACACGACACAGTCTGAATCCTTGGATAATAGACGAAGAAATTGCGACAAAACCAAATAGGAAGACTGCCAAAATTGGTGTAAACATCTCAAACTAAAAACAAAAAATGCAAAAAGGATATTCAAATTCTCAAAAAAAATATGCATATCGATAAAATGCATGTTAAATTAGAATACCAGTTAAGCAGTGATATGAGAGGAAGGTTGTAAGGTCACGTCCTTCCATTTGCAAAAATCAAAATATCAAAATATATGATTCTTCTGCTGTCTGTGTAATTTACCACGGTTTAGATTTTTTTTTTATAGAGAAAAACGGTTTAGTGTTTGCTATAGATAGCCGAGTTTGCATGAAAATTAGGGTACCCGAGTTTGCTTGAAAATTAGGGTATTCTGTTTGTAAACGTATTAAATAAGTGTACAACAACTTGTCAAAAAAAAGTCTACAAAAATAATAGATATATACAAACGATGACACAACAAGATATGAATGAAAAGCTCATTAGTGAGGAGAAATATTAGGGATTGCTGCATTTTAGCTGGAATTTATTAGGTTAAATTACTGCTAACCTAATACATTATACAACAATTTGGAGGAAAATTATTAGGTTATAATGTTGCAGACTTAACAAAATTAATAAATAAGGATAGGTTAGCAGTAATTTAACCTAACAAATTCCATCTAAAAAATTGCATCGCAGCAATTTAATTCTTATCCTGTTGCCTTTTTTTTTACAATATTTTGTACGCTATTTTAATACTAAAAAAACTAGATTGTTGACATGTGCATCACACGGGTTTATTTTTAAGGGATTGACATACGAATAATAAAATGCAATATATACTTGGTAACGGTGAAAAAAAGAACAGTCTCAAAAAACATGACATTAAACGACACAGTCTGAATCCTTAGATAATAGACCAAGACATTGCGACAAAACTAAATAGGAAGACTGTCAAAATTGGTGTAAACATCTAAAACTAAAAACTAAAAACGCAAAAAGGATATTCCAATTCTAAAAAAAAAATGCATATCGATAAAATGTATGTTAAATTAGAATACTAGTTAAGCAGTGGTATGAGAGGAAGGTTGTAAGGTCACGTCCTTCCATTTGCAAAAATTAAAATATCAAAATATATGATTCTTCAGCTGTCAGTGTAATTTACCACAGTTTAGGGTTTTTTTTTTAGAGAAACACGGTTTAGGGTTTGCTATAGATAGCCGAGTTTTCATTGAAATTAGGATAGCCGAGTTTGCATGAAAATTAGGGTATTCTGTTTGTAAACGTATTAAATAAGTGTACAACAACTTCTCAAAAAAAAAAGTCTACATAAACAATAGATATATACAAACGATGACACAACAGGATATGAATGAAAAACTCATTAGTGATGAGAAATATTAGGGATTGCTGCATTTTAGGTGGAATTTGTTACGTTAAATTACTGATAATCTAATACATTAACATTAATTTAACCTAACAAATTCCATCTAAAAAATGTATCGCACCAATTTCATTCTTATTCTGTTGCCTGTTTTTTGACAATATTTTTTACACTATTTTAATACTAAAAAAACTAGATTGTTGACCTGTGCGTCGCACGGATTTATTGTTAAGGGATTGACATACGAATAATAAAATGCAATATATAATTGGTAACGGTGAAAAAAAGAACAGTCTCAAAAAACATGATATTACACGACACAATCTGAATCTTTAGATAATAGACGAAGAAATTTCAACAAAACTATATAGGAAGACTGCCAAAATTGGTGTAAACATGTCAAACTAAAAACAAAAAACGCAAAAAGGATATTCAAATTCTCAAAAAAAATATGCATATCGATAAAATGCATGTTAAATTAGAATACAAGTTAACATGCAATTTATCCTTTTGCGTTTTTTGTTTTTAGTTAGAGATGTTTACACCAATTTTGATGGTCTTACTATTTAGTTTTGTCGCAATTTCTTTGTCTATTATCTAAAGATTCAACTCTGTCGTATAATGTCATGTTTTTTTGAGACCGTTCTTTTTTCACCGTTAACAATTGTATATTACATTTTATTATTCCTATCTCGCATGTCAACAATCCACTAAACCCTAACCCCCATATTCCCCCACGACCGATCCACTTTTCTCTTTCTTTCTTTCCAAGCAAATTTTCCATTATTTTATTTATTTATTTTCCCCTCATTTTCTCTCCTTTTGTTCCATAAACCCTTTCATTTTCCTTCCAATTTCCTCTTAATTTCATCTTCAGCCATGTCCATTTACAGGGTACTTTCTCGATCTTCCAGAACCTTCACCATTCTCTCTGCTTCGCAGTCTTCTCTTAAGCAACAACCTCTTTCCACCACTTTCTTCCATCAATTCAGTTCCTTTCCTCATCAATCACCCAATGAGGTATCTTTCTTGTAACACTGAATTAATAAAAATGTAACTTTTTTTTTGGTGATTTTGTGTTGTAGATTTTTTTTCTTTCTGTTTAACTCTTCAAAGTTTGTCAAATGTATTCATATAGATTTTTAAGTTTCAACATTCAGAAATTATCGATGGTTTGAAGAGACTTTACATTCAGAAATTGATGCCATTAGAAGTGACTTATCGATTCAACGATTTCGTATCTCCTTTATTGGTGAGTACATTGTTGATTTCTCTTTAGACTAATATTTACTCATTGGTGTGGATTTGAAGCCAAACCTCCAACTCGTTATTCCTTAGCTCAAATAAGTTGAGTTATCCAAATCCAACACCACATGTTTTCGCCGTGTTTAAAGTATCAACTAACATATTAACAATTGATTTTTGCAGACAGATAGTGATTTTGATGCCAAACCTATGGTTCTGCTTTTGGGTCAATACTCAACCGGGAAAACAACTTTTATTAAACATATGCTTCAAAATATTTATCCAGGCAAGTGGTTTATACATTCTCGATTATTTATATTAGTTTTTTTTAGCCAAGTAGCCTAGTGGTTGGATTCGCACACTTTAAGTGTGGAGAAGTGGTGAATTCGGAGTTTGAACCCCGTCCCATGCATATTCTCGATTTCTACTCGAGTAATATATATTTTTTTGGTTATCATATATGTTACTGATGTTATTCTCTGGTTTTTACTATTTGTTCATTAGGAGCTCATATTGGACCTGAACCAACAACTGATAAGTTTGTTGTTGTCATGGTATGTTCTAAAGCATTTACTCTTCATTACCCATCACTACTGATATGGTCTTTATAGGGTCTCTTAAATCATGGTTGGGCCTAACATAACCTCACAAAACCGGCTTGTGAGGTGAAAATTGCCCCCACTTATAAACATATTGTCACGACCAGCACTATTGGGCTTGGTTCGTAGACATAAATGGTGGGTGCCCGATAGCGGAAACCTGATAGCAGATGGTCCAATGGATCTTGATGAGGATTTGATACCATCTTAGAAATCATGATTGGGCCTAACACAACCCCACAAAACCGGCTTGTGAGGTGAAGATTTTCCCCACTTATAAACATATTGTCAGGTCAACTTCTATCTGATGTGGTACTCTTAACAGGGTCAAATAACTTTAGTTTTTTGACTTTTAAATATCCATATTAAATTTGCTTCTAAGCCATGACATGATGAGTTCATGGTTCGGTTAAGGAAGGAAGATCGAACTGAATTGTTAGCACAGTTCGCTAAAATTGAACCAAACTATTATAAAGGTTCGGTGCACCAATTTTGTGTTTCCGAACTGAAAATACCTTCACAGAAAACCAAACTGCAACTTTTGATACCGAACTGTACTGAATTGTTATTATTAATCGATATTAGGATTGCAAATAAAAATATATAAACCGAACCGAATAAAAAACTGAACTGCAACGAAAAGAACCGAATTGTGATGGATAGTTCACGGACTGAATTGAATTGGTTCAGTTTGCAAAACTTCCCGTCACAGTTTGGATCTTTTTGGCGTGGTTCGGTTTTGTAGTTCCTAGATATGACTGAACACCAAGCCTGTAATTGCAAACTTGGCTTAAGCATTTTCAAATTAAAATGAAAACAACATATGTTACCTTGCATGTTCAGATAAAATGAGGAACATTGTTGTTGACATGCAATAATTAGTGTGAGCTTAACACAACATGAAAACGTAGTGATATCTTTTTGAATTGCTCACTGAAATACATTGTAGCCTCTGTAGGCAGGCTTATATGTAGTTCTGGATATAATATAGTTATATTTATGAGATGTTGGTTGTGTTATTCATTTACATCTCTCTTGGAAATCTCTTATAGTTCAAGAAGTTGTACTCATTTAAGAAAATGAAATTTCATGTCAGCTTATAAGATTGTTCTTGGCATTTTGTGATATGTGGTTTTATGGTCACCGTAACTTGAGTGCCAAGTTTGATATGTTACAGTGATTGTTATCTATGCAGTCTGGACCTGATGAGAGAACTATTCCTGGCAATACTGTTGCTGTACAGGCAAATATGCCATTTGGTGGTCTAACAACTTTTGGCACTGCTTTTTTGTCCAAATTCGAGTGTTCTACAATGCCTCATCCTGTAAGTTTCTCTAGAAAAAATTGGAAAAAAGATATTATTAGATTTTTGTTGTTGAGTTTAATAACTAGGCAATAAAGAAGTTTTACACATTTGTTCAATCATATTTCACCAGTGTCGTGTGATAATATTATTTTGTAAAGTATCTCCAAATTCTATAAGGAGAAAAGCAACAATCACATTGATCATATGATTTTATTGTGTTAGTATATAGTTATTTAATTCTTTTTGTTTTTTAGCATTTTGAACTCACTTTTTTTCTCATTTGTCCAAAGCTACTAGAGCACATTACATTTGTGGACAGCCCTGGAGTTCTATCAGGAGAAAAGCAACAATTAGAGAGATCATATGATTTTACCGGCGTAACATCTTGGTTTGCTGCCAAGTCTGATATAATACTCCTCCTATTTGATCCTCACAAGCTTGATATCAGCGACGAGTTCAAACGTGTGATAACATCCCTAAAGGGGCATGATGATAAAATTAGAGTGGTTTTGAACAAGGCAGACCAAGTTGATACTCAACAAGTAAGATAACATTAAGCAGTTAATCTTCTATTTGTTGGCTTAGCAAATATTTTTGAAACATAGTTAAGATGAATCTAATTTATATATAATTATGTGCCCTAATGTCGCAGTTAATGAGAATTTATGGTGCTTTAATGTGGTCACTTGGGAAAGTGTTCAATATTCCAGAAATCATGCGGGTGTATATAGGGTATGTCACTTCATACATGTCATGTGCATACATTCTCTACCATTAACCTTGAAATGTTATCTGTCCTCGTGAGCTTAGCTCAGTTGGTAGGGACAATGCATAATATATGCAAGGTCCGGGGTTCAAACCCCGGCCACCACCAAAAAAAATCTTGAGATGTTATCTTTGAACATTGTCTGGGCTGGACAAACAATTTAAATATGTGCATATGGCATAACTGCTTATCATATAAGTGTCTATGTATAAGATATTTCTATAATTAAATATAAAATAAAGTAAAACTATTTTTGTATAAGCTTAAGTTGTTTTCATAAACTATCTTTGAGCGCTTTCGGAAATAAGATGATAGCAATTTATGGACATGTCATACGCAAACAGTCTCACAAGTGCTTATGCCGCTGTATATGCTCAAAGAAATCAATCCGAACAGACCCAAGATTTCTTAATTATTTTTACTATTATTATTGTTATTATTATTGACTTTTCTCAGCTTTTACCTTGTGCACATTCATATAAATTTAGACGTGATTCAAATCTTGTGACATTGACTTATATTGGCAGATCGTTCAATGACCAGCCTGTAAACAACATTGGTGTACTTGGCAATGAACTCTTTGAAAGAGAACAGGAAGACCTTCTTACAGATCTAAAAGATATACCAAAGAAGGCTTGTGATCGTAAAGTAAGTTTTTCATTTGATTAAACTTTTTAATCATAATAATTTTCTCAACATAGATACTACACATGTGCAATTTTTTTAGCTAAATTCTATGATGAGATGCATTTGTGGGGTGAGTTTTGAAGTAGAGAATGATCCCCAGAAGATTGAAAGATAATTGGCATGTGGATGAAATAATAATGATTTCATAATACTTTTTAGTATTTGGTGGGAAACATTAATAAAAGGATTGACGTTCTTACCGCATTTAGTACCATGTTATGCAAATTTTAGTTGTGTTATTGATTTCATAGCTGTTGTGTATCCAATCTCTAGAATTTCAGCTTAAAGTTAAGTAACTACTCATGTTTTGTTATGTAAAAAAAAAAACTAATCATGTTTTGTTTATCTATCTGTTTTCTTAAGAAATTAATATGGGAGGGGGAATGATGTTTTATTTAGTGTGAAGGGGTAGACACTTCACCACATAGTCTACAAGTTGAACTTAAATTTTCCCTTTTAGATTATAAATCTAAGCAGTTACCAATGTGCTAGCATCCATCAGAGTTTGAACTGAACTCTGCCTCTTTAGATTACAAGCTAAGCAGTTACTTAAAGAGAATGTTGTTTTAGGGGGAATGATACCCGTTGGTACCGGATTCAAAAGAATAATGCACCGTTCACGGTCAAGGCAATATAACAAAATTACCTTGAAAAAAAAAAAATTATTTGAAGTAGAAATTCGAAATCTTTTGTTCCATCACAGAAAATTATTTGAAATGAAAAGAATCAAATAATTTTCTGTGATACATTAGAAATATAGGATTGAATGCGCTTTTAGGAAGCATTCAATTCATCTCTTTAAATGCAGTCATTTGATTTGGTAATAAAGTATAATAAATAGAAAAAAATGAATGACCTGATTTTATATTAATGGTCACCACCATGCAAACATTTGTGATATTTTTATTTTTTCTATTGAAGTTACATTTCTTTGTAATTAAGATAACACTTGTACATGTAGATCAATGAATTTGTAAAACGAGCTCGAGCTGCCAAGATACATGCATATATTATCAGTCATCTGAAAAAGCAAATGCCTATAGTGATGGGGAAAGCTAAAGCTCAACAAAAACTCATTGATAACCTGGAGGGGGAATTCGCAAAGGTATAAATCCATAAACAACTCTTTAATTACTCACTTATTGTTATGATCCTGATAAAGAATGAGAATTGAAACACGTGTAACAGGTACAAAGGGAGTTCCATCTCCCCGCCGGAGACTTTCCAAATGTTGATCATTTCAAAGAGGTGTTGAGTGTTTATAACATCGACAAGTTTGAGAAATTGAAACCAAAAATGATACAAGCTGTGGATGACATGCTTGCTCACGACATTCCTAATCTCTTAAAGACTTTTAGAAATCCATAAGTTTGCATGATCAAAGGACAAGTACAAAAGTATAGATCCGGATCCATTTTAAGGACATTTCTAATCTCTTGAAGGAGAGGACCCATTTTGTAAGAGTATGCATGCAGGCACAATAATGTACATGCGTTGTGATATGTAAGTATGTATCATATGGTGGATATTATTATAACCATCATCGGGTAGCACTTGGGTAACATAGAATTGGGTGACATTTTAAGAAGATGTATTATTATTATTTTGACATTCTGGTTCTAATTGTTGGGAGGGAGGGATTTTTATTGTTCAATGAAGGTGTATTATTTTATTTTTTGACATTCTAAGAAAGACTTTACAACTGCTTGACCTCATTTATAGGTCTTCTACTTTTTCAATGGATAACCCATCTAATGATAACAAAAAAAACCCTTTATATTTACGAATTACCCATATTTCTCTATAATTTTCACTTTCGAAAGAGCTTACTGACGAAACTCACACGTAAAATATTGAGAAGTGGGAAATCACGGATTCAAAGATGCATTTTAACATATCAAATGTCTCTACAACTACCATCTAAGTTGTACTTACTAGGCTCATACCATCTAAGTTTTAGGACAAAATAGAATGTATATGTTGCTAAAATTGACATTTTCTAAAAAAGAGTGGGTCTATTATAACGATACTCATATATACACTTGTGATGAAATATCATTTTATAAGTTACCATGTTATTAGTATAAAGTTTTCACATCCATCTATGTTTGAGAAACTTTGAAACATACAAGTAGGATGGACACACATCTATGATATTGCTTGTTAAAAAAAATTTGTATATGTATTAGTTATCGAATAATATTTTAATATTTTTCCTACTAAAAATGATGAGTTGCACCACTGAAAATTATTGAATAATTTTTTTGTGAATAACTAAATGCTAAATCGTGTTTGAGATAATATAAAACACATACAGACCAATTATAATTTGTATATTTTGAAGTATCTTCAATTTTAAAGTTTTTATATTTTAACAACTTAGTATCAACTTGGTTGGTGGTTTGTTTAAAAATTACACAACTCAATTTCATTTCTTCTAGAATTCTCCAAGGATAAAAAACATTGTCGATTCCAATTTTCCAACCACAAACACTTGTACACCGACTCTGAACCCGATAACCCGACCCGATACAGTTTTCTCTTTCTTTCTTTCCAAGCAAATTTTCCATCATTTATTTTACCTTCACTTTCTCTCCGTTCATAACATTTTCCTCTGTTTCATAAACCCTTTCCCTCTCCAACCCTAATTTTCCTCCTTCTTCAGCCATGTCCATTTATAGGGTACTTTCTCGAGCTTCCAGAACCTTCACGCTTCTCTCAGCTTCGCATAAGCCACAACCCCTTTCCACCACTTTCTCCCATCAATTCAGTTCCTTTCCTCATCAATTACCCAATAAGGTATCTCCCTCGTAATTCTGAATAATTTTTTTTTTCATTTTTCGCAATTTTGTGCTGTAGGGTTTTATTAGGGTTTTAGGGTTTAGTGTAACAACCCAAAACCCTAAATTTTCCTTTTCTATTTTGTGATGTTCTGGCTCTGAATTATTAAATTTAGTTTAAATTTTTTGCACCCTAAATTATATTTTTTTGATGTTTTGGCTATGTGGATTATAGAATTCAGTTTAAAACTGTTGTACCTTAAATTCCATTTTTCTATTTTTTGATGTTTTGGCTATGAATTATTGAACTAAGTTTAAATTTATTATTGATGTGGCACAAGTAGTAGATATTAGGTTACTTTAACTATTTGGTTGGTGTAGTTTGATCCTGAACCGTGAGTATGGAAACATATGTTGTGAGATGTAAGCCTCGTCTTTTAGTAGATGGACGTGATGTCGTGATGACAATAACCGCTTGAAAACTCACACACATAAGTGGGGGATCCCAGGTTCGAAACAGGGAGCATGGCGTCCAGCCTAGCAATTTCGGCATTTGTCTGTTGAGCTAGGACTTGTGAGATGTCAGCCTCTTAAATGAATCCCAATAACACGAGGGACTCTGTTGTTGGGCGCAGGATACCTTGATTTACCACCAAAAAAAAATTAAATTTATTGTTGCTTTTTAATCTTTTTATTCTGGTTTTAGTTATGCATTGTGAATTTCTCATTTAAGTACTATTTGTATGTTTCAGCTTATTCCAATTCAAGCCAATTTGTTGTATTCTCCAATAAATTCATCCTTGACTCCAAGATTTGGATTTTCTTCCTCGGCCTCACCTGAATCTTCAAGTGACGACCCTGCAAAAACAAGCGAAAAAGCCAAGGCAGTTGATCAGAATGAAGAAGGTAAAGGTGAAGATCAAACCAGTGGATCAGGTTAGGGTCTAGTTCAGAATCTTGTTTTCGATGTCAATCTGACAACAGAAAGTGTGAAGTTTTTAATCTGAAATGTGTTTATTTTTTTTATTCAGATTCAGATGTAGAGATTGAATGTGATCTATCCAGAGATGAATTAATAAAGCTTGTTACTGAGAAGGAAGCACTTTTGAAGTTGAAGCACAAAGAGGTGGAGAAAATGCAAGATAAAGTTTTGCGTACTTACGCTGAAATGGAGAATGTTATGGACAGGACTAATCGCAATGCAGAGAGTTCAAAAAAATTTGCTATACAGGTCTATCTTTTGACATTTTTTTTTGTTCTAAATTGTGGGGTAGACATCTTGCTCCCTAATGATTTAGTTTTCGACTCTTTGCTCATTGTTTCTAATGTGAATGTAGAGTTTCGCCAAGAGTTTACTTGATGTTGCTGACAATTTGGGAAGAGCTTCTTCAGTTGTAAAGGACAGTTTTTCAAAAATTGAATCACCTACAGAATCTGATCAAGCCGCACCACTCCTGAAAACACTTCTGGAAGGTGTGGAAATGACTGAGAAACAACTTGCAGAGGTAGACTGTTCTACTTTGTGCTATAGCTCTTTAGTTGTTAGGTTCAAAGCTAATATATGTCCATTCTTTCCAGAGCCATTTGTGTGATCAATTTTATTTTTGTTTCGTGCTCACCTTCCATTACATTTTTCCACATTTATATGGTTTTCTAGTTTAACGATAGAAAAATAGGTGGATTCTGAAGGTTTGATTGTGTTTTTCTCATCGTCTTTAATAATTGAAGCCGTGGTTGCCTAGAAAATTAAAGAAAGCAGCTTAGAAGTTGAGAAGAGAATAAAAGAGAACTAGGAAATTGCAAGTTGCGTTTTATTGTCTCGTGCATCCATGTACCTAGCAATATGCTTTGATAATTTATTGATGTGATCATTCTATTTAAGAGAAAGCGTTTTGTTAGGAACCTTTCTTTTGGTATATGGAAAGAATTCCCAAAACTGGGCAGAAATGAATAAACTGCAGAATAATTCTTACTAGAATAAAGATTGTTCAACAAAATGGAGAAAAGAAGAATTATTTGAATATCTTTCTCTTACTATCAATAGATTGGGATGATAGGATTCCAAGAGAAGATACGAAAGGTTTACAATGAAGAAGATGACCTTGCACTCAAGGCTACCCCAAATGAGCACCGTCCTTTCACACTTTCATTCTATTCTCTAGTCACTAAACATATTTTTCAAATACAATCTTTCTCCTCTAGCCTTGAGGGCTATTTAAAAAAGACTTCTAAGAATAACCAAAATAACAATTCTTTTCAACCACCTAGCATTAACTTAGCTCCAATCCTAACAAACTCCCCTTTATTCTTAGTCGTAACATTACACCCATCCTCTCAACAACCTTGTCCTTATGGTTGCAATAAAGAAAGACTGATCAGGAGATAGAATTCGATGGAAAAAAGGCCGATGGACTGTATCTCCCGATAGGTTTTTTGCGAGTGGAAGTTATGTTTCAATAAATCTAGGGGCTTTTAAGCAAAACTTAGGGGGCCGTAGAGCAATTTCTTTTCCTGCTGCTGAAACCCCACTTAGTGGGATATGGCTTGGTTGTTGTTGTTGTTTTCTGCAGCTGAATCAATGTTCCTAGTTGTTACAGATACAGTTGTTGTTTTTCTGTGGTACATCAACTTCTCCATGCGACCCCCTTGCATTAAACAATAAATTTGTACCGTTCACTGTTCCAGTTTCTCTATAAGTGTCTGTCACATTGGCATTACTTTCTGGTTCTTGAATGCCAAATCTTGAGATCATGTCAGCAATCTTGTTGATTGCAAATTGTCTAGCTTGCTTGAATGTTCATCCAGCTTGCCACCCATCATGTTTCCTATTAATCATCCTACAGGTGTTAGGAATAGAATCATAATGTCAGTAGATTGATTGATACTTTCCAATATACTAAAATCGCAGTATATCTTTCGACACATGCAATACATGAAAACCTAAGATAAGCTCGTCTATCTAATTACAAACCATTACAAGTAGACCACAAATATGCAAGTTATTAAAATTACCTGTAGTAATGTAGATTGAAAAATATAGAATCAATTGAAATGACTGCAAGTGCATTGTTAAGCCATAAAAAATCGTAAATAACAACAATCTAGTAAATTGATATCCATGTTTAGGAGAGTAGACTGGTTGCATTGCATTGTTTTTTTCTTAAGTAATGTGCTTCAATGGATAATGCCAGTGTTCAATCCTATTATTTAAGATTAACATCTGCTGCGTACAGGTACTTAAAAAGCACGGTGTTGTAAAATATGATCCTACAAATGAACCATTTGATCCAAACAGGCATAATGCCATCTTCCAAATACCCGATGCTTCCAAGCCTCCAGGCACTGTTGGAGTTGTTCTCAAGGTACGTTACATGATCTTTTGTTGTTTGTACTGTCATTCATTTTTTCTTTCTGATTGTAAAAATTTGCTTTGACCTTCAAAACTATGTTTCTATATGGTCAATACAAATTACAAAACAACATACTTCTCCCTAAATTACAAAACTACATGCTTTTAGTCCCTGCGAGGGACTAAAATTGGGCACCGAAAAACAAAAAATATAATTTTTATTAAGATTAAAAACTTATTTATTCTAAAATGTGATCAATCACACTTTTGGTCTTGTTTTATGGTTAATTTATGAACAAAAAAAGTGCCACTATTTGTCTTTTCATTCCATTCATGATCTTTCTCCATCTCATACGATCAATCCGAACATGACTTAGGTTTGTAAATAAAAAGGAATACTTTGGTTATATTTGCAGGCAGGATATATGCTTTATGATCGTGTACTTCGTCCAGCAGAAGTTGGGGTTACACATGAAGTGGAGGAAGATAACAAAACAGATGAATGATTATGGCATGAAGAAATTCTTGAGTAATTGGATATTTTCCAATGGCTTTTTATGTAGTTCACACTCTAGTTCTCGTTTGCAGAGCTGTAATTTGTCAAATGCGGAAAGGGCTGATGTCTTCTCTTATATTTCTGGAGTTATTTTTTAATAATAACAAGAGTATATGGATTTGATTCCATGAGATTTTGGTTGTATTCATGCTATTTACTGTTTCATTATTGTAGTGGCTTTTCTACATGCCCCACATTAAGTTCAGGAGTCTCTAATTTAGTTTTGTCCCTTTCTTTTTAGGAAATCATAACTTGTAAGAGCAAAGATCAGTCCTTGTAAGATTTGAAGTTAAGTCTTGAGAGGATGCAACTGTTTTTATTTTCTAATTTAATTTATTTGGTTACTTTATTATTTGTATTATCTGAGAAGTGATATGAACACTCTCTTTCCAATGGAATCTCTACCACTCACTCTCTTATTTGTTAAAATAATTGTGGGGCTAAATTTTGAAAATGGGTTCTACATAAAATGGTGGAATCTACATTGATTCCACTTAATAAGAGAGTAGAGAGATCGTTGGGAAGTATCCTTAGCATTTCTCCTTATATTGTTTGATTTATATCATTTTAAAGGGGTGATGGTCATGCTAGCCTGTTGGAGATTTCTACCAGATAGGTAGTCTATGATTTCTCCTCACCCTCACTGCCAAGTTTTTGGAAGTTCTGGACTGTACAAATTGTCTGGAAGCATGTATTAGAACACACAATTTAGTTATATCTGGTGTGAAGGTAAAGTATAAACAAGGGTGAAAGGAAATTGTCGTCAAAACAAAAACAAAAGCATGACGTGAAAAAAAGAAAAACAAGCAAAATCCTAAAAGATTCCATCAAGGACAATTTAGAATTTTAACAAAAAAACTGAGGTTAATGTCAATATAATAATAATTTAATTTTTAACATTCCTTCCCAATTTGGGGGACCAAAAATTGTTCTATACTCCCCTTTATATAAGTTGAACCAAAAAAAGAAAATCACGTTAAATCAAATATTTGTACCGGTTATATTAAAATATCAATTTACTTTTGACAAAAAATCCAGTCTAAAATCAGTTTTGTCAAAATGAATATTCTTACCAACAAATCAAACACAACCAATTGTTTTTTATTGATCGATTCTGCCTTTTGTATAGGTAAGTGACTACCTTCAGTGACCTTGAACGGTGAGAAGCATTAAAAGTTTACTATTGATTAAACTGACCTTTTTTTTTAAAAAGAAAGGGCTAATCCCAAATTAAGCTGATTTTTAATAATAATAATCCAAATAAGCAACTCAGCCACTTTTTTGTCTTGCCCTTCCAGTATTAAGAAGTGATCCTATCCTAGTAATCAAACATTCAATCATGATATAAGTGAAGTTTAACTTACGCTTGTACTCAGCTGGTTTGGTCTTAACTGTCAAGCTCAACGACTTGGTTAAAAACAAAAACTTCCCTCAAAAAAAAAAAAAAAAAGCTATATTTTTTTCTTAGCTTTCATATTCCAAAACCAGAGAAGATGCAAATATAAGAGATACTATGAGTAGTGAAAAGCATATTGAGATTTTTATATTTACATATACTACTACTGTCTACACTACAGGTACTAAAAGCCTCAAATCATATCACACATAATGCAACTATGCTGATCAACACTAGTTTCTGATACTTCTGGCACTAGATAAGTAGTACTAAGTACTGACTATATACAAGATTCTGACTGACTAATTAACTACATCTATTTTAATATAGGATGCTAACTGATATTATGATTTCAAAGACTCTTAGTTCATGGACCACCCACTGGATATTTTTCTTCAAAATGATAATCACTTCTGACTGTTTTCACCATTGTTCCCTTGGAAGTCGAAACCAAGATCCAACTCATTCATGTTTGAGTCCTGCAACACCATATATGTAAGCCAATGTTATTATTGATCATTATTATGCAAGTCAACAAAAGAAACACCTTTTTCCCTTTGAACTGTTCATGGTTCGGTTCAGGCAGCAAATTGAACTGAAGATGAAAAATAGTTCATATGAGCTGAACAGTGTAGGCAATTGCGGATTGCAGAAAATAATGGTTTGTTAAAACTCCGCTACAGTGCAATGTTGTAGCTTCTATTTGACAACACTTCATACTAAATGGGTATTGCAAAACAGTTCTTTAAAATTCTGCTTCATTATGGGGCCAGTGTAGCTGCTAGTTGATAACCTAGGTAGGCAATCCCAGACAACTGTGGAGCAGCAAACCCAAAAGCAGGATAGTGGGATAGCCGCTATTTGATTTTTTTGGACAATACATGCATAATACTATAAACACAGTTAATGCAACAAATAACTAGTGAAATATTCATAACTACCAAGGGAAAAATAGAAAATGTAGATATGTATTAAAACAAATCGTGCGAGAGAAATAAGCAAAACAGACAGAAACTAAAAAAAATAAGAGGAAGAAAACTGAGTAGAAAAATGAAAACAGAACAGACAGGAAACATAAAAAACAGATAGGAAGAAAAATAAGAATAAAAAACATAACAGAGAGAGGAGAAAAGGACAAAGGGAAACGATTGGTCTCTGCATTCACAGAGAAAACCATAGAAGTAAGGCTTGCTTGCAAAATACCCAGCATACCACTCAAACATCTCAACTTTTAAGCCAAAATATGGTTTTACACAGGATTATCACTATCACGTACGAGATGTGCTGCGGCGGTGCAACACCAACATGCTGTCCTCTCTGCAAACATGTCTCATGTCGCCGCTCCTGTAATACGTGACACAACAGGTCCCACAGTGGCAGCCAATAGCCGCTCCGCACCACCGCGATCGTGGCACTATTTCCCGCAATTGACTACCTAGTTGAACACTCTGACTAAACAACTATATTGCTTACTTTTTATACCAAACTGAACTGCTTTGTAAGCGTTCACTATCATCACATCATAATTATATTGTTTGTCTCTTTTAATTGTCCAACACAATCCTCCTCTTATATCCCAAATTTTAAAATTGGCTTTTCATAATCTAAAGCAGATCACAAAAGAGTCAATGTATACATATCTGAATTGGAAAATTGATTTCCTAACCATTTCTAAGTTCTCACTTCTTAGGGACAAATGATAGTAGTTCTTAGTTCTTACATGGTGTTAAGGTATAATGCATGAACAGCAATAATCAACGCCCAATGTTAACTTAAGACACAAATCAGAAGACCATACCACAACCCTTGAATTTAGCATGATGCATTAAATACTATAGACTTATTTATAATTAATAAAATGTGAAAACCATGCGACCATGTGGCTAGGGGAAAGCAGCAGAAGAATAAAATACTGAATTAATACCTACGATGTGATAATCACCAAAGGAACATGTTCTTGCCTTTTTTTCATAATCTAATACAAACTGATAGCTAGACCAGAGGCCTGGCAACACAGAAATTAACTTATATTGCGGTGTTAAAAATTTAAAACGACACAGATATATTCACTTGGATTGACATTTGATATTTAACTGGATATGCAAAATTGAATGCCAATGGATGGTAACATGAGGCACTGTACAAAGCATGGTCCAGTAGGTATCACATTTTTCCAGCAGTACTTCTATGATACAATATTATGACCGCTTCATACTCTTGAAAATGATAGCCGTAAAATGTTAATTTACACAAGCATCAAACAGCCACTTATATTTTGATAGAATATTTCAACGATTGTAAGAAAAGTATAATTTAAGATCAGTTTGAAACAGGGATGCATAGGTATGGGTACGGTACCACGTATGCGATATGTACTATTAAAATAAATCAAGATACAAGTACATCAATAAGAAAGCATGACAAAATTTAAATAATAATGTTCAGTTCACAATAAAACAGTTTGAAAATGGGATGCTTAGCTACAGGTACAGTACTAGGTATGTGATACGTACTTTTATAATATTTTACAGTTCACAATAGAACATCACAATATAAGATTTAAAAGTAAAAAACTGTCTTTGGTTATGACAACAAAAAAACTCAGACACAAATAATATATCATTATATATACTATTATATTAATATATGAGAAAGCCACAAATTTCACTCGCAATGGAGTAATGACAAAAAATGGAGTACCGACAAGTACCATACGCGTACAGGATATGTACCCAGTAATGTACTTCACCATTTTACAAGTACTCATGAGGCAAAGATTAAACGTGAAGAGCATAAAGTCTTGTTCCCACTTTCAAAGTCTAAAAATTGAAATCAGATGAATGTTCAAAACCATTCAAACCAGAAACGAAAAAATCAAGTTACTTTACCTTTGTGTCCTCTGAAACTTCATTCATATTCAGCTTCCCATGCACCTCATGATTCACATTTGTCTGTCTAGCTGTCACTTGGTCACTCTCAATTGTAGATTCATGTTCAACCTTTTCCACAGCCCCCTTTTTCTGTTCTTCTAGCGCAGCAATCTGTATCATGGCATTGATGATCAATCTCACTTATAATAAAAAACAGTTGTTTAACTTAAACCGTAACACACACACCAAAGGAGATGGTTGATAAGATAATGAACGGCATAGTTTTTCGACAAATTTTCTTGATTGGGACTTCTTTTCACATACAACTCCAAGTAAAGAAACCTATAGTCATTAACTGATCCACACACATACAAAACCACACGAAATAATGTGACATAACCTATGAAGCACTAACACAGGCACGAACACCTGCCACAACACTGACATGTACACATACTAGACACTAGATATGCCTTCAATCTAAAGTGTCAGTGTTACATAGGATATAACCCCGTTTCTACCCAACAAGTCAACAACCAATCTTTAGTCCATTAGATGAGGTGGGTTACCCGAGTCAAACAATATCATAATTGTTCTATCATAGATCATAGCTCTTTCTACCAAAAAATAAAAACATATGAAAATTTTAATAGTAATAATTCAAAATCTCCACCCTAATGAATTGAAGACCCAAGCAATGTTGTACAATAACCAAAAAAAATTAAAGAAAGAGACAATAACAACAACAACCAAGCTTTATCCCACTAGAGGCATGGAGAAAATTTCAACGAGGGATATATATAGATGATTTAACAAACGCAAACTCAAACCTCATAAACCAGTTTACGTGTTTAGTTCTGCACGGACAAAAATTGATTTTGAATGAATTGGTTTTAGTTAAAAGTGAGATGAATAATAAATTTGAGTGTAAAAATCACGTTTGGAGTAAAATGCTACATATCCTAGCTTCGTTAAAATCAATTCTACTTGAGAACATCCAAACAGGTCAAAATCAATTTTCTCCACCTCTAAAATCAATTTTCTCCATCCAAAATGGAAACCAAACATAGTTCTAAATCGCGCTCATGGAACTAAAATTGTGACTGCAGTTCAAAACGATATCACAACTGCATTTTCCTGCATTTTGCAGAAATATCCAAGTTCATAGTGTACTACGAGCTATGAAGCACAAACTCAGACACATAAATAGACACGGACACCGGGACACGCCTAATTTAAGAAAATGACATAATTTCATGTAATTATACGTAATTATATGTGTCTGTGTTGTGTTGGACTTGATACGTATCCAACACAGGGACACGCCTAACCTGAGAAGTATGTGTTTCATAGACCATCAGTCAATACCACAAATCCTATGAAGCACGGACACTCCTCAAATTAGGCATGTCCCGGTGTAGGACACATGTCCGACACTTGTAATTACACTTAATTATGTGATTCTTCAAATTATTAGCTGTGTCGGCGTGTTAGTGTCCAGTGTTGTGTCCGTATCCGTGCTTCATAGCACAAATCTCAATTCAACCTACATGCATACATTGTAATACAATCCAAATAAACCCCAAAATTATTGTCACATAACAATCATTTTCTCTCTTGAATTCCACAAACCCAACAAAAAATTGAAGCCAACCAACACATCATCGTAACAATAAAAATTGAAACTTTTGAATACCAAAACAAAACCCTAAACCCTAAAACAGAGATAGAAGGCAATGACATACAGGAGTATAACGAAACTTCCTTCTAGGTGGCTCATCAGAGACATCCTCAGCAGAAGAAGAGTTTGCAACCGGAGTCCAACGACGAAGAAGTAAACGAGATTTCTCGTTACTATTATCCTTGTTATTTTTCTTGCTGTTGTTAAAGGAAGAAGGTGAAACATGAACCCATTTCTTCTCCCATTTTCGAACAGGACCATTGAACACTGCAGGTGCACCGTAGCGTGAAGATGCTCTACCCAACCTCGTAGAACCCACTGTCTCCATTGTGTTGTCGGTGAAATTGAAATTGAATGGAACAGAACAGCAAAGTAGTAGCGTCGTCTTCACTTTCTATATGTCTCCCTCTGTTTGTGTGTTTGACACGAAAGCAAAGAAGTACAAGTGAGAAAGCGACAAGTAAAATGTTCCTTGTTCAACAAGAGTGAATCAGTGTCGTCAATTTATTCAAGTCATGTCAAGGTCCCTCATGATCGTTGACTACAGCGGAATCGAGAGAAAAAAGAAGAGATATACCAGAGAAAATACGGGTAACACTTAAGTGACATAGTAGTTACATTGGTGATATTGATTAATCACATCCACAAATATCAGAGATTTGTACAAAATTTAGTTTTAAAATGACTAGGTGTACGTGGAACAATGGAAAACCCTGCCAAAAAATTCAAAAAAGTGAGTTGAATTGGGTAAAAGGAGAATACAAAAAAAACTTGATCGTAAATCAAGTTTAATTTTCAAAATTGACAAAAGACGTTCTCTATATTGAAAATCAAAACATCTGGGAGTTACAAATTCTGATGTTGCACTTTTGGATTGTTTTGATGCTAATGTAAAACAATATTCATTATTATTTTGATGTTAAAGTTAATGCAACTTTAGTTTGTTGAAAGTATTTTATTATGAAGTTCATTATTTGATATTATCATTTATTTATTTATTTTACACTAATATAGAGTGAAAATAGGTTATAATTTTTTTTTAGAAAATAAAAAAGTTTAGTATTTTTTAAGTGACCAATTTTACCACATCCGAAGCAACTTGGACCATTCTTCTCTTTACCAACCTCCCATTTGAGTTTAGTTTTCCTAGAGTTCACCATATTCTTGTCACTACATCTTAACCCATTCTTTTGAATGTAACGATTAAAACATCTTACAAACAACTTTGTTTCTTGTTCACTAGGCGAGTCTTCCACGGAGTCACTATCCCCATTGTTAGATAAGTTTGCCTTGGACGAGGAGACTTTCAACGCGACCGATTTCTTTTCCCTTTAGTTGAGATCTTCCTCACTAAATTTCAGTTGTTGTATCTCGTGTTCTTGCTCCTTGAGTATGCCAAAGAGAGTGGTGATTCCAAGGGTGTTATAGTTTTGGGATTCCTTTATTGAGGCGACCTTGGGTTGCCAATCTGTAGTCCTGCATCTCAACTCTGTAGTCATGCATCTCAACACTTTTTTAGAACAATCTTAGTTTGAGATGTCTTTTCCTAAGTTTTTCAATTTGTTAACAATATGTGTGAACCTCATTTGCATGGAGGAGATGGATTCACTGTCCTCCATGTGAAAGAGTTCATATTGTTGGATGAGAGTATTGATCTTTTATTGTTTGACGTCTTCGGTACCCTCATGGAGGTTTTACAATGTGAAACCGAGTGATACTCATTCACTCAAAGAGAAGAAATAAGTATGTTTCTCGCCTTCAAATCATATTGAACCTTCTTTTTGTCATCGCCGGTCCATTCGACTTTTAGTTTGTTTTGTGCGACACTGTTAGCAACAACTTGCGGTTCATACCGCCCATTGGTCCACATATCCATGTCAACCGATTGGATATGAATGTTCATGCATTCTTTCCCATAGTCACAGTTTTCGCCGTAAAAAATTGGTGCTATATTGTATGCTCATTTAGGCTATTTGCTTGCCATATCGACTCTTCGGGTAGTTAACAATTAGTGAAGAGACCAGGCTCTTGATGCCACTTGTTGGTCTATATGAAAAACAAGAGTATGCACTAGAGGGGTGAATAGCATTTTAGAAAATTTTCACGAGTTTAGCGAAAGCATAATTTGAAAATCGTATGACTTTTGGATTCGTGCACAATTAAGGATAACAAAAATTAAAGCCAATGAATAACGCTAAGATTCACAATGAATCGAGAAGTTCAAAAGTAGAATCTTAATTAATACAATCAATTATCAATATTCAACAATCACAATTTACAAAACTAGACAAGCTCAAACCAAACCTAATTGGAATAAAACAAACTAACTTTAAGGAACACAAGGTATATGAATTAATGATTAGAACCCTTTTTGAAGTTCAATTGTGATCAATCTGAATTTAAAAGGATCTTAATTCAATGAATTAAGATTAGGTCAAGTTTTAAAATGAATCACAATTAAATAAACTAGTAATAATCATTAAACTTCATATACATCAATTCATGCGAAATTAAAGAGGAAAAGGAAGAGAAAAGACACCAAAATTTATTGTAGTTCCCCTTTCATCCTTGCTTCGGGGGTACGGCTACCCTTCTTTATAGAATAATTATGTATCAAGGACTTCCACTACTGTTGAAGTTTGATTACAATGTTGTGATTACAAGAATTCCTTCAATGACCCTAATTTTCAATTCCTATGCAACCACAACCCCAATCATCAAGTAACCCTTGAAATTGGTGATTATCCAAGTCTTCGAATCCTCAAACTCCTATGCAATCCTTGAAGCTCTAAACCTTGAACTCTTCTTTGTTATGTCCGGAGCTTGGATCCCCTTGAATTTGGGAAGATTAAAAAGAACCCCCAATCCCCTTGGAGGTGGAATGAAATCACTCTATACCTTTTGGACCCTCGATTCCCAATCAAGTTCCTTGAATGAAACCAATATACAATGCCTATATCACTCTAGCAATCTATGACTTAAATATCACAAAGATTCTTAGAAAAAGTGTTTAATATGAAGAACTGTTGAAAAGAGAAGTTTGAAGACTCAAGAGAGATAGTTGCAATAGATTTAATCTTTTTGGGGGTTGTGGGGATAAAGCTATATATAGAAATGAGTGGCAAGTGTAAAAAATTTCACAAAAATAACGTATGATTTGAATCACCAAAAGTCTGATTCGATTCAGACATGTAGAAGTATACAATCTGGACGTATGAAAATTGATACGAATTAAACAAAGATTGAATCAAATCAAAATTCCCCAGATGAAGGTTGATTGATTCAAATATTTGTGAATCAATTCAACACCTAAAAAAACAAGTCCAGAAGAAAATAATGATACGAACCAAGATGTTTTTATTCGATTCACATATGATATGATTCAAAGGATCATGAATCGAATCAAACTACATGAATCACAAGAAACAGAGGCAAAAAGAATGATTGATATGAACCAATCAAATGTGAATCGAATCAAGCATCTTGAAAAAGAGTTTTTCCACCCAAAGAGGAACAAAAGGTCACACTTGTCATCTAAGAATCATATGACATAATGAGGCAATGATTTCTAGGTGCTTTAACATTTTCTAGGCTATAACTAACATTATACAAGCATTATCGAGATAACCTAGCTAATAAACATTATCAATGAAACTAGCAACCTAAAAAACATTATAAAAACAAAAAGTTACACTGAACAGGAAACTTCATTCTCCCCCTTTTTGATGATGTCAACCCATGTTGATGATCTTGGAATACCTCCCCCTGAAACATAGCATACAAGAAACCAAACCAACTAAGAAATATCTATATGTTAAAAGGTAAAGTATAGGTAACAGGTATTTATTAATCAACATAATCTCTCCCCCTTGACAACTTCAAAAAGAGATAGTAACCAAAATTTAACACAATAAGAAATAAATAAGATATAGGAACAAACAAGTATGCAATCACAATTGAATACAAGTAGGCATGCAAGGTTATGCACAATAAGAAGATATACATGCATAAAATCATCAATAAATAAAAAGTAGTCCAAACCAATGAAGAGAAACTTAGATTGAGTCATGAGTAGATAGAGAGGTAGAGTTCTTACCACTTGAGGAAATGTAATGAATGTTTCTAAGGAAGTCATGGTTAGAAGACAATAAATATTTGGTCTTACGTACTTATTTAAAACAAGAGGTGTCTAGGATACCTAACTCCTTATGGATTTTGAGAAAAGAGTTTAATGGTAGAGGTTTTGTAAAATTGTCGGCAAGTTGAAACTTAGTGTCAATGTACTCGAAAGTCACATTCTTCTTTTCAACATGATCCCTAAGGAAATGATGTCGAATATCAATGTTTATTCCTTGAATGTAAAACTTGGTTTTAAATACATAAATTAAATTAAATATTCCAACAAACAAAATAGAGGTTCATCTTAGAACCCTAGCCTCGTGGTAATTAAAGACAAATTACAAAAAAAAAAAAAAAATACTATAGAGACTTAGAGTGAGGAAAGAGAATCCTCCCTTGAAGCTCCTAGTGCTTTCATTCCTCTTGAACTGCTTCATTTTTAATGAGAAATAGTGCATGGGTGGGGCGCATAGGCCAAATTTTGGTGCTCGAGGCGACTAGCTCATGCTAAAGGCGCATGGGTCATGCCCAATGCGCATGCCATGTGCTAAAGGTGTCTGAGTGTGAGTTTTTGCGTGTAATCACCTATTTCTTCGTCTTTTTAGGTGTTTTCTTTCATATAAGATGTCTTGAGACTTGGGAACATAATTTCTCATTTTGTAATGTCTTATGAGGCCTCTTGAATTTTCGTTAATTGTCTTTTCAAAGTTTCCGCAAGTCTTCAAATGTTTTTCTTTGTCGATTTGCATGATTTCTTCTTGAATTACATCAAAATACCCCATAATTGCCATGTTTCAGGAAAAACTAGAATTACATGACTCAATATAGAAAACCTTACAAATGTCCCAAAAAACATATGCAATTGTTCTAATACTCCTTTATTCTAGATGAAAGCTAACTAAAAATTACAGAAAAAGAAATTAAGAATAACGTAAGATGACATGTCAACAAATTTTGGTCTATTCTCAAGTGAATAGATAAGAGTGTAGGAGTTGGTAGACAATCTATGACAAACATGAGTGATTTCTTTTTTACATTCACTCATTGGCAAACATTTCACTCAGATTAAAAGAGAGAATAACTTGAATGATGACGAATTGTGCTTTTTAATTGTGGATGAGATTGAAAGAGAGAATACTATGAACAATGACTGGAGCCCCAATTTTCAATAAATATTTGAACGACAATTAATTGTTGTTTGACAATAAACAATAATTGTTGGATGTGTTTTTGGTAGTATATGGTGTCTATGAGCAAAGCATGAATGCCTAAAGAGCAATTTTCTACTTCATTTGAAGCTAATACACTTGGTCCATATGCTGGCTCATTTTGGTAGATCATTGTACACATTTTTAGTCTTTTTTGTAAGAAAATAAAAGTTATGATGTTTTTATAATTATATAAAACATTAGTCGCCATTGTATATTAAGTTTCTTCTAGGTTTAGAGACCACATATATTTGATATCCCTCTTTCTTTTCCTCCTTATTCTAAGATCATCCGCTGTCATCGAGATTTTCGTCGTGAAAGAGTTGTGGTAATTTTCTATTTACTCTATTATATTGATTTTCTTGTCGTTTTTCAATATTTACATTATTAAAGTCTTGAATTTAATTTATTTGAGGATTAGCATTGCTCGATTCATGAAGATTGGAACAATTATTCATCACTGCTTTTTAATTGTGAAGTTATATTTTGTTGAAGGTATGCAATTTTATTTTAAAGCTTTATTTGAAGCTTTGGTCTTTCTACTAATAATTGTTAATCGATTGATTAGATTTGTGTGTAGAATGAGTTTTTTTCATAAGAGATACTTATGTTGTGTGCTAATTAATGTTTGAGATAACTTGTTTATAACTTTATAAGTTTTCTAATTGCTTTTAGCAACAAGTATAACTCATTTACTTATTGAACTTTGTCCAATTGCCATGATATCAAAACAAGGTCAGCCTAACTTACTTCATTGGTAGCTAAGACACTGTGGCCCATATGTTGGCCCATTTTGATAGCTTATTGTACACTATTTTAGGCTTTTTTTTGTAAAATATAAAAAGTTATGGCATTTTTATAATTATATAAAATAGTAGTCACCATTTGTATATTTAGATTCTTCTAGGTTTAGAGACCACATATATATTTGAAATTGCTCTTTATTTTCCTCCTTCTTCTAAGATCATCCGCCGTCATCGAGATTTTCGTCCTGAAAGAGTTGTGGTAATTTTATATTTATTCAATTGTCTTAATATTCTTGCCGTTTTTCAATATTGACATTGTTAAAATCTTGAATTTAATTTGATTTGAGGATCAGGTGTTGCTCGATTCGTGAAGATTGGAACAATTATTCATCACTGCTTTTTAATTCTGAAGTTATCTTTTGATGAAGGTATGAACTTTCATAATGATCCTTTATTTGAAGGTTTGGTCTTTCTACTAAGATTTGTTAACTGATTGATTAGATTTGTGTGTAAATTGAGTTTTTTTTTTCATTAGGGATTCTTATGTTGTTTGGTAATTTATGTTTGTGATAACTTCTTTATAAATTTATAAGCCTGGCAGTTGATTTTCAGAATCATTATATCTTGATCGGGAAAGATTAGGGTAGTTTCTTGGCGTTTTTCAATATTGAGATTATTAAAATCTAAATTTACTTTGACTATAACATAAAATGTTGTTCAATTCACGAGGATTGAAAAATTTATCTATCATTCCTCTTAAATTGTTGATGTTTTTTTGTTTAAGGTATGCCTTTTCACATCGAAGCTTTATTTTAAGCTTTGGTCTAGCTACTGAGATATCCTAATTGATTGATTACATTTTTTTTTTTGGAAAGATAATTGATTGATTACATTTGTGTGTTCAAAGGATTCATGGATTAATAGAAAAGGAGAGAAAACGAAAGAAAATATTATTGAAAAAATGAATGAATCAGTGGATTCTGTTACAACATGGGTATATATACACACACATACACACACACACACACACAACAAATACAAGAGGCTAACCCAATAACAGTGCCATCTAATCTAATTAACACTAATCAATTAGCTAACTAACTAATTAACTAGAATTAATCTTCTAATGTTAATACCCCCTTGCAAGTTGGAGGGTGGTAAATGTCCACCATGCCAAGCTTGGATATGAACTCATGGAAGATACGAGGATTGGAGGCTTTGGTAAAAACATCAGCAACTCGAGCTTGGGAAGTAATTGGCAGTAAGCGCATAAGCCCGGCTTGGATTTTTCACAAACCAGATGACAATCGAAGTCCAAATGTTTGGTGCGTTCATGAAAAACAGGATTGGCAGCAATATGCAGCTCACTCTGGTTGTCATAGTATATAAAAAGAAGTATAAAAGGGTGTTGTGACAGATTCCATAGGAGAAAAGAGATCCATTGAAGTTCTCTAGTGGTTGATGCAAGAGCACGATACTCTGCTTCTACTGAAGAACAAGACACAATTTGTTGCTTCTTATATTTCCAAGATACCAGAGAATGCCCAATGAAAAAACAATAGCCAAAAATATATATATTCGAGAATCAATGCAGCATCCCCAATCTGCATCATTGAATCTTACTACATGGAGATCCGAGGATATGGGAAAGAAAATGCCACGACTAGGAGACCTTTTGAGATATCTGAGAACTCTTAGGGCTGCTTAGTGGTGTGTATCAGTAGGTGACACCATGAACTGACTAGTTGTTGTGTGCAAAGGCAATGTCATGTCTAGTGGTGGTGAGGTATAGCAATCTGCCTCTCAGTTTCCTATAACCAGATAAGTTAGTGAAAGTTGGGTCATCATCTTGATGCAAACATACTGCTGGATCAAGAGGAGTAGAAGCAGGTTTGCAACCTGTCAATTTAGAATCTTCTAATAGCTCTGAACAAAACTTTCTTTGACAAAGAGAAATACCTTTAGAAGAATGTGCCACCTTAAGCCCCAAAAAGCATTTCAATTGTCCAAGATTCTTTATTTTAAAGGCTGAGTCCAGAGCTTGTTTGAGAGCATCAAAGGCTTCTAGAGAAGTACCGGCTAAGATGATGTAATCTACATAGATGAGTAAGATGGTGAAAGAATCTTCTGTGGTCTTAGTAAAGAGTGTGTGATCAGCTTGGCCCTGGGTGAAACCATATAAAATTAGAAAATTGGTAAGTTTAGCAAACCATTGTCTACTAGCTTGCTTAAGACCACATAGGAGTGACTCCCTGTGGTGGTTTCATATAGACAGCTTCATGTAAGTCGCCATGTAAGAAGACATTGTTAACATCTAATTGGTGTAGATGCCAACCATGAATAGTGGCCAGAGCTAGTAAGATTATAATAGTAGACAATTTTGCAACAAGTGAAAAGGTATGAAAATAGTTTAATCCTTCAGTTTGATTAAAACCATGAGCTACTAACCTTGCCTTGAATCTGTCAACACTTCCATCTGCATGCCTTTTGACTTTATAAACTCATTTGCTACCAATTGGTGTTGCATTATCAGGTAAATCAACAAACTGCCAAGTACCATTTGCATTAAGTGTATCTATCTAAACTAAACTAGATAGCTTGGACCCATCTATAATCTAAACTAGCTGTTGTGAAGGAAGCAGGCTCAGAACTAAAAGATGTAGTGTAAGCCTTGTGAAAGGGGGATAAATGAGAATAGGAAATATAAGCTGACAAAGGATGATCAACTCTTGTGGAGATGCAGACATAATCTGCTAGGTAAGAAGGTTTATGATGCTCTCTAGTGGACCTCCTGAGCTTATTAGATTCAAGTGGAGAAACATGAATAGGTTCCATTGAATCATCTGAAGCAGATGTGAGAGCTTTTTGAGAATTAGTGCTCTCTGAAGTAGTTGTGACTTCTATAGAAGACAAGTTACTTGTTTTGTCTTGCACAAAATGTTGCTCCTCTTCATAGATGCAAGGTGCAATATCTCTCTTATGAAAAGGAAATTCCATGTCATAAAAATGCATATTTATGGAAATGACTGTTTCTTTAGAGCTCACATCAAGTAAGACATATCCTTTCATCCCTGGTGTATATCCCAGAAAAGCACATTTTCGTGCTCTAGGATCAAACTTCAATCTCTTAACAGGTAAGGTTGTTGCATATGATAGACAACCAAAAACCTTCAAATTGCTTAAATCAAGAGCTTTGTCATACAATAGCTCATAAGAAGATCTATTGTTGAGAAGCTTAGTAGGAATTCAATTCAAAAGGTAAACTTCATGTAAAACAGCGTACGACCAATACATCTTTGGTAACATAGACTGAAACATAAGAGCCCTTGCTAGATTTAATATATGTTGGTGTCTTCTTTCTACTCTACCATTCTGTTGTGGTGTTGCAACACAACTCTTTTGATGTAATATCCCCTTCATAAAATAATATTCATTGAGCATAAATTCTGGACCATTATCACTTCTAATCATTTTTACTCTTTTCTCAAACTGTGTTTCTACCATGGCTATGAATTTTTTAACTTTATCTAATGCTTCTGACTTGTTTTTAAGCAAAACAACCCAAACATGTGTAGAATAATCATCTTATATTGTGGGAGAATATTTAAAACTATGAACAAATTGTGTAGCAAAGGGACCCTAGATATCCAAATGTATCAAATCAAAAACAACATTTTCATTATTGTTACTAACAGGAAATGTCAATTTCTTTTGCCTTGCCAAATGGCATACATCACAAGCAATATGAGTTGAGGCAGGAATATAAGAGTACCTCTTATTCAAACATACCATTCTATCATGAGCTAAGTGTCATAGCCTCATGTGCCATAGTGTAGCATACGACACAATCTTATTCTTACTATTAGTAATGGTTAAACATGAGATAAAACCCGAATTCTTCTGAACAACTTCCAAATAGTACATACCATCTATCTACTTAGCTAAACCAATCTTCCTCATAACACTCTCTTCATGTATTATGCAAATACCAGGTTTAAAGATTATAGTACAATCTTGTTCCATACATAATTTTGCCATTGATATCAAGTTAACTGTGAACTCAGGCACAAATAATACATTTTCAACTATCAACTCATTAATTAATTTCACTCTACCAGAAGAATTTGTTTCCATTAAGCTACCATTAGGTAATGTTACTTGTATTGGACTTATTTTACTCATATTAACAAAACCAGTCTTTTGAATAACACACATGATGTGATGCTCCTGTATCAACTATCCAGCTATAATTTCCCATTTTGGAATGATGAAAAGCAGATAAAATGGTACCTCCTGCTTCTCCTGAACTTGTGCTTGCCACTCCTTTTGTAGCATTTGCCACACATTTTGACTTCGTATTGTTCTGCTCTAGCAACACAAGTAGGTTTTGGTACTGCTCCTTTGTTATTGATACATGTTCATCTTCAAATCTTGCTGAGCCTATCACATAACGCCCTTCATGTTCCTCTATAGCATGTCCTTCAAAATTAGCATATGAACCAGTTCCACGCCCAAAGTTGGGAGGATAACCATGTTTCTCGTAACAAGTCTCTATTGTATGTCCAATTTTGTTGCAGAAGGTGCACTGTCTGCTATTACCTTTTCCTCTTCCTTGAGATCCATTACCTTTTCCTCTATCATAGCCTCTTGATCCATCAACAACGTTTACAAGAGCACCATGATCATCAACATTCACAACTGTTAGTACTCCATATTCGATCTTTCTTTCTTGTTGCATAATCATTGAGAAAACTTTGTTGATCATAGGCATCAATTCCATTAACAAGATTTGCGAAGCAACATGCTGATACTCATCATTCAAACCTATCAAAAGATGGATAATTCCATCTTCTAGTTTGAAGTACTTAACATCCCTAACTGAAACACATGAACACTATATGGGACAATTACACTGACGCATAGGTCGATATTGTTCCAATTCTTCCTAAAGACCACACAATTCAGTGAAATATTCAGTAATTTTTCGATTACCATGGTTCAGATTCGCGATTTCCTGTTGAAGTTGAGCAACATGAATTCAATCCTCTCACATATATCGATCTTTGAGATCGTTCCAGACATCGATTGCATTCTCATTGAACACTATGCTTTCTGCTACTAACGGAGTAGTTGAATTCACGATCCAGGAATGCACCAGGTTGTTGCATCTTTCCCACGCAGGAAAATTCAAATCATGTTCCTTCAGAATTTCAATCAATCCATCGATGAACTTAGATTTGTTCTTCATTGCTAATGCTCGACACATCTTCAACGCCCAAGCATGATAGTTGTCGCCAGATGACAGCGGTGTAACACACACCGTCATAGTGTTCTTCGATGGATGCACATAGCAGGGATCTTGATTGTTATTGTTATTGTTATCATTATTATTGTTTCTCACCATTTCGATTCACCAAAAAGAAAGCAGAGGAAAAAAAATTTGGGAAAAGGAAAGAGAAAGACGAAGATTGATGAAGATCTTATTGGAAAAAGGAAAGAGAAACATGAAGATCTTATGAAGATTTTGCAGCGGAAATAAGAACATGATCTACCCGCTCTGATACCATTAAAGGATTCAAAGAAAAGGAGAGAAAAAGAAAGAAAATATTATTGAAGAAATGAATGAATTAGTGGATTCTGTTACAACATGGGTCTATATATATAGACATCAAATACAAGTGGTTAACCCAATAACAGTGCCAACTAATCTAATTAACACTAATCAACTAGCTAACTAACTAGAATTAATCTTCTAATGTTGATATGTGTAGCATGAGTTTCTTATGTTGTTCAATAATTAATGTTTAAATTTTTTGTTTAATAAATTTATAAGTATGATAACAGAATTGTTGAAAACTTATATTTGGATTAGGGAAACATTTTACTAAAATCGAAAAATGGAAAAATTAAGGCATTTTCTTTTACTGTTTGATCTTTAATTTCTATTGTTATGTTGACATATATTTGGCTCCCCTAGTCACACATAGATATTGGATAAGATTTATAAATTTGATCCTTTAACCTGAAGGATTTATAAATAAATAAAAAATCGACAGATGAACGATTTATAGATATTTCATATTTGTTCTTTCCATTTTACTTTGTTTGATGTAGTATTCCTGGTTTTATATTATTTGTTATTTGTGCTTTTAAAATAAATTATTTAAAATCTATCACCTCTCAAACCGATGTAACCCTTGTAAAGTATGATCAAAATAAAGAAGGACGTTTTTCCTTCCTAATACCTCGGCTAGGTAGAGTAACCCTTGTAATCCGACGTTAGATCACTGGGTAAATAAAGTTTGATCAATGATTTTTTTTTACTCAGGTTTCAAACTCAATTACGTTTGATCAATTTGTCTTAATCCAAATGTTATTATTCACTTGAGTCAAATCATTCAGTTAAAAAGTCATTTTTCATACTTTACCAAGTTACCATGCCTCATTACCTCTAATGGTGGACAATTCTATTCCATACCAAAATGTGCAGTAGTGTGACATATGGCATATTAATTATTTAAATTTATAATTTTATCTTTGAAATTTCTAGGGTTGGACAATTTAGTCCCTCAAGTTAACAAAATAGCAACTAGACAGACATCATGGTTAATGGTTTTATTTTAAAAAAAGGGTTAATTAGTTTTAAATTATTGGTCTAATTAGATTTTTGGTAAATTGTTCAACCCTCACAATTGTAAACATTAAAATATATTATGTGTTATTTGTTTCCTACACCTGATATTGGCCAAATACCTTCCTGGGTCCTTTAAGTTTCACGTTTGTTTCAGATAAGTCCTTTAAATTTCTAAGGTTTCAGATATGTCCTTTAAGTTTCGAGTTTGTTTCGGATAGGTACTTTCTGTCAACCTCCGTTAAGCCAAAGTTGTTCTGTCCGTTAAGCCAAAGCTGATATTGATAGAATATAATATTAGTCATAATTCGTTATAATTATTTTCCTGTAATTATGTTGTATCATAATTAGATAGTTGACGTACACATGTATAAATATATTCTATTCACATAATGAAAAGGCAAGCAATTCCATGATCTTACATGATATCACCCTAATCGATCCCTTAATCTTTGTTTTCCTTCTCTCCAACCCTCACCCACACAAACAGCCACCGCAGGTCTCCTACCCTGCAGTTGCAGCGCCACAGCCGCCGCTGCCGCAAGCCTCTTACCTTGCAGCCGCCGCCGCAAACTTTCTGCCCCGCCGCCGCCGTTCATATCATCTCTCTCTGTCACGAGATGTCTGAATCTGATCATAGCGACAACGACAACAACAACAAATCCACAAAGTTCTCTAGTCGTAATTCCGGCAAGATGTCATCCTCTAAAACCGAGTTTCATCCTTCCCTTAATGTTTCCAATATCAAGAACCATATTCCCATTGTTCTTGAGATGGAGAAAGACCAATATGGTACTTGGGCCGAACTTTTCTGCATTCATGCCCGTTCTCATCGGGTTCTGCATCATATTGTCCCTTATAAGGACAAGCCCACACCAGAAGATACCTCCAGTGCCGAGTATGAGCAGTGGACCACCTTTGACTCCACCGTCCTTCAGTGGATATACTTCACAATCTCCACTGACCTGCTGACTACCATCCTGGAACCAGACTCCACTGCTGTGGAAGCCTGGAATCGTTTGGCTGACATTTTTTAGGACAACCAGAATGCAAGGGCTGTCACTCTTGAGCAAGAATTCTTTAACACTTGCATGGAGGATTTCCCTAATGTCTTTGCTTACTGCCAGTGTCTTAAGATACTCTCTGACCAATTGAGAAATGTCGGTTCACCTGTCAACAACCATCGTCTCGTCCTTCAGCTGACATCTGGTCTCCCATAAGCTTACCGCAGTGTTGCCACTTTGATTCGCCAGAGCAACCGTCTTCCTGCATTCTATGGCACGCACCATGCTCACCTTGGAAGAAGCTGGTATGGAAAAAATGGCACGCACCGACTCTCAAGATGCCATGGACGCAACTGAGTCACAACCTTCTGAAGACAACTCTCAGCGTGGCCAATGCTGCTCCCGCAACCACTCTCGCTCCCGTGGCAACCAGAGCCGCGGAGGGGGACGTGGCAACCGTAGTGCACCTGAATTTGGAGCTCCCAATGCCCCGTCACCATGGTCCGCTCCACCTTGGCAACAGCAACAACAATATGCATCTTTGCAACCATGGGGTTGGAATCCACCTCCGTGGGCTATGCCTCTGTGCCCGTATCCCACCTCCTAGTGGACGCGCCCTACAAGTCCTCCGAAACAACAGGGTATTATAGGACAACGTCTTCAAGCATATGCAGCTTCTACCTCATCCCAGAAACTGACAGACATTGAGGCAGCTATGCACACCATGTCACTTAACACTCCTGACAATTAGTGGTACATGGATACTGGCGCAATGTATCACACAACTGCATCACCAGGTAATCTCTCGTCTTATTTTCTTGTAAGTAATTCAAATCAGAAAGTTATTATTGACAGTGGACATGGAATTCCAAATCACGGCACCAGACAGACACAAATAGCCACATCTCACGAACCTCTTCACCTTAACCATGTCCTCCATGCCCTGAAAAATTATTAAAAATATAATTTCTGTGAGACGACTCACCACTGATAACAATGTTTCTGTTTCCTTTGACCCTTTTGGCTTTACTGTCTCTGATTTTCAGACGGGGATCACTCTTCTCAGATGTGACAGTCGTGGCGATCTATATCCATTCACCATTCCTCCCAGTTTTGCCAGTCTCACGTCAAGTCTTTGGTATAGTCGCTTTGGTCACCTTGGCGTGTCTATTTTAAATTCTCTTCGCAAAAATAAGTTCACATGTTGTGAACATTTTAATTCTTCTGTTGTTTGTGACTCTTGTGTTTTAGGCAAACAAGTTAAATTGCCATTTTTAAATTCTCAAACTACGACATTGATGCCTTTTGATATTCTACATAGTGATTTATGGACATCTCCAATTTTAAGTTCAGCTGGTCATAGATATTATGTCTTATTTTTAGATGATTTTACAAATTTCTTGTGGACTTTTCCCTTTAGCAGAAAATCTCATGTATTTGAAACGTTTAAATCACTTACTCAACTTATTCACACTCAATTTTTAACAAAAAGTCAAATCCTTTCAATGTGACAATGGCGGTGAATATAATAATGAGGTTTTTCAACAATATTGAACTGATCACGGCCTTATTTTTCGTTTCTCTTGTCCCCTTACATCCTCACAAAATGGGAAAGCGGAACGCAAAATAAGAACCATTAATAACATGATCCGCACTATGCCAGCTCATTCTTCTATTCCCCTGTTATTTTGGCATTATGCACTTCACTTGGCAACTTATCTGTTAAACATTCTTCCCTGTAAAACACTTCAAAATAAGTCACCAACACAACTTTTATATCATCATGATCCCACTTACACACATCTACGAGTCTTTGGTTGTCTATGTTATCCATTATTTCCGTCATCTACCATTCATAAATTACAACCTCGCTCTACTCCAGGTGTCTTCATAGGTTATCCGTCGAATCATAGAGGTTACAAGTGTTATGATTTGTCAAATAGAAAATTAATAATTTTGAGGCATGTTATCTTTGATGAAACTAAATTTCCCTTCACCAAAATCTATTCCCCTTCACCTGAGTCTTATCACTTCCTAGATGATAACCTAAATCCTTACCTTATACATTAGTGGCAAAATCAAATATCACCACCTGTCACCAATAACACACCGACCCCAAACACTGAAATTGATCAGCCACTCTCGCCAATAAACCAACACTAGCCCTCTTCTCCAATCAACTCGTCCACTACAATTTCCTCTCCCACAACATCACCAATCCAACCTCATCCACCTCCACCTACACAGACCATCACCAACCGTAACATGAAAGACATTGTCAAACCCCGCAAGATATTTAACTTGTATGTGATGGTAGGTCACAGATCGCAGTTGTGGATTGTGATGAGACATTTAGCCTGGTGGTCAAACCCGCTACCATTAGAATAGTGCTCACCATTGATCTCTATAAATTTTGGACCATTCATCAACTGGATGTCCAAATTGCCTTCTTGCATTGTGATCTTCATGAAACTGTTTACATGCATCAGCCATTGGCTTTCCGTGATTCTTATCATATAGGTTATGTGTGTTATTTGAAGAAGTCTTTTTATAGTCTCAAGCAAGTGCCCCGAGCATGGTAACAACACTTTGTTGACTATGTAACCACCATTGGTTTGCGACATAGCACATCAGACCATTCTCTCTTCATATATCGACAACACTCTGACATGGCATACATTCTTCTATATGTAGATGACATCATACTTATAACCTCTACTAACACCCTTCGCAAATCAATTATGTCACTCCTAGCATCTGAGTTTGCAATGAAGGACTTGGGCCCCCTGAGTTATTTTTTGGGTATTGATGTATCTCGTCATCCTAGTGGAATTTTTCTCAGTTAAAGCACATACACTTCTGAGATCATCGAGCGGGCCGACATGACATCTTGCAAACCGTCAGCCACTCCTGTCGATACTAAGTAGAAACTCAGCACCTCTTCTGGCACACCTTATGAGGATCCTTCTTTATATCGCAGCCTTGCAGGAGCCTTACAATACCTCACATTCACTAGACCTGACATCTCTTATGCAATTCAGCAAGTTTGTCTTCACATGCATGCACCCAGTGTAGAACACATGATTGCTCTCAAGTGAATTTTGCGTTATGTACAGGGTACCATACACTTTGGATTACATTTATCACCATCCCCAATTGCCAAGCTTATCTCCTACACATATGTTGATTGGGGTTGATGTCCTGACACTCGACGCTCAACATCCGGGTATTGTGTTTTTCTCGGTGACAACCTTATCTCTTGGTCTTCCAAAAGGCAACATACTCTTTCTCGTTCTAGTGATAAAGCTGAATATATGGGTGTTGAAAATGTTGTCTCCGAATCATGTTGGATTCACAATCTTCTGTTGGAGCTTCACTCTCCCATTCCTTAGGCCACTCTGGTATATTGTGACAATGTTAGTGCTATCTACCTATCTGGTAATCCTGTGCAGCACCGGCGTACCAAACAAATTGAGATGGACGTTCATTTTGTTTGAGAAAAAGTAGCTCGTGGTCAGGCACGTGTTCTTCATGTTCCCTCAAGACACCAGATTGCAGACATCTTCACCAAAGAGCTTCCTCGTATTCTCTTTGATGATTTTCGGACCAGTCTAAGAGTTCGTGAACCTCCCGCTTCGACTGCGGGGGTGTGATAGAATAGAATATTAGTCATAATTAGTTATAATTATTTTTCCGTAAATATGTTGTATCATAATTAGATAGTTGACCTACACATGTATAAATATATTCTATTCACATAATGAAAAGGCAAGCAATTCCATTATCTTACATATATGTCCGTTAAGTGGGTGAGGTGGCTCTCTCTGACACCTGGCATCAATTTTTTCCCCAACCAGATCAACTTTGCCTTAACGGACAGATCAACTTTGGCTTAACGGAGGTTGATAGAAAGGATCTATCTGAAACGAACTCGAAAGACCTATCTGAAACCTTAGAAACTTAAAGGACCTATCCAAAACAAACTCAAAACTTAATTGACATATCTGAAAGCTTAGAAACTTAAAGAATCTATCTGGAAAAAAACATGAAACTTAAAGAACCCGGAGAGGTTTTTGGCCCTTGATATTCTTATTTGTTATGTTTCACAATTTATGTTTTTGTAATCAATATAACTACCAATTTGACACCAATGTGACAAATTATTTACCTCCAACACTTTCATATGCTCACTGATTGTAAATATCTATTTTACATGTTTATTTTTATCAAATCAATTCAGAAAAAAGTTTATTTTTATCAGATACCATTGCCTAAGATGAATAGAATAATAGCATAATGAAATAGAAGTGGATATAATAAGTATCATGCCTGATCAATAGAAGCCTAAGATGAATAGAGTTTTTTCAGTATTTTTTTCTCCTTAATAAATAATGGCTCCCTTTTTTGAACTTATTTATGATAGATGTAGTGT
Source organism: Medicago lupulina (assembly GCA_958299785.1). Classification (NCBI taxonomy): domain Eukaryota; kingdom Viridiplantae; phylum Streptophyta; class Magnoliopsida; order Fabales; family Fabaceae; genus Medicago; species Medicago lupulina. The sequence goes on along the minus strand of OY283144.1, from coordinate 33,020,470 downwards.
AGGTGATATAGGCTTGAGGCTACACCTCCATCTCTTTTTTTGAATGATCTGTTTTTATGGCTTATGATCTCTTGCTTTTAAATGAAAATGAAAAATTAATTGGTATTGGTAAATCCTTTTGTAACGATCACAATAAATTGCAGACAATGCAATGAAAATCATAGTAAAATTAAGTAAGGGAAAATCATATGGTGTAGCAGTTTACAAGAAAATCATTTTTTCCTTTGTAAACAATATTGAGAGAATATTTTGTGTTAACAACCTTCTCTATCTTGCTATTTCTTATTTCCTAATTTTATCTTTCTTACCTTATGTGAAGGTATATTTCTCTTGATGCTTAATTCATAATATATTACCATTTTGGTTATTTTTTAAAGATTATATTTCGAAAGTTTGATTGTTATGTTAGCTTAGATCAATATATCTAAACAAGTTTATTTTTATCAGATGTCATTGCTTGAAGATATTGTGGAGAAAGAGCCTAAAATAAATAGAGTAATGCATAATGAAATAGAAGTGGACATAATCAGTAGCATGCCTGATTGCATTATTTTACACATCATGGATTTTCTGATTACAAAAGAAGCTGTTCAGACTTGTATTTTATCCAAAAGATGGAAGGATCTTTGGAAACAACTTCCTACTTTGAATATTAGCCATAAACACTTTCAAAGAGCAGATGTTTTCAAGAAGTTTTTGAATAAGGTTTTGAAACACCATGAAAAATCTAGTAAGGAGTTTTCGAATAAGGTTTTGAAACACCGTGAAGAATCTAGTGCCTCGTGTCTACGTAATATTGAAGTTGACCATCGGGGGTATGTTCCATCTAAACTTTTGAGCAAGATGATCAATTGTGCTGTAAATCATAAGGTGGAAAAATTCAAAGTTGGAACCTACCTTCGTGATAAGGAAAGTAATAAGCTACTTTTTCACTCATTATTCTCCCTTCATTCTTTGAAGTGTCTCGACCTTTCATTTCATTCATATGGATGGGAAGTAAAACTTCCAGAAACTATAGACCTTCCAGAGTTAGAAAACTGTTGTTTAAGACAAGTTACAATTACTTTGGCTGATGGCAAAGGTTATGCTATGCCTTTCTTAAAATGTAAGAAGCTTAGTACTTTAGTCATCGACGATTGCAAAGTAATTGGAGATGAAAAAATACTTGTTGTATCTGGTGATACACTTTCTAGTCTAACAATTATGTATCACTTTGCGGATCTTAAACATTTAAAAGTTCAGATATCTGCTCCATATGTGAGGTCATTCAAATTTATGGGTTGTTTTGAGGGTTATATCAACCATGAAGTCTTTGAGCACAACATGGATTTTATTGAAGATGCAAGCATCCTTGTTTCGTGGGATCTATCTAATCCGAAACTTGTAGAGATCTTTAAAAACATGTTGAAAAGGATCAGTAATGTACACTCATTGAAACTTTTTTGGAACAGTCTTGAGGTACTTGAAATTGTGTGCTCATAGCATTTATCATCTATTTCAAATACTCACTAAAGATTGTGTGGGAATTAACCCTTAATATGTGCAGGGTCTTTCTCAAATCCCCAATTTTCCCAATATAGAATCAGTTGGTCTTGGCAACTTGAAGTCATTGACAATACTTCTAGGCAAATTTAACAGACCATCTATGTTTGATGATGTGATGAACTATTTACTTCAAGACTCTCCACATGCAACAAAGATAATCATTTAAGGTAATATTAGTATTATTTCTTTGTATTAAGATATGCGATAAAATTTAGCTATTGTTTTTATGATTTTAATCTCTATGTATTTAATTTCTCTTATGCAAACAAAATAAATATTTTCTTCTACACACAACAAAGAGAATGAATGTATATCACACACATCACACTAAATATTGTGTTTGTACATGATGTAAGTTATAGAGAAGGAAGAATTGCCTTTTTTTTATATGATAAAATGGTAAATGTTTGTTTGATTATAATGAAAGGGATTGGATATTTTCCTTGCAGCTCACTCTTTTTTTCTTCTCTTTGATACAGGGGTTTCCAACTTCAACAAGAGGCATGCCTTTTCAATATTCTGTCTTGGATAGTTTGGTTATTCTTCTTGTGATTCTGATGTATAACTTCGATGATTGCTTGAACGTGGTTGTTGTCAAAGTCTGATAGTTTTTCTTAGACGAATATGATGGTTTATTGTTTTTGGTGGAGGTTAAACCACCGAAGAATCAAGACCTATGAATCACAGTCATCTTTAAAATTAGAAGCGTCTTCATGTCCGACACTCACATGACAAATGTTTGTTTGTTTAGACAACTGCGTAATTTCCTTGTGATTCGAAGCATCATTTGGCGCGTATATCAACAGTTTTTTCATCAAAGAGTGTTGATTATGCGTTTTTTGATTTTTCTGTTAGGTAGCAGCCGTTTCAGTTTTGCTCTCTGGCAAACAGATTTTGCAGGTTTTTCTGCTAGGTTTTTTGCTACTTTTTACAAGGATAGTGTTTCATTTTTGTGTTTTGATCATAGGTTGATTTTAGTAGTCATGCTGGTTTTTACAAGAATTATGTAAGATGAATGCTATTTTGTTTCGGGTTTACCATTTTATCATGTTTCACTTACCGTTTTATTATTTCATATTATTGGAAAAATTAATTTTCCTATAAGCTATAATAGTTCTTTTGAACATTATTACAAGGTATATTTCTATTTCGTTTATTGGAAAACAAGAAATAAATTGTATAAAATTTATTTTTGAATCTGTTGAATATTAAATGAAAGTCTTAGAAAGATCCAAATGTCTTTTTCGGTCAGTAGTTAAAAAAAATAAAAAAATTGATCAAAATAGTGTATTTCTATTGAGCTTTTAGGTGGAGTTTTGAAATAGACTTGTGCGTTTAACGGGTCAAATGCAACATCTTTGAAAAAAATATTGATAACTTATTAAGATGTTAAAATATTATTGAGACTTCTAATGTCGCCTATAGAGAAATATATTTCATAATGCGTGACAACTAATGTAAAATATACGGTTTTTAAACTGTATAATGTAAAATATACAATTTTTTTTATAACGATGAGGGCCTAAGCTCAAAAAGAAAGAGATTACAACGATATAACACGTGGGGTAGAATTCCCCATCAAATCAGAAAGTAACAGAAGACTGATATTGCTAGGACAAACATCAAAGAAACAGATCCCCGAATCCATCGAACAACCATAGTTAGCTAAAACGTCTGCGCATTGGTTTGTTTCACGGTAAGAGTGGTGAACAACAACATCCCAATCAAGAGCAAGCAAGTGATGAATCTTGTCAACTAGCGACCTCCCTCTCCAACTACCATGCCCATGTGAAGTGATGGCTTTCACAACAACTAAGGAGTCAACATGCAACTCAATAAATCGAAATTGCAACCTTCTCACATACATGAGCCCTTCCAACACTCCCCATAATTCTGCCAAATAAGCACTTCCTATTCCAATATACTTGGAGAAACCTCCCAACCACTCACCATTGATTCCTCTAATGATGCCACCACAACCAATATGACCCCCATCTCTACAGGATCCATTTGTGTTCAATCTCACCCAGCCTGCCGGTGGAGGACTCCACCAAAGTAACACCACACGAGAGTGATTCTCTCTCTGAGTTGTTATTGCATTAACAACCAAATGGTGATTGCATAAACTTCTCCTTACAACACTAGCTAGCTGGGTTAGAAGGTCTACTATAACTATCATTATGTTTCTCCTTATTTTTCCAATTCCAAATAGAGTGACAAGCCATAGCAAAATAATTCCTCCAACCATCCTCAATATTCCAACCCACTTCCAAACATAAATTCATTGTAATCCACTGCTGAAAATTACAGGAAAAGAACTTACTTCTAGCATTATTATGAACCATAGTCAACCACAACGGCATAACTAAAGGACAATCACGCATCACATGCAAGATAGTTTCTGGTAAATCTCCACAAAAATCACACATAGCTGAACCTAAACCCATCATATTCTTATGAGAATTTGTTAAAAGCCTTTCATGTTTCATAAACCAAACTAAGCATCTCACCCTCTCGGGCACATGCAACTTCCATATCTTCTTCCAATGTAAATCATAACCATAATCATCATCAAAACCACACAAATCGTTGTACATTTCTTTTATCACTATTTCGCCCACTGAATTCTCCATACAATAACGCACATCTGCACCAGCACTATCATTAGGAGGAGGCAGCACTGCAATTTTGTTGATAATGTATGTTGGCAACCATCCATGTAACAGCTCCATATTCCACATGCCAAACTCATCCAGAAGAGCAACAACCGTATCATCTTGCAGCTGTTCGAGAACATCCAGCTCAAGATCTCTGATCCGAAAACCTTTATCTATCCATGCATCACTACAAATATTCACACTCATGCCATTACCTACTGACCAAAAATTGTACTCCTCAAGCATTGGCCACAACTTCACAATAGCCTTCTACAAATGTGAATCAGTACTTCTAGCAATAACGCTATTTTGATCTGCTTCTCTACGATATTTACCCCACAAAACCGAACACCAAAGATCTTGAGAACCAGTTTGTAACTTCCTCCAAAACTTCAGAATGCATGCCTTATTCAACACATTTAGTCTTCTGAACCCCAATCCTCCACTAATTTTCGGCTTGGTCAATGCATCCCACCCAACAGAATGATACCGTCTCTTCTCATCGGTATCTCCCCATATAAACCTTCGTTGCATTCGTTGAATCTCATCAACACAAGATCTTGGAATAATTGTAGTCATCATTGGGTATATCGGGATTGCCTCCATCACACTTTTAGCCAAAGTCACCCTTCCCGCAAAGGAGAGATGATTCGCTTTCCAACTCGCCAACTTCATGCTCACTTGATCAATAATATAATTATAATCCTCTGTTTTTGGAGCTTTACCAAGTAACGGAACACCAAGGTACTTTTCAAGAGAGTTTGATTCACGATATCCCGACAATTGTAACAATTTATCTTTAACACATCTACTAGTATTTTTTGAAAAGAAAATACTAGTTTTCTCTTGACTAACCTCTTGCCCCGATAAGCTACAAAACTTCTCCACAATACTAATAACGCACCGCATCTGAACCTCAGTAGCCTCGCTGAATATTAACATGTCATCGACAAACATAAGATGCGACACAATCGGCCCTCTCCTTTCGGCTCTAAGCGCCTTCCATTCTCGAGTTTCCACAGCATGAGAAATAAGGTGAGATAATTTATCGATACACATGACAAAAAGATACGGCGAGATGAGATCACCTTGTCGAATACCTCTTTGTGGACGAAAATATTCAGTTCTTGCACCATTCCACTTCACATTTGTTTCCACACTAGTCACTGAATGCATAATAATATTCACAATATTATCTGGCAGCTTCAGCTCCGTAAGAATACACCAAATAAACTCCCAACTCAACTTGTCGTAAGCTTTAGATAAATCAACTTTAATAGCGAAGAATCGTTTACGACCTTTCATTTTGATCATACTATGTATCATTTCTTGAGCCACCACAATATTTTCATGAATATTTCGCCCCGGTACAAAACCAGTTTGAAATGGAGAAATAATAAAAGGAATGGCTTCTTTCAGACGATCAACGATAGTTTTGCTTACCACCTTGTAAATGGTATTGCACAAGGAGATAGGCCTGAATTGATTCACGAACTCCGGTTGCTGGACTTTCGGAAGTAAGCATATATCTGTTTGGTTAACTGTGGCAATATGACTCGGATTCAACCAAACCTCTCTAACAAAATCACAAACATTTTTTCCAACTACCTCCCATGATTTTTGAAAGACACCGGCTGGAAAACCATCCGGCCCCGGCGCCTTCCAAGGATTCATATTAAACATGGCTTTCTTAATCTCTTCATCACTAACAGGAGCACCCAATTTAACAATATAATCATTTGCCAACTCAGGAAAGGGTACTTCCGACTGCTGCCAAACACATTGAGCATTCTCCAAAGCAAACAAATTCTTATAAAAGTCATTAACCATGACTTTCACGTGATCATCATCCTCCACCCATTGTCCAGCTGCATCTCTAAGCATTATAACATTATTCTTCCTCCTTCTAGCAATTGTTTTCACATGATAATATTTTGTATTTCTATCGCTATCCGTAAGCCAACGCGCACGAGACCTTTGGAACCACATCAACTCTTCCTTTTTCAAAATAATGTTCAATTCATGCTGCAACTTATTCTCTAGCACAATCAATCCTCTCGAATGTCTGCCAAGATGTATCTGCCGTTGTATACCACCCAATCTCGCCTCAAGTTCTCTCTTTTTATGACGAACTTTATCAAAATGTGAAAACTTCCAGCTCTTGATACCTCGTTCAACACTCTTCAAATTATTCACTATCGAGCCATTAGTTTCCCAACTATCTTTCAACATATCATAATAAGAATTTTCCATAAGCCAAGCACTCTCAAAACGAAATTGTTTTGGAGCCATAACATGCAAAGCTTCAATTGGACACACTAAAATTGGATGGTGGTCTGAGAAATCCAATCTTGGAAGTGTTCTAACAAAACCATCAGGAAACTCCACACGCCACAAATCATTACTCAATGCTCGATCAAGTCTTTCATAAATATGTTGCCCTCCATGATACAAAGGACCACGCCAAGTAAATTTTGAACCAACAGCCCCAAGATCCATCAACTTACAATCATCAATGTGTTCTTTGAATTTAATGCACTTCCTCATACAAACCGAAGCTCCTCCTTTCTTCTCATGAGGTCCCAAAATATCATTAAAATCACCTGCTAACAACCAAGGCTCATTCATACTTGCTGCAATAATCTTTAAGTCATGCCATAATGCACTTCTATTTACTTCTTGAGGGCTGGCATAAACAGCAGAAAAATACCATACACGACTATTTGGTAAGTTAACCTTCAAGTGCAAAAATTGGAATTTTTTATCAACCAATTGCACCATGAATTTGTTAATCTTCCAAACCACCACAATACCTCCTGAATATCCATCCGTATCAGTCGCAAGAAAACCATCATATCCTAGTAAATTGAAGGTTCTCTTCAATTTTTTAGGATCACATCTAGTCTCCATAATAACCATCATTACAGGATTCCAAGTAACCTAGGATTACAGAAAAGGAGCCGGAAGATCATGGTAGTTAAATTGTAGAACAGATTGCACGTGGTAATGTACCAATTCCCAAATGTCACGTGTTAGCACATTATTCCAATAATCTGGGGACAATTTTGGTGTGAAGAAAATTCCCAAGTGCTACTGCAGCTAATGGTCCTAGAACAATGATAAGTCTAAAGTTTACTAGTTCTAGTTCAATGACTTTGAATTGAAATTGATGATTTGTACGACTTTGTCTCTATCTATTTTGATCATCACATGTGTCATAATTGCTAGTTTATTCCTTTTCCAAAACATCTGAAGTTGAAAAGTTATCTCTGAAATCACTTATCAAAATCATACACAATCACCTTCACTCCCTACACTTTCGTTCTCAAGCCTTTCTCTCAGAAAAATCATTTTTTTCAAAGCAAAACGTCACAGAAAATTAAATTGTAATGTAAAATCTTTTGAAGTGTATTATATTTTTAGCATTAACTCATTAGAAAATCCGGATGTTGATTTCTTCCATTTGAATATAATCAATTTTAAACAATAATTTTCTGTTAGTTTATTTTAATAATTTGTTTTAAAGACATATTACCTATTATTTTCTTTTAGTAGTTCATTTATAAATGTCGCGTCCTTTTTCGTAGATCAAAACTCACTAAATTATTTCACGACTTTGAAAAAATTATTTTAGTTAGATGGGGGTCCGGAGGTTGGTTACATAAAGGGAAGGTGCTAGCACCCCTTATGTTCGTAGTACACTACGAGAACCTTTCAACTTTATTTTCCTTTTGCGCTATAACTTACTTATTTTTTAGAAGAAAGTAGAGTGGTGATTGAAAGAAAAGAAAGAGGCCTATTATCTACATTTTTTATTGATTTGGAAGGACAAGGTCCTTTGCCTACGTACCCGTGAGGGATCAAAACCTCGTAGTTCGGGGTAGAAATACTGTTTGATTTGTTTTTGTGTTTATTATTAGTTTTGAAAAAGTTTTAAAATAAAAAGCCAAGTGGCATATAAGAATTGGTTCGTATTTTTTTATATTGAAGAAAATTGACTCAAAGTAAAATTAAAATTGATTTGAAATTTGGTTAAGAAAGAAAAATAAAAATAACGCTCACTTGATTGAAAATCAAGATTTATTATGAAAATATTTTTTTGTAATTTTGATTATTTGCATGTTTTTGTTCTTTTTGAGTAATGAATGAAGATTAAATTAACGGAGCAATAAAAATAAAAGCGTGTGAATTTCTGTAGTGACATTGGATCACCACATAATCCCTAAACTATTTTTTTTTTTTGTATTTTTGATATATATAAATCGGTAAAGAAATAAAAGACACACGCACGCACACACTTTTCTCATTTATATTGTACATTGAACCTAATTACATTCTAAATCTTGCAACGAAGTAAATGGCGAAAAATAAATATGCATGAGTGAATAAAATGCAAGACAGTGAATTTAAGCTAAGAAAGAAAATGAAATGCGAGGGAAAATAAAATAGAAGTGCAAAAAGAAATTAAAATGCATGAGTAAAAAAAAAAAGATGAGATGCAGGGGGTATAAGCAGTAATAAGGGGGTGCAGTGATTAATCAAAGGGAAATTGGGCTTAAAAAAGATAGGCTGGGGCCAGTTCGGTTCAAGCCTGGGTCGGTTCCGGGAGAACCGAACTGGTTCAGAAGGGGTATATATATGTTGTGGACCTTCTTCCATACATTTTTCAAAGATTCTTTCTCTCTCTTCTTTTCCTATTCTCTCGTCTCTCTCTTCAAAAGTTCTTCTTTCTTTGAAAATTGATGAAGTTTCCGGTGGGTGTGGTAGAACACCACCGTGAAACTCAGTTTCCGGCGCGGCAGCGGCCGACCAATCATGGCGGCGCCACCGCGCCGGAAACTTAAACTTAATTTTTTTTTTTGAATAAAATTTTACTTTTCGAATATCCTTTTCTCCACTTTTTCGAATTCGTTTTTCAAAATTCAAAGGAAATGAACGGAGGGCTTTGGATCTGAGATTAAAAATACTACCTCCTTTTCTTCTTTGAGGTCGCCGGTTCCTTGTGAGTTTTGGTTCGGTTTTGTGGTTTGAGTGATGCTGGCCGATTGTGTTTTCGTGTGGACTCGTGATTGATTCGATTGGTTTTGAGGGTTTGAGGTTGTAAAATTTTGTGTTGTTTGAATTGGGTGTCGTGAAAACTATGTTCTTTAATCAATCGATGAATTGTTTTGTGCTAATGAACGTGATGAAATGTGTTGAAAAGTTGTAGATTTTTTTTTTTTATAAATTTCTGGCCGAATTTGTGTGTAGGTTTGGATGTGAATTTCGGCTCTTTTGTGCGTTTAGAAAATTGCAGTTTTCTCTTGTGAATTTTTGGTCCTTGAGAATTGAGGATTTTGTGGGTTTATGCGTCTGTGAATTTTGTGTTTTCTTGTGTATTTTCGATTGTGCTCTCCTTTCTTTAGAAGATTGCAGGTTGCTGGTTTTATAATGCCAGGATTGAGACTTGGAGTTTGTTAAAGCAGCAACAAAAATTGTCTTGGCTTGGATTAAGGGAACATGACAGGCTGTTTTGAGCTGTAGATGAGTTGTGACGTAAACAGACTGTTTTTTTTTTTTGTGTGTGGATTGGAACCATTTTTTTGACATTATTTGGAAATAAAAATAAATGAATAATAATAAAAAAAACAAGATAAGAATGAAAAAGAAAAGATGACTATGGTTGAATTTTTTGATTTATCTTGAAAGAAGTAAAAAAGAAAAAAAAATAAAAAGAAATGATCACTTAATTAATTAAATAAAATAAATAAATTAAAAGATGGAAACAAGGATTAAAAAAATAGAGGGAAGAGGGCCCGACTCGGAACCAAAAAATGAGGTATTTTAAAACACCTCTCTGCCGATTTTTTTTACTGAAAAGGTCGAGACTGGTCGGGGTTAAAGGACACCTGTCAGTGGTATCTTGGGTCAAAAATTAGGGTATGACAATAAATATAAAAAAATTATTAGCCTCATATTTACTAAAGAATAAATAATATTTAATTAATGTCTTGGATTAAAATCCGGGGTGTTACATGATTGGTGTAGAAGTAAAGAGGGGATGGTGACAGATGTTTGTTGGGAAGAGGAGTTTGGGGTAAGGAGACAGGGTTGAAAAATGGGGGTGTTGGGTACGGAAGTTAAAACCACAGATTCATAGCCAGGGGGAGCAGTATGGTATATAGCAATACATAAAACAACTTTGGTGTGTTGTGGTTGAGATGTTTGGTTGAGGATGGCGGCGAGTTGCAAGGATAACGTTGCGAAACGAACATCTTCATTACTCTATTGGTTGTCAAGGAGGGTATAGAGGCGGCAAAGTTGAGATTCCAAGTTTTTATTTACGGCATGAAAACGGTTGTCAAGGGTTTGGTTGTTGTGTTGAAGAGCGTCCTCTATATGTTGGTGTGTTCCTTGGATAGCATCTTCAAGGTTTTTGGTGGTAGGGTTTGTTGGTTTGGGAGGCATTTTAGGAGTCATCTCCAAGAATGAAAGCACCAATGATAGATTTATCTACTCTAGCTAATATTAAACTAAGGATGCAAAGAAAAGATAAAACATAAAATTGCATAAGATTATTCATGGAGCTGCCAAGAGGAACACGTACATCATTTATAGTTAGGGTTGCTAAAGACCTAAACTCTAAAGCTATTGAGCCTAACCCTCAAAACATAAAACAACTAATGGGCTTATAGCCCTTATAGAAATAAGAAAATAGTCTAGTGGTCTTAATCGGATCCTCCATTTATGATAAGGACATAGTCTTCAAGTCTCTTGGGTTTTCAGGTCACCCTGCTGGGTCGGGTCTGGCCCACTCTATCAACAACCCAGGGTGCGACACCCTCCCGGTGACAATGAGCTGTAACCCTACATGGATGTGACTCATCATCGACGGTTTCTCACCAGAAAAAGCAACATACATGGACTCTAAGTCCTAAAACTACTCATGGACGGTGGAAACCACCACCACAACAATGGAAACCACCGTAACTGGAGCAACCCTAACTAAAGAATGCAGTTTTACGGATTTTCAAACAAAATTTAAACAACCACATGCAGAGAATAAACCAGAAATGCAAAGAAAAGACCAACCTGTTATATGTGAAGAGGAACTGAGTTCGTAATTGAAAGGTTGAAGGAGTAAAATGCACTGAGAACTGTTGAGGGATTTTGGAACTTTTGGGTTGTAGGAATACGAAAATAGTGAAAGTGTTTCCAAACAACATTTGAAACTATTTATACTTCCTTCGCAACTCTTCAGAAAACAACAAGCTCGATCCAGTGCAGTCCTTCACATGAAACCCTTAAATAATTGAACAAAACAACGGTCCAGATTACTTATATTTGCACATCTAACAACTCTGATCAGACGCGTCAGATTGTCAAACGTCAGGATTAGATCAACAATGATGATTGAACCTTGGGAACAAGCACCAAGACACACTCAAAGCACTAGGTACTCAAGTACTTTGTTAGCCTTTACACATGGCAGCCAAGAACCAAATGTCATATTCCCTCAGTCTCGCCCTCGAGATATGGGCATTTATTATTGAATGACAAACGACTAACTCTTTGACGATGAAATCTTTCTGCCTTCTCAATGCAGCGAACAGAAACATGAGAGACGAGCACGTCTTATATGAACTAAGAGGCTCGCTCTGTGCCGTCTGACAATCATAGTCATAATCCAAGCGAGCACATCCTTGTGAACAACACCATTAACCCTAATGTCAACATTGTCACCGATATGGTAGGTTCTAAGGTACTTTCATGTTATCTACCTATCCATCTCGATCATGATAGAATTTGTGAGGCATCCCTTTGCGAGCAATCCAGCTCCACCACATGCATGTCAAGAAGTTCTCGCCACTGGGACAAGCATTTCCCTCGCACAACTCTGTTTACCTGAGTTTGGGGTAACATCTTCATATAAGGCCTCCACGAACAGTTTCCCCGCTCATTAAAAGTCATTACTCTTTACCAAGAGAAATGACTTTGGGGGCTACTGTTCTGCACCGACTAAAACCTTTAGGCTCAATTATTAGGCCCAATATAAATACTACCCAAATTCAACATTTGGATACATTACTCGCAACACACCCCTTCTCTGCGAGGGGGGTTCTCGGAGCAACTGAGACCAGTTCAAACGAACTGTAAAGTCCCTTCCCATATTCTCGTGAATCTCTTCTCGAAGGTTACACTTCCCACAAATTAGTAATCGGCAAGCATATGTGTGCCTTACAACGGCTCTACAAACACCCACCTTTATATAAAGAAGATTGTTCGCAGTCCCCAAAGGGAGAATCTATCTTCTCTCTAGATCCCTATTCTAATCTCTTACTAACTTGAGCATCAAAATGTCTGCAGGTACACCTCCCCCCACCCCCCATCGTTCTAGTTATCAAGCTGACACATTCCACCACCTTACAACCACCTCATTAAACAGCGCCAACAGTCATCTTCTGATCATGTGCGATCAGTTTGTAATGTTAACTTTGCACTTCAACAGTTATGACTTCATGCATATTTTTCTATCTCATTTTATATCTTGTTTTTATGCAATTTTTTTATTGATGACAAAAGGGGGAGAAAGGGTAAAGTATTTGAACATTGAGCCTAACACAGAGGTTAAAGAACCTTTTATTTATGCAAGAACTTTTTTTAAAAAAATAATAAAAAATATATATGCGCTTAATTGATAAAACTCATCAGACTTTGATAAGGTATCAGATTGATCTTAATCAGAGATTTCAAACCTCTGTGTGATCATAAATTCTTCCATTTTGACAATGTTTTGATAAACATTTGATTACTTATTCTAATGCACTTAAGAGTGACTAAGAATGAATTTATTTAACTGGGTATAGGACTTAGGGGGAGCCTGCAAACCCTTAATGGACTATCACAGACTCAGGGGGAGCTTGCAAACCTCAAACACAGAAGTCTAACTGTTAATTAAGTTAACAACAATTTTTCAAAATACTTTTGTTTGTCATCATCAAATGAGGGAGATTGTTAAAATAAGAATGGTTCATACAAGTTCCCTTGGGTTTTGATGATAACAACGTATTGAAGAACAATTGGATTACTAACATATGTTCAAGTGTGAAGGAACTCTTATCATGAAGAAGGAACATATGAAGAGCATCAGAACGAGATTGGGAAGCTTATAGGACTATGGCTGAAGATCTACTAAAAGGTCAACTAGAAGTCAACATCCTAGTATGCCGAAGTCTCACAGAAGCTGGGGAGTAACATCTACATATTATGTGAAGGACATCAACAAAGAAGCTGACTACGCTACGTCATTATGAGGGACCCAGATTCCATGTAAACTTTTGTCTTATTATGTGAGATGTCTATATCACTGCATCTAGCCAAGCAGCTATTTTTTCTTCTTTTTGTCTATGTGTAAAGGACATCAGGAATGAGGAAAGAAACAAATAATTCCCCTTTCAGCAAAGGAGATTCAAAGTTCGTGATTGAAGCTTCTCAACGACTTTATTTGTGCTGGCACTCTTCTCCAACGTCTCTCAAATCAACGCCTATATAAGGAGTTGAAGACCTGAAGAAGAAGTAACAAGACTTTGCTATTCAACTATGCCATTACTCTGTCAAAATTAATAGCGCAACTCAATTAGGATTTGTTTTCATGTTTATCTTAGAAATCCTAGGAAGTTTGTTCACTTGTTCAGTTTACACTTACTGGTTAGAAAGTGTAATAACAATTTAACGTATTTGTAGTTGGGGCAAACACTTTAGAAAGTCTCTCGCCTGCGTGATTGAGCATACAAGTCTCTTGGCGAAGCCTTAAGCACTTAGGAGTCTCAATTAGTGGGGAAGGAGTCTCAATTAGTGGGGATTGAGAAAAGGAAAGTCTTGAGCATTATGCTTAAGCAAGGGAAGTATCTAGGTAGGTCCTAGAGTATAATTCTTTAGGCAGTGTGTTTAAACATGAATCAATTAAATAATATATGTTTTAAAAATGTTTAAATGATATGTTTATTTATAAGAAAATGTTAACAAGTGCCCTAAGGACATTGTTTAAGCATCTAAAAGTAGCAACTTTTGCATTGGAAATTTTACGGTTTTGACTTTAACAAATGTTTGATTTGTATTTTCAAGACATAATTTTCTTATGTGAGTTCCTTAAACAATGTTCTTCGGGCACTTGTTAACAAGACCGTTATTTATATGTGTGTTCTCAAATCATTTATATGTATATTTTCACATTGATGCCTTTACAAAATTAAATGGTGATATTAATTAGTGTGAATGAATATTAGAACAAGTGGACATGAATTTAGGCCTTGGAATGCACAAATTGAAGTTTTGAAATTTTTTTCTAGGTCTGGAATGATTCGCCAGACGAACCTGCCTATGCCAAACCAATAAGGCAGAGCTCAAAAAATTTATGTGTTTTTGACAATGACGTGGATTTGTTTGTGAAGTGAGTGAGGAAAAATTGGAATATTTCTCCTCTAGTATAGTCCTACCTCGTTATTCTTTTCTTCCTCCTTCTCCTTTTATTTTCTTCAACTAAGTGTTTATTATTAATAATCCTTTTTGTATTACATTGCTTTGTTTTCTATTTATTTATTTCAAAGATTTAATTGTTTTAGATTTTTGCTATAGTATTTATGTCTTTTTGTTTGGAGTAAAACAATAATGGTTTGCATGTTTTTTTTATATGTATTAAATTTTATTTTTACATTATGGAACTGAACATTCACAAAGTAGAGTCTCAACACGTATAACTCATATACTTATTGAACTTTGTCCATTTAGCATGATATTATAACAAGGTCATCCTAACTTACTTTAGAGTTTTACTTTTCCCACCCTATCGCCTTCTCGCGCGCCCTATGCAAATTACCAACATGCCCTTCAGATTATATAATCCGGAAAACCTGTATGCATTCCGGATTATAAAATCCGAACAATTGCGAAGTATAAATTGAACTTCACCCCCATTTTTTCAGTTTTACACATTCACTTTCATCATTCTCTCTCTCTCTCTCTCTACATTATCCCAAATTCCGAACACCACAAATCTTATCCAAATTTGGAGTTTTGTTGCTCAAAAGCACCGCATTTCAACCCTTGTCAAACATCATGGAAGGTTAGTTCGACTTTTGTACACATGCATGGTTAATTTGTCCGATTTTGTTTTGGGATTCTGGCCTGGAGAAATCCGGATTTCGTTTTTCGGACTAGATTGTTGCAGCTCGGAAATTGAAATCCGAAAACACCCATAATTTTTTTTGCTTATGTTTTTTGCTGTTTTATTGGGATGTTTGATTACCCTAATATGCATGTTACAGAAACTTCATCCTCTACTCGACGCGTAAGGGAGGCAGGGCATGCTTCTCGGAGGAGGGAGCGTACCCAACAGATGGAGGAGGAAGGTGTTGTTTCTCCGAGGCATCGGGGGGGAAGAGGACGTCGTGCTAATGTCGAGCCTCAGCTTGAACCGGAGCATGAGCAAGAGCATGAGGATATGGACGTGCAGTAGAAACAAATGGAGGAGGAGGAGTTTCAGGAGGAGCTTGAGGCAATGGAGGAGGATATGGAAGACGTGAAGCCGCAACGAAGGCGAACGAGGAAGAAGCGTGTGGTGGACCCTGAAGCACTTGATGACTACCCCGGTGGCCCACACAACACTAGCTTGTTGTGGAGGTACCACATGCACGTGGCCAGGAGGGCGGCTGATGTGGTATAGGGAGCTTAACAAGGTTGCACGTTAGTACTGTAGTAAGGTATCGGGATACCTGACTTTGTTGCAGGTATAAATTAAAAATCATGTTTTGTTTTATTAAATGTAAATGTTTATTGTTTGTATATTTATATTTGGTTGTCATTGTTGCAGGCTTGGGTGTTTCAGCACTTCCAAGGTATGGGAAGCAAGGATGTCTGGGCAGGATATCGGGAGGAGCGAGATCCCCGCGCGATGCCTTTTATACCACTGTCTACAGAAACCTACTGGATAGGCTGGATCTGAGTGGCGTTGTCATGGCCCCATATGGAGAGCACCGTCAGGCATGTCTGTTTGACCGAGTCAGCCTTTTCACTAGATGGCTCAGATACGGAGACCGCATAGTGAGATATATGCCGGGGCGGGTTCTTCGTCAGTTTGGGAGGGTTCAGACCATATCGAGACATCCCATTGAGGTTGCACCTCCTGATACTAATTTCGGGGAGATCTCACTCCGCTTTCAGTATGCTCTTGATCATACACTGACTCCTGAGCAGTTGGGGGCAGCGTGCAGTTCATGGCGTGGAGGCAGCAGATGGATACATCGAGTGGTTTTATCTCCATTATCATCCACGCATGATTCTTCCTAAAATCCCGGTACCGGTGTCGATGCCACCGGAGCGTGAGGTCCTTGGTGCGCGAGCTGCTCAGGAGGATGGAGATGTTTGATACTTACAACTTAGCGGAAGGATGAGCCGCATCAGAGACCATGTCTATGTTGTGATGTCCAGTGTTCTGGTGCCACGAGGGTCTGAGGCATGGCAACATTTGGAGGAGGTATTGAGAGAGGTGCATGATGGGAAAGTTTACCATCGTTGGGGAGCTACTGAGGGTGGCAGGGGTTCTAGAGATGGCAGCGGTGGTGGCAGAGGTGGCGGTGGTACGGGTGTAGTTATTAGGAGTTGATTGTATTTTATTTTTATGTTTATGTTTGAACATTTTGGATGCTTTTGAATTATGTAACACTTGGATAATTTTTATTTTTATGTTTTATTAATGTTAGAATGTTTGAAATTTATACTGCATTGTTAATTATAAGTTGAATTCTCTGTTTGGATAACAAGTCAAAGGCTAAAATGTTGGACCACATGCGCCAAAATAGAGGCTCGGCCAAAATAGATGGTTTCTGCATCTGTGCTGGTGTTGTTCGGATTACACAACGTGAACTGTTTAACATAATCCGAATTATGTAATACGGAAACATCAATTCTCACCCCATTTGTTGACTTTCAATGGGGTGATTTACACATTTCGGATTACATAATTCGGAGTTTGTACATAATTTATGGATTATGTACTCCGAAACCAACTATTCAAAAATGGTCCCAACATCCATCAGGAAAGTTGAAGTGCCAAAATCCATGAATTTGTCGGGAATTTAGATTCTAGAAGTTGTTCGGATTTTATATTTCGGACCAGGGGTATTTTTGAGAAAAAAAATAGGGCGCGCGAGGAAAGTCATAGGGTGGGAAAAGTAAATCTCCTTACTTTATTGGAAGCTAAGACACTTTGGCCCATATGTTGGCCCATTTTGATAGCTCATTGTACACATTTTTAGGCTTTTTTTGTAAAATAAAAAAAAGTTTTGGAATTTTTATAATTATATAAAACATTAGTCACCATTTGTATATTTATATTCTTCTAGGTTTAGAGACCGTATTTATATTTGAAATTTCTCGTTCTTTTCTTCCTTCTTCTAAGATTATCCGCCGTCATCGAGATTTTCGTCCTGAGAGAGTTATGGTAATTTTATATTTACTCGATTGTCTTAATTTTCTTGCCGTTTTTCAATATTGACATTGTTAAAATTTTGAATTTACTTTGATTTGAGGATTAGGCGTTACTCGATTCGTGAAGATTGGAACAGTTATTCATTACTACTTTTTAATTGTGAAGTTATCTTTGTTGAAGGTATGAATTTTCATAATGATGCTTTATTTGAAGATTTGGTCTTTCTACTAAGATTTCTTAACCAATTGATTATATTCTTATGTTGTGAGGTAGTTTATGTTAGATATAACTTATTTATAAATTTATAAGCCTAATAATTGGTTTTCATAATCATTATATTTTGATCAGGAAAGATTAGGGAAGTTTCATGGCGTTTTTTAATATTGAGATTATTTTTTGAAGGGTTTAATCTTGAGATTATTAAAATCTAAATTTTACTTTGATTAGAAGATCAAGTATTGTTCAATTTGTGAGGATTAAAAAATTATCTATCATTCCTCTTAATTTGTGATGTTTTCTTTTGTTTAAGGTATGCGTTTTCATATTGAAGCTTTATTTCAAGCTTGGGTCTAGCTACCGAGATTTCTTAATTGATTAATTAGATTTGTGTTTTTTTTTTTGGTGTAAGATTTGTGTTTAGCATGAGTTTATTTTCATGAGATTCTTATGTTGTTCTATAATTAATGTTTTAAATTTTTTGTTTAATAAATTTATAAGCATAATAATAGAATTGTTGAAAACTTATATATGGATTGGGGAAACAGTTCACTTAAATCGAAAAATGGAAATATTATGACATTTTCTTTTACTTCTTGATCTTTGATATATATTTGGCTCCCCTATTCATAAACAAATATTGGATAAGATTTATAAATCTGATCCTTCAACCTGAAGGATTTATAAAAATAAAATAAAAAATTGACAGATGAAGGATTTGTAGATATTTCATATTTGTTCTTTCCTTTGTACTTTGCTTGATGTAGTATTCCTCTCTCGTGTTTTATATTATTTGTTATTTGTGATTTTAAAATAAATTATTTGAAATCTATCACCTCTTAAACACATCTAACCCATGTAAAATATGATCAATATAATAAAGAAGAATATTTTTTTGTCTTAATACCTCGGTTTCAAGGTAGAGTAACCCTTGCAATCCGATGTCAGATCACTAGGTAAATAAAGTTTGACCAAATATATTTTTTGAATTAGGTTTAAAACTCAATTATGTTTGATCAATTTCTCTTGATCCAAAAGTTATTATTCACTTGAGTCAAATCATTCAATTAAAAAGGGTGAGGCCTAGATTACCCTATCTTGTTTAGGGAGTATTTACCCTTTCAAGATATTAATCAATCAAAATGTAATATACAAATGTAACATTAAATGCCAAATAATGTAGAAAAAACCTCCATAATAAATATCATATCTCACATATCTTATGAGAGGAAACACTTACTTTCTTTGCTAAATGCCACGTTTGATTGGCTAGTCCCTCCATAATAAAGAGCATATCTCACATATATTAATTTTTCTTCTTTAATTTATATTTATGTTTTTTGACCAAGAAAAAAATTTATATTTAAGATTTCGTTCTATTTTGCTTTCTTAAAATAATTATTTTAGACAATTTAATTACTTAGAGTTTTTTTAATTCATTTTAGTCTTTTAAATTACAAATATTAAACATTAAATTTAATTTCTTTAGTCAATTTAGTGTCTTGAGTTTTTTTATATCCTTTTAGTGTGTGTTTGGATTGGTGGCGTCGATAATTGATTTTAATAGAATTGAGTTTGAGATAATTGATTTTGGTTAAAAATGAGTTTGATGTGAATTGATTTATGTTTCAATACACTCATATAAAAGTGATTATCATGACTTGATGTTGTTTGGATAGTTTGAGTCAAAATTAATTTTGAATATATAATGACCGAATTATTCTATTAATTGCATTTAACACTAGACATCACATTCTCATTTTTTTAAAATTATTTGAACTTATGTTGAAATTATTCATATACTTTTATGTAATTGGATTATTAAATTAAATATAATTATATAAAATTAGTAAAAAGAATATCCATACTTGACAAAAAAATATATTTAAAAAAGATCGATATAATATTATAAACCGAAAATTTTAATAGGTTAGCAAATTCATTTTCAAATAATATCAAATTTATCAAAGTCAATGCGCCATTTTTTTTACCACTGTTACTCATCGTGTCTGTTAGGGGAAAACAATATGAATTAGGGTTTATGTGAAGGTAACTTGGATAGAAAACAGTTATGAGAGAAAAGAGAGAATGAGGATTTGAAGGATTCAGGGAAATATAAATTGTGAAAAGTTGTATATTATTCATTGAGGTAAACACTATATATATATATATATATATATACACACACACACAAATGTGTTTCTCTAATACTTGCACAACAAGTAACAAATGCAAGGGTAACTAACTAGCTAGAAAATAGGTAAATCAGTTAGTTACTTGTGAGACAAGTAACTAACTATAACAAACTAAACAAACATGATTAAGGTTTGAATTACCAACTAATATTCCTCCCTAATTCAAACTATCAAAGCAAACTACTCCCAATTATGTTCTAAGCTTCAAAAACTGGGCCCTTTTGACAGGTTTAGTGAAAATGTCTGCCACTTGATCTAAAGTTGATCAGTATTCAACTTTGATATTGCTTTTGTTCACTTGATCCCTCAAGTAGTGGAATCTAGTCTCAAGGTGTTTGCTTTTACCATGTGCAATAGGATTTTTCGCTAGATTTATTGCAGACTTGTTATCTATTAGAAGCTTGATAGGTTCCTTAAGCTTGATCATCAACTCTTCTAGCACATTCTGCAACCAGTTGGCTTGTCTCACAAGTAGCTAACTGATTTACCTATTTTCTAGCTAGTTAGTTACACTTGCATTTGTTACTTGTTGTGCAAGTATTAGAGGAACACCTTTGTATATATAGTGTTTCCCTCAATGAATAATACACAACTTTTCACAATTCATATTTCTCCTAATCCTTCAAATCCTCATTCTCTCTTTTCTCTCATAACTGTTTTCTTCATATCCAAGTTACCTTCACATAAACCCTAATCCATATTGTTTTCCCCTAACAGACACGATGACTAATGGTGGTAAAAAAAATGGTACATTGACTTTGGTAAATTTGATATTATTTGAAAATGAATTTGCTAACCTATAAGATTTTCGGTTTATAATATTATATCGATCTTTTCTGAATATATTTTTTGGTCAACTATGAATATTCTTTTTACAAATTTTATATAATTATATTTAATTTAATAATCCAATTGCATAAAAGTATATGAATAATTTCAACATAAGTTCAAATAAGTAAAAAAAGAAAAAGAGAATGTGATGTCTAGTGTTAAATGCAATTAAAAAGATAATTTGGTCATTATATATTCAAAATCAATTTTGGCTCAAACTATCCAAACAACATCAAGTAATGATAATCATTTTTATATGAGTATATCCAAACATAAATCAATTGACATCAAACTCATTTTTAACCAAAATCAATTATCTCAAACACAATTCTATCAAAATCAATCATCGACGCCGCCAATCCAAACACACACACACTAAAATGAATATAAAAGAAAACTCAAGACACTAAATTGACTAAAAAAAAATTAAATTTCATGTTTAATATTTGTAATTTAAAAGACTAAAATGTATAAAAAATAACTCAAGTAAGTAAATTGTCTAAAATAATTATTTTAAGAAAGCAAAATAGAGCGAAATCTTAAAGGTCAATTTTTTTCTTGGTCGAAAAACATAAATAT
The DNA here is from genome assembly GCA_958299785.1 of Medicago lupulina. Classification (NCBI taxonomy): domain Eukaryota; kingdom Viridiplantae; phylum Streptophyta; class Magnoliopsida; order Fabales; family Fabaceae; genus Medicago; species Medicago lupulina. The sequence continues at coordinate 32,998,982 of OY283144.1, read as the reverse complement.
AAATTAAAGAAAAAAAAATGTGAGATATGCTATTTGTTATGGAGGGACTAGCCAATCAAACGTGGCATTTAGCGAAGAAAGTAAACATTTCCTCTACTAAGATATGTGAGATATGATATTTATTATGGAGGTCTTTTTCTACATTATTTGACATTTAATGTTACATTTGTATATTACATTTTCATACTTATTTCTAATTGTATCATTCTTGCCTTATATGTAGGTATATTTCTCTTGATCCTTAATTCATAATATATTACCATTTTGGTTATTTTTTAAGGATTATATTTCGAAAATTTGATTATTATGTTAGCTTAGATCCCTATATTTAAACAAGTTTATTTTTATCAGATGTCATTGCATGAAGATATTGTGGAGAAAGAGCCTAAAATAAATAGAGTAATGCATAATGAAACAGAAGTGGACATAATTAGTACCATGTCTGATTGCATTATTTTACACATAATGGATTTTCTGACTACCAAAAAAGCTGTTCAGACTTGTATCATATCCAAAAGATGGAAGGATCTTTGGAAACATCTTCGTACTTTGAATATTAGTCATGTACATTTTAAAAGAGCAGATTTTTTCAAGAAGTTTTTGAATAAGGTTTTGAAACACCGTGAAAAATCCAGTGCGAAGATTTTGAAACACCGCGAAAAATCTAGTGCGAAGTTTTTGAATAAGGTTTTGAAACACGGTGAAAAATCTAGTGCCTTGTGTGATATTGAAGTTGACCATCAATGGTATGTTCCATCTAAACTTTTGAGCAAGATGATCAATTGTGCTGTAAAACATGAGGTGGAAAAATTCAAAGTTGGCACCTAGCTTCGTGATAAGGAAAGTAATACGCTACTTTTTCGCTCAATATTCTCCCTTCATTCTTTGAAGTGTCTCGACCTTTCATTTTATACATATGGATGGGAAGTAAAACTTCCAGAAACTATAGATCTTCCAGAGTTAGCAAACTGTTGTTTAAGACATGTTACATTTACTTTTTCTGATGGCAAAGATTATGCTATGCCTTTCTTAAAATGTAAGAAGCTTAGTACTTTAGTCATCGACGATTGCAAAGTAATTGAAGATGACAAAATACTTGTTATATCCGGCGATACACTTTCTGGTCTAACAATTATGTATCAACATTTAAAAGTTCAGATATCTGCTCCATATGTGAGGTCATTCAGTTTTAAGGGTAACTTTGAGGGTTATATTAATCATCATCAAGTCTTTGAGAACAACATGGATTTTAATGAAGATGCAAGCATCACTGTTTTGTGGTATCTACCTAATCCAAAACTTGTAGAGATCTTAATAAACATGTTGAAAAGGATGAGTAATGTACGATCATTGAAACTTCATTGGAAGAGTCTTGAGGTACTTGAAATTAGTGTGCTCTTATGTCTTATCAAGTCTATATTATTAGCATTTATTATCTACTTCAAATACTCACTAAAGATTGTGTGGGAATTAACCCTTAATATGTGCAGGGTCTTTCTCAAATCCCCAATTTTCCCAATATAGAACCAATTGGTCTTGGCAACTTGAAGTCATTGACAATACTTCTGTACAACTATGACAGACCAGCTATGTTAGATGATGTGATGAACTATTTACTTCAAAACTCTCCACGTGCAACGAAGATAATCATTTAAGGTAATATTAATATTATTTCTGTTGTAGTATGAATCAAAATTTGATGGATGGAGAATATTGTTGCTAAAAATATAAAAAAAGATTTGTTTCAAATATATTATGTGATGAAAATATATTTATGGACAATAAATATATTTTTGTACCGCATTTGGATGCAAATATATTTTGAAAGGGAATATTATATTTTTGATGCAAATATTCTTTCATTAAAGAAAAAAAAAAGAAACGTATATTCAGTGTGATATTCGTTCCAAATTTATGAGTTATATTTATCTATAAATATAGACCATGTATCAAAGTAAACCTTGAGATAGAGGCGGCTGAAACAACGGTTTAGAAAGGCAACAACAAAACTAGGGTTTGTGTAGAGTTTGTCTCTTGGCAACAAGCACTAGGGTTTGAGGGTTGATTCACCTTGGGAAACACTATTAGGATTGAGTCTCTTGGTTACGGGAAGAGATTGGGATTTGGGTAGAATTAGGCGGGAGACTTATTCTTGTAACCCATTGATATCTCTTTTGTAACATTACTCATCTTATAGTGGAACGGAGGGTTGCTCTCTCCCCCAGACTAGGTCAATTTGGATCGAACTGGGTCAACAAATTCTTTTGTGTTCTCTCTTCTTTTCTCTTGTTGTTTTCTGTTTTTGCTTGTGTTTAATTGCTATCCACTTTGATATTGGTTGCCTGATTAACTTGCTCCACACATCAAGTTGATATTGGTGTGATTTTTTCATCGAATTCACAACAATTGGCGTCCACCGTGGGGCAAGGGTCAAAGGATAATCAAGTACCATGGGCTCGAAGTGGGATATTGAGAAGTTTACCGGCGATAGCAATTTTGGGTTATGGAAGGTAAAGATGGAAGCGGTGTTAATACAACAAAAGTGTGAGAAAGCTTTGAAGGGTGAAGGTGCGTTACCGGTCACCATGTCACGAGCGGGGAAGACCGAGATGGTGGACAAGGCTAGGAGTGTCATTGTTTTGTGCCTCGGGGATAAAGTTTTGAGAGAAGTAGCAAAGGAACCAACCGCGGCATCGATGTGGGCAAAGTTGGAATCTTTGTATATGACAAAGTCTTTGGCTCATCGACAATTCCTAAAGCAGCAACTCTACTCATTCAGGATAGTGGAGTCAAAGGCCATCATGGAGCAACTTACGGAGTTCAAAAAAATCCTTGATGACTTGGAGAATATTGAGGTGCAACTTGAGGATGAAGATAAAGCTATACTCTTGTTGTGTGCTCTACCTAAATCTTTTGAATCGTTCAAAGATACCATGCTCTATGGCAAAGAAGGCATTGTTACCTTGGAAGAAGTTCAAGCGGCTTTGAGAACCAAGGAGTTAACCAAGTCCAACGACTTGAGAATTCATGAAAACGGTGAAGGCATAAGTGTCTCAAGAGGGAATGGTGGAGGTAGAGGTAACCGGAAAAAGAGTGGTAAGAAGTCAAAGTGTGAATGCTTTAACTGTCACAAGATGGGTCACTTCATGAAGGATTGTCCGGAGATTAATGGTAACTCCGCACAAATTATCTCTGAGGATTATGGGGATGCGGGTGCTTTGGTGGTGTGGTGTTGTTTGGAAGATGAATAAGGTGATGTGTCTCACCTTGAGAATGATGCCTAGTGGAGCGGTGGTTGTCTGGAGAGACGTTAAACACTCAATATTAGCCTGGAGAGGCGGTGGTAAGAATACTCATGATCAGTCTGGAGAGGCGGAGGAAACAATACTCATGATCTACCTGTTGAGGTGGAGTTTCAAGGTTGAAGACATAGTGGGATGTACGCATTTGCTAGTTGAGGTTGAGTACACTCAGCTTGAGGCGGAGTTGAACACACCGGTAATGGTATGCTTATGAAGGACCTTGGGTGCTATGCTCAATAGTGAGCAAGGGATTTCTTCATGAGGTTGAAGAATGTATAACACGACTTGCGGGATTACTCTGAAAAAAGGCCAAGGGTGATTGGATGCAAGAAGACCTTCAAGGAAGCGGGAGATGTCCTGTGTTGAAGAGGTTATAGTGAATGCTTGTGGAACTACCTAAAATTCCTAGCATAGTTGGACTGCAAGGACCTTCAAGAAGGCGGAAGACATTCCGATGGCTGAAGGGATTAACGTGTGTACTTGTGGATTACTCTAAAAGCCACGGGTGATTGGGCACAAGTAGATCTTCAAGGAAGCGGGAGATGTCCTGTGTTGAAGAAGCATGGTAAAGTCTTGTAGAACTACCTGAAATTCCTAGTGTAGTTTGATACAAGGATCTTCGAGAAGGCGGAAGACATTCCAATGGCTGAAGAGGTTAAGGTGTAAACTTGTGGAGCTACTTGGTGTAGTGGGAAGCAAGGGAAGGAGCAGCATGGTGGTTGATGTTAAATTGTCATCATCACTAATTTAGAGTCAAGGTGGAGAATGTTGTAGTATGACTCAAAATTTGATGGATGGAGAATATTGTTGCTAAAAATATAAAAGATTTGTTTCAAAATATATTTTGTGATGAAAATATATTTATGGACAATAAATATATTTTTGTACTGCATTTGGATGCAAATATATTTTGAAAGGGAATATTATATTTTTGATGCAAATATTCTTTCATTAAAGAAAAAAAAAAAGAAACGTATATTTAGTGTGATATTCGTTCCAAATTTATAAGTTATATTTATCTATAAATATAGACCATGTATCAAAGTAAACCTTGAGATAGAGGTGGCTGAAACAACGGTTTAGAAAGGAAACAACAAAACTAGGGTTTGTGTAGAGTTTGTCTCTTGGCAACAAGCACTAGGGTTTAAGGGTTGATTCACCTTGGGAAACACTATTAGGATTGAGTATCTTGGTTACGGGAAGAGATTGGGATATTTAGAATTAGGCGGGAGACTTATTCTTGTAACCCATTAATATCTCTTTTGTAACGTTACTCATCTTATAGTGGAACGGAGGGCTGCTCTCTCCCCCAGACTAGGTCAATTTGGACCGAACTGGGTCAACAAATTCTTTTGTGTTCTCTCTTCTTTTCTCTCGTTGTTTTCTACTTTTGTTTGTGTTTAATTGTTATCCACTTTGATATTGGTTTCCTGATTAACTTGCTCCACACATCAAGTTGTTATTAGTGTGATTTTTTCATCGAATTCACAACAATTTCTTTGTATTAAGATATGTGAAAAACTTTAGCTATTGGTTTTATGATTTAATTTCTCTTAAGCAAACAAAATAAATATTTTCTTCTAAAGAAACCAAGCTTGCACAAAGGAGTGCTACACACTATAACGAGGCATCTAATTTCCTCACTTTGTCTTTCTTCTCTTTGATACAGGGATCTCCAACTTCAACAAGAGGCATGCCTTTTCAATATTCTGTCTTGACTTGATAGTTTCGTTACTCTTCATGTGATTCTGATGTATAACTTCAACGATTGCTTGCAAGTGCTTGTTGTCAAAGTCTGATAGTTTTTCTTAGACAATTAGTGTGGTTTATTGTTTCTGTGGAGGTCGAAGAATCAAGACCTATAAATCACAAACATCTTTGAAATTAGAAGTGTCTTCATGTCTCACACTCATAGGCCAATTGTTTGTTTATTTAGACAAGTGCATAATTTTTTTTTTCTTTACTTCAATGCTTCTTGAACAGTGCTCAAAATCTCAAAGCTTGATGATCAATGAAGGGGCTAAAGACATTAAATTTGAATGCAAATACAGATTAAATAAGTGTTTAGTTTCTACAAACTTACAAACTTTTGTTTTTCGACCCCTAAACAAAAGGGATAATTATGGGTTAACACCATCATAGTTAATAGGGGACGATAGCGGCGCGATAGCGGCCGCGTGTAGCGTAGCGGCGACGAACCGCTACGCTAATCATTATAGCGTAGTGAAATCAAATAGCGGCCGCTTCAGATGCTATAGCGTTGTAGCGTAGCGGAACGGATAGCGGCCACTTCAACCGGTATTTGATTGTAGTAGGAAATTTCTAAATTGACCCTATTTTAAAAACTTTTTTAGGGCATTTTAGGGATTTTGTAAACCCTAACATCTTTTGTAAACCTTAACTCTCTCCTCTCACACAATCTCTTCCACTATTCTCACACATCTCACAAAATTTCTTCCTCTCTTCCACCGTTCAGGTTCATTTTGTTCTCTTCTTCTGTTATCTTTTCTGTTATCTTTTCTTATGTTCTTGCCTTTATTTTGATGGTTTCTCTGTTCTTTTTTTTTTCTTAGTAATTTTTTTTCTTCCTCTGTTGTATCATTTCTATGTTTTTTTTTCTTCCTCTATTTTGTTTTGTTTTATGATTTTTGTATTTGTTCTATTGTCTTTTGGTGTTTTGATTTATGAATGTTTCATGAGATTTGAGAGTTATATTTCATTTTATAATAAATAAATGTTTTGTTTCGTTGAGAAATATATAGGTTTGTTTATACTTTATATTATTATTCAAGTAATTTGTCCAAAAAATAATCAAACATCGGTGACCACTATATGTCATACTACTATACGCTATCCCGCTATCTCACTTTTGGGGCAAGATGCTACGCACCGCTATCCACGATTGACTTCTATGGTAGACACACCTTTTTCTCATACCACCCCATGTGGAAATTTTTATTTTATTTTCTCTTTCATTTTATTCTCTCTCCTCAAATAGGATGGCAATGGGTACCTATACAATGCCTTTTCCCATAACTGCGTTCGTAAAAAATACCCGAGTTCGTACCTTCGTGGGCAACAACTTTAGTGTCCTTCCCCATACTCTATGGGCACCTCAGTGCCCATTCCCATACCCATTATCCGCACTTTAACTATGAAATGACAATAGAAATATCACAATTGAAATCAAACTATGGTTCTAAATATTTCAAATCAACTCAAAAAATAGTACGAATCATATTATTTAATAAAATAAAAAACATGCAAAACATCCTTCAAAAATTGTATACCAACAAGAGGGATCAATTATTGTATTAATTAGTTTTTAGGTTTAAGCTTAGACTTAAATAGCTAAATAAATTAATTAATTAATTATACACAAAAAATAAATAAATTATTTATCATATTATATCAATACGTATATGCGGGTTATTGGGTTGTGCAGTATAGTACCCTTACCCGTACCCATACCCATTTAAATTTACGGGTAATACTCGAACCCAAGTCCGGACTCAAGAAAGCGGGTTTTGACCCTACCTATTGTAGGTATTTTCTACAGGTACCCATAGTCCAATAGCCATCCATATCCTCAAACCTCTCTGACAACTCTCCTTCTCACAACTTTCTCTCTCCAACTCTCTCTCTCTCACTCACATATTCCTCTCTCTTTCTTCTTCGACTATTCCGCTAAATGTTTGGTTGAATGGCGTGTGTGTGTGTGTGTCTATATATATATATATATATATATATATATATATATATATATATATATATATATATATATATATATATATGTATATATATATATATATATTAAATTTCATCATCCTTTTTGAGAAAGATTTTTAAAAGGGAAAATATTACTATTTGTTTTAAGCCAACTAGTTACAAATCCGTGCTTCGCACGGGTTTAGTAACGTATACGACAAAATATTATATTGAAAGGATAGATGGTAAAATGACGGATAATTGTGATTCATTGTAATATGTCAAAATATAAACCTAAAAAACAATGAACCATGATTATAACCTGATGTTAATTACCAACTATACTATAATGTTTATACACATCAACTTAGTTTTAAATAGAATACCACCAACATAATAGTAACATTATAATAACATACCAAATTTAAGATAGGTCCACCATGCTGTGGTTAATTTAGAGTACTCATGCATTACAGATTACAAAATTACATTTTCAAAACGACATGATCATCTTCTTTCCCAAAACTAACCACTCCCTCGTGTTGTTTACTAGACGCGGACATGCTTGACATACATTTTGGTTGGCGGATCCTCCAAATCAAAGATCAATAAGTCATTCACCTGTAAGCCGCGGTCTATGACGAAATCAAACCATTCACCACCCAAAGATTTCTCAGCATTCCTCTGTCAGCAGTCCTAACCTTGCAATTAATGTTGTCTAATTAATTTAAGCACAATAATAATGTTTTTGGCCAAGATTGAGTAGCACTTGAATTCTAATTTGGTCCTAGGAGTGATACGATTGCATGAGCAAAATCTTTTCCATCTGTTCCCAATCATAGATGTGGTAGTATTTGTTTCTGGGTTGTATTTGAAAAATAACTTACATATTGTAATTGAGTTAGCTGGTCCGCATAATCTTAGATATTCGTGGTTTTTAGCTTGCAAAAAGTTACCAAAATCAGTTGGTAGAATCTGCAAAATGAATGGAAGAAAAGAAAATAGTAAAATATTTATAAGGTTGATAGGAACTTAAATGATAATAAACAATTTTAGATAATTGAACCTAAATATTATTAAGCTTACGATTTTTGAAGTAATCGATGAATTTTGTGGAACGGTGACTTGGAATGTCAAATCTCGAGTAATGCATGTAGATAACCTATGGTAACGTGGATATTCATTGGTTGTTGTAGAACTCTCAAATATTTTGATTTGAAAATTACTATTTCCTAAATATGTGAAAGATATAAGTTGATTCATTTTGATATGATAAAAATCTCTGAATTCATCCTAACCGAAAGTAAGCATTGGCATGGTGATGAGTTTGTTAAATATTACTTGATGATAATTGCCAACACCATCTTGTAGCATCCAATGTTCTTCTAATTCATCAAAATGTTCAACAACAAAAATTGGATCCAATTCGCAAATTATCTGAAAAATAAAACAAAGAATGTTTATAATTTAGTGGACTAAATATAATAATGAAAATTAATTAGTTATGTTAGTAATACTTCGGTGCACACAGCTAAGAAAGAAGGTTTATTCGATTTGATTTCCATCAACGGGGCTCTGTTGGTGTCCCCTTCTCTTTGATTTGGTGGTAGCTCATTGATAGAGGAAGAGCTTTACTCCATTTTTTATGTAGAGATAAAATATATTATTTGTTTGTAAGTTAAATTAAGTTATGGTGAGTACAAGGAGGAGAAACTATTAGTTTGTGAAATGTTCTCTTTCTCAATTGAAGGGGAGGAAGTAGATAGGATTAGGAGAATAAAATGAAGGGAGTGGTGAAATATAGGAAAGAGGAATAGGATGAAGTGCGGAATAAATTATGAAAGTTAAACTTAATGGCATGTCAATTATATAGTTTGCATATACTTTTTGAAACATGAAAAGTTTGATTGAGGCATTATTGACATGAATAGTGAATATGTTCCTTGCATGTTGTACATTGACATGCATTGGATGGCTTTGGTCGGACACATTAAAAGAAAAGAAACAAAATTGAAATGTAGAAGCAAGCATGTGACTATTCGTGCAGCCACAAATCTTATGTTTAATCACGTGAATTCTTCTTACAAATAGCTACTACATTATGCATGCTATACCAGCAAATTTTCAACTTAGAATAAGCTCAATGTATGCAAGAAAGTTAATTAGCTCCATATTAACAAACTTCTCGTGGTTTCGGATCTGTGAAGTCAATGTTTAATTATTACTAATATTAAACATGGTTAAGACATTGCTGAGTTCTTAATACGATACTACAACGTTTAATATTAAGATAAAGGTTTCAATTAAACCTTAAATAAACCACAACTGCATAATTTAAATTAGTACACAGCATTACAAAGATAATATTTTAGATTAAAACTTAATTAAGTTTAAAGACATGACATTTCTCAAAAGGGCTAGTAAGATCGAACTTCGGTATAACTGATTATAGTCGGTCATACATTAATTTTAGAGTCACTGTTAATTAAATTTTCAGTCTATTTTTATTAGTTTAGTATTTAATTTAGAGTTATTTTAAATAAATTGTCATTTCTATTTATTGAATCAAATAGTTAATTAGTTGTTATTACTCAAAACAAACCATGATTTGATGACATATGTTGGTTCAATAAAAAAAGACAAGAAACAAGTGGCCTACTATTGGAAAATGCTTGTTGGTGCAAAGAGAAATAATATTTGAACAAATATTTTTTTAAAAGGCTAAATTGCATTTTTGGTCTCTTAACTATTTAGTTAGTATCAGTTTGGTCTCTTAACTAAAATTTGATTTATTTTGGTCCCTTAACTTCTCTCCGTTACACATTTTGGTCCTTTCCGTTAGTTTTAATTAAAAAACGTTAGGTTTTCTTCATCTTCTTCTCCTCTTTTTCATCTTCATATCATCTCCATCAACATTCAACAACAAGAATTCCAGAAAAATTCCAGAAGAAAATGAAGAAAACCTAACGTTTTTGAATTAAAACTAACGGAAATGACCAAAATATATAATCGAGAGAAGTTAAGGGACCAAAATAAATTAAATTTTAATTAGGGGACCAAACCGATACTAATTAAATAGTTAAGGGACCAAAAATATAATTTAGCCTTTTAAAATTAACGTTTACTCAAATCTTTGAGAATTACGAATTCACCTAAGTGATTAGGGATTGACCTGAATTATTTTATTAGTTTATCGTGAGACTAGGAGAATAACCGTAGATAATAGGTGCAATTTACCAAAGAACGAGAATATATTAATTGATTTGAAAGGTCTGATCACTTTAATTTCTGATATTTTCCAAACCAATTTCTTTTTCTGTTAAAGTCCAATATATACACTTTATATACCCCCAATCGTTAAATCCTTATTATAATTAAATTGCCACCTTGAGATTGAAACAATCCCTGAGGAGACGAACTTATAAATTTTATTAATTCGATGCATTTTTAGTACAATTGATAAAAGTCTATTAGTAACTAGTCCTATTTTGTTTTGAAAATTTATGTTCCTTATGTGTGAAATGCCTTTTTTTTTTTTTTTAATAAATTTGTAAGCTTGAAAATTGAGTTTTTGAATTATTATAATTGGATAAGGAAAATAATTATCTAAAATCGAAAAGTCATTATGTCACTAATTTTATGAAACTCATTTGAAATCTTGTCCATGGAAGAGATTAGTGTCTTTACTTATTATTTTTCAATATTGACATTATTAAAGTATGAGATTTACTTTGATTTAAATATCATGTATTGTGTGATTGCTAAGGATTGGAAAAATTATTCGTCATTACTTTTAAATTGTGCAAATTTTGTTTGTCCGAGGTGTAAATTTTGAAATTGAAGCTTCACATGAAGCTTTGGACTTACTACTAAGATTTTTTAAACGTTTTATTAGATCTGTATAGAGAATAGTATTTTTTTCGCAGGATATATTTATGTTGAGTGAAAATTATTGTTTGAAATAACTTATTTATGAATTTATAAGGCTGGTAATTTTTTTTTCAAATAGTTCCATTTTGATTTTCAAAACAATTCTTTAAAATCAAAAATCCATTTTGTGACTAATCCTATGAAATCCATTTCAAAACCAGAAATCATGAAAAGGTAACATAGAGAATGTTGATAATAACTTTGAATATCATTAAACATATGTATCTTCAAAGTCGATATGTTTTCCTGAAGTCAAACGAAGCAAAAACTTAGTAGTTTTGAAAGGCTACGTGAACCAGAGCATAGATAAATCTCCCTAGATCTGTCAAAAAACAAATGAAAGAAAACAAGAAGAAAGAATTTGCCCGATTCTTTATAAATGTATTTAGTAGTTGAGAATATCGTATTCAAGATGTGATCATGTATGAACTCAATTATATAAGGCCGTATTTATTGATAACAATCTGAATGAATACAAATTGAGGTAGGAATTCATGTAAGAAGAAGTTGTGAAATGTAATTTAAGTTATTAATGGATTATGACATGTGTAATGTACGTAATGCACAAGGGATGGTGACTAGTGGAGATATGCAAGATATAGATGTTTTATGTTGCTAGTTTTGAAGGTTTGAAAAACAATATGATTAATGGTATGCCTATTAACATCTGCCTTGGGACTTCTCCATATATTACCCTTTAATGATGTTCCTATGGGTATAACTAGTCCTTATTTGTCTTGAAAAATTATGTTTTTTTTTTTAACAATCAAAAATGGAATTTATATTAACATAAAACAAGCGGTCTTAATAGCACAAGTCGTGCCACAAAGACTCCTAAAGATACACAGTGTCTATCAGGTCAAACAAAAACCAACAATCATTAGTCGATGCCCAAACATTGAAAAGGGCTCGACCACCACCTATCAATACCAAACATAAAGGTGACTTTTTTGGCTTTCAGCCAGCCTAAAGATAAATTGCATTTTGGTCCCTTAACTATTTAGGTAGTATCGCTTTGGTCCCTTAACTAAAATTCGATTTATTTTGGTCCTTAACTTCTCTCTGTTACACATTTTGGTCATTTCCGTTAGTTTTAATTCAAAAACGTTAGGTTTTCTTCTGGAATTTTTCTGGGATTCTTGTTGTTGAAGGTTGATGGAGATGATATGAAGACGAGGAAGAGGAGAAGAAGATGAAGAAAACCTAACGTTTTTGAATTAAAACTAACCGAAAGGATCAAAATGTGTAATAGAGAGAAGTTAAGGGACCAAAATAAATCGAATTTTAGTTAAGGGACCAAAGAGATACTACCTAAATAGTTAAGGGACCAAAAATGTAATTTAGCCAATATTTTACTTTACCCAACAGCCTAGGAATATGAGTAACAATATTATTAAACAACCTATTGTTACGTTCAGTCCGTAGGACCTAGACACGAAGAAGCAAGATGAGCTGTAGGAAAGACCTCCTAACTTTACCAACACCTGTTGAGTGAACAAACTGAACAAAATGATCAGACAAGACATTGGAGTCCATCCCCATAAAGCCAATCCAATCTCGAACCAAGGGCCATAAAGATGCAAAATTAGAACACGATAAAAATAAGTGTTGCGCGGATTCAATAATGTCGCAACCTGAAACACACAAAGAGGCTTCTGAAGAGATGACACCTCTATTAACCAGGTTTGATTTAGTGGGCAATCTGTCATGTAGCAGCCTCCACACAAAAATTGATACCTTCAGTGGAACCTTCTTATGCCAAATCATCTCCGCTGCTGGGTCCGCAATTGGTATATCATTTGTTATTAGCAAGTGATATGCACCTCGAACTGAGTAACCCCTGATGGGACAGTGAGCCACAAACACTGATCTGAAACATCAACATGCAAAGAAACATGAAACAGTAACGTCTTACACTCCTCTAACAAATTTTCCACCGTAATGGATTTGTTTTCATATAGATCAAAAAGCCTTCGAAAACGCACACACAGAGGAACTAACCCCAACCATATATCGAACCAAAACAGCGTGTCAGGCCCATCCCCACCTTTTTTGACACACACACCTCAAACCAACCACCCCCAACATCACTGCCCCCATCCCTAATCTGCACCACCTCCCTCCACCACGAAGAACAACTCCGACCCCATCCTCCAACTGATAACATGCAAAATATATTGTTTAAATAGTTTGTTTTTCATTTATTTTAGAGTCAATTATTATGTTTTGCACGGTTACTGCTGGTATTTTGATGTGTTTTATGTGTATATGGTGTAAAAAGTAAAAGTGAAGAAAAAGGAGGAAAAGAAAGAAATCATGACTGACGTCACAAGCCAAACAACCTTTGACAATTTTTGTGTTGAAGAATTAGACTATAAAAAGACAACAACACTCATTGTAAAAAACCCTAGCTAGCCACATCATCCTTATTTATTAATTTGATTAGGTTTGCAGCAACTTAACATAATAATTTCCCTCTAAAATGCTGCATTAGGTTAGTAGCAATTTAACCAAACAAATTCCATCTAAAATGCATCGCACCAATTTAACCTAACAAATTCCCTATAAAATGCAGAAATCCCTAATATTTCTCCTCACTTATGAGCTTTTCATTCCTATCCTGTTGTGTCATCGTTTGTATATATCTATTGTTTTTGTAGACTTTTTTTTTTGACAAGTTTTTCCTTATTTATTAATTTAATTAGGTCTGCACCAACTTAACCTAATAATTTTCCTCTAAAATGCTGCATTAGGTTAGCAACAATTTAACCTAACAAATTCCATCTAAAATGCAGCGCACCAATTTAACCTAACAAATTCCCTCTAAAATGCAGCAATCCCTAATATTTCTCCTCACTGATGAGCTTTTCATTCCTATCATGTTGTGTCATCGTTTGTATATATCTGTTGTTTCTGTATACTTTTTTTTTACAAGTTGTTATACACTTATTTAATAGGTTTACAAATAGAATACCCTAATTTCCATGCAAACTCGGCTATATATAGCAAACCCTAAACTGTGTTTCTCTAAAAAAAAAACCCTAAACCTTACAACCTTCCTCTCATACCACTGTTTAACTGGTATTCTAATTTAACATGCATTTTATCGATATGCATATTTTTTTGAGAATTAGAATATCCTTTTTGCATTTTAGATTTTAGTTTGAGATGTTTACACCAATTTTTGCAGTCTTCCTATTTAATTTTTCGCAATTTCTTGGTGTATTATCTAAGGATTCAGGCTGTGTCGTGTAATGTCATGTTTTTTGAACTTAATCTTAATTTTGTTTCGTTCAAAACCTTATTATGCTGGTAGCCTTTATTTCCTATGCATACTTTTATTATTTCTTTCTTTGCAAGAAAAGTTGTGCAACTATGAATGAATTTTGAGGTGAGAATCACCTTTCCTTGGATCGGATTGCATATAGAGGAAGGGGAAAGTGATTCTGCAACATTACTTGGTGATTTTTGGTTTGGTTAAATAAGTAGTCATTTATTTTACTAGTGGTCATTGTTTCTAACTAATAATATCATCATCCATTTCATTGTATTAATAATTATGGAACAACTGCTCAAAAAGAATTAATTATGGAACAGAATGTGTACGCAGGTGTTGTTTTATTAGATAAACACCTAAAAAAGAATGTTTTTCGAACCATATAACCTAAGTAATGGTTTTTGGATTGTTATTAGTAGTGTTTTTTGAAGCATATAACATACTGAAGCATATATCCGTAGTGTTTTTGAATTGTACAATTTAAATCCCACTGTATTTTCCTAATTTTCCTTTGGCGCCACTCTTTCAATTTGCAACATATGAACACCCTATTGTTCAAGTGCTTGCATAACATGTTGTCACCCTATAACTTTTATGTCATACTTTTTGTAACATGTTTTCCATTGATTTGGTAGGTCCTTTGATGACTCATCATGTTACTGAGATGGACAAGACTGTCACCAAGCTTCAATTGAAGTACTGAACATACATAGTTGAGTACGACACAGAAGATGTAATTTGTCGTTTTTCTTCCTAACTTCTTGCTCTTTTTTATTTTTTAGGAAAACTATCATTTTAAGGTGATGTCGTAACATGTCATTTTAGGGTGCTGTCTTCCTAACTTCCTAACATGTTATTTTTTAGGACACGGAACATGTTAAGTTGTCGTTTTCCTTTCTAAGTTGTCGTTTCTGTTTTATTTTAGGGTGCTGCCAAGTTACCAAACATGTTTGCACCTGATTTCAAAGACAAAATTAATCGTTTGGTCAACCTGGTCGACCAAAAGAAAAATCAGTTTGAAGTTTTGGTTGATAGGATTGCTGGTTCTTTTTTTCTCACCAAAGGATGGAAGGCAATCAGTGATTTTTATGGGCTAGGATTAGGTGCATGGGTGACTTTGGTGTTTGTTGCTTCAGGTCGGTTCGAAATGGTTGTAAAAGACCGGTTTGGGAAGGCTATTAGGTGTCCCTATTTTGATCCTCCCATGCATTTTGTGATTGATATGTCTGATGTCAGTCCAGTTTTCAACAATGATCTCCCCCCGTTACCTATGCTCTATCTTATCGCCACATTTTCACCAATCTTCAAATTGATTTTTTGAAAAAGTTGACTGAAAATGATGTGAACAAGGGGTTTTTGGTATGAATATACATATGTTTTATGTTAACTTTGATTCAATTTTGAATTTTTTTTTCATATTCTAATGAGTGTTCTATTAAATATTTTTTACTCATGTAAAAGCTGAGGTATGAGGGACGGTGTGAGCAGATATTTCACAAAGCTTCCACAACAGCCAACATGGTTGATGGTTGTGGGAACATTTGGGAATGTGTTATGACTTCTGGCTCTATTCCTTATGAACACATCAAGATAGGTGGCGGATGGAAGTGTTTTGTTCAAGCTCGCAACATTCATGAAGGTGTGATGTTGAGGATTGGTGGCCCAATGGCTGGAGGAAACCACACTGTTTACGTTGATGTGATTTGCTCATAGAAAGCGCAGGAGACCCTCTTGCTGCTATTGTTGAAAGCATGTATCCTAACATCTTGGAGAGCATGAGTGACATAACTTACTTTCAAAATAGAGCTATATTGACAACAAAAAAATTCCATAGCCGAGAAAATCAATGACTATATGTTGGACATGGTTCCAGTTGAGGAGAAGGTTTATTTGAGTTATGATTCACCTATTCAGCGTAACTTAAACGGTGATCATATTGACGATGTTCATACACCCGAATTCTTCAACACCATCACTGCTTTTGGACTGCCTAATCACAAATTAAGGTTAAAGGTTGGTGTTCCAGTTATGTTGTTGAGAAATATAGATACACGATATAGATTATGCAAAGGAACCAGATTAGTTATCACTAGGATGGGAAGATACGTCATTGAGGGGAGGGTCATTTCCAGAAGTAATGTTGGTGATCATGTTTTTGTATTCAGGCTATCTCTATCGCCTTCAGATGTCAGGACTCCATTTAAGTTTCAACGAAGACAATTTCCTTTGAGTGTATCATTTGCAATGACAATTAACAAAAGTCAAGGGCAGTCGCTTAAACATGTTGGTGTATATCTACCAACACCAGTATTTTCTCACGGACAGTTGTATGTTGCTATTTCAAAAGTTACATCTAGAGAAGGACTAAAGATATTGATCATTGATGAAGATGGTGAATATACCAATGTGACGTCTAACGTCGTATATGAGGAAGTATTTCGCAATGTGTGATGAAACTACATGCCAATGTACTAAAATTTTCATATTTCTTTTACCGAATTATTGATAGGATTACCGAATTTTCTTTTATAATATTTTCAGATTTTATAAATTTTAAGAAGTGTTTTATTTTGTCTACTATGGATTATCACTTGTTCTTTTTTCATTGTTACCAATTATATATTGTATTTTATTATGCGTATATCAATCTTTTAACAATAAACCCGTGCGACACACGGGTCAACAATCTAGTAATTTTATATTTTTAGAAACCTAGCTGCCGTAATATTTAGAACCATTGTTTTTCGAAAGTTTTACAATCGTATTTATATAAAAGTTCTGAAGCATATTTTCTTTCCAATCGTAAGTTTCAATTTTCCCTTTGCTCTTTGCAATTCACGTTACCATATTAGTAATTCAATTCCAACACATTCGTGCTCCCTTCTGTTACTATTATATGCAAAATTTACCTTTTTAAATTCATTTAATAAATAATGTATGTCGTCTATATATAGATTACATACATCAATTATATGATGAACTTAAAAAATCAACTTATACTTATAATAACGACCGAAAGTAGCATACAATTGTTGCAGCCGAATTTTATATATACTCCAGACTCTTGTACGGCTGATTCATTGAATTTCCATGCTTGGAATCTAACACAAACGGCAATTTTCATTCAATTTGCTGATTGTTTCATTGTGTGCCATATCAATTGATTCGAGTTGCCATCTATTGCTTTTCTAATCGGTTCCAACTGCAAGGCCGTGGCTTTTCTTTCTTTCTTTCTAATTAAAAGTATCCATCAAATACAGGTTCGGTTCTTTTATTTCCTTTTTAACATGAATTATGCAGAAGTAATTTTAGTGCATCATTTAATCATTTCTGAGTAGTCTAAATTGAGTCCAAAACGAAAGGACCGTCGTACCGACGGACTTCATGAGAATATAAATATTTGTTTTGAAAAATTATGTTTTGCAATTTAAAAATTCTATTATAAAAGTAGAGACACCCAGATATCGTTTACGCATCAAAGAGCAAAAACGATATCGACTTAGAATAATTCAGATTTTTAATTGAAAAGGTTAAAGCGAAAACACTTCTTTTCTTTTAATTAAGAATTTATTGAATTAAGAAAGAGAATTTTAAGCTCGTAATTATACACTACGAAAGTAGGGAGTTACGCGCCTAAAAATTCCGACAACATATAACAAAGTCTCTTGTTCAATATTTTCTACAAAAGTTTTATTTCTCTCATTACTGTTTAATCAAGGTAAAGTTAAGTGAATGACGAAGGTTGACGGAAACCATCATTTTGGTCTCTACCCGTCTATTAATTAATTAAAATCCTTTTTTATTTTACGTGCGGAACCCCACTATTTTGAATTTTACCTTAGATAAACATAGTAACAACAAAAAGCAGTACTTGTTAAATTGAATCTCTGTGGATATGATACCTTTTATACTAAAACTGACATAGCCGTACACTTGCGGCCTGTCACCAATTTCCCGCCTACCTCGTTATAAGGGGCGACTAAAATTCTATACTAAAAACCACCCTTATTCACTAGCATCCTCCAAAACCATTTCCCCAATAAGGTAACATTAAATTCCTTCAATTGTCTAACCCCAAACCCTCTGTACTCCTTTTGAAGGAAAACACTACTCCATCCTATCCATGAAATTTCCCTTTGATCTTCACCCCCTCCCCAAAAATATTTATTCTATAAAGATTCAATGGAAGAGATTATACATGATTGAGCTTTGAAGAAAGAAAGAGCATAGACAAGCAGAGAAGTCAAGACAGATTTGAGAAGAACCAAGTGGCCACCAGAAGAGAGAAAATGACTATTTCAACCTGACAATCTAGATTTAATACGATTCACAATAGGGTCCGAGAAACACAATCTCTGAGGATTACCTCCAATAAGCAGACCCAAATACAAGAAAGGCACCTTTCCCACTTTACAACTCAACACGGACGCGACCTCATTTAACCAAGAGGTGGGGATGTTAACCCCAACAAGCATACTCCTATGAAAGTTCACCTTCAATCACGACATTGCCTCTAAAATAAAAAGAGCCGCCCTTAGAGCGCGGACATTTGTCCAGCTTTTAGTTCCCAACAACAAAGTGTCATCAGCAAATTAAAGATGAGACACAACAACCGGATTGGTATCCCCCAATGCTATAACCAGTGAATAACTGAGTCTCAACCAGCGATTTCATCATAATAGTAAGACCCTCTGCCGTCGCCAAGAACAGGAAAGGAGACAAAGGATCACCTTTCCTTAATCCCCTCTTTAGCATGAACTCATTTGTATGACTTCCATTCACTAAAATAGACGTTGTGGCTATACTGACACACTCTCTAATCCACTTTCTCCATAAAACTAGAAAAGACATATGGCCCAAAACAGAGTCCAGATAACCCTAATATACTAAATCATACGCCTTTTCAAAATCCACTTTGAACAACATAAGGTCTTTCTGATTTTTGCGAGCTTCATCGACGACTTCATTAACTATCAGAATCCCATTAAGAATCTGTCTATTTTTTACGAAAGCTGACTGGGAATCCGAAATAACAGAACCAATAACGCCTTGCAATCTATTAGCTAACAATTTTGCCAAAATTTGGTACAGACTCCCCACCAGAAAGATATGCCGAAAATCATTAAGCTTCTATGGGCTATCTACTTTAGGAATTAGAGCAATAAAAGTAGTTGTTATACCATTGGATAATTTACCGTTGCGGTGCAATTCAGACACAAATCGTATAATATCATCTTTCATGTCACGCCAAAATTTCTTAATGAAACCAAAATTAGTTCCATCAGGACCTGGACTCTTGAAACTGTCATAGTCCCACACAGCTTCCTGAACTTCATCCATCGAAAAAGGTTTGATTAAATTGACACCCTCCGCCACAGAAAATGGACGAAACTGCATATTAGCCACACTAGGACGATCCACATTAGTTGATCGAAAATCCCCCGCGAAATGCGATTAAACGACATTATGAATAGGTTGCACGCCCTCCACCACCACACCGTCAACTAAAATAGAGCACAAAGCATTATGACGCCGCCTACTAGACATAACTGAGTGGAGGGATTACGAATTAGCATCACCATCACGCAACCATTAAACCCAGGGACTACTGCCAACAAATACTAGTATTAACTTTTTTTTTATGTTCTTTATGTGTGAAATAACTTCTTCTTCTTTTTTGCAAATTATTATGTTTGAAAATTGAATTTTTTTAATTATTATATTTGGATATGGAAAATAATTATCAAAAATCATTTTGTCACTTATTTTCTGAAACTCATCAAATCTTGTAAATGGAAAAGATTAGTGCATTTTATTGTAGTTTTTCAATATTGACATTTGTTATACCCTCATTTTGGACCTAAAAATACTCATTCAAATTTCTCTGCTATTTTCTAATACTTTCGAATTCACCGTGTTTTCTACTGCGCTTCAAGCGCACATTTTGCTGTTATAATCTCCAATTTTTCTTGCATTTAAAGCCATTCAAAGTGTTTTCTTGCATTACAAGTCTTCAAAAAGGGTCTCTAGGACCATTGCTTGTTTTCCTGCATTTTATTCCAATTTTTGCATAAAATCATACAAAAGGGTATTTTGGTCATTTCCTACAGAGGAACCCATTTTAGTCCCTACAATTTGTCCCTGAGTCTTTTCAATTTGTTTGCATGAATCATTAATCAAATTTTGTACAAAATCGTCTTAGTTCTGCATCTGAGTCAGTCTGAATCATTTTAGCCCTAGGGGCATTTTGGTCTTTTCACATCAAATAAATTTTGGGCAGAGAGGTATTGTAAAATACCTCATTTAGGTAATTTGTTCGTTTTAGTCCATTTTGTCAGTTTAGTTTCTTTTTTTGCAGATTGGTCCTTGAGTCAAAAAACAGTCCAGATGGCAAGTTCTTATTGGATCAGAGGCCACATGGCAGGCTATATAAAGCCACGTGTAACAGAATCAGGGGACAGATCACAAAAAGCTCAGTGCCACATCACAAACAGAGTTCACACTCTCTCTCCATTCAGTTACAGATCAAAATCCACAAAGTCACAAAAAACTCAAGAACCTTCATAAAACCCTAGCACAATTCAGAGCAATTTCGTACCAAATTCACACAAATTTTTTGAAATCATCATCGGATTCAATTCGCAGAGGCAAACAGAAGCAACATTGCAAGCAAATTCAATGGAATTTCACACGGTTCTCAGAGATTCGGAGTGAATCTTCATCATTGAACCAAAACACCTGCAATTCGAACACGAGCACGCCACTGAAAGCGGCGCGCTGCAAGTGTGATCGCAGCATTCAAATTGGAAGAGAAGAAGAAGGAGAAGTGAGGGTTTTCACCGGTTCGAACCAGAAGAAGAAAGAGAGAGCGAAATTGCCTTACCAGTGAAGATTCAGAACCAAGGATCGAAAGAAAACGGTTCAAATCCCCAAGCAAGACTCAGGTAACACCTAAGCTTCATCTTATCTTATCAAAAATCATCACAAATCCAGAACCGTGTGAATCCATAGCCAGTTCGAACTGTTCAGATCAAAAACCTAACCCTAACGCAAGAATTATTTGAAAAAAATCAAAGAAACGTTTCAAAATCCACAACGAATGCGAATCGAAACGAATCCTTGCGATTCACAACGGTTTCATTCCAAAAACTTGAAGAAATTGAACAGTTCGAACCTGTAGCAACAAGAACACAAGATTCACATGATTCCAACGGTGAAAATCACTTTCTTTCGCATGATTCGTGTTTAGAAGGGTGGTACGAACAGATTAAGCCATGAACGAACCATTTCTGGGTAGAATTACATGATTTAGGGTTAGGGTTTACAAATGTGAGAGAACGGCGCAAGAACAAGAGAAGAAGAAAGAGAAACAATTCAAGAAATGAGGCAAACCGGGTTGAACAACCCTTTATATATGCTCTTGGACCGGGTTGACCCATACCCGGTCCATTTCCTCTTGATCTTGGCCGTTTGATCAGATCCTGATGGATCTGGATCGATCCAACGCTCCTGGAGCGTTAGTTTGATCCGGACCCATCAGGTGCGTGGGTCTGGGCTCTGTAACCGTGGGCTTTGGGTCTTTCTTGTGTTTTTCTTGAATTAATTGCTATGTACACCTTTATGCTTGCTATTTGAACCCCCTGTTTGTCCTGAATTTTTTACAAAAATCCAAAAATTTACTATGTGACTTTGGTATGTTTGTGAATGCTTTTGTGATATTTTTACATGAGCAGAGTTGATAAAAATGATAGGTGTAAATTTCCCTTTTGATTGGTATATTTTGTGTATTCTTAGTGAATTTTCTTGTATGATTCTTTCATTCAAATTTTTGTCACATGATTCTAGTGCTTGGCATTTGATTCTATGATGATTACCTCTGTTTTCTTAATGAATTCATTTAATCTTGGAAGGTTTAATTTTCTTTTGTGTTTTGTGTAATATTCTCAATTTTGTTGAACTTGAATTTTGTGATATTTTCATTTTTTGTTAAATTTGATTCTTGATACAATTGTGTGATATTTTGCAATTATGTTTAGTTGGATTCTTGATACAATTGCGTGATATTTTGCAATTATGTTTAGTTGGATTCTTGATACCAATTGGGTGATGTTTTGCAATTATGTTTAGTTAGAGTTTTGATGCCAATTTTGTGATATTTTGCAATTTTGTTTAGTGTGATTTTATGCCAATTTTGTGATAGTTTACCATTTTGTTTAGGATTAGTATTTCATTATTATTTTATCTTGTTTTACTAACCACTTTACTCTATGTTTCATGCATACTAAGCATTTCATCTCATTCCCATTTCTTCCTTTAACTCTTTCATGGAACGTTCAACTAATTATCATGCAATGTTTAGGTAGTTTCTTTATTTTAATTTCTTGCAAGACCATAGCCTGTAAACTAGGGCCATATGTAAAGGACAATGGACACTATGATGATGTACACCGACACAAGCACCGACACGCACACACGTTGTATGTTTACCGCTAGATACATGTTTAGGAAGCGTGATACTTAGAAAAACTCATCCTTTCTTTCTCAAAAAACTAACACATCACTCAAAGATTTTTTGCAATAAAGTGAAGTCAAAATTTCACCCATTTTCCCTTTATTTTCTTAAGCAAAATCAAAATGAATCTTAAATCTTCAACTTTAACCCTTTTCTTCAACAATTGGAACAACCTCACTTTCTTTTCCAAATCTCATGCCTTTGAGGCCTCTTTTCTCTTCTCAAAAATCATTTTCAAAATTAAAAACAAACTAATCCACAAAAATCGTTTTCTGGAAGAGAACTACATGGAATTTTGATCCCTTAAAAGGGTATGTAGGCAAGAGACCTAAAATCTCTCCAAGTCCAATAAAAACAACACTCAAAATCTTCTTTCTCTCATTCTTAAAATCAATCCTTTTTTACAAATAGCGATAAAAGCAAAGCGTATACATAAGACTAGTAAAACGGTTCCTATAGGATACTATAGTCATTGCGGGTGCCTAACACCTTCCCGTAGTGAAATCAGCCCCGAGCTCAGAGTTTCTAAGGTTTTCTCTCGATTTTACCTTTCCCCAAAAAAAATAGAGATATCAATGATTGAAAGGTTCAAATCTAATTAATGATTTGACACCCGAAAATCGCGATAACAACATTATTAAAGCATGAGATTTACTTTGATTTGAATATCAAGTGTTGTTTGATTGTAGAGGATTGGAAAAATTATTAATACCTACTTTTAAATTGTGTAGTTTTTGTTTGTCTAAGGTGTAAATTTTGGCGAGTGCCCTTTTTAGTAAAAGTGTTAAAGATATGGAAGCGAAGTTTGATATGACCACAAGATATAATGTCATTTTTGGATGTATGCAAGCAAAACATACTCAAGATGTTCTTTTAGCTAACTTTATTGATGGGTCAGGTCAACATATCTCACAAGTGCAGTATCGTAATATCCTTAGATATCGTC
Organism: Medicago lupulina; assembly: GCA_958299785.1. Taxonomy (NCBI): domain Eukaryota; kingdom Viridiplantae; phylum Streptophyta; class Magnoliopsida; order Fabales; family Fabaceae; genus Medicago; species Medicago lupulina. The sequence continues at coordinate 32,975,307 of OY283144.1, read as the reverse complement.
TTATGATTCAATTATTTTAAATTGATGAGGTGTACCTTGTTTGTTGTAAGGCATTCCTAGATGCCTTTGGAGAGTATGCAGTTCATTGTAAGCATCTTCCTGACTTTAAATACTGACATGGATTTGTAAGGGATGTCCTTTTGACATGTTCAAGTAGACAGGAATATCGTTGAAGAAGGAAACCTTTGTGAACTTCTTCACTGACCCACTAGATGGAAGATCGATAGTTAGGCCAATATATGTTATGGTGTACATATGAGTAGGAGGAAAACATGCAAATGCAAACTTGACTGCGGTTTTGCCACTTGTGGGAATAGGGACCAGGGATTTTACGGTAGGATAGATGATGACACCCTGTCATCCTAGTTTTTCTAGGCATTTTTTATGTAATTTTGGGTCATATTTACTGTAATTCTGAGAGCTAGGAGCCACAAAGGAGTAAAAACACAATTGCAAGGAAGTCAGAAATCGGCCACCGATTTTGCTGCTGATTTCAACATCATTGTCACTGGATTTTTCGGTTACCGATTGATGGAAATCAGTCATCGATTTTGGAGCAACAGGCACGCGTTTTGGCTTATTGAAGGGTGTTCGGTCACCGATTTTGGGGGTCCGGACACTGATTTTTAACAGCCCTATTTAAAGGAAACACGTTTTCAGAACGAGGGACGACGAATTTTGGAGATCAAAAGGGCATAGAAACACAGAGACGGCGATCTGGAACACCATTGAAGGAGTTTTAACAAGGTTTATTCATGAATCAATCTTGTAATCATTCTTTTATCCATTTATCCTGTTTAATTGTTATGTGTAACTAAACCCTCCGTTGTTGGGGATGAGCAGACCTAGATGAACACTTTTGTGACATGACCTGATTGTTCTAATTGATGAAATTCATAGAATTGTTTCTCTTATTTCTGTCCTTCATGCTTTTAATGCTTGGCCGCCTTTAAATTGATTTATGGTTTATATTGTGAAACGAAAGTGGAATTTATAAACGCTTTGAAATAAGAGATCCTTGCCTTTGTAATCTATGAATAGATACAAACCCTTGGAACCATTACAGAATTCTTGTCCGTTCATGCTTAGTTCTAATCTTCAGATTCACTAAGGAATTAGGTTTTCATTTTAGGATTAAAGTTGTTGTCACTAAGGAATTAGGGCAAGAATAAAATAGAGAATTCAGTAGCAATTAGATGGATCGATTCAATAGTTAAGATCAGGTTGTTAGCTTAAGTTAGTCATCTAGCGAAACTCATTCCCAACATCTGTCTCTCATAAAGTTCAAACCTTTTATTTCTCGTAATTTTCATTATTGCTATAAAACAAACTCAGTACTTTTTTGTTCAATTAAGTTATAATATCATTCAACAGTATAACGCAATCCTCGAGTTCGACACTCGGTCTTACCGTTTTAAATTACTACTTGCACGATTTCGTACACTTGCGAAAATCGCTATCAATAGACAACCCTTACAACCGCGTCAAGTAAAGTGGACAAACATGAGAAAGTGTGTTCTGACAATCAACATGCTTATATACCTTTACATTTGACACTTTTGGTTTCCTAACATCATAGGTTGTTGACCTTTTACATATACATACCAATGTTGTGCAAAGGGGGGATTTGTGGAGTGGAGATTAGAAGAGATTCTACTTGAGGAGCACCAAACGCAATTGTTTGCTTATTACGTGGCAATTGAGCCATTGTTCACGTGACACGTGGCCCCTTAATCTTTTTTGTATAATCTATACTAGTATACTATAGTGGCACTGGTAGTAGGTAAATTTGTCTATGGTAGCTCCATTTTCTTGCAATTAATTTGATCAACGGTACGATGTTTTGAAGCATCTAAACTTTTGCCATAAAAATAAACGGTCCTTAAAAAACATCAATACATATAATAATTTATAATAATTTTAAAAATATAGATTATGGCGAAGCCTTCAATATTCTGATCACATTGTTCCATATTACCAAACAATCCGAGAGAGAAGGAGAGAGAGAGGGGGAGAGAGAGTTGTCAAGGAACAAATTGGAAAATGCCAATGAAGTTTGGAGGTGTGTCTTTAAAATAAAAAAATTCATGCATTTAACTTGCTATGTTGAACAAGCAAGTATGGAAATATGATTAAACAACCAAAATCTCTAGTTTCTCCAATTTTCAAACCGATATATTTTTCAATCGGTCATATGCTAGATGTAATGGGTATAATCCTTCGTACACATGGTTGTGATACTGACAAGTATTGAAGAACCCCCACATTGACCCAAGAGGTGAAATGATCAAGAGCTAGTTGATCATCTTTTTTACCAGATTGATGCATGTTGGATTAAAAATACACCTTTGTTGAATTTGGTTACACATGACACTGTTACTTGGGTTAATATAAAACAAATGAATACAATTTGAGAGATGCTTATACAAATATGCAAAAACCTCCAATTTTATAAATACTTCAATGTTGATAGATGATGAAAATTGGATCTCGTGAGTTTAGCTCAATTGGTATGAAAATGCATAATATATGCTAGGTTCGGGGTTTAAACTCTAGCCACCACAAAAAAAAAAAAGATGATGAAAATTGGAATCTAATATGAAAACTTAAAGTCCCGCCATGCGTGAAACTTTTGCTCAGAAAATGCAGAAAAACTTGTGTCCCAAGTAAAGAGTGTATGTCTTGCAATGGTTTCCAATGTCCTACCGGTTGTTTGAGGGGTTTCTAAATTTATGGCTTTTTGTGTTGAAAATTAATTTTGAAAACAAACATTTTCAAGTTAAATGAGGTTAAATTGTTTTTTTAAATTAATTTTAAAGCAATTTTCATGTAATTTTCAAAACGACAAAAAAAATGTTTAATAATGTTTGTGTTTTTTATCTCTAACACGCGAGCACCGGTGGCCTCATACCACCATCGAACACCACTCCAACCACCTATGAATGACCACCAACTACTCCAACCATCACTGCCAGGCACCTCTCCGGCCGGTGATCAATATCACTCCTACTGTCATTTGTAGCCTGTTTTATGTGCTTTTTTAAAATAAAAAAATAAAAAATGCATGGCATAAACTTGTTAAAATGTATGTATGTTTAAACTTAAAATTAAAGAAAATGATTTTATGAATGCATAAAAGTAATATTTGTTTGTTGAGATTTTATCAAAATATAAAGATTTTTTTCATACGGTTGTATGTTTACAAAAATAGTTTTTATTGCAATTGACAAATTTTTTTTAAAGATCTATTTCCAATTGCTTGTCAAACGAAAATTAGATATTTGACTGCAGATTCTTTTTTTTAGAAATAAATAATTGGTCAAATACCTAAAGGTCAAAATTTGAAAATTCTTTCCTTTGTTTTTGTTGAAAGGATTAAAAATTATTTCCTAGGAAACAATGTTATATATTTTATTTAATTTTAATAATAATGCAAATATATATATTACAAAAAAAAGTATATAGTAAGGTTCCTTCAAAAGTATATAGTAAGGTTCGTTCAAAAAAAAAGTATATACTAAGGTGTTTCTTATAAAATATGCGGAGTTTATATATTCTTTTAATTTTTGTTGTTGCTTCACGTAGCTTGGATGCTACAAATACGTCTAATACAGGTTCTATATTTGATGTTCTTACATACGGTGCCATCGGGGATGGTCAAACTGATGATTCAAATGTAAAAATTTACTAATTTCATATATATTTTTCATGAATTTATGATTATACTTTTATACGTGTGTGTCCTTTGTGACTATAATTTCCCATAACTAACTATTTTAAACTATATATTTGGCTTTTCACTGAGAGTGTGTTTGGATGGGGTAATGTTTTAAGGGAATGTAATGTTTGAAGGGAATTCAAATACTTTGAGGTGAATTCCATTGTTTGGATAATAATTTAAAGAATTTTCAAAATGATGGAAATTTATGAAGTATTTTGTTCAAGTTAAATTTAGAGAATTTCAAATGACACCTAAAAGTTAAGAATTTCAAAATTCTTCATTGTTATAAATTTTCAAAATTTGCATTTTGGTCCCCAAATTTTCCAAAATTTTCAATTTGACCCCAATAAATTTATAAAAAAATTACAAATTGACCCCTCAAGTTTTTCGAAAATTATAATTTGACCCCTTAATTTTTTGAAAATTTCAAATTGACCCCTAATTTCATTTTTCAAATTTGGCCCAAATTTTTTTTATTTATAAAAGTTGCCCAAAAATGATGCCAATAATTTTTTTTATTACTACATCCAAACAATAACATTTAACAATGAAAGCAATTGAATTGAATAATTTGAATTCCTTAAAATTCTAAATTCTTTAAAATTTCTCAATCACCCCATCCAAACACACTCTAAGGCTTTTTTGAAAGCATTTCACGACGTTTGTGGAACAATTGAGGGAACCCGAACAATGACCATACCCAAAGGAAAAACATTCTTGTTGCAACCTTTGTCGTTCGATAGTCCATGCAAACCTGGAACCATTACAATTGAGGTACTCCAACAAGCATATAAATGAATATGTAACCGATAAAAATGATAAAGAATTTAATGAGAGAAAATAATTTTATGAAAGTATAATTTTTATTATTCTATTTTTTTTAATCTATAATAAACTTTATATTATTTCTTCTTCCCAACTTTGAAATTAAAAAGTCTAATATTTTATTACATCTTAAAATGTCATTTAATATATAAATAATGGTGTCAAAACACATTTTATGATCAGTATATTTGAAATTTTACCATGTATTCCCTTAAAGATCAAATTATTTTCTTTGATACTACAATGTTAACGATGTACTTTTTGTTTGATACTACAATGTTAAAGATGTACTTTTTGTTTTGACAGATTAAAGGAAGTATCACTGCCCCAAAAGACCTTAATTTTTGGAAGTTCTCAATTGATGAAAAGAAAGCGTGGATCCAGTTCTCAGGAATAAATGACCTTATTGTCAATGGAAAAGGAGATATCAATGGTCAAGGTTCTTCGTGGTGGTTGAGGTACCCTAAAGGTCAAGAAAGCAAAAGGCCAACTGTAAGTTGAATAACATGATAGCCAATTATTTAATTTGATATATTATTGAAACTACATTGAAATATTAAGTATAAAATTGAATATTATTTGATAATATGCCTATGCAGGCTCTTCAATTTCATGGGTGTCAAGATCTAAAACTTAATGACTTTACTCACATGAATAGTCCAAGGAATCGTATAAGTATAGATACATGCAAAGGCGTTTTCATTTCCAATCTTCATTTAATTGCACCACAGACAAGTCCAAACACCGATGGAACTGATATCTCACAATCATCCAATGTCATCATTACGAATTCATTCATTGGAACTGGTCAATATAATTCATACCTTCAACTTTATATTTCACATGATCACTAATAATATTTACTCCTCTGTCTCATTTGATTTATCTTTCTTTGTGAAATAGTTTTATTTTGAATATTATTTTACAATATAAATGCATTATATTTTTGTATGTCATTCTCAAAAAATAAAATATTAATGTATTATTGATAATAGAGTTATATTTAAAAAAGGATTAGCTTAAGTTTGTTTTATTTTTATCTTGATGATTGTGTAACTGTAGGTGATGATTGCATCGTAATTAACTCCGGCTCAAGATTCATCAACATAACCGGTGTTTTTTGTGGACCTGGCCATGGCATAAGGTAAATTAAGTTAAATAATATTCACAGTTTAATAATTATCATATTATATATTTTATAGTTTATTGACACTGAAACTCTTTGGGATTGGTGAATCAAGTGTTGGAAGCCTCGGCAAAAATAGAGCATTTTCTACGGTAGAACAAGTATATGTAAAAAATTGCACATTCACCCGAACTTCATATGGAGCTAGAATCAAGACATACGAGGTAAGGATAGAATGAATGTGGTTAATAGATGAGTGTAGTGATTAAATGAGGTTTGAACTCTGGACCTTGCATATATTATGTATTGCTCCTATCAACTGAGTTAAGCTTACGAGAATATATTGATAGTCTAATATTATATATGACATGGTATAAAAAATCTTTAAAAGTGACAAAGTTCTTTGTCTTATAAATGATTTTTAGAGTTGAGTTAGACCTAAATTAAAAATAGTCTAAGATTATTATTCATGTTTTGTTTTGTTTCTGTTTGAATTAGGGTGGATCTGGATATGCAAGGAATATTAAATACGAAGATATTACACTTGTTGAAGTTGGGAACCCTGTGTATATTAACCAGTATTATAAACCTCTTCAAGAAAGAGCATTGGAAGTGAGTGATGTTACTTTCAGCAACATACACGGAACCTCAGCTGGTAAATATGCAGTCAAACTTCTGTGTGAATCCAACATTGGCTGCACCGACATTATTATCAATAACATTAACATAAAACCTATTTCTGGAGGAGAAGCACTTGTGTCGTGTAGTAATGCACATGGACGATGCACTTCGTGTGTTCCAAATGTCCTGTGTCTTTCTCAAAACAGTAGTACTAGTGGGTACTGGATTAAACACTAATAAAAGCAACCAAGAAAAAACATCCACTTATTTTCATTTTGTATTATGTAGCATTTTCCTTATCGAAAATAAAGAAGGTTGTTCTAGTAGTCTTTACTAATTAATTATAATTAAATTTTACATTTTAATTTAGAATAACTTATATGTAAAAGTTTTTATTTCTTTACGCCCTCCCGATTATTTTAAAATTATATTGCAACTCTATTAGGGTGTTGGACGACGGATCCACATAAACGTTTTGTTAGGGTTTCTGCTAGGGTTTAGCAGAAGCGTCGTTTCAACCAATTTCTAATGTGATAACATGAACATTTCAGCATCAAAGTCATGTTTTCTATAGGCCTTAGATATCATATAATTGGTTTTGGCTTTGATCTTGCTTTTGTCCACTAACGTCATTAGCTTGTTGAAGGTCAATCACATTTTGGCTTCTTTAGGTCCTTTTTTGGCTTTTGATTCAATTTGGCTCATAATTGCATTCGGTGTTGAAGATTGATCTTTTGCAATTGCGGCAACTTGGTACTATTGAGGGTTCGGTGATCCTACTTCATCGTTTTCTTCTGGGAGCTTGCAAGCGAAACCTCCAATTTCGATTTCAGCTGTTGCCATGTTCAACTGGCAGGCTGAGATTTCATCAACAACTACCCTGTCTCCAGCTGCGAGGGTGCAGCCTTCTCCCAAACCGGCGACATCAAATGCGGTTTCCTTTGCTCAAGCATTAACTGCATCACATAATGTTTCCTCCAATGACAACTTGTTTCAGCCGTCCGTTAGAGGTGAGGCAGTCTATATCAAAATATTGCACGACATGTATGAAAAAGGAATGGCAGCTTGCAACCAAAACCTGCATGGGAGACTACTGTTGAATAAGGGTGACAAACCTTATATGACAAAAGACATTCAGCTGAAGCTCCAGAAGCAATGGAAGACAGACATGGAAGATGTTGTCTTTAGGAAAGGATATTATATGAATTTTCTTTTGCCTCGAAGACCGATTTACAATCTGTTTGGGCAATGGGAACAATAAATTTGAAGTCGGACGTCTTACATTTGTTTGAGTGGACTAAGAGCATCCACAATGGAGACATCCATTTTTAGGTTCTTAAATGGGTCCCACGTGTACACATCACTCATTTATAATTTTTTAACAATGGTACGTAATAAGCACTCAATCACTCCAACCCAGATCTCACACAAAGCTCTTAAATGGGACCCACTAATCAACTATCAATAACTTTATATCATTATATTTCAATATTTAATATTAAAAGAGTGCGGGTCCTGCTTAAAAGTAGGGGTCTTACTTAAGACCCCGGGTCTTATAAGACCCTGCAAAAGATTCTCCCCATTGGGGGTACCTAATAAGTACCGGGTCTTAAATAGTTAAGACCCTCCCAATGGAGATGGTCTAAGGATTTTAATATACACATAGTATAACACTCATGCTTAGGTGTGGATTAGATTGTTGGAACTACCTCAGCCTCAAGAGTATTGGATGGAAAGGACGTTATGAGAAATTGCTAGTGTCGTTTGCACGTCGTTGCTTATTGATATTGTGACGTCCAAGCGCATTTTTTGTCATTATGCATGAGTATTGGTGGACATGGATTTTTCTCGTAAACTATTCCATGAAATTATGGTAGATAGGGAGCGTTTCTCTTTTCGTGTGGAGGTGGCTTATGAATGGATTCTAGATTTTTGCTCACATTTTCAGAACATCAGTCATGACGTTACCGCCTGTAGGTCGTTATTGTAACAACCCAATTTTTCGTTTTTTTTAATTATTTTATGTGTGTTTATTTATGCTTGTATGTGATTATTTATCCTTGGGTGTATTTTCTTGGGTTTAGTGTTAGAAGGGTATTTTGGTCTTTTTGGTGAGCAAGGGTAAATTAGTAATTTTGGTTGAGGGCTAAAATTGTAGCATTTTTAAGTGAGGACCATTTGTTATTAAGTTGTTAGTATGTTGTGGTAATTAGAATTAAGACTGTTGGTTATTAGTTATTTCACCGTTAGTAAGTTAGAATTAGAAATTTGGAGTAATTAGAATTGAGCCCATATAACATTTAGCAGGTTAGGCCCAATATAATGTGACTATATAACCCAACTTTTTGAGAGGAACTAGGGTTAGAACATTTTCATTTCACAAAACAAGAGAGGTAGAGAGAGAAGAGGCTAGAGAAAGGAAGAAGGGTTTGGAGAGCTAGAGGGTGAAGAATCTTGGAGCAAAAGTGAAGCTTAGGCTTGGATTGTTGAAATTAGAGGTAAGGGGGCTAGTCTTCAAACATAATATTTTTCTACCCATTTCACATAAGTGCTTAAGTGAATAAGTGATTATGTGATTAAGTGATTATTTGAGTTTGAGTATATAAATTCATGCTTAGATGTTGATGCTATGATTATGTATATGAATTGAAAGATTAATTGTTGTTGATGATGAATTTATATGCCAAAAGTTATTTATGTGATTATGTTTTGTTTTTGTGAAAAGTGGATGAATAATGAAGTTGTGGTTGTTGGATTATGAGTGAATTCATGATTATTTGTTGTTGTTGATGTTTTGAAACATGTTGATGAATTGGTATAATGAGTATGTCTATTGGTGAATTGATGATGAAAATTGTTGTTGTTGTTGAAAAGTTGTGAAAGTTTGGTGAATTATTGAATTTTGATAAAATGATGTTTTAATCTTAAGTTTTGTGCATCATTGAGTATGTTTTCATGTATATGACCTGTAAACATTATTTGGGACGTGTTTTGGGTGTGGAAAGATCAAAATTGGAATGTTTGGGAAAAAGGGTTTTGAAATTCGAAGTTTTTTTTTCAGAACTGATGAACGTTCGCTTAAGCGAGCCATCAGCGAGCGTGCCTAGGTCGCTTCTGGACATAGTTCGCTTGAGCGAGCTGTAAGCGAAGATCTAAGCGAACGAGAAAGTAGGTTCTGGACAAAGTTCGCTTGAGCGAGCTGTAAGCGAGCTCCAAGCGAACAAACCCAAAATGCTACTGAGACCTGGTCGCTCAAGCGAACCAGACTTCGCTTACGCGAGTAGCATCCTGTTCAGCCACTTTTGATTTTTCGCTTCATGCATTTGGGGACCAATCCGAACTTTCTAAATTGTTTCTTTTGACTTGTTTGGTCATTGCTTATGTATTTAATCCTATTGGAACATCATTTGAGTCAAATCGGACTTAGTTTTACAAATCGGTTTTAATATGTAGGATTAAGTATGTATGCTGTTTATGTGATTAACAATATGGTCTTGAATTATTTCATCGAGAACTAGATTGTTTTGCTTTGAAAATGGACTATATTTGGAAAAGTGACATTTTGAGAGGAACTTTATTATTTTTGAGAATTCTTTGTAATTGGCCGGTGAAATGCTCATGTACGTACACCTACATTCATATGTGTCTAGTGTACCTACATAGTCGAGGCAATTGAGTTGCTTGTTTTGTTTTGGTTCATTGATCCCAATTATTGAAGTTGTGAATTATATTATACGAACTTGATCGAAAATATTCATTGAACTTATTTACTTTGAAATTCTTTCATGAATAGTTTGATATGATTATATTTGTTTATGTGCATATATGTTGTTGGTGGTTGTATATTTTATGTGCATATATGTTGTTGGTGATTATATATGTTTATGTGCATATATGTTGTTGGTGGTTATATATGTTATGTGCATATATGTTATTGGTGATTATATATATTTATGTGCATATATGTTGTTGGTGAAGTTTCATACATGCTATTGGTGTTGAATTGTTGGTGTAAGCATGTATTGGACTATGTTGGTGTGGATTTGTAGAATTCGAATGAAATATGTTTTGTTGTTGTCGAGTCCTAAGTTTACACACAGTTGTTGTTGGATTTCATCTCTATGTTTGGTGGAGAATACTTTTGTATTCAATTATGCGGGGTGTTTATGCGGGGTGATTATGATGTGTTTGTTGCATCAGGGACGACGGCCTCGGAGATGAAATTGGTACCACACGTATCTAGAGTCGGTCTAGACACATTTCATGTTTTAGGATGAGTCATGTTTGCTTATGTGCTTGACGTGAATTACGTGTTGGTGTATTTGTGTGCTTGATGATTGGTTGCAATTGGTGAGCCTTATACTGTGCAATTATTGTTGAGAATAATTTATGTCAATGCTTATTTATGAAAGATGAATTATTAATGCATGTGTAATCCTGTTTATCTTTTCAATTATGATTGATGTGAAGCTAACCCCAAGTGGTCTGTGGTGGACCGCCTACCTATTTGTATGAATGGGTAGACGGCTTGCAGGATTAGTTGATTTCATTGCTTTGGTGAGTTGCTTGAGGATAGCGGGAGCTTCCTTCATTTATTTTCGCTTTGTCGTGTCTTAGAGAGGCTCTGATCTAGGACGGCATTTACTTTTATGTCTTGGATTTATTTTATTTCGAGATGTACCTATGTTGGGATTTTATTTATGAGTTGGTTGCATTTCATGATTGATGACATGGCTGCTATTGAGGTGTATGTGATATTCCGCTGTGATGTTTTATATTGAGATATTTTCATGCATGTTTACTTAGTGAATTATTCGAAGAGGTGACGACTATTTCTTATTTATTTATTTTAATTGCGTGATTTATCACTTAAATAGAAATAGGGTGTTACAGTTATATCCCCGGAAGGACAACAATGCGGTCAAGGAAAAGGTCGTCCAAGGAAAGAAAAAAGTTTCGGCAAGCAAGCTCGATTGGGTACCAATTAAAGACAATCCTTCTAGCACATTTGAAGTCCCGCAGCAAAATATTGTCCCGACAACTGTAGTAGTGCAGGCGCAAATTGAGTCACCAATTATATCTCCACTTCTTGGCCGAGCAGCACAAACAAAACAACAGTCACAAAATTTGGAAGTTCCCATTCAGCAGGATCAAATAACCAATACTTCAACAACATTAGAGGCCATTATACCGCAATAACAAGGTGCATCTGTTCATACACATGTTGAGGGAAATTCCGCGCAGAAACATGAATTATTGATGACATGCTGTCATTACGTAATTTTTATGTATATATTATCACATTATGGAGTTCACAAGGCAACTTAAGCAGTAAGAAAAGCAAGAAAACTGAAGAAAAAGGACAAGTCACAAAACGTGTCATGTTGGCTGAAAAACGTGACACGATTTCACAAGGCAGAACACATGTTTTTGGAATTAAGGAGAACGTGTCACGTTGGCCAAAACGTGACACGATTTGTGAAACCCTAATTTAGTTTCTTGTTACACAAGGAAAAACGTGTCACGATTTACTAAAAACGTGACACGATTTGGGCGAATTTCAGAGCCTATTTAAGCTGAAGACTATTTAGAAAACAAGGGTTACGATCTTCGAGAGCTAAAGTGCGATTTTCATACCTAGAAGGCTGAAGACGGGGCGATTTCATCATCTCTGATCTAGTTTATGTATGTTTTAATTCTTTCATTGATTATGCTATTTGTAACCGCAATTATGAGTAGCTAACTCTCTTAGAGATTAGGTCTGAGATGAATCTATGTAACCCTAATTGATACATGTTGCCGTGATGAAACTCTATTATTCGTGAATGACAATTTAGTTTTTATTCAATTCAATTGCTTTTAATTCTTTTTATATATTAATCACATATAAACATCGTGAGTTTGAATGACCACTGACCCTGGCTTTCGCCTTAGACTCATTGAATTGTTCTAATAAACATGGTTAGTCTAGGAATGGATAATCGTTTATTAGTGATATTAGGTTAACGTTCATAAAACCTTCAAAGATTATTAGACCACCTAAGGGATTAGGGGTTGTAGTTTGAGAAGAGGGTCCTAACTCAAGGTATTGATTAGGGCTAATTTGTTAACTGTCGTAAAAACTAAAGAACCATTCATGACAATAGAGTGCGGTATACCAATTAGGGGAACGTAGAGGATTCAACAAACCTAATCTCATCTCTCTCCATCTTTTCTTAATCAAATCTTATTTTCTGTTATTTGTTACGATAAGATCAAAACAAACAAATCACCTAGTGGCAAAAGAAATATAAACTTTTACACATCCTATTGATTAACGAAGTTGAATTATTGAAGTTAAAAACAATCCTCGTGGGATCGATATTTTACTACTTCTATAGGTTTTGGTACACTTGCCAAATTTCTATCAAGTTTTTGGCGCCGTTGTCGGAGACTGTTGAATTATTTCAACAAGGCAATTTCGTTATAATTTAGGATTTCTGCAATTTATTTTACTGTTTAAAAAAAAATTGTTACTTTTGATTGTGCAGTGCTACTAAGGTATTTTTTTGTTTATGCGAGGTCGACAGAGCAAGGACGATTTACAATTCGATCCGGAGATCGAAAGGACTGCTAGAGCCAATCGGAGAGCTTTTCGGTTGTCAAAGTCGGTCCCACCGGAGCAAAGAGAGCAGATACCGAGTCCTACACCGTTAGTAACTACAAAACCTGTATCTCATGAACCTAGTATCATCGGAGATGCGCCACCGAGACCGAAGTTGGGAGACTATGGCTTAGCTACCCACCGGGGTTAGCTGACACACACTTTCCGGTCGGCTAATCCTGCGGCCTTTGACATCAAGAGCACCGTCCTGAACGGTTTGAGAGATAAGCAGTTTGATGGGACGGAAGCTATGAACCCACACGAACACCTGAGTCGATTTGCTGAGACTTGTGAATTATGTGTACCTCCAGCCACTGTTACTGATAGCCAGAAGAAACTACGGTTGTTTCCTTTCACTTTGACAAGAAGAGCTAGAGATTGGTTGCTAACCATACTAAGTGGTACCATTCAAACATGGGAGGAGCTCGAGCTGAAGTGCCTGGAAAAGTATTTCCCTATGTCGAAGTATTGGGACAAAAAGATGGAGATTCAAAATTTCAAGCAAGGGGATACTGAGTCTTTATATGATGCTTGGGAGAGATTTACTTTGATGTTGAAGAGGTTCCCGAATCATGAACTATCTGAGAAACAATACCTCCAAATCTTCACCGAAGGCTTGACTCACAACATTAGAATGTTCTTAGATGCCTCAGTTGGTGGTAGTCTGAAGAATAAAACCGATCATGACGTCGAAGCCCTAATTGAAAGCATGGCCCAGAACGAGTACCGTGCTGATGCTAAGAAGAAGAAAAGGGGAGTGTACAGGGTAAGTGATACTACTTCTATCCTAGCTAACCAAGCAGCCATGAACAAGCAGATTGAAGCTCTCACTAAGGAGTTTCAAGGTTTCACCTTGGCCAATAAACAACAGGTAGCTGCAGTTAAGTGTGATTTATGTGGAGAGGGACATGCAAATGGTGAGTGTGTACCTGAGGGATTTAGTGAGGAATTTGTAAACTATGTGAACTTTCAAAGGCAAAACCCTTACTACAATCCAGGTTTTAACAAGCATCCCAACTTTAGCTACTCCAACAACAACACTCTCAATCCTCTGCTCCCTAATCCTCAACAACCACAACAGAGAAAACCTTCAGCCCTTGAAGAGACAATGATCAATTTCATGAAGGTGACTCTTTGAAACTTCGAGGAGATAAAGAAGAGCCAGGAAGTTGAAAGGAAAAATAATGAAGCTTCCAGAAAGCTGCTTGAGACTCAAATCGGGCAAATGGCTAAACAATTGGCTGAACAAAGCAAGGGAGGATTCTCAGGTAACACTAAAGAAAACCCTAAGAATGAAACTTGTAATGTTGTTGAGCTTAGGAGCAAAAAGGTTCTCACACCTTTAGCCCCGAAAGCTAAGAAAATTGTTGATGAAGTTGTGGAGGAGGAAGTAGAGATAGATGATGAAGTTGAAAAAGAGAATAATGAGGGAGTAGTTGAAAAAGAAAATGATCAAGAAGTAGTTGAAAATGAAAAGAAGAAAAAAATAGAGGGAGAAAAAAGTGAGAAGTTGATAGATGATGACTCAATCTTGAGAAAGTCTAAGAGCCAGATATTGAAAGATGGAGATAAACCACAAGTTGTTCCATCTTATGTGAAGCTTCCCGACCCTCATTTAGCTAAAAAGAAAAAGAAGGAAAAAAAGCCAATTCAAAAAGTTCATGGAACTTTTCTCACAACTTCAGGTGAATATTCCTTTCGGCGAAGCTCTTGATCAAATGCCTGTGTATGCTAAGTTCATGAAGGAGTTGTTGACTAGTAGAAGAAAACCAAAAGATGATGAAAACATTGCTCTTTCAGAGAACTGCAGTGCTATTCTCCAAAATAAACTTCCACTGAAGATTAAAGATCCAGGTGTTTTTACTATTCCTTGTTCCATTGGACCGGTGAAAGTTGGTAGAGCTTTATGTGACTTAGGGGCAAGTATCAACTTCATGCCCCTTTCTATGATGAAGAAGCTTGGAGGTGGTGAACCAAAGCCGACAAGAATGACCCTCACTCTAGCTGATCGGTCAATTTCTTATCCCTTTGGCATTCTTGAGGATGTGCTAGTAAAAGTTAATGAGCTAGTATTTCTGGCTGATTTTGTGATCTTAGACATGGCTGAAGATTAAGAGATGCCACTCATTCTAGGGAGGCCTTTCCTTGCTACAGGCTGTGCTCTTATTGATGTTGAGATGGGTCAGCTTATGTTGAGATTCCATAATGAGCAAGTGGTTTTTAACATATTTGAAGCCATGAAACATAGAGCTGAAAATCCCAAGTGCTACTGGATTGACATTGTTGATGAAATCGTTGAAGACAATTCTCGTGAACCCAAACCAACACAACCTATGGATAAAGCAATTGTGAATTCTATAGAGAGTTGTGACAATGATGAAAAGCTAAAGACTATTCATAAAACAAGGGTTACGATCTTGGAGAGCTAAAGTGTGATTTTCATACCTAGAAGGCTGAAGACGGGGCGATTTCATCATCTCTGATCCAGTTTATGTATGTTTTAATTCTTTCATTGATTATGCTATTTGTAACCGCAATTATGAGTAGTTAAATCTCTTAGAGATTAGGTTTAAGATGAATCTAGGTAACCCTAATTGATACATGTTGCTGTGATGAAACTCTATTATTCGTGAATGACAATTTAGTTTTTATTCAATTCAATTGCTTTTAATTCTTTTTATATATTGATCACATATAAACATCGTGAGTTTGAATGACCACTGACCCTGGCTTTCGCCTTAGACCCATTGAATTGTTCTAATAAACATGGTTAGTCTAGGAATGGATAATCATTTATTAGTGATATTAGGTTAACGTTCGTAAAACCTTCAAAGATTATTAGACCACCTAAGGGATTAGGGGTTGTAGTTTGAGAAGAGGGTCCTAACTCAAGGTATTGATTAGGGCTAATTTGTTAACTGTCGTAAAAACTAAAGAACCATTCATGACAATAGAGTACGGTATACCAATTAGGGGAACGTAGAGGATTCAACAAACCTAATCTCATCTCTCTCCATCTTTTCTTAATCAAATCTTATTTTCTGTTATTTGTTACGATAAGATCAAAACAAACAAACTGCATAGTGGCAAAAGAAATATAAACTTTTACACAGCCTATTGATTAACGAAGTTGAATTATTGAAGTTAAAAACAATCCTCGTGGGATCGATATTTTACTACTTCGATATGTTTTGATACACTTGCCAAATTTCTATCAAGTTTTTGGCGCCGTTGCCGGGTACTGTTGAATTATTTCAACAAGGCAATTTCGTTATAATTTAGGATTTCTGCAATTTATTTTACTGTTTAAAAAAAAAATTGTTACTTTTGATTGTGCAGTGCTACTAAGGTATTTTTTTGTTTATGCGAGGTCGACAGAGCAAGGACGATTTACAATTCGATCCGAAGATCGAAAGGACTGCTAGAGCCAATCGGAGAGCTTTTCGGTTGTCAAAGTCGGTCCCACCGGAGCAAAGAGAGCAAATATCGAGTCCTACACCATTAGTAACTACAAAACCTGTATCTCATGAACCTAGTATCATCGAAGATGCACCACCGAGACCGATGTTGGGAGACTATGGCTTAGCTACCCACCGGGGTCAGCTGACACACACTTTCCGGCCGGCTAATCCTGCGGCCTTTGACATCAAGAGCACCGTCCTGAACGGTTTGAGAGATAAGCAGTTTGATGGGACGGAAGCTATGAACCCACATGAACACCTGAGTCGATTTGCTGAGACTTGTGAATTTTGTGTACCTCCATGCATCACAAACGATACACGAAAGGCTCACAAATCAAAGACTCGAAATCCTAGATGATCTATTCTTCAAAATGACGTCTTTTTCATGAACTAGGTCTTGCAACCTTGTCTAATTACTGAAGCAATACATGTCAGATCATTTTTCGGGCTTCAAGTAAAATCGGTGATCCATTACTCAGTCAATAGGACCGGATAAGGAAACTCCTATAACGTAGGCACATCTTTAGGAACATTATGATCACCTTCAAAGACTTCCTAAGTCGTTAGCACTTCCTCAGGAAATCACATCTATTCTGATCTTCTCATAAAAACACGCAGGTTGACCAACACTAATGAAGGCATGGATTCCTTTGATAAGCGAACGCGTGTGTAAAATAAGGCAGGGTACAGAACACCCAAACCATGCCTGGATGTTGGAACATTGTGTTCCACATCTAAAGTGAATATTTGTTTTAGGCAAAAGTGAAGCCAACATACAAATATCCAACAATCTCCCCCTTTGGCAAATTTTTGGCTAAAACAACTTGAGCCCAGTCCAAACAAAGAAGAGAGACACACGCAACCTTTTCTTCAATCTTCACAAAACAAATCTTCCTTGAAGAAAGGTACATAAGCTCATATTACTACTCGATACCACATATAGATCCTCAATCACATCATAATCTTCAAGACTAGAAGAGGTATATCATAGATCTCAGGTACTGCTTCCAATATTTTCACAAAATAATTAACAGATGGAAGTATGCAGATAAGAGAAACTAATAGGTATCATCATAGAGAATCAGAGACTTGCAACGGCGGACATATAAGGAAAAATAAATTCCTATAACATCTCAAACAGACAGTCAACTGTCACAACATGCTACTCAAATAATCATAGGGAAAAATAAATTCCCAAACAACATTCAGTAGCTTAAACAGAATGTTCCAGTATTCACACGAACATTCAGGAACACAGATGAGATATACTCCCCTCAAGGAGCACAAACAGTATTCTAATACTCCCCCTGAAAATATGCATCTGAATAGAAACACATTCATACAAGGGCAAAATCATACACATACATCCAACCCATGAGAGAAGAAGAAGCTAGTAGTTAGAATACTTCAGAAGCATACGCAGATGTTACAGCAAGAAGCTAGTACTTAGAATACTTCAGAAGCATACGCAGATGTTACAGCATCACCTGGCACAGGAACATAGGCACATAAAACCACATAGAACAATACTGGCATTTTTCTTTTACTTTTACTCCCCCTTTTTAGCCATAAAATGTGCCAAAATAAGAACAGAGAGAGACTATGAACCAAACCAAGCTTACTAATAAAAGAAACTTCAGATTAAAAGATGTTCTGAACATGAGAATACCAAAATAGTGCAGGAATTATACGGTTACAGACCACAACACATAGAGTGCTCAAATTATCCAGGGCATAGCCCACAAAATTGACAAACAAACAAAAGATAAAGGAACGAGAAAAATCATTCTTCTTCTGCCTTAGAGGTGCTTCCAGATTGCTCCTATTCACCTTCTTTGATCAAATCTTCATCTGAGTTACCAGCATTCTCATCCTCATCACTAGAGTCAAACTTATCTTCACCTCCCTTTTCGCTATCAGCCTCTTCAACTGCCTTCTCACTCTCAGTCTCTTCAACTGCATTATCAGGAACCTTTCTCTCCATTGCTAGAATCATAAGATCAATCTGAGTATTCCTTTCACCTAGAGTTACAATTGTAGCCTTTAAACCAGCAATTATTTCTTTCTCTAACATATTACCTGCATTAGAAGTAGGCACAAATGTTCCAACCAGGTCTGGAGCGTGACTGTCTCCAAACAATTTCTGATGGAAAGTAAGGGGAGAGTTGTAACAACCCGATTTTTTGTTATTTTATTTTTATTTGTTTAATGTGTGTTTTATATGTGTTTGTGTATGATTATTTATCTTTGGGTGTAATTTCTTGGGTTTTTCGTGTTAGAAGGGTATTTTGGTCTTTTGGTGAGCAAGGGTAATTTAGTAATTTCAGTTGAGGTTATTTTTAGTGTTTTGAGTGAGAACCATTTATTTTATTAAGATTGTTAGTGAATTGTGGTAATTAATTAAGAGTCGGTGTTTACTCGTTATTTTTACCGTTAATGAAATAGAAACTAGTGGATTGGATTAATTAGAGTTTGAAGCCATAAAACATTTTGAGAGTTAAGCCCATTAGTGTTGTGACTATATAACCCATGTCTTAAGAGAAAACTAGGGTTAGAGTAATTCATTTCATAACGTTAGAAAGTGGTAGAGAGAGAAAAGCTAGAGAAAGAGGGGAAAAGGGTTAGAAGAGAAAGAGGCTTGAAGAGCAAGAGGGTTGAGGATTCTAGGAGCTAAACTGAGGCCAAAGCTAGGATTTTTGGAGATTGAGGTAAGGGGGATAGTATTCAACCATAATCTTTTAATTTTTATCTCTTTTCTACCCATGTTCAAAAGTGCTTAGTTGAATAAGTGTTTATTTGGTTAACTGATTATTTGAGTTTTAATTGTAGAAATTCGTGCTTAGGTTTTGATGATATGTTCATGTATGTGAATTGAATGATAATTGTGTTGTTGATGTTGAATTTGCATGCCTAAATGTATATATGTGGGTATGTTTTGTGTTTGTGTGAAATGGATGAAGAATGAGGTTGTAGTTGTTGAATTGTGGATGATTTCATGATTACATGTTCTTGTTGTTGTTGTTGTTGTTTTGGTATGTGTTGTTGATGAATTAATTCATTGGGTATTCATAATTGTGAATTGATGATGAGAATTGTTGTTGAAAGTTTGGTGAAGTTGGTTGAATTGTTGAATTATGATGAAATGATGTTTCATTTCAAGTTGTGTGTATCTTTGAGTGCCTTTTTATGTATAAGACCTATAAACATCTTTTGGGACGAGTTTGGGCATTTGAAAGATCAAAATTTGGGATTTTGAGTGAAAAGGGGTTGAAACCCGAAACTTTTTGACAGAGCTGATGAGCGCTCGCTTGAGAGAGCTCTAAGCGAGCATGCAAGCGAGCAAGCTTAGTAGGTTTTGGACACAGGTCGCTTGAGCGAGCCCCAAGCGAGCTTCAAGCGAGCGAGCCCAAAAGCTACTGGAAGCTGGTCGCTTAAGCGAGCAGCACTCAGTTCAGTATTTCTCCGTTTTTCGTTTCCTACACTTGGGGACCAATCCGGGCTTTCTAATATGTTTCTTTTGACTTGTTTAATCTCTGTTTATACACTTAAACCTACTGGAACATCTTTTGGATTAAATTGGACTTGATTTTGTGAATTGAACTTAACTTTTGAAAAATGTCCAAGAACGCCGATTTTTCCGAAACTTGTTTTTCTCAAGAGAATGAAGTAGGGTTAAGGATGTATATTGATTTTGTGATTGCTAAAAAATGGTTTTGCTTGATTTCAATGAGAGTTAACTTGTTTTTTTTTTTTAAATGGAATTCTTTTGGAAAAGTGGCAAAGTGAGACGAACTTAGTGATTTGTGAGATTTCCTAGTAATTGGCCGGTGAAACGCACATGCATACACCACTACACTCATATGTGATTAATGTGTATAAATAGTTGAGGCAATTGAGTTGTTTTCCTTAGTTTTTGGTTCAATAATCTTAGTTGTTTTAAAGTCGTGAAATATGAGACGAACTTGGTTGAGAATAATCTTTGAGTCCGATTACCTTGAAAATCTTTTATGACTAGTTTGTTATGAATAAATGAAGATGTATGAATGATTGATGGGTGTTGAATATGACGTTTATCATAATGAGGTGTATTTTCTCTCTTACTTAAATTGTGAGAATTTCATGAAGTTGTTGAATTATTATGATGATGATGTTGGTGAATTATAAATGTATGTGTGCATATATTTTGTTGGTGAATTTTCTTACATGCAAGTGTTGGCGAAATTATTGGTGAATGCATGTACTGTTATAGCCGTTGAAATCGTGGTGAATATATGCATAGTTGATTGAGCCATATGTTCATGCATCATATGTTGAGTTGGATGTTTACATCCATATTCTCGTTGACCGGATACTTGTATCCATATAGCCTTTGAAATTATAGCCGTTGACAATGATGTTCAGTTGGCATCAGGGGTGACGACCTCGAAGGTGATTTGGTACCACACGTGTCTAGAGTCGGTCTAGGCACATTGCATGTTTAGGAAGAGAGATAATTGTTAATGTGCTTGGTGATTATTTGTGATCGGTGAATCATATACTTGTTGAAAATTGTTGGTGGCAATTTGGTGAATATTTGAGAATGTGCATATGATTGGTGTTTATGAACCTTGAAATATCTTGATGATTGATTATTCCTGTTTACATAGTTTGATTATGATTGTTGTGAAGCTAACCCCTAGTGGTCTGTGGTGGATCGCTTACCTATTTGTATGAATGGGTAGACGGCTTGCAGGATTAGTTTGGTTAGCTTGCTTGGTGAGTACTCGAGGATAGCGAGAGCTACCTCTGTTGGTTGTTTATGCCCGTGTCTTAGATAGGCTCTGATCTTGGACGGCGTCTTTACGTTGCTTTGGATTTATTTTTATCGTTGAGGATCGCCCATATGTCGGGATTTGATTATTATACTATGTGGATATATTTATGAGTTGATGACATGGCTACTCGAGGTGTATTATATATATTTCGGCTGTGATGTCTTAATTGTTGAAGTTTTTATACATGTCAATTGTGAATAACTTTTGGGAACGTGACGTCTATTTCATGAATATTTATTATATTCGCGTGATTTATCGCTTTAATATAAATAGGGCGTTACAAGAGTCCCTTTTCATGGGTAAATCAGCAACAGATACAATGTTAGGGTGTTGGCTAAGAATAATTTTGCACAGTAGAGTGGGAAAGGCAATAGGAAATTTTACAGCATCAGACTTAGCATGCCTCATAGTCTGATCAAACACATACCTACCATTATCCATCTTAGTTCTAGTTCCTACTGCATAAATAAACCTACCCAAACATGTGGCAATGTCTGAGGAATGAGTAGTAGGCACCCAATTAGCAGCTCCAATTTTGTTTAGCACAGCATACTTCATACTCTGCTTCCCAACAAAAAAATTTCTTTTCTTCGACCACACCTGCACTTTTTTGCTCGTGATCTCTTTGCAAATTTGATTGTCAGTAGCTTCCACCTCAGCAGCCCTACCTTCAACACCTAGGAAATTATTTATGATGTTGGGGGAGAAGTTGACACATTCTCCTCTAACGTACACTTTTTGATAATCTCTCCTTAGAGGATTATCACAGTCCTTGGGAATGTTCACCAAAAATTCTCTCACCAGCTTTTCATAGCACTCTCCTAACTTGCACACAGTTTTCTCCAAACCAGCCTCTCTGATTAAACTCATAACTTCCTCAATCTTCAAAGCTTCTTCACTTAACTCTCTTTCCAAAGCAAGTCTCAAATGGTAAATGAACTTCCACCTTTGAGTAAAGCTTGGAAGATGAAAGGACACTTTGTCAATAGGCACATTTTCCACAATCAGCAATTCCATCTTCCTATCAGCTTTCTTGGATTCTGGGGAAGTAATGTTCAGCACATCCATCTCAGCATCATATTCAGACTCACTTGAGGAAACAACCTTTCTTTTCTTAGAACTACCAACACCACTTTTCACCATCGCCTTACTCCAGCTCTTCTTGGGACCAACACTAGTCATCTTTGTCTTGTTTTTGGGAGTTTCATCATCAGCAATACCTGACTTTTTAGAGATTTTGCCAGAAGTGGGAACAACCTTACCTTTGTTGCTTCTTATTCGTTTTGCAACACTATCGACAATGATTTGTTCCGGAGGGTCTTCATCTGTGTCAATGTTGTCAACATCTACCAAATCTTTAACACTATCTTTCTCATCAGAATCTGCTTCTTCATCAACAGATCTACTACCTTTTTCTGTTTGAGATTTCTCAACAGACTTTTCAGGTATTGCTCCCTCTTCTAGATCAGACTCAGCACTGAGTTCCTTTTCCTCACAAACGGCTTCTTCGTTAGGAGTAGCCGATTGGACCAAGGATTTGCTAACATCCGGTCCAACATCGTCTTGATCTAGGGTTTCTTTGGGACCACCTTCAACGGGGTTGTCACCATCGGTCTCTTTTTCAGGTTTGCTAACATCCATGTTTCCAATACTATCAATAGTATCATCAGAATTGAGAGTTGAAATAGGTTTACCTTGGTCTTCAGCGGGTGTTGCAACAGCTGAAGTCAACTTGGTCACTTCATTATCTTCAACTTTGTTGGAAGTTCTATCACTAGAACCTTCTTCAGCGGCTTTAAAAGGATTCTTCGTCTTGTAAAGATCCGTCATAGACAGGGCTACTTTCAATTCTCCTTTCTTTATCGTCTTCTTCTTCTTAGAGGTGGACTTAACAACAATTTTCTTATTGGATTTTGAAGGAGGAATGGTAGCGAGTGGTTCGAATCTTTTGGGAGTGGGGGATTCAGTTTTCTGTGGTTTAGTGAAGTTCTTGTCAGAAGAACCAGTGGAATTGTTCTTGAACTTCATGATGTAGAGATGATGATGGTAACAAATGTTGTGGGAATGAGGTTTATGAGGGTCGGTTGCAGAGAGAGGAATATAAACAGTTTTGAGAGGTTTGAGAAGTGAGAAAGAGTGACTAGGGCTAAGAGTGATATGATTACGGTTGGTTGGGGAACAGAAGTTAATTAGAGAAAAATTTCTTGAATAAGCGTGCACCAATGAGAAACAAGAAGCACCACCTGCTTGTGCACGCCTCTCCCAAGTTAACTGCTATAACTTCTTCCTTAGCGAAATGTCCAGTCTGTCCTTTACCTTTTCAACTTCTTTGAAATCCAATAATTCAAGAATTTCTTCAGTAGGAATATACCTGATTTCTTTTCTAGAATCTTCACTGGAGTGCACCTGAATTTTAATTTGATTAATTTTCAGAGGCAAGTCACTTTGAGAACCACTTATCATCTAGCATACCCTTTCACACAAGGTCTTATGTACTCAAAATAGCTATCATTCCCAGTCATATGCTTGGAATAACCACTGTCAAAATACTAGATTTCAATAGATGTTGACCCTTTTGAGATGTGACCTACTAAACCAACATGGACACTCTTAGATATCCATTTGTGATTGAATTTGCTAGGATAGCCATACAATTTATAATAGAAAAGTCTTATATGCCCATTTCTTTTGCAGTGATGACAGATCCAAGAACGAGTTGTCTTTTTCACATATTGATGTTCTTGAGAAGGTTCCAACACTGTCTTGTTATTTGAAGCACAACTCATACTAGACACAACAGTAACCTCACTACCCTTGTTATGTTCTTCCTTTCTTATCATTCCATGATCTTCTACAACATATGCTATTTTTCTGTTGCGTTGATTTCGATTTAGAAGCTGATAATTGAATCTTATACCATTTGCCTGTCTCTTGCCCTTTCCTTCTGTCACATTTGTCATCATTTCAACCTGCTTCTTAAACCCTTCAATCTATGAATTTAAGCATATTACCTCAACACTGAGTTCAGATACCTTTGTTAGAAGAGAATTTTTTTTCTAAGAGAAGTTAACTATTTATCTTCTTTTGTTCTCCCAACGTTTCACATATCTCTGTACTTCTGGCATACAGATCCTTATAAGAAGTAGCTAGGTCATCATAGTCTAATTCTTCATCACACGACTCATTATCAGAATAGACTCTCCCTGTTACAGCAGACACTTTCTTGATGGACATACCTTCACTCATTCTTTCTGAACCATCTACTTCCGGCCAAGCAACATCTACACTTTTGCTTTGTTTATTGTGAAATGTAGCACATTCTGTTTCAATGTGCCCAAAACCTTCACATTCACGACATTGAACTTCCTTGAATTCACTTTCTTCGTTACTAGTACTAAAACCCTTTTGTTTTTCTCTGATGTTGGATCTAATGTTCTAACCTTCTGCTCTGGATTTCCAGTTAGCCAAACTCACAATCTTGTTAAAAAGTTTTCCAAGGAGCACTACAGATTCAGCCAAGTTTTCATCATTTTCAAGATTCCCATAAGTTTCTTTAATACTAGCATTGAAAACAGAAGGAGCCTTATTATCTTCCTTTTCAACCCTATTGTTGATGATAATTTCAAAATTTTGTAGAGATCCAATGAGCTCTTCTACCATCATTTCAGAAATATCTTGAGCTTCTTCTATAGCAGTGACTTTCATGTCAAATCTTTTAGGTAAAGACCAGAGAATTTTCCTAACCATTTTTTCTTCAGACATCTTTTCCCCAAGAGCATCAAAAGCATTAGCAAGGTCAAGAATATTCATGTGAAATTCTTGAATGCTCTCATCTTCCTTCATAGTTAAGCTTTCAAACTGAGTGGTTAGAAGCTGTAATCTAGACCTTTTACTTTTGAATTGCCTTCATAAGTGACTTTTAGAATCTCCCAAGCTTCTTTAGAATTACTGCATTGTTTGACCATTCTGAATACACTTTTATCAACTCCATTAAAAATAGCATTTAATGCTCTAGAGTTGGCAAGAGAAGACTCATCCTCAGTTGTAGTCCACTCTTCTTCTAATTTCAGAACATTGGTCTTGTTCCCATTTTTGTCGAGTGCCACAGGATGTTCCCAACCTTTCAACACTGCTTTCCACGTTTTGTTGTCAATGGATTTAAGGAAAGCACTCATTCGTGATTTCCAGTAATCATAGTTGGTTCCATCCAACAGAGGTGGTCTATTCACAAACCCTCCTTTCTTGTCCATAACGCCAGAAACAAACTCCTCTGGATCTCACCCTAAAAACAGGCAGGTTGCCTGCTCTGATACCAATTGAAATTCTAGCAGGTTAGTCTTAAGATGTTTTGTACGATGTTCCAACACAAGTTATGTAGAAATCGATGTTGAATGAAAAGTTCAGTGACAACACACCTACTTTGGAGGCTACCAAGCCATGAAGGAAATCCACTAGTGTAGTCCGTATTCAAAAGCTAGGAACTCTTAGATTTGAGATCCCATCTCACTCCCTACAAAAGATCACAGCCCCTGTGATTCTTAGATTACAGACACAATCAAAAATGAAGTTACCTTCAAAACACAAACAACTAACACCTTGTTTCACAACTTTGGTGTAGTGCATAAACTACCTAACTCTTTGCTTAAAAGCTTCAAAGTAGTGAACAAATTACAACTCAAACACAGTCCTAAACATGCATCACAAACGATACACGAAAGGCTCACAAATCAAAGACCCAAAACCCTAGATGATCTATTCTTCAAAATAACGTCATTTTCATGAACTAGGTCTTGTAGCCTTGTCTAAATACTGAAGCAATACGGGTCAGATCATTTTTCGGGCTTCGGGTAAAACTGGTGATCCATTACTCAGTCAATAGGACCGGATAAGGAAATTCCTAAAAAGTAGGCACATCTTTAGAAACAGTATGATCACCTTCAAAGACTTTCTTAAGTCGTTAGCACTTCCTCAGGAAATCACATCTGTTCTGATCTTCTCATAAAAACACGCAGGTTGACCAACACTAATGAAGGCGTGGATTCCTTAGATAAGCGAACGCGTGCGTAAAATAAGGCAGGGTACAGAACACACAAACCATGCCTGGATGTTGGAACATTGTGTTCCACATATGAAGTGAATATTTGTTTTAGGCAAAAGTGAAGTCAACATACAAATATCCAACAAACTGTGGATCCTACTCTCTAGAAAGAAATGGATTTTAGGAAGACTTGGTTGGCCAAGAGTTTTGAGGTTGAAGTGCCATTTTCGCCGGTTATATTGAAGTCTCAGAGGAAGAAAATGAACAAGGCTGCTTATCAAACCCGTTCCCAGGGTATTCCTCCATCGTCTCATTAAATATTATTTTTAGAATATTAGTGGGAACGGTAAGAATGATTCCAGAGTTGCTTTGCGTGATATGTTTCATTCGAATAAACCTTGGTTGGTTTTTATTATTGAGCTGATGCTGTTGCACAATTCTATTCTTGGTACACCACCATGCCTTCTCTATGGTTGGTGGATTTTGTTAGGGACAGAAATAGCTCACCCAACTTCCGATTTCCATAGCCTTTGTTGTCCTTTCTATGTAGTTACTTCTTTGTTTGTTTTTAGGGTTTTAGCCTAGTCCTCTCCTCTTGTACATATTTTTCCTTTTTTTTTCTTTTAATGGTATATATTGAAAAGACGGTAAAGGAGGGGGTCTATGTTGAGTGCCAACCTAGTTGGATGTTTCATATTCTCCATGCTCCCAAAACTTTCTTTTGGCCTATAAAAAAAGGTTAATATGAGTTCATTACAATGGAGCTCATTTCAATTATGGTCATTTTGTGAACATCGATGCAACAATAAGTAAGAAATGAAGGTTTGAATGATGAAAATGGATTCTTTTAAGATCTATTTTACACGTTACACTTCATCTAATTAAAATGTGTGTGTGTGTGTCTATATATATATATATATATCATGACTTATTTACTCATGAATAGAAGGTAAGCAGACAACAAGTTGTGCCGCTGGATCTTTTGGATGGAAAAGTCAATCATCGTAAACACAGCATTCATGAACCTAGAAGACGTAACATTGTTTTGCATGACCCTTTGAACTCTATGTAGAAGGTCAACAATCCTTTGGTGCTAGGAAACCGAAAGTGTCAAAAGAAAATGGTATTAAAGCATGTTATTTGTTAGGACACACTTTCTCAAGTTTGGCTAATTTGCTTGACCCAACTTTTTTGGCTGCTTTTCCTACCGTAAAAATTTCGACCTCCAATCCAACAAGTGGTGAAACCCCAGTCAAATTCACACATGCATGTTATTCTCCTACTCATCCATACACCATAACAATTTTTTAACAATTTCTTATCAATATAACTGTTTTTTTACCATACTAGATAGGTTAAAAGGTGTTTAGGGAAAATCAAAGAAACTAACTTTTATTTTATTGTTTTTAAGAAGAAAAAAAAATCAAATTCTACAATAATACACATAAAACTCACTTGAAATTGTATGAGTCCAACGTGTTTCCCACTAAAATTTATGTATGGGAAAAATAGTTCCTCAACTTGAATGTCATCTAACAATTTTCTTCCTTCTATTAAATTTCTTTGTTAAGGGGATTGACGTGGAACTTTAACTTTTTCTGAGGAGGAGTTAGGAGAAAGAAAAAGACTTTCTGGATGGAGAGAGTTTGTAAGCCACAAAAGAATGGTGGTCTGAGGTGAGTAATCTTCATATGCTGAACTTCCCTCTTCTTGAGGTGTGGAAGCCTTTCACTCCTTTTAAGATGGTTGTTTTCTCTTGGAAACTTCTACAAGAGATGATGCCAACTTGTGGGCACCTTCTTAGACTGAGGGTGGTTGTGCCTAGGGGGTCATGGCTGTGTTTTATGTGGTAATCTGATGGAGTTGGAAGACCACTTGTTCATTTATATTTTGTTCAATAAAGTTATGTTGTTATTTAAAATTTATTTGTAGTTTGCTATATTTTGCTTTATATTGAATAAATAAGTAAAATGGGAGGTTCTTTGATGACTAAAAACATATATTATTTCTTGTCATTAAAGCCCCACGCTTGAAATTTTGCTTGTACTCAAGTAAACTACTTGTAAACAAAAATTCACCATTCCTTCATGCAATTTTCACAAAATATGGACAATGTAGTAAACACAATGATAAGCCATGTAGAAGAAAAAAAGAAGTTTATTAGCTCTCATTTTTGTGATCCAAGGAGACATAAGTCAGAAAACCACTAATATGTAGAAAGTACAAGGTTTTAAATAATGGTCGCGGTCAAGGTCGCGGTCGCGTATAGGATTTTGCGATTTCGACTGTTATGGGTGTTGCGATACAGATCGTGGTCGTCGCGGTGTGAATTAATCACAACATTTCACAACTCTTAAATAATGATAATACCTTAAATAACTTAAGTTAGAGAAAGATTTGGAGTTCTAAACTAGACAAGGAGATAACTTATGTAATTTATGATCAAATATGTACTAAAACAAAAATATGATTTTAATCTATCTCAATTGAAAAAATATCCTGATTCTATATCTATTGTCCTGAACGACATTTTTTTGCGGCCATTACGGTGTTTTGTCACAGTTGTAACGGCGTTTCGTCGTGATTTTTGTTCACTCTGTAAAAATAGTGAAAAACGGTAACGTTCATTACCTATACCTTTTTGTCGTGGCCTTTTTCTCGGTAATGAACCGTTATTTAAAACCTTGGAAAGTACTAATCAACAACAACACAGAGAATAACATTCAAAGAGATTATAGGAGGATGGAATAGACCATTTTATTCACTAAAAGTTTAAAACAGCACACATGAAGGATATAAATTATGTTTGCTATTTGTGTAATAATTTGAACAACTAAACACAAACTCATAAAGGATATAAATTAATTTATTATCAATTGAACTAATTTATGTTGGCTATTTGTCTAGTAATTTGAACAACTAAACACAAGTTATTATTAATTTTTTGTTTTTGTTTTGAAAGAACAAATTATTATTTGATGATTTTTGTTTGTTTAGTATTACTCATTGTCATACCCCAATTTTTGACTTAAGACACCACTGACACACGCCCTTTGGTCCGAAATAATCTTCGACTTTTCAAACGAAATTTCGGCAGAGAGGTATTTTAAAATACCTCATTTTTTTAGTTCCGAGTCAGGCCATCTTCTCTCTTTATTTTTCTTTATTTTTTATTTCTATTTTTAATACTAATTCCATCTTTTATTTTAGTTTTTATTAATTTTTATTTCTTAAAATCTTTATTTCTCTTTTTTAGTCTTGATCTCATTTTCTTTTTTATTTTATTTATTTTATCATTTTTGAGTCTGATAAGTCCAAATAGGTCTGATCCATCCAAATCTGCAGAAAACCATTTTTGCTCATTCTAATCCAAGCACAATTCTTGTTGCTCATCAACAAACCCTAATCCGAACCTTTCACTATAAGTCCAGCACCTGCACAGTCAAAAGGGGGATCGGAAAAAACCTGCAAACAAACCAAAATTCACAAATTCTAAACCAGTCATCAACATAACAGCCACAAATCCCCATTAACAATTCATGCCCAAACCATCGTATCACAACGACACAAACCGTAACCTACACACAATCACAACAGCGCAACACAAATACATAGGCCGCGAATTCACGATCAAAAACCACACATACCAATCTGCCACAAACAGTCCCCAACGCACACACGCACAACAATAGGAACCATAACATAAACCTTAGGTCACAGGAACACAATTCCCATCAGGGACCCAATCTTGAACTGAACCACATAGAAAACGCACAAAAACGGCCGAAATTCCACTACAACCTGCAACACAATCCACGCGAGTACACACAGAGCTAGAAGGCATAAAACCGCACAAACAGTAACTCACGCGCACGCACAACAACACAACCAGAATCAAACCCAGACAAATCAAGCCAAGCCGAATCAAAGAAATAAAGGAGGTAATATTTCAAATCTCTCTTTTTAGATCTAGGAGATTGGGTGGGGTTTTTGAGTATTTTGAGGGTGAAAAAGGGATTAAGAGAAGAGAACAAGTAGAAAGCTAAAAAAAAAAACAATTTTAACATTCCGGCGCGGCGGCGCAGCCGTAGGGCTTGCTGACCACCGCGCCGGAGCCGGCATGTATGCCGGAGAAGAAGACCGGAAAGAAGAGAGAAGTGAGAGCTTCTCTCTCTAAGGGAGAAGAAGAGAGAGAAAGCGGATTGAAAAATAAGAGAAAAACCAGACTTTCCCCCTATATATAACCAATGCTGAACCGGTTCGGTTCACTTGAACCAGACCGGTCCGGTTTCCCTTAAGGCCCAAGTTCTTTTCTTTTCATTCCTGCACCCCCCTTTTACTGTTAGCACCCCCGTTCCTGTTTTTATTTTTTTTACTTTCTCATGCATTCTTTTTTAGTATCCTGCTTTTATTTCTCATGCATTCTCATCTAGTTTAGACTTATAATTTTGTACCTTATCATCACTCATGCATATTTTTATTTTTATTTTGTGTCATTTATTTTATCGCGTTGACTTTAGAATGTATAGGCTTTCATGTAATTTATTTATTTTATTACAGACCATAGAATGTATTAATAGGCTTTTATGTAATAGTTAGGTATATGTGTGCGTGGGTGTGTGCATGCCTTATTCTTATGCTTCTAGCTTAGGTTAAAGATCCTCGTGGTGGTCCAACGCCACCATGAGTTACTCACGCTTTTATTCTTTTCCGCTACGTTAGTTTAACCATTTAGAAAAACAAAAACTACAAAAAACATTCAAATAATAAAAAACACAAAAAACATTTTTCCTCGATAAACCTTGGCTTAACCAAGTGATCCTTTTTTCCATTTTTTTTCTTTAATCAAATATTAAATCAATCTAATTCTATTTTGAGTCATTTTCTTTTAACATAAAAAACACAAACAAATACTCATTTGCCACTTTGGCTTTTCATTTTAAACCCTTTTTCAAAACTAATAAAAAACACACAACCAATCAAACGGTAATTTTTACCCCGAACTACGAAGTTCTGGTCCCTCACGGGTACGTAGGCAAAGGACTTAGTCCTTCCGAATCAATTAAAATGTAGACAACTAGGTTTTTTCTTTTTTAATCACTACTCTCAAACCCTTTCTTTTAAATAAAAAAATAAGTAAGTTTATAGCACAAAAAGTAAAATAAAGTCGAAAGGTTCTCGTAGAGTACTACGAATATTTAGAGTGTTAATACCTTTCCTAAATATAACCAACCCCCGGACCCCTTCTAATTCAAATCTTTTTAAATCAAAGTCGTGAAATAATTTAGTGAGTCAAAAGCTAATTAAATAGCCTTGATCTTCAAAAAATGACGCGACACTCGTATAACTGAAGAATATATAGATTGACTAAGGAATGTGCTAGCTGTAAGCAAGTTGTACTATCATTATCATAAAGTACACTTTGATTTTTCTTTTGTTTCTTGTAGTGGAAGAAATTTGACAATTCCAGGAAATTGACATTCATGGAAGAAGACATTCCCAGAAATTAATTAGAAGATCAACAAAGCGTGATGTACTTACTTAACAAATCACAATTTTTCTCTCAATATTTAAATCATGTTCTTTTGACTATAAAATATGTTACTGACACTATTTAGCACAATAATTTGGAATCTAACACAAGGTTTTCTACGCATGGCTTCCCAATTGTGCATAAAACATTGTGGCTCGTGTGAACATCATACATTTCAATGTTTTACTTTCCTATAATAAATAATGATGTGGTCAAAATGTCCAATTTATAAGTTTCGCTAAAACATGTCCATTTCAACATGTCCAGGGGCTACCTTCTGTTCGTGTTCGTCTTTTTGATAAGGGCATTCAATGTCCTACAAACTGTGTTAGTTGTCCATCGCATCATGAAGATCTTGCTCGTGTATTTTTCAATTGCCCTTTTGTTGTCCAAGTTTGGCAATTGACAAGCCTCTGGACATGCCTTGTCTTCTACTACTTCGGCAACTGATACTATTTTTCTGTTGTTGGAAACGTTGTCCGTTGAATTTAATCAACAATTGGCATCAATGTTTTGGAGTATTTGGAGGCACCGAAATCTTTGAGTTTGGGATGAGGTTACGGAGGTTAGCGCCACGGTTGTTGAGCGAGCTAAGCATTTGGTTGTTGATTGGTAGTTTGCTAATGTTCCCACCGTAGCTGATCCTATTCTCCAACACCAACAGTAGTTGTCCGGTGGAGGGGGAAATTCGGCCGCAGTTGGCACGTCGGCATCTGTGACACCTTCTAGTTGGCAGCACCTTTGGTCGGGCAGGTATAAGTGTAATATTGATGTTGCGTTTTCCTCTCATCTTAAGCGTACTGGCGTAGGTATCTGTGTTTGGGATTCATAAGGTATTTTTGTCTTGGCTAAGGTTGTTAGTTATCCAAGGAGACATAAGTCAGAAAACACTAATATGTAGGAAGTACTAATCAACAACAACACATAGAATAACATTCAAAGAGTAAAATTAGAGGATGGAATAGACCTTTCTTTGCACTAAAAGTTTAAAACATCACACAAGAAAAAGAAAGAAAAAAAAAAGAGCTAAAGAAGCCCTTTTCTTTGTTGTCTTATAACTTATTATGTTCAAAGGATCTTTCTTTTTTTCTCTCAATCTCTCCTCATTAAATTAAACCAAAGAAAGGGAAGCAACAATGTGAAACAATTGAAGCTTCTCCAATAGCTCTTTGCCATGGCTTGTGCCTCTTTTCTCCACTCTAAGGAAAAGTTCTTCACTTAGCTTATCACCAATATGAGCATCAACAAGAACTCCAGAAACACTCCTACAGCTATTGGCTAGAACTCTTCCTACTTCACTTGCATCATCTGGTTGGTTAACAACTAGAGGGCTTCCTCCTTTAACAACTTCAAGCTTGTTTATGGAAAATGAACCATCAGCTTCAACTACCTCTTTGAAGTCTTGGAGGCTTGGTGCATAAACTGGAATGTTGAAATTGTCTCTTTTCTCATTGCTAATTAAACCCTGTGATTAAGTACAAGATTTAATTCATAATTAAACCATAGACACATCAAAACATTATATTAACATTACTTCATCTTGTCACATTTGCAATAGAAAACTAAATGTCTCAATTCATTATATTCTATTTTGTATTTATGATTATGGTAAATACGCACTAATGTTTAAAAAGAATAATTTAGTAAAATTATTATTCTTTCTTTTATTTATAATATTTCTTCAATTTGTGTGAAACAAACAAGTTTTACAGATATTGGGGAATAAAATAGTATATGATTTTGGTTGGACAACCTTGAAGGAGAGAATTGACAATTCCACAACCAAATTGTATATAATGTAGTAATGACCTCACATCACACTACTTGATTTAAGTTTCTGATCTTAATGAAAGAGGTTTTCTTGCTTGAAAGTGACTAAATGTGTGATTTAATAAGCATTTATGAAAATTGAGTTTGAAGTAACCCAAGAAAAATAAGTCCAATACTCCATCTCGATCTATATATAAGGAAAGTTGATTCAATAAAATCTAATATATCATGTTTAAATTTGAACCAAATACATCAACTTTTTTAAAAGTGATTCATCATTTCAAACTTTCTCTTATACATAGAAGCGGAGGGAGTAGAAAATAATTTATATTTAAATATATTCTCAAACACATTTTCAGAAATTGATCCTTTGAAATTGAACACCATTTTTACGTATTAAAAATATTTTATGAAAAAAAAATGCTAACAAATGCTCTTAAAATATTGTTTAAGCATTCAAAAGTAGTAACATTTTTATTAGAAATTGTATAGTTATAACTATTACATACGTTTAATTTGTCTTTTCAAAACAATTTTATTTAGGTATTATGACACTTGTTAGTGACACCCTTTATGAAATTATTAGCTAAAAAATAGTAAGGCTAAAATTATGAAATGTCACTATAAGTTTTACCCTCTTAATTAGTACCGGATAGCTAACATGTTATGACATACATGGCTTTATTTCGGTTCAAGACAACACTTTTGGTCCCCATAGCCTCAAAAATTCCAAATCATTAGATTAAGATGGATTAGAGATAAGGAAATAACATTCTTTTCATGTCTTGCTTTAAAACATGATGATGATTTTTTGTGTCCAAAAGATCCAAAACCTAATTATTGGTTAATATCATGGTCTGGCTGCCAGCCAGCAGTCAATTATTATTTCTATTGTCATAATGTAGGATAATGAATAGATGGCTTGATAAAATGTAGTGGTGGCCAACAAACATATAACATCAACTTTTTAAATCATGGCTAGTGAAGTGAAAAATTAATGTGACACCTAAAACAATGGTTCTTTATGATTTTGTCCCAAGCTCTTTTCGGTCTGCCAATGACAAACATGCAGTTTTTGGATTTACTTTTGCAAGAAACAAAAGTATTTTTGAAATTGATTTGCATATGCATGGGTTATCGATTAAAATTGATTCACACTTGATGTTATAATTTGTACTTTGGCTTCAAGGTACGTAACTTTTACCTTTAAACTCATCTCTTATGTATGGTACATAGTTTATTGATAAGTGGCTAGGTTGCTCGAGTAGATTAGGTAATGTTGTAAATTGGAATGTAATATTTGAACACAAGATGTACAATATAAACACTAATCTTTTAGTTATAATATAAAAGGTATTATGGTGGCTCAATAATCAGAGACGTAAACACAATTGATCGACTTATAGTCATATATTGTGCGTTCAATATTCTTATTTTTCTTCGTATCTTTTACTTTTAAACGAGATTGACATAATTAATTTTACTTTAAACTTATTTTTAACTAAAATTAACTCAATCAAAATCATTTTCATCAAGGTAAAATCAATCAAACACTCAATTGTAGTGTGCGCTATTTGACACACTAGGTAGCACTCATAAAAATGTATGTGAATAGGAAAAATAATTACCTCTTG
Source organism: Medicago lupulina (assembly GCA_958299785.1). Classification (NCBI taxonomy): domain Eukaryota; kingdom Viridiplantae; phylum Streptophyta; class Magnoliopsida; order Fabales; family Fabaceae; genus Medicago; species Medicago lupulina. Next base: position 32,940,121 of record OY283144.1, on the reverse strand, counting down.
GACAAGATCATCCCAAGCATCCTGAAAATGGGTCCCAAAGAGGAGACCAGCCCCACCTTGGTCGGTGGGGTCCACTGAAGTTCTGCCTAAACAAACCAAGAACATGGACCCTTTACTTTTCATCTCTGCTGACCTTGACCTAAGAAAACCTGCCAAGTCTTTTTGGAATTGTTTCTTGTATGCACTTGCTGTTATGTCACTAGCACCATGGATAAAAACCCTTCCTTTGTTGTATGCATTTGACCTCTTGTCCTGAACAGATTCTGGTATCTGCATAGCCCAAAACAAAATAAATTAATACTTGAATGCATTTCAACCTATATATCAGCATTTGATCCTTTTTGGACTTTTAATTTTGTTGGTAATTTAATACATTATGTAGCTATAATCATATACTTAAGGAGCTGGAGTCACCAACAATTGTTTTTGGGTGGTGGTCGGGGTTTGAACCCCTGACTTTACATATATTATGCATTGTTTTTACCAACTGAGTTAAGCTCACGAGGACGGAGTCCCTAACAATTTGAGTACACTTATTTGTTAAATAATATAAGTTGAGTTGTGGAAAAATAATATAAGTTGAGTTGTGTAAAAGTAAGTACTTACTATGCATTCATTAATTAAAAGATAGTCCAAATATGTGTCACTATAACCCTGAAATGGGCTCCTTTTTTCAACAAATCTAGAGATCATGGGTTAGTTGCATAACTTTTTACCATAAATTATGACTTAGGCTTCAAACTATTGCATTACACATGTAGGAGTTTTATCATATTGTTACCCTCGAGAAGTGGCAAATATTTCTTATTTTTTTGTCGAGGAAATTACTGCATAGAGACTACACAAGTTCTTTAATAGGGTAGTGGTGTGAAATTAAGACCATAAGAAATTCTTAAAAGAATGGAAATGCTTGAAAGTTTTATAGCAAACTAACAAAATAGTTATGGACAAAAAAAATTCCATGAAATGAATGATGCCTTGAAGTTGGAATTCAATCTAAAGGGTGTTAAAAGATGGAAAGTCATACCATAATTTGAAAGTGTACTCTTCAAAGTAATTAAAGCTAAAACTAACATAACTATATACAAAGATAAAGGGCTCTTATAAAAATCATTTTATATATATAAACTAAAATGATGGGACCACTTATGTAAACAATATCTTATGTAAAAAATATGGTAAGTTTCCATACAATACACCAAAATGATGGAACTACTTTTAGCATCCTATCAATTTTATTTTTTTTGTTTAGGGGCACCCTATCAATTGTTGGTTTCACAATGTGATGCTAACATTTAAGATAAGTTGTATGCCAATATACTTTTCCTTAAATAATAAATTTTCAAATAAAAATATACCAAGAGAAGATAGACAAGAAAACAAAACAAAAAATCACAGAGATGGTGATATATCAACAAGAATTGATAAATTACCCGAGATAACCAATGGAGTGAAAATGCTGAGTGGAAAACATCAACCGACCTCGCCGGGAAAAGTCTCCGGTAGAAAGATCCGGGGACACCAGCCGCAAAGTAGGAGCGAGTGTTATTGGCAGCAAGACATTCTTCCATACTAACACCATAGTTGGCTAATGGAGGAAGGAGTTGAAAAAGAGTATTGAAGTCATTGCTAGGAAGATCAGAGAAGAAAGCAGAAAATTCAGGAGGGTTGAACCCTAATGCTTCATAGCGTTTGATGATGTGTTTGATGATTACATCAACAACATTGATTGTGTTACTTCCACATGAACAACCCAAATCCACCACCACAAATGGAATGTTAGGGTCATGAAGCTCAACTTTATCTAGTGCTTCTTTTAGAAGGTGAAGCATTGACTTTGCATGTATGGCCTACAAACACATGATATTCAATTAATTATTTTGTGTTCTTTTGTGATATTTTACTTTGAAAAACATGTGATTAGAAATTATTTGCATGTATTAGATTCATATTGACCCTACAAGCCAACTTGTCCCACCAGTCACCATTTTGCTCAAATTTCAATATACATGAGAATTTCATGTGAAGTGAAATATGTATATGATTTTCTTACTTATATGCCTTATTACACAACACATAGGTAGAATATATACCATTGAAATTTGTTAACATTTGCCATAAAGATAAAACACTAAATTTTGTGATGAATTTCATTTTTTTTCTCTTAATATTGATCACCAATTTAAATTTCTTTTGTAGTGGTCTTATATTTATACTCTTTTGATTGAAAAATGAGTTTGGAAGCTTCATTTTTTTCATAAATGGAGAAAGATGAAGTAGTTCAATATAAAAGTATATGAAAATCAAGAATTAAATTAACAAAAAGGCTTGATAAAAAAATAGCAAAAGAGGGTACCTGAGCTTGGGAATTGTTGGCATAGCTAGCCTCTCCTTTGCCACCTTTCATGCTAAGCAACCTCTCAAGCTCCATATTGGACACTACAACATTGTCTCCCATGACTACGTGATTTGATGAAGTGAAACTAAATGAAGGAAAAGGTTATGTTTCAATATATATTAAAATATATAGTTGTGTGTTTTCAATGTCTCTATGATAGGTAAAATGAGAGCCAAGAGAGTTATATATATAGACAAAAGAGGAGGAAAGTATATAATCAATTATGTTGGCTACTATATTCCATAGGCCCCTCTCTTGATACAAAGGGAAATTAATTAAGTAGCAAGAAGCTAAAGCAGTAATTATTATGCATTAACATTAAATCAAAAGGGGAAAAACTAAGTATAAGAAAAGAAAACAAACAAAAAGGTGAGAGAATAAAAATTGGGCCACATATACAAAAGTGAAGGCCCAAGATTGGCGCCGGATTTTTGATTTTATAGCACACCAAACAACTTCTGCAATTTGCTGCGGTTGAATTAAACTGTTCTACCTTTTTATTTGGTTATAAACTGTTAAAAGAGAAAAAGAAGAAAAACAGCAGAAGCAAATAATTTACTGACAGAAAATAATTTACTGGATTGTAAATAATTTACTGACTAATGTTTGCATTGCAGCAACACTCCTTTGAGCTTTTGTCAATTCGAGTATGAAGTTTAAATAGTGTTTGTAATACGTGCACGGAATAAAGTTTGGATTTATTTTTAGTTTAAGTTATAATAAAAAAATTAAAAAAAATTAGATACTAAAAATGTACCTTCGTATGAGTTCTTAGAAAATGAAGATTTTCCAACACCGAGATCAATTCTTACCTTGAACCTTTGAGTAGTGGAACAAGAGAAGTTGTGTGCAGCGATCAAAATACTTAAGATATATTTATAAATCACACTCACACAAACTACTATCAAATAGAAGGTATTAGACTCATCTTAATGGTCTTTTAATTCATATAATAAATTATTATAAAAAACAATTAATATATGTTAATGTTAATTTATTTAAAAAATCATTTCTTACTAAGCACCATTGATCAGTATGATTCCCCTTAAATAAATAAATAAATATATATATATATATATATATATATATATATATATATATGTATTTCACTTTGTTTATAAATATATATTTGATTCTTTAACCAGTGATTAGCATTTTCCAATTTTTCCTTTACGTACCATGATTTTTTGTCAAGTAGTTTAATGTCTAAAAGTTCACTTTTTAAAATTATTAAGTGAATGTCGAAGGTTCGAACTCCAACCTATGCATATCTCCTCTCTTATACATACATTTTAACATCGTAAAAATGAACAATACACTTGACAATCTAAAATCGCCGAACAAATCAAATGCCACCTGTCCAACTATTGTCAAACCATTCACTTGAATTTTTTTTGTTGATATTAAACCCTTCAAATTAAATTGTGTTGACATATTGTTGATAAATCAACATTCATTGTTCGATTTTTTTTTTGTTAAATTGGAAAATCATTGACCCTAATCTTTACGGTTCAAATTAAGTATCATTGACATAAGGTTAGTGAATCCATATTAACTGCTCGGTTTTTTTTTTTTTTTTATATTGGCAAACCATTGACACTAATCTTTTTTTGGTTAATGATAAACCATTGAAGTTAATTGGCATTGATATATAGCAAGCCATTCAAATAACATTGACTACAATTTATTGATTCACATTAAAATTGCTTTAATCTTGGCATTTAGACGAAATTAAAATAAAATAAAATAAAATCATATTACAATTTGTCCAATGTCAACTCTAAATTACCTACCAGTCACCCTATAAATAGTGTTCATTTTCTACAAATTTGTGCAACTCAGTTAGACATTCTTATCTATTATCTAATTCCTTTTTATGATAAATGACTTCTTTTTTGACAAAAATAAACGATAATCATTCATTCAAATTGATGGAGTATATCGATACAATACAAATTCAAATTTCCTAAAAATAAAAAGGATGAATCTGTGAACAAACTCACAACATTCATGTTAATAGCATAAAACGACAAAGTACCTATGCCTACAAATATGACTAATATGACTATATTCAAGTCTCCGGAATACTCATGTCTCCGGGTCTGCAACGTTGACGACACCAAAGTCATTGTCATTGATCGGATCTTCACTTGCTCAAAGCTAATCTTTCAACATGAATCAAATAAACACCGCACTACGATGGGAAATCAAACAACACACCGCACAAAGACGGGAAATCAAAACAAACAGAGTCGTGCAGAGACGACGAAGTAAAAAAAAAACAAACGAAAGAAAACAGAAAGTATGCGAAATCACTTATTCAAACTCGGACGGGTGAAGAAGAAGAAGAAGAAGAAGAAGAAGAAGAAGAAGAAGAAGAAGAAGAAGAAGAAGAAGAAGAAGAAGAAGAAGAAGAAGAAGAAGAAGAAGAAGAAGAAGAAGAAGAAAGGGGTGACGACTAGGGTTTGAGAAGGAGAGAAGAGATAGAGGAAGTAATGTGCTTATGACTATTAACTATGATTCCCTCATATAAATTAACGACAACAAAAAAAAAAGTTTTTTTTGCTAGAATCATCAGATTATGGAAATCAACTAATTCGAAGAACTGTGAGAAACCATTGACCATCCATTTGGTTTTAAAAGGTCGGAATGTTACATGAATATGTTTTAATTATTTTCACATGAAGGGTCAAAAAATTCATGCAATGCTTGGAAGCGAACTTTTTAACAAGTTCGAACTTTCTTTGAAAGAAGAGGTTGTCTATATCATGTATAATTTTCGAATCAGTGTCAATGAAATACAAGAAGTCGTGACAACATCGCATAAATATTGTCTCAAATTTACAGATAAGACTAAGATCTAACCAGTTGATCATGGAATTGTCCTTTATAATTCTTATTTTTTTACTCATTCTTCGGTTTTTCTTTCAAATAATTACCAATCTGAAGTTATGGTCGGTAAGTTTCAATTCAGTTTATTAAATTTTATTAAACATAATAATATGATGTAAAATATTTTAAAGGTCAATATTTAACTACATAATTTTGTATAAATTTCCCTTAAAAAAATTTGTATAAATTTTCAAGATATAATCGGAATGCTATCTAAAGTTGAGGCTGAAGATAAATATATTTTCCAGTAATAAATATCAAAAGCAAGGGACACATATTTATCTTTGATACATAAAAAATATCATTGATGAATAACAAAACATGATTCTAACATTCATCACTGATAAATATAAAGAAAACAAAATAAATATTATTCTCTTATGTATAAAAAAACATGAGACATATATTTGTTATCGATAAATGAAAAAACACATGTGTATCATTTGCACCTAAAACATAAAAATGTGAAACTATATATATCTTTAAAAAGAAAAAAACTCGAGACCTATTATTTTCATTAATACATAAAAAATACGGGACAAATATTTCTTAGTGATAAATATTAAAAAGAAATATGACACAACTATTAATCACTGAATTCTAAAAAACTCAGGAAAAATATTTTTTATTGGTAAATATATATTTTTTTAAGAAAAGTGATGCTAGATGCATTACCCAAATTCATTAAGAAAAATAAAATAGAAATACAAAGAAAGAAAAGGGAAACTAGGTCAACACATTTTAAAAAAGACATAAATTCAAAGTAATGCAAGCCTAACTTATTTCTTATGTAATATAGGTTAATTCTATTAGGCAAAGAAGGGACTAATAAAGAAATAAAGGGTTAATCCAATGTTAGCTAATATATGCGCATGACTCTTTCTTTATGAATTAATTTTTTTTGATAAGCCATGAGGTAGGACAGACATCAAGAGAAAGCGCCGACATCTCAACTAGGTTTGCACCCCGAAGAACCTCCATCGACTGCCGCTTAACACAAAATTTTATTCATAAAAAAGGGGAAAAACTGTACATGAAGGAGGACTAGGCCAAAACCCTCGAAAACAAATAAAAGAAACAATAGAAAATAAATAGTAAACAACAGACTATGGAAGTTTGTACTTAGGAAATCCGCATCTCTCTCTAAAAAAATCAAAACGCAACTGAGAGGGTAAAGAGATCAACCAAACTGAGGCCTGAGTAGAATGCCCCATCTTTATGAATTAATTGATAAACATTAAGAAAACACTAGACAAATATTCAAAAACACGGACAAATATTTATAACTCATACATAAAAAAGTACGGGACAAATATTTATCTCTGATAAATATAAAAAAAAATATGGGACATACATTAGTCAATAATAAACACATAACATGTATATGTCATTATAAATACAAAAATAAACATAGGACAAATTATGAGTTAAATATTGTTCACTGATTAAAAAAAAAGACTATTAAAATATAAGTCATTAATACATAAAAAAATATGAGAGAAATATTTGTCATCAGTAAATCTAGAAGAAAAAAAAGGACAAATTTGTGACTGATACATAAAAAAAGACACACAAAAAAAATCGTTGATAAATATAAAAATAATAGAAATATGGACCTCACCCAGTAAACTACAAAAGCAAAACCAAACTATTCAATACAAAAGTGGTAATAAAGAGAGAACAACACTAAACAATCACTGTCACATACAATCCTGAAGCGAACACACGTAGGGGCGCGAAAATGAATTTTAAATAGGTTTATGGATCCTCTGCCAACACATAAACGACCCAAGTTCCAACAACTCCCTTCAAAGTATCAGCAAACCATAAACGTCATTTCGAGCAAAAACAACCAACTACGAACTTAATCCACAACGTCGCAGTGGTTTTGAAACTTTAGTCACATTCCAGGTCGAGGCATGAACAAACGACATAAATCTATCACTGTCCACCAACGACGCAAGAAGCAACCACATTGGATAAAATCTTTTAGGTACGATGAGCGAATACTACCGTCAATACAGAGCATCGAATATTTTTCATTTATACATAAAAACATTGGACATATATTTATCACTTATAAACATAAAAAAAAAAAAAAAACATGTGACACAAATTTGTCATCATTGCGAAAAAATACTAACATAATTAAAAATCACGGGATAGATAATTTTCATCGATAAATAAAATAAAAAAAGCAATTTAAAATTGAAAAATAATAGTTTATCACCCGTGCATTGCACGGGTTAACACACTAGTATTATACAATGCTTCTGCAACTAAACTAAACTCAAAATGACGCGAAAAAGTATTTTTCAATTAAGGCAAAAACACATTAATCACACTTATCAAGCTAATAATGACTATACCTTTTTTAAAGAGAACTAATGACCTTAATTAACTTTTTTGTAATTATTACTAGTATTCTTAATGATTTGTTAGCAAAAATGAGTAATGCTCTTAGATTGTATTGATTGCTTTTCAACTTTATGCCTCTTTTTAAATATTAAAAACTTTATGCATCTTTTAACATGACTCATTAGATTGTATTATCATGACTAGTTGGTTAAAATTCGGTTTTGATGAGTCTTCTAAACTCAAATCTCTTAAACTTTTATTATAATAAAAAACTATAAGCTGATAAAATATGAGTATTTCCTCACCAGTAAAGTAAGATTATTTTGGTTTTTTTCGAAAAATGATAATTTGTGGGTCCAAACAATTATCTTGCTCATGTATGATTATTAGTGTGCTGGATCCAAATAATAACCGTAGTCTAATTCAATAAAATCGAAGAAGTTTTCATCATTAAAAAGTAACCATTCATTAATTAGAATGTTTTTCATCTCAATGAAATATAGTGCTGTAATATATAATTGAATATAGGTAAGCATTATAAGAAACTAGTTCTAAACACTTCGTTTATTTTGACATTCCCTCTCCCTTGTTAGTTGTAAACTTTCTTTAAAGAAATCGTTTTCCTAAATATGAGTCCTTATTTAAATGTGTCCTTCTATACTATATTATTCTTTTAGCCTTTTTGCCCCATATAAAATATGTCTCAATGCATCATTATACATGTATAATTCATTATTAAAATAAGAAAGTCAAGTTAATTGACAAGCACCCTACTATGCTATACTATACTTTTAGCCGTCCTCGTGAGCTTGGCTCAATTGATATGAACAATGTATAAAATATGTAGGTCTGAGTTCAAACCCCGACCACAAAAAAAAAAAAACTATACTTTTAGCCTTTTTGCGCCCCATATAAAATATTGTTCAATGCATATATTATACAAGTATAATTCATTATTAAAATAAGAAAGTAAAGTTAATTGACAAGTTCTCTACAATTAAACATATGTATAATGCACAGAAAGCTTTAGACTGATAATTATGGAAATGTTAAGTATTGCACAATGAAGAAGATAAGAGAAAGGGTAACAACAAAACAGATAACTTGTATTACAAGAAACACAGTTAGAGGATACTTTAGACATCCTTATTTATTAATTTTGTTAAGTCTTAACCTAATTTTTTCCCTCCACTAATTCCTTATTAGGTTTTCAACAACTCAACCCTAAAATTTTGGCTCTAAATTTGCATCATTAAATGATAATCCCTTATTCCTTAAAAAAAAATTCATTCTTATCATGTTGTGTTATCGTTTGTATAAATATCTTGTGTATGTACACTTATCCTTATTTATTAATTTTGTTAGGTCTGCAGCAAACCTAATAATTTCCCTTTAAAATGCTCCATTAGGTTAGCAGCAATTTAACCTAACAAATTCCATCTAAAATGTTGTTGAATGCATATTAAGTTAATTTTAATCATAAAATTGTATACTAGGTCAAAAGTCTAGTTTCACTCTTATCTCTTTTGTTCTAGTTGTAGTTAGTTACTCTTCTATAGTTACTCCTTCATTTATCAATAAGATTTTTCCCTCTTTCATTCATTTCATAATATGGTATCAGTTTCTTCTCTCTCCTATGAGAGGAGTTTGTTACGACTCAGTTAGAGCTTTAGTCATTGATGATTGTTCACCAAGATTTTTCATTTCTCGTTTTCCTTGCATTTGTGAAGAATGTACTTGATGCTTCTTCGTTTCTTCTTGTTTTAATCTTAATTCTGCATTGTGATCCTTCATGTTCTTCTTTCTCGAGTATCACGCATCATTCTTTTGCGTTTTCTTCCTATACTCTATTTTACACTTCCATTCTCGTTCTTGCAATTTCTTCACCACTCCTCCTAGTTAAGCTCCACCGGTTGTTCAACAACAAAACATTGATTCTCCCTTCTATGTTCATCCTAGTGAAGGACCAAATTCTGTAACTGTTACTCCTCTTCTTAGTGGTTCAAACTACCTCTCATGGCATCGTCCTATGAAGTGCGCTCTTGGTGCTAAGAACAAGCTTGCATTTGTTGATGGATCTGTTCCAATTTCTCCTATGGATGATTTGAATCTCAATGCTTGGGAACGTTGTAACCACTTAATTCACTCTTGGATTTTGTATTTTGTTTCTCCTCAAATTGCTCAAACCATTGTATTTCATGAGTACGCCATTTATGTTTAGATTGAGCTGCAATAACGATTCTCTAAGGTTGACCGAGTTTGAATTTCTACTTTACGTTATGCTATGAACAACTTGAAACAAAGGTAACAAATCCGAGCTTGACTATTTCACTAAGATGAACTCTCTTTGGGAAGAGCTCAATTCTCAACGCCGTATGCATGCGTGTACTTGCCCTCACCCTTGTCGTTGTGAATCTATGAGAGTTGAACGCAATTTCAGATTGGAGGATCAAGTCATTCAATTTCTCACTAGATTGAATGATAGTTATGGATCATCTTCCTTCCATTAACAAGGTTTAGTCTCTTGTTGTTCAAGAATATAGTAACAACACTGCTATTACTGCTCCTTCTTCCGTTGAAGATTCAAGCATTTTGGTTAATGCTTATGAAGTAAGAAAACCTTTTGGTTGTGGCAAACCTTTATCTGACTCATCTCAGTCCAAGAACAATTTTAGATACTGCACCTTTTGCCACAGAAATAATCATACAGTTGATTATTGCTGTAAAAAACATGGTTATCCCAATGCTAATAATGGAAATGCTTCTTCCAATGTAGTGAATTCTAATATTGCTTATAAATCTCAAGTTACTACTGAGGGTTTTTCTGCTATTTCTCAAACTGGTTTGACTCAAGATCAACATGTTCATCTTGTATCCTTGATTCAACAATCATCTTTACTTTCCTCGGCATCTTCCATCAATCCTACTAGCACCAATCATGTCATTTCTTTACCTTCCTCCATGCCTTCTTCTTCAGGTATAAACACAGTTATCTCTTGTTCATTGAATGTTCAGTCTCAAAATTGGCTTATTGATGCAGGTGCTAATGAGCACATTTGTTCTTTACATTTACTCCATTCATTTTACAAAATTAAACCTATAAATGTCACATTACCTAATTGTTCTTCCCTTCTTGTTCATTATGTTGGTACTACCATATTTTCACCTTCTTTTCACATCACTAATGTCTTATATTCACCACATTTTAAAGTCAATCTCATTTCTATATCTAAGATTTACAATCTTACGTCTTAGAATATAAATTTTGTGTTTGATCAATGTATCATACAGGATGTGAAATCACATAAGATGATTGGTTTGGGTGATCTTTGTGATGGCCTTTATTGATTGAGACTTGCTTCTCTTACACCAAGTTCTCAGACTTTTTCTGCTTCTACTTTAGCTAGTACTTGTAATAAAGATCCAAATATGTCTTGTAATTACATCTCTTGTAGTCTTAATTCTCATATTCCTTCTAATCTTATCTGGAACTTTGGATTAGAACATTTGTCTAATCAAAGATTGTCTCAGATGAATCATTTGCATCACAATATACATGTTGATAATTAATCCATATGTGATATCTGTCATTTTCCTAAACATAAAAAACTACCTTATTGAGTACCTTTATGGCTTCTTCTAAGTATGAATTGTTGCATTTTGAAATATAGGGTCCCATAGCCAAAACTTCCATTCGTGGTCATAGATATTTTCTCACTATTGTTGATGGTTTCAGTAGATTTACATGGATCATCTTACTTAAAACCAAATCTAAAGTCTCTTCACATGTCAAAAACTTCATTCAACTCATATTTAATCATCACAATATCACACCTAAATTCATAAGGTCTACAATGGACCTGAATTTCTTTATAAGTTTTATGCTTCAAAAGGGACTATTCATAAAAATAAAAAAAATAAAAAAATAAAAATAAAAACTTGTGTTGAAACTCCTCGACGAAATGGTAGAGTAGAAAGAAAGCATCAACATATCTTAAATGTTTCTAGAGCACTTCTTTACCCGTCCAAACTCCCTAACATGTTTTGGTCTTATGTTGTCTTACATGTAGTTTTCCTCGTAAATAGACTCCCTACTCCCATTCTCAAAAATAAATCTCCTTGTTATGTTTTGTATGATTCTCTACATGACCTCAATTCAATCAAATTTTTTGGTTGTTTGTGTTATTCTTCAACCCTCCAAGCTCAACGAACCAAATTACAATCTAGAGCCAGAAAATCTGTTTTCTGGGTTTACAAGTTAGCATTCAAAGGCTATGTACTCTAGGATCTCAACACCAAACAAATATTCATTTCCAGAAATGTTATCTTCCATGAATTCATTTTACCTTATGCTGCTTCTTCTCCAACTTTTACATCAAACTGGAAATATTTCCCTTCTTCCCCAAGTAACTCACCTATTATTGATAAACCTGAACTTTCTGCTCCTATTCAAACTCCTGCACCAGTTGACATTCATCCACCTCTTGAACCTGATCCTCCACCCATGATAACCTCATCTAGAACTAGAAACACACCATCATACTTACCAGTAAATATCCATTTTTTGATTTTCTTTCTCATACAAATTTATCTAACTCCAATTTTTTGTTTGCTTTGTCTATTGTCACTCACATTGAACCTGAATCCTATGTTGAGGCTATCAAACATGATTGTTGGAAGCAATCTATGCAAAATGAACTTAATGCTCTTGATAAAACTGCTACTTGGAAAATTGTAGATCTTCCTCTAGCAGTCTAACCTATAAGGTGCAGATGGATCTTTAAGATAAATTACAATGCAGATGGATCCATATAGAGGTACAAAGAACATTTAGTATTCAAAGGATACAATCAAATTGAGGGTTTGGATTATTTTGATATCTACTCTCATGTAGCTATGCTTACTACAATCAAATTTCATTATAGCTTTGGCTTTTATCAACCATTGGTGTTTGCATCAACTTGATGTAAATAATGCCTTTTTACATGGGAAGTTGCAAGATATGTATATGCTTATACCCCCCGGTGTTCCTCATACAAAGCCTAATCAGGTTTGCAAGTTGTACAAATCCTTATATGGTCTTAAGCAGGCAAGTAGGAAATGGTGTGAGAAGCTTACCACCATTCTCCTTTCCAATTGGTTATAAGCAATCAGCTTCTAATGCTTCTTTGTTTATCAATAGTACTGCTATATCTTTCACCTTATTATTAGTTTATGTTGATGATGTCACTCTTGCTGGCAACACTTTATTTGAGTTTACATCCATTAAAGTTGTGCTTCATGAAGCTTTCAAGATCAAAGACTTGGGCCAAATAAAATAATTCCTAGGACTTGAAGTTGCTCACTCTCAATCTGGAATTTCATTATGTTAGAGGAAATATTGTCTTGACCTTCTTGATTATTCAGGTTTCCTTGCATCTAAACCAATTTCCGCTCCTTTTGATCCCTCCATCGAATTGCACAATGATTCTTCTCATCCTTTCTCAGATATTCTAGCTTATAGAAGGTTAATTGGTAAATTAATCTACCTTAATACAACAAGACCTGACATCACCTACATTACACAACAATTGAGCCAGCTCTTGAGTCACCCTACTCAAACTCATCATACTGCAGTTATGAAAGTTCTAAGATATTTGAAAGGTTGTCCTGGAAGAGGTTTATTCTTTCCCAAACATACATCTTTACAAATCCAAGGCTACACTGATGTTGATTGGGTAGGTTGTAAAGATACTAGAAGATCTATGGCTTAATTACACTTTTGGTCCCCTAAGTTTTCCAAAGTTGTGATTTAGGCCCCTAAAAAAACTCTTTTTAGGCCCTCTAAGTTTACTTTTTGTTGCAATTTTGGCCCCCTAACCCAATTTTGACCCAATCAACGCTGATGTGGACGCCACGTGTGTAATATTTTAATTATATTTGTATTTTTTATTTTTTTAATAAAAAAATAGAATTTGTTTTGTAATTAATGTTTTTTTATTTATAATAAAAAAAACAAAAAAAAAATTTGTAATAAAAAAAAACAAACTTTTTTTAATTACAAAAATATAAAAACAAACTAAAAAAATTTACACACGTGTCCGTTGACTGGGTCAAAATTGGCGTGGGGGGCCAAAATTGCAACAGAAAGTAAACTTAGGGGGCCTGAAAATAGTTGTTCTTTTTAAGGGGCCAAAATCACAACTTTAGGAAACTTAGGGGGTCAAAAGTGTAATTAAGCCAAGATCTATTTCAGGTCAATGCTTCTTTCAAGACAAATCTCATATTTCTTGGAGAACAAATAAGCAGCTTATAGTTTCTAGATCATCATGATAAGTTAAATATAGAGCACTTGCATCTGCTACTTGCGAAATGCAATGGTTGCTTTACCTTATCAGAGATCTAGAAGTTCAATGTACCAAAGCACCAGTTCTTTATTGTGACAATCAAAGTGCTATTTACATTGGTGCTAATCCAGTCTTTCATGAACGTACCAAGCGCCTTGAAATTGATTGTCACATAGTCAGAGAAAACTACAAGCTGGGTTATTCAAGCTACTACCTTGTCGCGTCATTTTTCGGAGATCAATGCTATTTGATTAGCTTTTGACTCACTATTTATTTCATGCCTTTTATTTAAAAAAGATGTAATTTGAAAGGGTTCGAGGGTTGGTTATATTTAGGGAAGGTATTATCACCCTAAATATTCGTAGTACTCTACGAGAACCTTTCGACTTTATTTTTCTTTTTGTGCTATAAACTTACTTATTTTTTATTTGAAAGAAAAGGTTTTGAGAATAGTGATTAAAAGAGGAAAAAAGACCTAGTTATCTACATTTTATTAATTCGGAAGGACTGGGTCCTTTGCCTACGTACTCGTGAGGGATCAGAACCTCGTAGTTCAGGGTAAAAAATTTCGTTTGATTGGTTTTGTGTTTTTTATTAGTTTTAAAAAAAGGCTTCAAAAGAAAAAGCCAAAGTGGCAAAAATGGAATTGATTTGTGTTTTTTAATATTAAAGAAAATGGACTTACACTAGAATTAGATTGATTTAATGTTTGATTAAAGAAATAAAATGAAAAAAGAATTACTTGGTTAAGCCAAGGTTTATTTATAAAAAAATGTTTTTGTTTTTTTTGCTATTTGAATGTTTTTGTTGTTTTTTTTATTAAATTAAAACTAACGGAGCAAGAAAATAAAACGTAGGTGTTTCGTGATGACTTTGGATCACCAGAAACCTTTAACCTAAGCTACGAAGCATATAAAGTAAAGCATACACCCACACACACACATGCACCTAAAGCTATTACACAAAAGCCTATTAATACATTCTAAGGTCTGCGATAAAGTAAATAAAATAAATAAACTACATTAAATCTAACTATACATTCTAAAGTCCATGCGATGAAATAAATAACAACGATAAAAATAGATATAAATATGCATGAGTGATGATGAGCCTAAATTTATTTTCTAGGTGATGTAATAAAAATGAATGACGAAAAGTAGATATGTAACATGGAGTAATAACCCTAAATTAATGAGGAAATAAAACTATGAAAAAGAAAAGGAATTGAAATGCAAAAAAAAAAAAAAAGCATGAAAGAAAATAAAAATAAACAAGGCAGGGGTGTGCAGGCGGTAATCAGGGGGTGTAAAACCTAAAAAAGTGAAACTGGGCCTAAGGGAGACCGAACTGGGTCGGTCCCTGGAGCGGGTACGGGGTCAGTTGTGGTGACCCGGCCGGTTGAGCCTACTATAAAAGGTCGGGTCACCCTTTTTTCTCTCATTTCTCCAACGTTTTCTCTCTCTTCTTTCCTCTTTCTCTAGAACCCTCTCCCTTCTCTCTTCCTCTCACCGTGTTCTTCTTCTGGGCTTGGGGGATGAAGATTCTGACGGAACTTCATCCCCTCCGGTGAGTGTTATGAGTTTTTCGACGGTGGTGGCCGGCCAACAGTGGCGGCGCCGCCGCCGGAACCTGAAAGTTCCCTTTTTTTTACAATTTTTTTCGCTTTTCTTTTCTTCTCCTCTCCCTCTATTCGTTTCTAGGCACAAAATCCTCAAACCCTAAACTAAAAGCCCTAAATCTACAAAACAAAACACAAAATAAATCAAAAAAAAAACTTTAGTACCTTTGCTCAGTTCGGATGTTTGTGCGTGCTTCTGTGTGTTTTCGTACGATTTTGTGTGTGTGCGTCGTGCTCCCGTGTGCGCGTGTCGTGGTTCCGTGTGTGTGTGTTTGTGATTCCGTGTGTGTGCTACGGCTGACTGTGTTGTGTGCTACGGTTGTAGTGTGTGTTTGGACTGCTACTGTGAATGGTTGTGTGTGTGTGATGTCGTGGGTTTTGGTCCGATTCTGTGCGATTGTGGTACGGTGTTGTGTTTTTGTGTGCGTTTTTGATCCCTTTACTCTGTTGTGCAGACTTTCTTTTATAGGGACAAGTTTAGGTTAGAGTTTGTTGTACCAAAGCATGAATTCTGCTTGGATTGGGATAAGGACCAACTGGGTTTGTTACGTGCTTGTTTGTTTCGGATCGGAATACGCGAGGCGCGTGACAGGCTGTTTGTGAATTTGGACCTTTTGGGACTTTTTGGACAATTTACAAATAAAGAAAAAATAATAATAAATAAAAAGGAAAGGATAATAATAAATAATAATAATAATAATAAAAATGCAGACTTGACTTTCGGACCTATCTATAAAACGGTAATTAATAAAGACGAGGAAAATAATTGAAAACTAAAATTATAAAAGATGGAAATTAGAAAATAAAATTAAAAATGAGCGAAGAGGGCCCGACTTGGAACAAAAATGAAGTATTTTAAAATACCTCTCTGCCGAAATTTTGTTCGAAAAGCAAGCGATTATTCAGGACCGAATGACGCGTGTCAGTGATGCTTTAGGTCAAAAATTGGGGTATGACAGATGCCCCTATTTAAGTTTCTTTCGGCCGGAGATTTGAAGATGAAATCTTTGATTCGACTGGTCGAAGAGACTTAAATAGAAAGTACGCCATTTTTTATCTAAGATGCTATGAATGCTTGTGATGCAATACGAATGCAAGACGACGAAGACATTTTGGCTGGGACGATAAATCCCAATGGGATACCTGAATTTATTGAGAAAGGGATCCGACTCCGCTAGGGGATAATGTAGTTTTGCTGGGGAAAATGGTGGTGTATTTTGTATTGGTCTGTAACGGAGGGACACATTTCGACCAGACAGACTGGGATGACACTTGAGGAAATGACATGTACACACAAGTAGTCCGTTGTTTGTGATTGATCATTCGAAAGAAAGACGAAAATAAACCTCAAGTTGTCCGTTATGTAGGACTTACCTCTTGGAAGAAAGACAAAAATAAACCTCAAGCTTGTCCGTTATGTAAGACTCGCCACTTGGAAGAAAGACAAAACTAAATCTCAAGTTGTCCGTTATGTAGGACTCGCCACTTGGAAGGAAGTTAAAAATAAATCTCAAGTTGTCTGTTATATAGGACTCGCCACTTGGAAGAAACACCAAAATAAATCTCAAGTTGTCCGTTATATAGGACTCGCCGCTTGGAAGGAAGGCAAAAATAAATCTCAAGTTGTCCGTTATATAGGACTCGCCACTTGGAAGGAACAAAAAAAATCTTAAGTTGTCCGTTATATAGGACTTGCCACTTGGAAGGAAGGTAAAAATAAATCTCAAGTTGTCCGTTATATAGGACTCGCCACTTGGAAGAAAGACAAAAATAAATCTCAAGATGTCCGTTATATAGGACTCGTCACTTGGAAGGAAAAAAAAATCTCAAGTTGTCCGTTATACAGGACTCGCCACTTGGAAGAAAGACAAAAATAAATCTCAAGTTGTCCGTTATATAGGACTCGCCACTTGGAAGAAAGACGAAAAAATAAATCTCAAGTTGCCCGTTATATAGGACTCGCCACTTGGAAGAAAGACGAAAAATAAATCTCAAGCTGCCCGTTATGTAGGACTTGCCACTTGTAGGACTCGCCACTTGGAAGAAAGAAGAAAATAAAGCTCAAGTTGTCCGTTATGTAGGACTCGCCACTTGGAAGAAAGACAAAAAATAAATTTCAAGCTGCCTGTTATATAGGACTCGCCACTTGGAAGGAAGGCAAAAATAAATCTCAAGCTGTCCGTGATATAGGACTCGCCACTTGGAGGGAAAAAGAAAAAAAAATCTCAAGTTGTCCGTTATATAGGACTCGCCACTTGGAAGGAAGGTAAAAATAAATTTCAAGTTGTCCGTTATATAGGACTCGCCACTTGGAAGAAAGAAAAAAAATAAATCTCAAGTTTTCCGTTATATAGGACTCGCCACTTGGAAGAAAGACGAAAAATAAATCTCAAGCTGCCCGTTATGTAGGACTTGCCACTTGGAAGAAAGACGAAAATAAAGCTCAAGTTGTTCGTTATGTAGGACTTGCCACTTGGAAGAAAGACAAAAGTAAACTTAAGCTGTCTGTTATGTAGGACTTGCCACTTGGAAGAAAGACAAAAGTAAATTGATGGCTGAATTGATGTGATATGACCAAACCAGACCCTGGGCGACTGATGTAATCATGTGTAAATTGATATGGGTGTGTATGTGCGCGTTGTGCACGCTTGAATGTGTGAGTATATGAAGGTATTGATGTGTGGATGTATGGATGTATGAATGTGACTTGAACGACCATATAAACCACATATGACAGGTGACTCGATGGAATGAGACAAAACATGTAAGATGGGAGGCAGACCGGCAGCGCAATGCGAACACTCAGCAAACTTCCTTGGAGTTGACATTATCGTGAACAAATCGGGCCATTGGTGATATGAGACCTGATACACGGTAGCAGCCGATACCCCTTGGGAAGCCAGCTCATTGTCGATCGAAGGTCTGGGAGAAGTCGCCATTTGTAGAAGGGCACAGAGTGTCCATCCCTCGGCGTGCTCTAGCAGCCATTCTCTGTTTTTGTTTGAGAAAATCCCTAACTTTTGCCTGGACCGTCCTTTCGGGTTTTCAGTCCAACGGGAGTATGTTCCTTTTTTGTGCCCCTAATTTTTGCCTGGACTGCCCTTTCGGGTTTTCAGCCCACTGAGGCGCTCTCTATTGCCTAAGCCGCCCTTTCAGGTTTTCAGCTTAGCGAGCTCTTTTTGTATTTTTTATTTGTTGTGGCCAGCGTTCAGCAGGGTTCAACCATTCTTGTGAGGAATGTCGACGCGCGCTTCCTTTACTTTCTAGTCTTGGGATGCGTTTATTTGTCTATGCTTTTAAGGAATATGGAAAAAAGTTTTTAAGAATTTGTTTCAAGTTATTGTTATCAGAACGCGACAGAATTTTTGAAAAACAGAACAAAAAGGAACTTCAAAGAAGGGGCAAAGGTTCACACTTCGTTTATTTGAAAGGCGGCCCACCAATGGCAATACCCCATAGATATTTACAATAATTGAAAAATGGTAACTAAAAATGGAAAGATACGTCGGACTCTATAACCCTATTTTCCCAAGCAGTTTCGAACTCCGCTGCTTTGATGCTTCAGATTTGGAGATTTCTAAGTGGCAGGTATGCCCCAAGTGGATTGTGCCTGACCGGATGCAGTTACTTTGTCTTTTTTTTTATGTCCTTAACTTTTGCATAGACCGCCCTTTCGGGTTTTCAGCCTATCAGGATAACTTTCTGTTTAATGTCTCTAATTTTTGCCTTGACTGCCCTTTCGGTTTTTCAGTCCATCGAGACGTTCATTTTTTCCTAAGTCACCTTTTCGGGTTTGCGACTTATCGAGCTTTTTGATTTTTTGATTTTTTTTTGATTTGATTGATTTTTGACAAAGTGTTTCTTGACTGCACCGGCATGCAGGTTGGTCAGCATTTGTAGTCACAGGAGTCACTGCACATGGGTCTTTCTAGTTAGGCATCCACATGCCCCTAGAGTCTGGTTGGAAGGATAGTCTATTTTTGGCACAAGGTTTCTTGAAATCCACAAGGACGAACCTTCTTGCTGGAAGTTTGTTTCAACCTCTTTTGATGTAGTTGTGCAAGGCCGTCATGCATTTAAGTTCAATCAAGCCTGGATTTCAGCAGAACTCCTGTTGACAGGGCTTTGACCTCCACGGGAAGCACGACCTCCATGCTGCGTACTGAGGGAAGGAGGGGGGCTGCCCCTGTTGAAGTGTGCACTTGAAGTATGATGGTAGCATCTCGTGCCAGTCTTTGTAAGTGAATGCCCCTTTCTGGACACACTTCTTGATGTTTTTGTTTTTGACTTTGACGGCCAAGATGCTCCAGTAGGCGAGAAATTTCATCGGGAACTTCTTCATTTTCCTCTTCGGACACAGGGAACTCAAAGTTGGGAGAGAGTACATGGTTAAAGTGTTCAACAAGTTTATTAATGCATGATTTGATTTTTGATTTTGACGAGTAAGTATAAGTTATGATTATGCAGTTATTTCAGAATGATTAAAGAACTTTTTTGGTTTTTTGTATTACCATTTTTCCAGAAAAGCACAAAATAAAATAAAGCAAAGTCGGGATCAAGACGACTTTGTATTGATGACGACAATTCATAAAGCTTTCGTCTCGGGCAGGACAAAAGGTTTTTTGAAAAGTGTAAAACAAGCAAACAAACATATCATTTGAACAAGAGAGTAGTAGAAGGAACATCAACAGCGACCCAAGTGCAGCTAACCAATCCATGTGTCAACATTAGGTAACATGATCCGGTAGCGGGTTAACTTGCATGTTCGGGTTCAAAATCTTCGAAAGACAAGATGTTGGCTTCAACTAAATCTTGAACTGCATTCTTCAAAGCATAACAACCCTCAACATCATGGCCGGGTGCCCCCTGGTGGAAAACACATGAGAGATCAGCTCTAAACCGTGCTGGCAATTTATTGGGTATCGGAGGAGGAGCCTTAATCTGGACCCAGTCCCTTTCAAGCAACGTTGGGAGAAACTCTGCATATTTTATGGGAATTGGATCAAACTTTGTCCTTGGGGCATGTTTTTGTGGATTGAATTGTTGAGGAGCCTGTTGTCGAGGCAGTTGCATGCGCAGTGGCTGATGTTGTTGATGAGGTGGCCGCACGCCTAGAGGTTGGGGTTTCTACTGCACTATTAGCGAAGATACCAGGTTAGTTAACCTTTCCACCTCTTCCCGGAGGGTTGTCACCTCTTCACGGAGCTCGTGGACCTCTTGTTCGAGTCGATCCATTTTCTGCATTTGCGCGAGTGTTTGCATGTGCGAACTCAAGTTGTAGGAAGACATCAAACCACTTTACTGATGACTTGACCCCTTTATAGGAAAGACACAGTGTGAGACACGGACTACATACTAGAAACTATGGATGCAAAATGATGCATGATATGTTTATGCAAAAATAGACACATTTTTATTTATCGAAGGACTTGTAAAAGTAGTTTTTTAAACATCATTATTGAAATTTTTATTGAAGTACTGCAAGATAATTCCCTTTTTAACAAACTAAGCCAAAGGATAGACCCCAAAGTAGAAAGGAAAGCTAGAAAGCAAGCAACAAGTCCAGAAATCTCTCAAGCTTTTTAGGCCAGTGGATCATCAGAGTCGGAATGTGCGTCGGAAAAGAAGTTCATACGCTTCTTCTAGTTAGCATATCGGTCGAGCAACCTATCTTTAACCAAGAGAAGTTCATCCCTCTCGATCATTTGTCGTCTTTGCTTGAGGATTTCACAATCCTTATGTTCCAACTGTCCACTCATTGTTTCTATCTAGAGCATAGTTTCATCGTACCTCCTCTTCCAAGTGGCACTTTCATGGGTCAATTCAGTTATCCGCTTCTGGTACTCCTTCTCGGTATCGAAGGTCATAGGCATAGGTGGCGCTGGAGCGATGGCAGACAAAAACCTCGGTAGCTTGTAAGGCATCCCAAATTCAGAGCTCTATCGATGGCCCATTGAGTATAGGATTCGTGGACGGTACCTGTCTTTATTCCCAATTGGCCTTTATCCCTCCTACGAATGGTATTCCAAGCTCGCACAACTTGTTCCCTCATTCCCCGGATGTCATTTTGGTTGGGATAATACACGTTCTCTAGATGAATATTGCGGAGTTTTTCTTCCAAGGGGTACTTGAACTTACGTCGAGCAAGAACAGGGTTATAGCTGATTCCTCCATGTATACCGAGAAGAGGTACGTTGTTGAATTCTCCACAATTGTCAATGATAGTTCCCTTGTCATAGGCCGGATTGTACCACACTACATCAGCTGGGGTAAGGGACATAAGCCTTTGGGACCAAAGAAGGTTTTCTGGATTGGTTGTGAAGCGAGGGGATTGGGGCAGATGGGAGGTAATCCACCTATGCAGCAAGGGTGCACAACAAAGGATGGTTCCACGACCCGCCAGGGTGCGTTCATGAATGGAATGGTATGTGTCGGCTAACAAGGTAGGGACAGGGTTTTTTGAGAGGAAGATGTGGATGGCATTAATGTCAACAAAATTGTTAAGGTTAGGGAAAAGCACAAGGCCATAGATGAGTAGGGCGAGGATAGCATCAAAGGCATCATCGTTGGAGGTTTCGTCGAAAAAGGCGGCTTTTTGGTAAAGGAAGTTGGTTGGAAAGCACGGGAGTTTCCCCTTAGGTTGGAGGTGGGCTTTTACCTCAGCGGTCGTAAGGTGGAGAGCTGTAGCAATGGCAGAGTGTTTAGGAGTTTTTTCAAGACCACCGAAGGGTACCTTGTCAACTATTAATAGATCGGTCCAATGGGAGTATTCTTCAAGGGTAGGGACCAACTGGTAATCCGGGAACCCAAAACAGTGATAGGCCGGGTCATAGAACTGGACAAAAGTTTGGAGGAGTCCTTCATCAACATCCGTCTTGACGATACCGAGCAAGTTTCCGTAGTTTCTGTGAAAGCGTTCTGAGCAGGCCACCTTTCTTCCTAGCTTCCTTAAACTCAAGAGATCCGGTTTTATGAAATTGTATTGCCTAGTGTACCTCATTGGAAGAGCCATGCTCTATGATGTTTACAATAAAACTTTATATCAGTCCTTCGATATTTAATGAATGAAAAAGTATCTATGAATGAATGCATGCATGGTTATGCTAAAAGAAATGGTAAAAACATAGTTTAGGCTTTAGGCCCACAATGTTGGAGCAAAGGGTAAGTACGCCATGCGGTAAGGACTATGGTTTCATTTGTACATGTATCACGGGTTCTACCAAGTTCCCAAAGTTTTCAACCACTTCCGAATATTTATCGGGTGACGGGAGTACTCCCATTCCGACAATATCCGTAGGATGGTCTCGTTTGGGTGTAGTATCGCGTATCGACTAATTCAAGAGTACTCTCGATTAGCCACCGCACTACGTCCTAAAAGGCCAAGATGGGTTAAGGGTAACTAAGGTTCTCAACTTCGATGGTCGCTCGAAAATAATGTGTCAAACATGAGTACTCACGTTGACGAATATACTTCCAATATCCCTCCGTTGAGTGGGGTCATCACATGTGCCAAAACCGAAGAGTACTCTTGGCCTGGGACTATGATACTGCCGTCCTATCTTAAATTTCTCTCAAGCCCGGGTGTAGGACTTATCATCTCACCACTCACGAAGAAATGAGAAAGAAGAAGGAGAACATATATACAAGTATTTCCATCTTTTATTTTTTTGTTTTTTTTGTTAAGTAAGTTATAGCACAAGAATTAAGATAAAGTCGAGTTAGGCTTAACCCTCGAATTAGTTTCCCAAGTGAAGTCGCCATTTCTGTCGCGTCATTTTTCGGAGATCAAGGCTATTTGATTAGCTTTTGACTCACTATTTATTTCACGACTTTTATTTAAAAAAGATGTAATTTGAAGGGGTCCGGGGGTTGGTTATATTTAGGGAAGGTATTAGCACCCTAAATATTCATAGTACTCTACGAGGACCTTTCGACTTTATTTTTCTTTTTGTGCTATAAACTTACTTATTTTTTATTTGAAAGAAAAGGTTTTGAGAATAGTGATTAAAAGAGGAAAAAAGACCTAGTTATCTACATTTTATTGATTTGGAAGGACTGGGTCCTTTGCCTACGTACCCGTGAGGGATCAAAACCTCGTAGTTTGGGGTAAAAATTTCCGTTTGATTGGTTTTGTGTTTTTTATTAGTTTTAAAAAAAGGTTTTAAAAGAAAAAGCCAAAGTGGCAAAAATGGAATTGATTTGTGTTTTTTAATATTAAAGAAAATGGACTTACACTAGAATTAGATTGATTTAATGTTTGATTAAAGAAATAAAATGAAAAAAGAATCACTTGGTTAAGCCAAGGTTTATTTATAAAAAAATGTTTTTGTTGTTTTTTTTTATTAAATTAAAACTAACGAAGCAAGAAAATAAAACGTAGGTGTTTCGTGATGACGTTGGATCACCACAAACCTTTAACCTAAGCTACGAAGCATATAAAGTAAAGCATACACCCACACACACACATGCACCTAAAGCTATTACACAAAAGCCTATTAATACATTCTAAGGTCTGCGATAAAGTAAATAAAATAAATAAACTACATTAAATCTAACTATACATTCTAAAGTCCATGCGATGAAATAAATAACAACGATAAAAATAGATATAAATATACATGAGTGATGATGAGCCTAAATTTATTTTCTAAGTTATGCAATAAAAATGAATGACGAAAAGTAGATATGTAACATGGAGTAATAACCCTAAACTAATGAGGAAATAAAACTATGAAAAAGAAAAGGAATTAAAATGCAAAAGAAAAAAAAGCACGAAAGAAAATAAAAATAAACAAGGCAGGGGGGTGCAGGCGGTAATCAGGGGGTGTAAAAACTAAAAAAGTGAAACTAGGCCTAAGGGAGACCGAACTGGGTTGGTCCCTGGAGCGGGTACTGGGTTAGTTGTGGTGACCCGACCGGTTGAGCCTACTATAAAAGGTCGGGTCACCCTTTTTTCTCTCATTTCTCCAACGTTTTCTCTCTCTTCTTTCCCCTCTCTCTCTAGAACCCTCTCCCTTCTCTCTTCCTCTCACCGTGTTCTTCTTCTGGGCTTGGGGGATGAAGATTCCGGCGGAACTTCATTCCCTCCGGTGAGTGTTATGAGTTTTCTGACGGTGGTGGCCGGCCAACAGTGGCGGCGCCGCCGCCGGAACCTGAAAGTTCCCTTTTTTTTTACGATTTTTTTCGCTTTTCTTTTCTACTCCTCTCCCTCTATTCGTTTATAGGCACAAAATCCTCAAACCCTAAACTAAAAGCCCTAGATCTACAAAACAAAACACACAAAAAATCAAAAAAAAAACTTTAGTACCTTTGCTCAGTTCGGATGTTTGTGCGTGCTTCTATGTGTTTCCGTACGATTCTGCGTGTGTGCGTCGTGCTCCTGTGTGCGCGTGTCGTGGTTCCGTGTGTGTGTGTTTGTGATTCCGTGTGTGTGCTACGGCTGACTGTGTTCTGTGCTACGGCTGTAGTGTGTGTTTGGACTGCTACTGTGAATGGTTGTGTGTGTGTGATGTCGTGGGTTTTGGTACGATTATGTGCGATTGTGGTATGGTGCTGTGTTTTTGTGTGCGTTTTTTATCCCTTTACTTTGTTGTGCAGACTTTCTTTTATAGGGACAAGTTTAGGTTAGAGTGTGTTGTACCAGAGCAAGAATTCTTCTTGGATTGGGATAAGGACCAGCTGGGTTTGTTACGTGCTTGTTTGTTTCGGATCGGAATACGCGAGGCGCGTGACAGGCTGTTTGTGAATTTGGACCTTTTGGGACTTTTTGGACAATTTACAAATAAAGAAAAAATAATAATAAATAAAAATGAAAGGATAATAATAAATAATAATAAAAAAAATGCAGACTTGACTTTCGGACCTATCTATAAAACGGGGAAAATAATTGAAAACTAAAATTATAAAAGATGGAAATTAGAAAATAAAATTAAAAATGAGCGAAGAGGGCCCGACTCGGAACAAAAATGAGGTATTTTAAAATACTTTTCTGCCGAAATTTTGTTCGAAAAGCCAACGATTATTCCAGACTGAATGACGCGTGTCAGTGATACTTTAGATCAAAAATTGGGGTATAACATACCTATTTCATCCAAAGATCAAGTTGCATATTTTTTACCAAGTCACTTCTTCCGGAACCTTTCAATCTTCTTCTATCTAAGTTGGGGATGTTAGATATCTAACAACCTCCAATTTGTGGGGGGATATTGCGCAATGAAGAAGATAAGAGAAAGGATGACAACAAAACATATAGCTTGCATTACAAGAAACACAGTTAAAGGACACGTTAAACATTTCACTCTTATCTCCTTTGTTCAAGTTGTAGTTAGTTACTCTTCTATAGTTTCATTTGTATAAATACTCTTGGTACTCCTTCATTCATCAATAAGATCTTTCCCTCGTTCATTCATTTCATAATATTAAGTAATGCATTGGCTTCAATTTCTTGTGATAAAGACATGACCACTTATGGTGCGCTGGCCAGAACCAACGTGACAATCGTGAATGCTTATGCCTTAGGCTCTGGTGTGGTGGCTCCTAATACTCGGACAGTGGTTCTGAAACGGCAACGGATAATGGTGTTAACAATAGATATTACAAAATAGAAGAAGGACAAGAGGTTAGAGTTTCAATAATATCAATAATATAACATGTGCAAATAATGATTACCGAGAGAATATACGATAAAATATAAAAAGTTTAGACTATCCTTAACTTAATTTAAAAGTTCAATAAGATAACCTAGTTGTAACTACATCAATAACAAATTACCTAATCTTTCCATAAACATATGATACATTAATAGGAAGCATAAAGAGAGTTTATCAATCAATAAACAAAATTGTACTCAATAAATAATATAAAACCAAAACATCGATCTAATGTTATAACAATGTTGTTCAAGTTAAAGCTAGTAAGCTTTAAGCTTGTTACAAATTAACCGAAAATAAAATATGAAACTAGACCAACTAATATCATCACAAATAAAGAGAAGTAACTAAAGAATGAACAACAACCCTCGTCTAGGAACCAATAGATCAAAGAAACAGTCAAAGAGATGAACCATCTTAAAGAACAACCAAACAAACAGACAAAAGCAATCAAGTAGAAGAACCAGTAGGAAAAATAGAAACCAAACCAAAGAACATATAACGAGATAAGCAACCAAATAAAAGAATCAATAGAGAGAAGCCACCAAACAGAAGAATCAATAGAGAGGTAGATAACTAAATATAGGCAGAGAAGGAGGGAGGGAGGGAGAGAGAGAGAGAGATAAAGAGATAGATAGAGAGAGAGTTATGCTTTTATTTGAAAATGTTGATATGAAAATATGCTATTTTTTGTTCGCAATGTCATAACATTAGTCATAGATTTTCTTCTTGTAAACTTATTCAAATGGGTCAAGAGAAAGTAATCCCTAGTGAGAAGCTTAAGCTTAAACGTATGTTGAGTAAATATATTCACTTTCAGAAGGATGATTTGGCTAGAGGAAAAGAATATGGTGGGTGTGAAATAAGTAATGTTGCTAAAAAGTGAGTTGATATTAAGCCTCTATTTTCTGGATTCTACTAAACTAAAAACATCGTTGATGGAGAGGTTGATAGACTTGATACCTTCCATTAGGGAGACATGGGTGCTCAAATGGTTGAAGAAGTTGGTTTAAAATACGTTTATATGCATTTTTAGTCACTTAACTTTAAAAAATTTGTGATTTTAGCCTCCAACAAAAAAAATAGCAATTTTAACCCCCTAACGTAGAGATAAGGGGGCAAACTTGCTCACAAGATGCCACGTGTCTCAAAATAGGGGCCAAAATTGCTATTTTTTTAAAACATAAGGGGCTAAAATTGCTATTTCTTAAAGATAAAGGGCAAAGTTTGCAACATTTTTTAAAGTTAGGGGGTGAAATTATTTCTTTTTTGTTAGAGGCTAAAATCACAACTTTTAAAAAGTTAAAGGATCAAAACTACATTTAAACCTAAAAAATATTACTGGTAAGGAAGAAGCATTAAATTGTAATAAGAAATTAATTTTATCTATTGAAGAGCATTTTAAATAGATCATTTATGAAGTCGTTGGATTCAGCTAATCTAACTCATCTAACTGTAACAAAAAAAAAAAAAACTCATCTAACAATGAACGTTAA
Organism: Medicago lupulina; assembly: GCA_958299785.1. Taxonomy (NCBI): domain Eukaryota; kingdom Viridiplantae; phylum Streptophyta; class Magnoliopsida; order Fabales; family Fabaceae; genus Medicago; species Medicago lupulina. The sequence goes on along the minus strand of OY283144.1, from coordinate 32,912,384 downwards.
AAAGAGGATTATCCATGTATGTGTACCGTAGGTTCTTGGAGTGATGCAATGTCAAAGGAAAATGTTGTTCCAAATCATCAAAACTCTTTTGATGTGGAAGAAATTTACATTCAATGGTTATGGTTGCTTGTATGACATACCATAATGTGAACGTTACCGTTGATGATCTAAATGTCTATGTTGTTCATGACTCAGAGATATTACACCATTTTTTTAAGGAAAGAGATACTAGAAAAATAAATAATAGGATATATAATGATGAGGAAGAGAATATACATTTCTTCAACAACAAGGTATCTCCGTTTGAAGCCAATCTAAAGCTCAAATGAAAAAAAAACTCCCAACACAGACAAACTTATTGTTGGCATCAAAATTTTGCTTAATGCAATAAAAATGATTGAATTGTCTAACTAATATTTCTCATCATTTAATTTTTTATGAGAATTTATTTATGTGAACACTTGTCATAAAATATTAGTATTTGATGATAATATTAAATATACCGAACTCTATTCATGAAGCCATGATTTAATATTGTGTCCGGGTAATATATTGGTGTATTTGGTTGAAAATTTAAAACAAATGCACCAACTTTTTTTTTATTATCAATATTTGATTATAATTAGACAATAAGAGAGTGGATAATATATTATATTAGTATTCCTACAAAAAAAGTATATATGATTTTACTATAATAATTTTTTGAGAAAAATGGAGGGGCAACAGGAAACTTTTTTAGTTGCCTCTGTCCCACTCAGGTGAAGTTAGTTTTTTTTTTTTACAAGAGGTGAAGTTAGTTGTATTCACTTAATTGTATTTAGGATGATTCTAACATGGATCTTTAAAAAAAAATAACTTTTGTCATTTTTAGTAAAAATATATTTTATGATGATAAAATATATAGGATAATAGTCACTTTGGTCCTTGAATGTGTAATGAGTAGTCACAATAGTATTTCGATGTACAAAAATTTCAAAATAGTCTCTGATTGAGTAGTGGTCATATTAGTGCTTAATATACTTATTATCATACCAGTCTTTATAAATACTTATTTATTGTCATTTTAGTCCTTATATGAAAAGAGTTATTGTGAGCATTGAGAGATTATTTTAGTGTCAGAGACTATTTTAACTAACAGAGTGCACAATCAAGGATTATTTTGGAATTTTGATACATTGAGAGACTATTGTGACTAGTGACTACTCATTACACATTCAATGACCAAAGTAACTACTCCCACTGTCCCGCAATACTTGACCTATTTAGAAAAAAAAAATTGTCCCACAATACTTGACCTTCTCAAATTTTTAAGCAGAATTTGACAAGTTTACCCTTATAATGGCATGACAGCAACACCCAATAGAATTGTATCTCATAATTAAGCATGTTTAGCATGCAAATATTAATCAATGACAATGAAATGCAATTTAGTAATCATTACTTAAAAGTGAATGTTTAAAAGTAATAATAAGGACAATTTAGTAAAAGTATCATTCTTTTTCTTTCATCTTTACATTTTTTTTAATCTGGGTGAAATGGTCAAGTAGGTCAAGTATTATGGGACGAAGGGAGTATTATTTCTAAAGAATGTATAATAAAAACAATAATTATTTGCTTATATTTGAATTTTCAGTTATTTGATTACCTACATTATAGAAATGAAGACCTCTATGAAACTTTAGAAGCCACCAAGCCAGCACGAATGCTTATGTTACTTGATTGTGTACTAGCATTGATATATTTTTAAGCATATGTACTAGCATTGATATGATTTTTGTTGTCTCTTTTACCTTTCTTTTTTTGGGGACATACTTCTACCCTAATTGTGTACCTAGTGATAGGAATATCTCAATGGTCCTAGGATGTGGCTTGTCCTAATCTCAATAGCCAGGCCATGTCCTTTTATAAGACTCCAACAAACCCCATTCAATTGTGCACATATTGAAAGAAACCTAATATGAAATGTTGATCGTATGTGACTCTTTAAAGGGACAGGTTCCTAAAATTATTCAAACAGCAGTTATCAGTTGATACTTTTCGGCCAACAAATCATTTTTGGACGGGTATTTGTCACCTGCCACAAATAAATGTTTTTTATATATTTTTTTAGGGAATGTTTTTTATATATGAAATTGCACTTTGTCGTTTCTTAACCTAACTAGATTGTAACTAGTGTGACGCATGAATTTTTTAGAGTTTTGTATATATAAATATTTAAATTGTTATATGTTAATTAAAAAGGGAATTAAAAAATATCTTTTGTATTGAAAATAGAAAATTTTAAACTTTTCATATATTGAATGTACAATTGTCAAGAAAACGTTTCTATATTTAACTTCTAAACTTGTGTTTCAAGGATACAAGTTAATATTTCTCATATATTATAAACAATTATATAAATGTCATGTGATGGCTATTAAGTTTTTTCAACATTCTTTCAACAAAATAAAAAGATTTTTTCAATATTACCCCTTGACAAATTGGAAGTAATTTACCCATATAAAAAAAAGGGTAAAATATGCATTTCATCCCTACAATTATAGACCATTTGATTTTTCATTCCTGAGCTTACTAATCCTCCCATTTTGCCCCTGTAAAAGTTAATCATTTGAAAATTCGTCCCTCTTCCCGGTTAATCACTGCCACGTCATCAAATTAGCAAAATGGCATGGGAATGGACGAAAATACCCCTGGCTTATTTTTTTCCCAGAATGCCTTAAATATGATTTTCGTCCCTGTAATTTGGACCAGTTTTTTGATTTTCGTCCCTGTAAAAAAAAACTTTGAAAAACATCCCTGTAAATATGGAAATAAATTGGAAATTCTTTTTTTAAAATTAAATTTTTTTTCTTTTCAAAATTCTGAAAATTCTTTTTTTAAATTAAAAAAATCTGAAAAAAAATTAAAAATCATAAAAAAATTTCGGAAAAAAACTGTTAAAATTAAAATTTATGAAAAAACAAGTGAAAATTATATTTTAGAAAATTAATTGTTTTTTTAATTTGAATATTATATATTACATTTTTTTTTGAAAATACTGGAAATTATATTTTCAAAAGTTATAAATTTTGAGATTATATAATTTTTAATTTTATTTTTCTTCATATGTTAATTTTCAAACATTTATTTCCATATTTAAAAAAAAAGTAATTTCCAATTTTTTTTCTTCATATTTAAGAAAATATTGGAATTTCCAATTTATTTCCATATTACAGGGATGTTTTTCAAAGTTTTTTTTTTTACAGGGACGAAAATCAAAACTAACCCAAATTACAGGGACGAAAATCATATTTAAGCCATTCTGGGAAAAAATAAACCATGGGTATTTTCGACCATTCCCATGCCATTTTGCTAATTTGATGATGTGGCAGTGATTAACCGGGAAGAGGGACGAATTTTCAAATGATTAACTTTTACAGGGGCAAAATGGGAGGATTAGTAAGCTCAGGGATGAAAAATCAAATGGTCTATAATTGCAAGGATGAGATGCATATTTTACCCTAAAAAAATTTCATTTTTCTTCATCTTTATTCTTATAATTAGTTACTATTTTCATCCTAGAAACATCAAAAAATTTCATCTCTTTCGTTCATCATTTTACATTAACTTTTTTTTTATTCCATGCAAATACAAAATCACATTTTTTAGTTCCTGTTAATTTTCAATCAACATTTTTTGTTCTGGTAAAATTATTCGTCAGTATTTTTTGCCCCTAAAAATGCTAAAGAAAAATATTACATCACTAAAAAAGTATGATTTTTTTATTCAGGCTAAAAACAAAAATATAGATATTTATAAGGACATTTTATTTAATTAACCCTAAAAAATAAAAAGAAACAAGTGTGAGCGCATAAATCAAAATTACCAAATCAATGTTAACAAAAACAATAATTAGGCCCAAACCGCTTTCACCCTTCTCACATCCAAAAACTTTCTTCATCATGTAGCTTCCTTGTTTAGTGGTGTGATGAGATCTATCTCCGCACCACCGGTGCCCCCTTTTCCTAGGTGTTGCTTCTTCTTTCCAGATCAGCTTTTCGTTAGATTCGAGTTTTGGTTGTGGCTCGGCTGTTGTATGTTGGTTCTGGTTCGATGCGACGACGCTAGGTGGCAGCGTCGTCGCTTGTGTTGCCGGTCGTGGTTTGTAGATCCAGATCTTTGACTTTCTTTTGTAGGTTTTCGGGTGTTGTACCTTCTCCTTCCAGCGTGATTAAGCCTCCTTCGTCGGGCTCTTTTTGTCCGACAGTCGCAAGGTTCATGATGGGTGAGTGAGGTTCGTGCAATGGTCTTACTACAGGTTGTTGTTGGTTTGGTGACAGATTCATCACAATGGTTGTGTTCTTTCTTTCCTGTTGTGTTTCGTTTCGTCGGTTGTCGTTTGTTTGCCGCCGGCGGGCTTTTGTTTTTGTGGGTCTCTGATGGTTGTTTTTGTTGTTTTGTTTGAGCAGGGATTGGGTGGATTTAGAATGTTGGCCTTCTTGCGGTGAAGTGATTTAGCAGCTTGCTTGTTGCGGTGTCGGTTCGTAAACTCGAAAGGGTCGGTTACAAAAACCCGAAAGGTTCGGTTACAATAACCCAAAAGGGTCTGGTTACTGACATATTGGACTCATCCCTCAATCTGAGTTCTTATGAGTTGCTTGCTCGAAAGAGTTTTTATACTTGTTGTTGTTCAGGGAGCTGTTGGCACTTGGATTTTGTTGCCGTGTTGGCGGTCGATCCATTCGCCATAACTACACTTTAACTGTCCTTTGCAAATGTTCACTTTTCATTCTTTTTTTGTAATCTGGTTTTGGGGCCGTACGCGGGTTTGTTGGGTTGCGTCTGTCATTAGTAAACTTTTGTTATGATAGATTATAGTAGATCCACTTAGGCTGACTTCTCAAGTTGTATTCCCATTTAGGTTTTCCTGGGTCAGGTCCTATGTCCCCCGATCTTTGTATCTTTTTCTTTTTTATATTAAATTTTCTTTTTGTTTAAAAAAAATAGGTACCCCAGACAAATCTATCTCTAAAAAGATCTCTCTTGAGCAATGAAGAAAGGTGTCCCACTATACTAAACCATCTACAAAGAACCATGCATTAGCGATTCTATCAGCTCAAACATTCTCTTCACTTGTTTCTAATAATACTAAACAATTATTTCACTTGTTTTGCAGCTTCCAAGTCGGGCCGGTCTAAGGGGATTGTCTCTAAAGTAAGGGTTTTAAGCCTTATATTAGATCCCCGAATCTTTTTTGCTTTAAATATATTTTCGTAAGTCAAATCTTTGAATATTATTTTTAACATGTATTAGTAATTAAACGAATATGGTTGAGTCTAATGGAAGAAACTAGACACTCACAACCTAATGAATCAATATTTGAATATTGACCGAAAACGATGTTCATATTTAATGTCTAACATGCCTCAAATAAAATTGCAAATTTATTGTTCTTAATTTTTATGTTTCTTTATCAATACATTTAAAAAAAAAAATCTCATTTTAAAATTCGCTTTTAGGCCTACAAATACATTGGACCGGCCCTGCTTCCAAGATTAATGTTAAAGAAAGCTTGAACAATTAACATAGAATCAAATTCAAGCCATAAATGGTTCAGCCCTCTATAATGAGCAATTTTAATGGAATAAATGACAACTCGACTTTCGGTGCGAAGAGAATTAGCGATATCAATATTAGCAGAAAAAACACCAACAAAAGTTCCAAGTTGACTTCTAAAAATACAGTCAGAGGCAAAAAAAAAATCCCAGTGAGTCTCTAATGTGTTTGGATTGAGGGTTTAGGAGGGGAAGGGAGGGGAGGGCTTGATTTTCTTTTTTAAATTACGAACAATATAAATTGTTTTTTTAAAATAAATCAAGAGTAATTGAAGTATTATATGATCACTTATCACTTATCATGTTGTTATTTCATTTTCTAAAAAAACATTTTGTAGTGCTCGTAATTTTAAAAAGAAAAGTAAGCCCTTTCCCCCCTTCCCCTCCCAAACTCTCCATCTAAACATACCCTAAATGAACCAACAATGTTGCATTTTATCTAATAAACTGGGGGCATAAGCTAGTGAACATGTTTAATTAACGAAGGAGTAGCATGGCACGTAACACTAAAATACTTTTAGATAAGCAAAATTTGTAATACTAAAATTAAATATTTAAATAGAGAATGAACAGGGGATGATCCAATGAACCTGTTTAATTCAAGGAGGAGGAAGAGCATGACCCTGAACACTAAATGACTATGTATGATTTAGTCATGTTTGAGAATGATCATACTCTCAAACATTTGTCAAAAAAAGGAAACTAATTAACCAAGAGATTCACTGCATTAAAGGTTTCATTACAATTAGATATCCCATATGAAGCAACGTCATCCAAGCTAAACAGATTTCTTACGTGACACGGTTACTGATCTCGACCGTTGAATCTAAATTGATGGTCAATACACCCTTCGTCTCACAATAGGTGTCCTATTTGAGTTTTACACGGTTATTAAATAAATGATTAATAGTGTTGATTTTAATGGCAAAATGTGTGTCATTTACTAAAACACCCTTATTAATAATGGGTTAGTGCAATAGTTATAAATTATTAAAATGCAATAAATAAGGATATGTTAATGGAAAAAGGTAATAAATGTTATATTGAAATTATAAACCGGACAAATAACTTGAGAGAAAAAAAAAATTAGGAAAGAAGACACGTGTTGTGAAACGGGGGGAGTATCATTTAATATTGAATAAATGAATGTGTAGTCTAATTAGTCTGATCTTGAGTCAATAGCCAAGATTGATTACAGTGTAAAACTCTGGTATTATTGCTGCAGCGAATCTAGATCAAATTCAAAAAATAATGGTATAAATATTTAACAAGTATTCTTCATTGTACATGGTACAAAAACCTAAACTTAGATGGCAATTGCATACTAATGGTGATATACACAAGTAGCCTAGTGATATATTTCTTATTTCTACATACATTATACATATTCTACAGACTATACAGATATCTTACCACAAAAAATACAGCAGACACATTCTTTGGAGTAGTTTTATGATACAAAATTTGAGTGTTGAATAAAATAGTAGTCATCTTCTATAAAGGAAAAATCACTACACACTGAAATCCATGGATAATTGTACAAGATAACAGAATTCTGAAATCCATAACCATCAATATTTGGCAAGGGGAGACTCTTCAATTGGTAGTTCAAGTATGGTAGGACAGCTGTTTTGAGGATACTTGATATCAGCGACTGCAAATATTGACAGAGTTGAAGGGTGAGATTCTTGTTGGTCAGATAGAAAACGATAAAAGTTACCAATCTCATTCGAAAATATAAATTTTAATAAACTAAAGCCTAGTTTACAAGTCTCTTGCCAGGTCGAGTTTGGGAGGGTAGATGTATGCAACCTTAACCGTACTAGCGGAAAGGCTGTTACCATGGTCCGAAGCCATACCCTCAACCTCAAGGTCATAAGGCAGCAGCCTTACTGCTGCACCAGGGCTCGCCCTCCTAACTACTAAACTATATTTGCAGAATCATAAATGAATCCTTAAAGTGAAACATGAAGGATAAAAGTAAAAAGCACAGACACATACACGACAAGGACACTCACGCATCAACACTGGTAATAATGTGAAAAAATAAAATTATTGTATTAAACCACATGTGCCGATGTCGTGTCAGTATTGACTCTGACATATGTCAGACATTGGACACGCCTTCAATATGAAGATTTGGTACGGCATATCCGATTACCCCCACTCTTTCTTTCAATCAAGTGATTTGAAATGGTATGGTGAAAATACACAGAGAACATAAACCTAGCACCTTGAGCATGTACTTGACCATAATTCAAGACCAGTAATCTAGTGGTCACAGTTAATAGACGAGTCACGTTCTCGATTCAAGCTATCCATTATGGTACAACAACAACAACAACCAAGCCTTATCCCACTAAATGGGGTCGGCTACATGGATCAAATTACGCCATAGTGTTCTATCATAAACCAAATTTGAGTCCAACTCATTGACCTCTAAATCCTTCCTAATGGTTTCTCTAATAGTTTTCTTAGGTCTTCCTCTACCTCTTTTAACATAACTCTCCTCCATTTGATCTACTCTCCTTACAACGGCATCTACGGGTCTTCTCTCAACATGCCCAAACCATCTAAGCCTATTTTCTACCAACTTTTCTACTATAGGTGCTACCCCACTCTCTCTAATGGTGTCATTCCTAATCCTATCATGTCTACTCTTACCACTCATCCAGCGCAACATCCTCATCTCTGCTACACTTACTTGATTCTCATGTTGACTCTTAATCGCCCAACACTCCGTACCATATAACAACGCCGGTCTAACTGCTGTCCGATAGAACTTTCCTTTCAACTTAAGTGGTATTTTCTTATCGCACAGAACACTGGAGGCTCTTCTCCATTTCAACCACCCAGCTTGAATGCGATGACTTACATTTGCTTCTATTTCTCCGTCATTTTGTACTATGGACCCAAGATATTTAAACCGTGTAACTTGGGGTATGATATGATCTCCAACTTTCACCTCCAAGGTAGACATACTTCTCCTTTTGCTGAAGTTACATTCCATATACTCCGTCTTGCTTCTACTCAAGCGGAAACCATACGCTTCTAAGGCTTGCCTCCAGGTCTCTAGCCTCCCGTTTAGTTCCTCCCTCGACTCCCCAAGCAAGACTACATCATTTGCAAAAAACATACATCTCGGTGCTAACTCTTGGATGTGTTCCGTCAGTACGTCCAAACAATAATTATAATAGAAACGCCATCCCAACAATTCATTTTAATACAATTTAGAATTAAACACATGCATGATAGCAAGATCAACAAAACCAATACTTATATTCTGATTTACCTGAATAAGATGTATGTGCAGTTTTCCTATTTTGCTCCATTTCAAGTATGCATAAAATTGTTGTAATTTAAGGCTACCAGAAAGATTGTTTCCTAAAATTTCCACAGCACATGAAGCACTTACATCCTGCAGCATAAGCAAAAACAATGGGCCGTGTCATATAGATATTGATCATGGCTACACATACTGATTAATGAGGTCGTCGTCATGATGAGACAGAAAAATCATTGGCAATTTTGAAACATTAGTCTAAAGATAAAATCATGAAGTTGTTCGGTAATTGTTATTATTTTCTAGCTTAAACGGTGCTTGTTTTACAGAATAATAGAATTTGAGTTAAATATTAAAAAAATAGATAAAACTATAAAAACATCTCCTACTTGATTTGGAAAGCTCCACTCGACTACTTTTTGAAAAGTACCTTATATTTACTTTTTATACATAATACTGTTTGGCCTAACTTTTTCTTTTTAAAAATCTTTATCAGTTTAACTGCCCACTTAAGAACATTGGTTTTCATTCAAAGATTTCAACAAACCTACCACTGAAATGCATGCAACAGGTATGGCTTCACCGCCTTCTAGAACATCAATTGTTATATCTACAGAAAGAGTAGCACCAATATCTTGGTATGTCACTTGTATAACTGGTGGAGATGATGCAGAGATATTAATCTGCATGTCGTCGTTTGGATATCGCTTGTATAATTGTGGAACTATGAATCTCCATCCAGCGGTGTTCAGAAGGGCCTGATCATTTAGTTCATCGACAATCATTTGCATTTTACCTGCCTGAGCCATAAAACCACAAAAATTATCAAACAACTTTTCGCTATATATTAATGTAAAACCATCCGACATAAATGCTTGAAGTGGAACAGTGATGAAGTTATCCGATTAGTCAATATAACCGAGTCATCATTTCTGACAGCTTTTTATCCAATTAGGCAATAATTAGAATCATAGAAAATAAAATTGGCAATGGATTATGGCATGTGAAAGAAGACAGACTTTAAAAAACTTACATTGAAGTAAACTAGGGAAGCAGATTTGAACACATCTTCATGTATTGAAATCTTTATCATCTTTGGTAAACCACCACAGGCAGAAGAAACCTTGAATCCATTCTTGTAACTTTGAGGTACAAAAACTTCACTTGTCCTTTCGAATAAACCGTTAATTGCAATTGCAATTGAGGAATTACTCAACACAGGATTGCCAACAAACGAAACATTTAGTGAAACAGTTTTATCTAGTGATATTTGCTTTGGAAGAGCTTGCAAAACATTATCAAGCTTTACTATCCCCTCTGTTATTTTATCTGAAATGGCTTCTTCTACTGAAGATGCTATAATATCTTGAAAAGCATCTACTAGCCTGAAATAAGCATAAAGAAGTTAATGGCATGATATCTTCATTATATTTTTAGGTCCTGTTTGGATAAATGACTTAATTGAGTGCTTATAGTATAAACACTTCTCATATAAGTGTTTATGTATAAATTGTTTTTATAACAAAAGAAAAATAAAGTCAAATTGTTTACATATAAGATATAACTTTTTTATAAGCTAACATGGAAAGCTTATGGAAATAAGCTAAAAGCAGCTTATGGACATGTCATAAGTTATTTTCATAAGCTCTCCTAAACAGTCTCAAACAAGTGCTTATGCCGGTATATAAGTTCAAATAAGTCATTCCAAACAGACCCTTACATCAGGCCTAATGTTAGACGAGATGATATAACATCAAGAAAGAAAAATGATTCTATGTATCAATAAACAAATATTTGAAAGGGATCATGTTAAGATAGAAAATGTTGAGAAGTTAGCCAGTGACAGCTAGAGTAGTTTGGTGATTAGTTAGACGAAATTAGGATAACGTAATAAATAGGAGATGACACATGGGAAGAGGGATAACGTTTGAGATTAATAAACATCGAGTGAATAGAGCAATGACCCTGTTGTAAAAGGGAAAATCCTAGGAGGAAAGACATTCTCCTATAGTCAATGAAGTTGTTAAAGAATACTATACTATTTGATTAAATTTAGAAGCTCAAATAGACGTATTTTGTATTTTCTGCGGAAATTTTTTGCTGTAAAAGTTAATGGAAGCTACTCTTGTTCTACTCTAAAAATTTCATGTCACACTTGACTGGAGAACAAAGTAATGGGGAATAAAATTGAAATATAGATTTGATATTACAGTTCTCGATGAAAGAACGCATGAAAAGTATCATTTATCAGAAACATGGTTTAAGAAAATTGCTTACAGTTGGTAAAGCCAAGCTGCTCCACCATCCAACTTTATGGATAAATCTCCCACATAGCATCCATGATCTAAGAGACTCAACTTAAGATTTCCTTCTTTGTTCTTTAAATTTAATGTAAGCCCCACTTGCATGCCTGTAACCTTCCCAAGACGGCACAACACAACTCATTAGTGATATTATCGCATAAGTGTTTATGCATTAGCTCTTTGTACAACAAAAGATAAAATTCAGTCAAACTGTTTTCTTTAAACTATAACTTGTTTCCATAAGCTATCCTGTATAGCTTATGCACATACCATAAGTTGTTTTCAACTTTAGTTAGACATTTCTATTTGTTTCATAGTCAAACCTTCAAAATTAAAGCATAATACAACTAATCAAACTACAATTCAGTAGAACTAAAACAAAACTCTGGTCCAAGTAGGTATCTCAATTAATAAGGAAAGGACACCAAACGAGTTTTATGTAATAGTTCCAATATTTGAATCCTCGAAACTAACTTACTATCATTTTCCTGTTAAAACAACATAACTCGTCGTCTCACATCGGATAAGAGATGGTCTGACAATGTTTATAAGTGAGGGAAATCCTCACCTCACAAGCCGGTCTTGCGAGATTATGTCAGGCACAACTACAATTTCTGATAGAAAATTACTCTTCTCACTTACGAAATTGATTATTCCCTTATATCAGCTACAGTTAACAGAAGATTCCTTTTCTTTCTAATATGGTATTAGAGCCTCTCCAAGATCCGTTGGGCAAGCTGCTATCAGGTTTCCGCTTTCGGACCATCCACCCTTTATATACAAATTACAATAACGTCTATTTTCTCAAACTATTATCGATCGGTGTCTAGGTATCACTATCGATATTTGCATCCCTATCGTTGCTTCGAATTAAGTAAAATTTGAATTTCATACCTTAATTGAAGCAGTCCCACTATCAGAAATCCCAAAAGGAAGCAACCAAGAACTGACAGTATACTTCCACTTCATACTCAAATCAACAGTAGCACCAGTAACAACTACAACAATACCACTCTCTCCAATCATAACATTCGAAGTATTAACTTGAACATCCTTGATCATGATATCAGACAGAACCACCTTAGCATTTCCAACAAGTGGAACATATGCAGTATTCTCAATCTCAGGTAACTTAACAAGAACAATAGTTTCAATACCTTTCTCTATCAACAAATCCTTAGCAAAATCAAGACCTTTGTTGGATATAACACCAGAGATGAAACCATCTTCAAAGGGCTGAACATAGCCACTTGCTGGAATTAATAGGTGTAATAGAAAGAAGAGATTCAAGAGTTTCATTAGTTTTTAGATTTTGGTGTTGTTTTTTTGAAAGTGTTGTTACAGATTGGTTTGTAGAATTGGTTACGTAGGTATGAGGAATTGGTTGGTGTTGGAGTTTGGATTTTTTTCGGTTTTTTTTATATGTGATGTTGACTTGGAGTTGATAGGATGGTATGGATCGGCTGGTAATTACTATATGAGCTCGTGAACCACGCTACGGGTAGTTAACAACTGCACTTGTCGATTTTTGTTAAGCTGTTTGGTATGAGTAAGATTGAATTTGTTGAGTCGACCCTCACTTGTCAGAGTTCGACTCGATTCCATAAAAATTTATTCGACTTGAAACTCGATTAGAATGTGATATAAATATTGTTTTAACTTGATTTCGACTTCTTATATTTAACTCATTTGCATGAATCACATAATTGAAAAATATCTTTTGTTCAAATATTTAACGAACTTAATTTTTAGTTCAAATTCAATTTATTAACTTATGAACTAAGTTTAATGAATTAATTGTCAAAACGAGTTTCAAACAAATTAGTTTGAGTAAGCTCGATTCATTGTCACTCTCAGTGATGAAAGTGAAAAGATAGAAGATATATATTGTATAAAATGACATATACCGTATACGTATATAATCCTTGTCTAGAAACAATCTCTCTTACGAAATTATTGTTGAACAAATAATATGCTAAAGTATATGGTGGATATAAAGGTGTGTTGATGATTAGATGATTCAATGAATTCAACTGGTAATAAGCATTGTCTATTTTATTTTGTTTTTTGAATCAAATAACCATTGTCTATTGTTTAGTTATATAAGGAGTTTTTTTTATTCAAATTTAGTGATTTAAAGAAATTAAATTTTATCTAGGAGGTCTCTCTCCTCTCAGAAAATATCTAAGAAGTCTCTCTCATTCGATATCCAATTTGATTACGTACTTGCATAGCCTTGGTAGATGATTGACACAAGGGCAACAATTTCATATTGACTTAATAACAGTTTTAGCCCCCAAACTTTCTCAAAGTTGGGATTTTGGCCCCTTAAGAAAAAAAAACTACAAAATCATCCCTTAAGTTTTGCATATGTGGTAGTTTTGGCCCTCAAGTCCAATTTTGACTCGGTCTACGCTGATGTGACACCCTAAGTGAGGTGTCACGTGTTTTTTTTTTGTTTTTTTTGGCCTTGGGGGCCAAAATTTCTACAGTTGCAAAACTTAGGGGACGGTTTTGTAGTTTTTTTTTAAGGAGCAAAATCGCAACTTCGTGAAAGTTAGGGGGCGAAAACTGCTATTAAGCCTTTCATATTATACTGCAACCATCATTTTTTTGGTACACATCGCAACCATCATGCTATAACATAAACATATGATTAAAACACAAAAGTCAGACCTACATAAAAAATTAAAAAGAAATAAAAAATTGTCAAAATAAAAGTTAGATTTTTAAGTATAGATTTTTTTTAATCGATAGATACAAATACAAAAGTCAGACCCTACGTAAATTTGTCAACAGGGTGAAAGCATATATGCCTCTGCCTTAAGTTATGCTCATAAGCATGGTTCATCAAGTTTAGGAGACTTTTTGTCCTTTCAATTAGTAATTTATTAAATTTTCTTGTACAAATAAAATAATCTCAAGAGAGATGTTACAATAAGTAGTATTAAATGTGGGTGTCTAATGATTAGTTTAAAAAATTAGGGTTGAAAAAAGAGCAACTAGGCATATAAATCAAGGGGGTAAAGTGCATTTGAATGTTTAGGATCAAGGTGGAGCTGACTAGGTCGTGGCTGGTGTGTCAAGGTGGAGATTGTTGTGTATATGTGGCCCATAAGAATTGATACTCAAAGATAGTAGATACAAAGTTAGATAGAGGAGAATGTACAAGTAAATGTGAACATTCTAAAAAAACGACATAAATTGTGCATCATTTATCGAGTGTGCAATTTTCTCACTCATAGCTGATTATTCAATTTAGTTTGTCTCTCATAAATCAGTTTCTATCACACAGTCTGTAATGGTATTGCAATTTATTTGTTTATTTCTTGCATTTCATGCACTCAATTGGTGTGCAATCAAGTATTCTGCATATGAATTGTTTTTCCTTAAGATTCAACTAACTCCCCACTGTGAGTAACAACCCTAACAAACTCAATTTTCAACTCATTAGATTCATCAACACAAATTCAAAGAATTAATTGTCGTGTCTCGAATTATGTTCAAGTTGGCTTAGTTCATTGTTAGTCTTATTTCAACAACAAGGGTTCAATCAAGACTCTCTATATTGGCGTAGTGTTTGAGATAAACACTCCAAACTAGAACTCTGTCAACTCCATCTTACTTTGTAGTTTCAGTAAATCACAGCAAAAGCAGATATAAACGCATGTTAGGAGACAGAAACACACAACCAAACAGCCATTATAGCATATAGATAAGTGCTTATCAAGATAAACACTTATTGAACAAGCAACAAACTAAGCCATTAGATAGATGCTTAAATAAACATGCATAATCAGCTTAATCTTTCTCCTAAACTTGTGAATCAAATACCCCAAACAAATAAATTTAAATAAAAAAAATTCTATCAAAATACACTTGATTTAATTTCAGTTTTCTTAAAACTTATAATTAAATGATTCTACTACACGATTAAAAAGAAAAAAACACAGTAAAATCATAATTCATTAGATTTCAATCTTGTTAAACTTACAAAGAAACAAAACCTAATTAACAACCAAATTAAGCATCATAAACAAGAATCACATCATCACATATTCCAATTCATCTTCATCAACCTCCGAATCCATAAAGCGTTCTTCCTTGCCTCTTCAAAGCATAAACAACATCCATAGCAGTCACAGTCTTCCTCCTTGCATGCTCAGTGTATGTAACCGCATCACGAATCACATTCTCCAAGAAGATCTTAAGAACTCCTCTTGTTTCCTCATAGATCAAACCACTGATTCTCTTAACACCACCTCTTCTCGCCAATCGACGAATCGCTGGCTTTGTGATTCCCTGGATGTTATCGCGAAGAACCTTTCGATGTCTCTTTGCACCTCCCTTTCCTAGTCCCTTACCTCCCTTTCCACGACCTGACATTTTCAAGAGAAAATTGGGAAATTTTGGGAATTAGGGTTTTGAATTTGATTTGAGTGGGAAACAGAAAAGGGGGTATTGGAATATTTATTGGAGGGAATTGAGTTTTTGTGTTTTGATATGGGTCGTTGGATTTGAGGTAATCGACGGTTTAAATTGGCGATCCGTGTGTTTTGTGAGAAAGAATAATGAACGTTGATAAGGGAAATCTAACAGTCCGGATTCATTTTGCAGTGCCTGTGCGGATAAGCATTTACTTTGTGCTGTTTCCCTAATAAGTAGAATTAATTTTTATTTTTTTTTCTAATAGCTTAGTGGTTAGAGTTCACATAATTAAATGTGGAGAAGTGGGGTGTCTCTAGCAACTGAGCTAAATCGAGTATTTTATTGGTTAGTTGATAATGATATTCATTATTATTTTTGGCTAAATTATGTTTTTATCCATAAACTATTTTTAGGTTTTGCTTTGTTGCATTTTCTTCACTTTGAAGTTATAAATTTTATTGTTATAAAATAAAATGAACTAAAAGGACAAGATTAAAGATGAAAAAGATGAGAGCTTGTATTATTCTTTTTCAAATGTGTCGTTACACTAAAATATGAGTCATGTTTATAGGACAAATCAACAAGTGAATAATCAAAACAATTAAGGACCACTAACCATACATTCATTAATGTAGGTTATAAGAAGGTGGAATATTAAGGATGAATATCCACTAAATTTACTATTCATGACAATAATATAATTTAGGGTTAATAGGCTTTTACACCTATGTAATATAGATCATTTTTGGTTTTTTCCTCGTGAAATTTTTTTGTCAGATTTCATCCTTGTAATTTTTTTTTAGAATACCCCCTAGGCTAGCTGACTGTGCATTTTCGCTGACGTGGCACGCTGACTCACCTTTCTTTGATGATGTGGCGCGCTGATTGTATAATTAATATTATTTTTTATTTTTTTATGGGGTACACGTGGCTTTGTGATTGTTTTTAAATAAAAATAAAAAATATTAAAAAATGAATTAAATTTTAGAAAAATTAATAAAAATGAAAAAAAATACCGAAAAATTTTAAAAAAAACCTGAAAAAATTAATAAAAATGAAAAAAGATTAAAAAACGAAAACAATTCTGGAAAAACTAATAAAAATAAAAAAATTGGAAAAAAAATCTGAAACTTTTTAAAAAAAATTAATATATATCGAAATTTTCGAAAAATTTATAAAAAAATATCTGAATTAAATTAAAATTATAAAAAAATTGAAAATATTATCTAATTATTTGGATTTTGAAAATTAATTTCCAAAATTTTATTTTATTCAAAAATATAATCTAGATGAATAACAGGATACAAAAGATATTGATTTTCAAAATTTTATTTTATTCAATGCAATCATTAATTATTTTAACTTTTTAAATATTTTTACAAATATACTCTTATCGTTAGTTATATCATGGTCATTCTTATTTGATAGCTTGTGGTAAATTAATTGTTCTTATCTAATGGTTGGTGACAAGCTTATCTTTATCGTCGCCCTTTAAGGCTATATATATATATATATATATATATATATATATATATATATATATATATATATATATATATTTCCAGTCCACAGCCCGCCAACACGAGGCTTATAAGGGCGCAATTATTAAGTTAATTTTGGTGAGCTTATCGAACTTGGTCGCCCCTTTAAGCTATATTTCTATGACGTCCTACAACCGCCCAAGAATGAGGCATATAAGGGCAAAATGCTTCAGATTCATTTCTATATAATTTGATCATATTGGTTGTAGATTAACAAGTTTTTGATTTATTTGATCGAGGTTGTAGAGCTTTTTTCTCGTGTGAAAATTCATTTCACCTAGGCGACTCCCTCGAGTTGTTTTGTTTTAGATTCTCGTGTAGTTTATGTTGTGCTTGTTTATTTGAAAGTATTATGTTGAATCATGAGTATCGAACGGAAATTTTCTTGTCAATGTAGTGGATTTGTTTGTGATTTGTGACAGCGATTACTTTCATAACTGTTTTTGGTGTTCTTCTTTGGACGTCTATGAATTTGTGCCCCAATAGGGGGATCCTTTCATCAACTCCACTAAATACGTTCATAACTGTTTTTGGTGTTCTTCTTTAGGGAGTCTCTAAATATGTGCCCCACAAGGGGGAGCCTTTCGGCACTCCGTTACTATGGGTGTGGCTCCTCTTGGGGATTCTTTAAATTTGTACCCCACGAGGGAAGCCTTTTGGCAACTCCGCCACTACGGGCATGGCTCTTCTTGGGGAGTATTTAAATTTGTGCCCCATGAGGGAGAGCCTTTCAACAACTCCGCCACTACGGGTGTGGATCCTCTTGGAGAGTCTTTGTTGAATCTTCTTTAATTCAGCCCACCAGGGGGAGCCTTTCGCCAACTCCGCCAATATGGACGTGGCTCATCTTATCTTTTAATTATGCCAAGGAAGTCTTTCGGAAACTTTGCCACAATAGACGTGGTTCGTCTTGGGGAGTCTTTGTTGAATCGTTAAATTTCAGCCACTCTAGGAGGAGCCTTTCGGCAACTTGCCACTATGTGTGTGGCTTCTCTTGGGGAGCCTTTCTATTTCTATGCTATGGGGAGTCTTCAATTTCTCCGGTTTGGTGGGATGGTTTTCTCTTTCCTGCAAAAACAAATCACTAAAGTCAAGAGTGCTTATGGTACATGACAACTTTGCGTTTCATCTTTACGTTTTTAATGGCGAGGTCATTGCTTCAATATGCATTATTTTCCCATGGTTTATTTCTAGCGCGTGTGCCTTTATATCTTCTTATTTTATATCACCCTTGACGAGTTTGTTTACATCCCATCATGATCTATTTGAAATATAACAATACTTGCAAACTTCCAATGTGATAAGTATAATAAACAATAAATAATGGAATCTAAAATCTCAAACACTCTATGGATGATTGGCATGAGCAAAGATAGGTCTTGGAATCGTACACCTTAGTATCTGAGTTGTAAAATGACTTGAAGGAAGTCCACTTATATATATATATATATAAACACAAATTCAAGTGAAACTGCTCACTCAAATCTGCTCATGGAATCAATCAAGAATTTCAACTTACATTATTCTTTCCCTTCAAATCATGTTACTTTCAAATCTTCTTCTCCCCATGTTTCATTCGGTCAAACATTTAATCAATCCTATTAATCATATCCTATTGATACTCACTTATTTTCAAATCATCTTAAGGAGAAAATATGTGAAAATAAAGCTGTATTTGAATTTTGTGGTTTCATTATCCTATCCTTATTTTTGTCTGAAAGAATCCATCTCTAATTCTTTTTGATTTTTATTTTATTTTTTTTGCTGAAAGACGGAGTACCAATGTATGGAAGTGATGCTTTTAGGATAAGACAAGAATCCATCTCTAATCCTATTGATTTTTTTTAAGGTTGAGAAGCATATGGAATATTATCTGGTATGAAGATGGAGAAAAATACTAACATGCATTTCATGTCAAATAGAATGGTTTGTTTATTCCATCTCTTTTCTTAACTATACACAAGAAGACATCACTTTGTCTACCCTTCTCTCACGTATTATTCATACTGATTGGTTACCCATTATATTCATATTTTGTCTCTGTAGAATTATGTGTTCGGTGAGATATTTTCTCACGTTTATTCTATATGTGTTTGATTCAGTATTGGAATTTACATTGCTCAGGAGGATAATACTTGATCAATGGGGTGTACACAATATATAAATATAAGGTTCAAGTCATTGAAACAAGATTGTGTACCCTATTTGGCATTATACTTGATCAATGTTTCATGCAGGTATGCGTTGCAGGATGCTGAATCGACATACAATGCTTACATAAGTATAAATTAAAATTGACAAATATCTACAACATAATGCTCATATTACAGAAACCAAATGTACAATTTACTGAAATTATTTTAAGCCACGCAACGCACGGGTCTTATTCTAGTTTACCAATAGTTTTAGTGTACCGACTTTTAATTAAAGTGGTTTACATAATAATATGAACAAATTGTGGGGTTGAAACAGTTTTGCAGAAAGATGAATACTTGTTCTACTCATCTTTCATCTCCTATTAAACTGTAACTAACTCTTTCACTAAATTATATTTATTCTTTTTATGAAAATTTGGTGATCCCATGCACTTCTTCTTTCTAACAGTCAATACAATATATTACATAACAGCAGAAGGCTCCAAAGCAAAATTAAGTGTGAATGTATTACAAAAATTCGTATGAGTAACCTGGGGAGCTGGAAGTAGCATGAGAAAAATCAACTTAAGTAACAAATCGGCTATTCATACTTTTAAGATAACTCGTTAAAATCATTAGCATGAGTTTACAAATATTCCACAGTATTATACAACATTTACAAACCAAACTTTTTTGGTCTCAAGAATGTGGAAGAACACTTTTTTAAACCTGGGATGGAAATCTGCTGCTGATTCTTGGCCCTTTTTTCTACCTCCTTCCGTTTATTTTCTCTCTCGAACCCTGCTTGCTCCTTTTTTAAATTCTCCACTTCCTCCTCCATGGCCGTTTTCTCTCGTTTCGGTTTCTTTTTATGCTCCATTAGTGATGTATCAGACTCCGTCATAGAGAAAAACATGGGTCCGAGCTCAGCCATCCACTTGGGCTCTACGGCTGTGGCACATTGCATGTACTCCTTGGTGGTTAGGATTAACTCGTGATAAACCACATATTCAGGAGTGCAGCCCATGCCATAGAGAGCACTACTGGGGTGAAGATGACATGGCATCCCATTCTGGGTGTTAACATACTCCCCCACACCCTTTCGTCTTGCTGAATTTTGGAAGTATGCAGAACAAATCGCTTTTCTAACAACGTCTGTGTTAGGAAAGCACTTGGTCAGCGGAATTTTTAGGGTCTTGAGAATATCAAGCAGCTGGGATCTCACCTCTCTAGCCTTTCTTAGACCTTTAACATGCAAAAAATGGTCATTGCACCAATCACCTCTGTAATCATGTTGTTTCCATTGCTGATAGACATTGTAAAGGGTTAAATGATCAGATTCCGGCACAAAAAATCTTTCACGTGCAGCATCACTCTCCTCTGCTCGGTCCTTTGGCCTAAAGAAAACAGATGGTACTGAAAGCATGGAAACTATTGTCAGAACGTCGTCAAGACACCCAAACTGCTCACCCATCAAAAGCATCTTGGCAAGTGGAGGATCCAGTGGAAACTCAACCATTTTCCCGCCAAGTTCAGTCAATCCCCCCGCATTGTTAAGGGCGCCCAACATCCACAACTGGTACATAGAATTGAGAATATTATCCTGCGGAGGTGGATCAATGAAATCAAAGTCGAGTAAATTTTCAACACTAAGAGATTTCAGCAACAAGACCACATTGCCAAGGTTAGTTCTTTGAATCTCTGGAACAGGACTGGCCAACATTTCATTTAGGTAAGCACTCTCTGTATACAACCGATAGCATGTCCCAGGGCCAGTTCGACCAGCTCGACCAGCACGCTGGTTAGCAGCAGCTTGGCTAACAGGGAAGACTTGTAGAGCGTCCATACCCATCCTAGGGTTGTACACTTTCATTTTACCGTAGCCTGTGTCTATGACATAGAAGATACCATCCACGGTCAGTGATGTCTCAGCAATATTAGTGGCCACAATGCATTTGCGCGCACCATCTTCAGCTTTCTGAAATATCTTTGCTTGCAAGTCAGCCGGAAGCTGAGAATATACGGGAAGAATCAAAAGTTTCGGGACTTCTTTTTTTGAAGATGATACCATCCGCTCCATTATTTCAACAAGGGAGTAGCAAGCTGCCTCAATCTCGTCTTGGCCAGTCATGAAGATAAGGATGTCACCAGGAGGGCTGGTCATATGAATAGTCATAGCCTGCTTCACTGCATCTTTAACATAATCTTCAACTGGAGTTTTACTCCATAATATATTGATAGGAAATGTTCTCCCAGGAATATGGAAAATTGGAACATTTCCAAAGAAATGCGATAATTTCTGTGCATTCATAGTTGCTGATGTGACGATCAATTTGAAATCACGGCGTTGAGCTACAACTTTCTTCAATATTCCAAAAAGGACATCTGTGCTTAATGACCTTTCATGGGCTTCATCCATCACAATAACCCTATATTTGTCTAAATCAGAATCTTTAAGCGTTTCACGTAGAAGTACCCCATCAGTCATGTACTTTATTATGGTATTTGGTCCAGTCACATCTTCGAAACGTATAGCATAGCCAACTTTATCTCCCAACTCTGTGTCCATCTCCTCGCTAACTCTCTTGGCAACACTCATCGCTGCCACGCGCCTTGGTTGGGTGCAACCTACTATACCGCCTATAGTGTAGCCATCTTCATATAGATATTGTGTCAATTGGGTTGTCTTTCCTGAACCAGTTTCCCCAACTACAACCACAACCTGATTTTCACGAATCACCTGTAATAGCTCTTCTCGCACTGAAAAAATAGGCAGATATTGCCTTTGCTCGGCAATAGTTTTTGACATAGCAAAGTCACTCACAGCTTCTCCCTTCTTCATGTGGTTTGAAAACTTAGCTTCCTCCTTAAAATCAATTTCACCATCTTCACCCACGACAGAAGTGTCTGCATCAATATTTTCTGCTGTTTTTTCAACGCCTAATATATCGCCAAGTTTTGAGCCTGCAAGTTCCCAAAAGTGTTGGCGAGACTTGTTCGAACTCTGCTTCCTATGGATTTCTCTTACCATAGCAGATCCTTTGCGAGAAATTATAGCCATGTCAGATGTTGGATCTTTTATTGGCATAATTGGCTCTGCCTGCTTGGTAAAAACAATTCTGCCATCAAGAAAACGAGGCTTTGTATAATGCACAAGAAGAATGACCTTGCGTTCATCCTCATCGTCAAAATCAGTCTTAACCTCTGTGCCTCTAACAACACCTGATCTCAGTAGCTGCCGATCTTCCCATTGATCATTATCATCTGTAAGCTGAGACAATTTCTTGCTTTGAGAAAGGGTTATCTTAGTGCCATCTCTTCGGACCAATCTTCTGGCCAACTTGTCCTCTTTTTTCTGATATGAAGCCTCATCTCCAAGAAAAGGTAAAGAGTTATCAAAATCAAACAATGTACTTCCTTCCTCTCTATCATACCATGCTCGGTCTGCATCATATTCCATCTCCCAACGCATGCTTTCACTAATCTCATACTTGTGTTCTTCACCCAAGTCAGATTTATTTGCTATTTCCTCCTCATAGTTTTCTGAAGAAAAAGCGAGTTTATGCAATCCTCGATTATATCCAGCAGCAGAAGATTTGCCTGAAGAGCCAGAAGCCCGTATTGGAAAAGGAGACGAAGAAACATGGTCCAAGGACGAACGAGGAGTATACCATGGAGTTTCTTCCCTTCGCAGAGTATCTTCCCATTCCCATCGGCGATTATGCAAGTCATAACCTTCGTATCTGTTTCGCTTTCTATCATATTCATGATCATAATACCTACCACGTGAATCCCTTCCTGAGTAAGGCTCCTTGGTTTCGTAATAATTGTTTCTTTGTCGGACCTCTCGACTGTTACTCCTTGAATCACCCCTGGAAAGCCTTCTCTCATATCCACTTTCCGTCATATTGAAGGTTAGAAAGAGAGTGGTGTGGGACGGCCAACGGCAGCGGAAAAAGCAGCTGGGCGGAGATGGTATAAGGGATGCGTTATACTATCTCTTCCTATTAACTTTTTTTTAGGGTAACCTACTTAATTAACTTATATTCTACTCATTCCTATTAAATTGGAACTAACTCTTTCAATTAATTATCTTATGCTGCTTTTCCTATTAAACTAGAACTAACTCTTTCTTATGCTATTAAATTGTAACTAACTTTTCTAATCAATTCAAACTCTTTGAGATAGGTACTTATGCCGCCATTAGAAGTGGTTGTCAATCTATAAAACATGGTTGGTTCAAAGAGTTCGATAACAATTTTTTTTTTTGAGGGAAACAATTTTATTTCTAATAATTCGTTAATATCTTATAGATATTAATTTGTGAATACTATTAAGATAATATTTTGTATCTATACTATATATTTGTATATCTATATCTATACTATATATAAAAAGTAAACCATTTTGTTATGCCTTTTTCTGCTTCCAATTATGCCCTTGAACAAATTTGATCGATGTTGTTGGTGATGTTGTTGGTGTCAAGATAAGAATGTAGACTATATTTGTTTTTTTTTTTAAAGATATTATATTTATTATATTGTTGTTATCACTGAAAAGATAAGTTTAGTTTGTTATATCCTTAAAAAAAATTAGTTTGTTACAATATAAAAGTGCAAAATATCTATTATTTATACATATAATTTGAATCAAAATCAAATTAATTTTAATCAAAATTTCATAAAAAACTATTGTTCGTAATTCATACTCGTTAGCATAATAAGAAGAGCGGCTAGACGGATACGGAGTGCCCGTCTAAACGCTAATATACATAATAGTTAATGAATTCCCTAAAAAAAAAGTTAATGAATTATACTTATTTTTGTTAAAAAAATTATGATGATCTATTCACCATTATATCTCTTGCAATATTCAACATTATGCAATTTATTTTGAATTTGTGATAGCTTGCATGTAATTTGATAAACTTAAGCTATCTAAATCATCATTCCTTTATATTATTTTTTTTTTTACCCATCTTTGGAATTGTAGAAGGAGTAAGCTGACATTTAAAGGTTCAACAAATTGTGAGATTGGGATGGTTTATATGGAAGTGAAAAGGAAAATAAAATGTGGTAATCAGAAACGAAAAATGCATAACTCTTTTAAAACATGACTCTTTTTTTCTATTAAAAGCTAATCATCCAGAAATAGTAATAAAAAAACCCTCATAATTTTTTGCTAATTGCTGGCTAATTGCTGAAACGGGAAATTACTTTTTTGTGACACAACCACATCAGCCTATTCAAAAGCTAATCATTCATTTTTCTAAGGAAGAAATTCATTGCATTTCATTAGCAAAAATGTGCCAAATACATGAGGGTACATCATCAATAGTATGGGGGCTAGGATTAGATAGGGCTGCGTGAGCTAACTCATGAGCTACCCTATTCGCTTGCCACCTGTTGAACTCGACATGAGAGTTCTGAAATCTATCAACTAACAACCCGTTACAAGCATAAATGATACATCAAAATTCGCTACTATCATCTATACTTGAATTGGCACAATCAACAACTCTTTTACAATCAAGTGCAAAGTCGACATTGTCAAACTGTTGAATAGAGACCCAATCCAAAGTTGTGTGCAACCCAACAGCCTCCCCTACGTCTATATCACAAAGAGGGGCGAACCATTCCGTTTTTGCAAGAACAAAGAAACCATCATCATCTCGAAGACACATGTCCAAACCAACCCTGTTAAGAGAAGTGGAAAAAGATGCATCAATGTTGCATTTATACTTGTCAGGTGTCGGTTGTAACGCCCTCTTTATTTATTTAATTATTTTATTAGAGAATATAGTATATTATTATATATTATATGGTTTTTGGCGATTATGCGACGTATTTGTGATGTTGTGACGTGATGCTTATTTTATTGTCTAATAAAATAAGATATGTGGTGTTTATATATATTTATATGAAAAATAAATATTTGTTAGTAAAAATATATATATATTGAGAGGTGGGGTTATATTTATAAATAGAGATAGTTGTGAGGGTTGAGATAGAATTAGATAAGTTGGGAAGCGGTATATAAGGAAATTAGGTCAAGAAAAGTCAGTATACGCGTTATCAGAATTTGGGAATAAGGAGAGAAACGTTGAAGAGAAGAAGTGAAGCTAGGCTGCGATTTCTGCAATTTTTCCAGGTAATGGTGAGCCTAACTTCAGTAATATTAAGTGTAATTCATCTGTTTGTGGTTAGCTAAGGGATTGGGAAGAATTTGAGATGAGTTTCATGAATTAGGGTTATGATGAATTTGATAGATTTGATGTGAGGTTGATGTGAATTGCTGTAGAAACGTGTTACAGAACCTAGATTATTCCCTAGGATAACAATGTTGAAGAATTAGAGGCTTAGCACGAGAGATTTGAGATGAATTGGTGAGAATTGGAGCAAACCCGTAGTGGTTCTGACATCGCTAGCCTGTGGCGAGTGGCTACTCGCCGTGGCGAGTAAACCTATATCGCTCGCGAGGCGAGCAGCATAGCTCGCCGTGGCGAGCATGACCCTTAAACTTGGGATTTTTGCCAACTTTAGATGGTTTTGAGTGCCTTATTATTCATAGGATAGACCTGTGAAGTTGTTAGGATCGAATTGGACTTAGGGAACCTTAAAACGAAGTTTTTAGGCGAAAATGTCAAAAAGGCCGAGAGCACCCAGATTGCTCACCTGTAGCTCGCCCCCAGCTCGCCTTTGGCGAGTAGCTTCTTGAGAGAGCTCGCCGTGGCGAGTTAGTGCATTTCTGGACTGTTGCTTCGTTTTGCGATCTGTTTCGCATGGGACTTTGAGAGTACACCTTTGGGTAGTGATAGAGATGTTTTATGACTTAAGATGCATTCTGTAATGATGATTCATGATGGTTCTCTTATGTTAATAATAATGCGATGTATTGCTTATATTTAAATGATTTATAAGCATGATGTTAAGTGATGTTGATGATGTTATGTGCCTTTGTATATGTGTTAAATGAGTTGAACTTCTGCCATGTATTTATTATAATTTTCATGTGTCAGCCTTGAGTTGTTAACGATGTTTGGGGAGTTATGTTAACTTGTTTAAGATGTTATAGAGTCGTGTCCATGCATTTGCATATTATGAGACGGTGGAGCTTTTGCTCAAAGCGACGGTGGAGCATTTGCTCAAAGCGACGGTGAAGCATATTAATGCTTATATATGGTACCACATGCATGATGTCAAGATGTTAGAGTTGCATTTAGTTGAGTCAAATTGTTGACATATTATGAGACGATGTTTTGAGACGATGATGTGCTATTTGAGATGTTTATGACGATGATGTTATACTTGTATTTTAATATGTGATGTATGAGATGAGTTTATGTTGTTAATCATAAATGTTGATTTATATGTTAATATTTCTGTTGTGAATCTCACCCCTTCTGTTGGAATTGTCGCCTTGTGGGCAAGTGCAGGTAACCAAGCTTAGATGCGATGTTGTGAGGAGTCCTTGTGTGATGTCGTAGGGATGCTCTGATATGTAACGGGATGGGGTCCTTTTATGAGTCTATTCCCTTATGTATCATGTTTGAACTATTTTAATATTTGAGATTTTCGATGAACTTATGAGACATTTGTGATGGCCTAGAGCCAAGACCTTTTTGAAGGATTTTGGATTATGATTTTCGCTGCTACGATTGAATATTTTGCGAAGGATAAACTAATATTTATTTTGTTTAAAGATTTTATTGTTGAGAATGTGACACTCCTTTGTGATGTACTCTGATATATGCATTTATTTAATGAAATTTTTAAGTCGGGAAATTGGGGTGTTACATCGGTTTCTTCCCATTGTCCTCTTCTTGCCTTGTAGGCCGCACCTGATATATGGTGGGTTGAGCGCTGCTGCAAGACCTGATAGCTTGGGCTGCTCTCCACTCATCTAGTAGGTGGGTTGCGCGTTGAAGCACCTGCGAATTAAGTTCATTTTGTTGCTGCCAAAGTTTCATGTTCCGACTCTTCCAAGGACTCCATATAATTGGGGCCATAAGCTTGCACTGCCTTAATGAAAGTTACTGCAAAAGAGTGAAAATTAAAGCATATATATTATAATCTTGATGGAAAAAGTTAATTAATCATTCAAAAGTATTAATAAAAAAATGTTAATTAGCCAGTAGACTACTTGACAAAAAAAAATAACGCTAATAATTTATCGGTTAATTGGTGAAACAAAAATTAATCTTTTGAAATACAACCACATCATTTCAGCTAATTATTATATGAAATTCTTTTTCACGTTTCAGAATAACTAGACTTTTGACCCGTGCGACCAGTGGCGGAGTCAGAAATTTTAGGTTGTGGGGGCAATATTCAGATACTATATTTAAAATGAAAGTAAAATAAACACCTTACAGTAATATATAAATACAAGAGAAATAATAATACTTTTACAAAATTACTCTTATCAAATATTAACATATTTAAGATTATATAAATACAAAGTGGAATAGGCGGGTAAGAGCTCGGCTTTGCAAGTTATTTGTATGTACTTAATAGGTTGGTCTTGTAGGCCTAAAAGACATTTTCTATAGTGACCTTTTAAAACTAAAAGGGTTCTAAAATCGTCTTGGTCTTCTATGTTAAACATAAAAGTATGGTTTGGCTTGATGTAGGCTAGGTTTTAGACTGGCCTAACCTATTTTCACCCATACTTGAAAATAGTGCCATTATTAGTGTACAATTAGAAAAAGTAATTAAGATTGCACTAAAAATTGAAATGATCATTTAATTTAAAACAAAATTTTATTATAAATTAATCACTCATAACACAATAAATATATATTAGGATTTTTTTTTGTCAAGTAGGTTAGTGGCTGGAGCTCACACGTTTTAAATGTGGAGAAATGAGGTGTTCGGAGTTCAAAACACAACTCCTACATATATTATGATTAACAGATCAATTTATCAATAATTGAGACATTATATAATTTTACTTTGATAATATGAGTGTTTTTTTTTAGTAACTGTGGGCATGAAGTAGGATTAACATCATTATTTATATATACTAGTACTAGAATTAGATTATTAGTGGAGGTACATGTCCACATAAGAGCATATGTGGCTCCGCCACTGCGTGTGACGTACGAGTCCCATTGGTTTTAATGAAGACCTATAAATGATATTTGACTCGTAATATGAATGGATCTATCAATAAACGTATACAATATTATTAGAAATACAATATTTTAATAAAATCGGTCTTAAAATTTATTTTGCACGGTATAATGTGTAATTTATACTTATGTAAATTAATAGATGTAAATCAACCAATATTGAATAATGAATATGTATTTTTAGAAAAATTATATGCACTTTATGAATATTTGAAATTAAGAATTATCCCAATGAAAACCATGTCTTTAGAATTAAGAATTTATACTTGTGTAATTTATATTGTGTAATTTAGCTACATCTCATATTTAATTTTGAGATCTTGTCGTTCCAATGTTTTATCTTGCGAGTTAGCATATACTTTTTATACAAGAGGACAATAACCTCTTCTGTATCACCTAGATGTATCCTGTCTATCAATGTTACAAAATTTGGATAAATTTTTTAGTAGCAAAGAACAATGAAATAGACATGAAGAGCATAAATCATACTCTCTCTTTTTTCAATATATAAACAAAAAAGGTTTTAATATGTATTTCGTCCTTACAATTAAGGGTCGTTTAAAAATTGCTCATTGTAATCGCTAATCCTTGCAAATTAGCCTTACAATGTTTAATCATTTAAAATTTCGTCCCTTGACCTAGTTAATGACTGCCATGTCATCTGATTACTGACGTGGCTCTGTTGATTGGTCAAATGACTGTTTGACTCAGCAAAAGTTGATGCGAACTGACAAAAATACCCCTGATTTCTCAGACAATCACGAAAGGACAAAAATACCCCCTATTCATCTTCTTCATCTTCGGTTAGAGCATCCATTTCTTCACATCCTTAATAAAAATCAGAATCTAAAAAACTAAAAAACATATTCACCGGGTCAATTTCACTTCAATTTTATCTTTTTTCTAACTGGGTCTTCAATTTTCTCTTTAACATTTTCATTAAAAAAAAAACCAGAATCTACTAAATTGAAGATGAAGTTGAAAAGATATTCTAAACCCACCACCCACCCACCCATGAAATTCCAATTCATCTTCCTCTCCCATGAAATTATTACTTCCATTTTTAATTAAAAAAACCATACACAGATTCAACTCATTCAAACACATCACAAGAATCCAATAAAAAAACGCCCCAAAATCGATAACATCACCAATTCTCACCATCGCCGCGGTTCAAAATCATGGTGATTCGGCTTCGACAACGTCTCAAGTAAACCCTCAAAGACTCGTCATTTGACCATCTGACTTCCGTTTCCGATTTCGACGAAGACGTAGAAACCAACACCGACAGTGTAATCATTGGTAGCTGGAAAGTGAAAAGGGGATCCAAAAAGACCAATATCGAATTGTTGC
This sequence comes from Medicago lupulina, assembly GCA_958299785.1. Taxonomy (NCBI): domain Eukaryota; kingdom Viridiplantae; phylum Streptophyta; class Magnoliopsida; order Fabales; family Fabaceae; genus Medicago; species Medicago lupulina. The sequence goes on along the minus strand of OY283144.1, from coordinate 32,882,614 downwards.
AATTTTTTGTTTAATTTAATTCTAAGAAGGGTCAATGTAATTAAGGGATTCCCGTTTCGCTTAATTTAATTGAGGGAATAATTGTTGCAATGTTCTGGAAAATTTTACTTCCAAAGAAGAGTGATGGGTATAAACATGAATCTGCATCTAATGAGAAGCTGATGAGGTGGACATGACAAGTTATTGTTTTTACGTGAAATTCAGATATGATTTTTAGTTTGAATTGAAGATGGAGATGAGATGAAGTTGATGATTTTTTTTTAAAAAAAATTGGTTGATGAAGGTGATAGATATTATGAATCTGGAATGAAGAGGATAAAGAAGTATGTGAGGGAACAAGAACAAAGTCTCCTAAAAACCGAACCCTTATTCTGAATTCGCATATGGCTTTTATAGAGAAATTTTTGTAACAACCTTCAACGTGCCACATTACAGGTCCAACGTGCCACGTTACAGGTCCAACTTGACACGATGGCTTCATTAATCCAATATAATCCTACATGGCATCTGAACAAACTCCCATCGTGCCACGATATTTCTTCCCAACGTGCCACGATGCTGTAAAAAATAAGAAACTCAAGATCATGATGCTCCTTCAGAAGTGCCACGATAAATGCACGATTTTTTTAGTAGCTGAAGCTCCCCAAACGTCATCGAAATTGTGCGAAACTTGCTCATTACATAGACATATGACCTCTTTACACTTCTAACAACTATCAGCTTGTTTCAGCATGTAATTCATGAAAAGACTCTCTAACTTGCTCAAAAAGGAATAGAAACAAACAAAAAACATGAGTATGACCTAGTGTCATCAAGGACAATTTTTTGATATGCCAAAATCAGCAACTTTTGACACAATACTTTTATCCAAGAGAATGTTTGATGTCTTTGCATCATAATGAATTATGGCCCTAGCTCCAATGTGAAGATATAAAAGTTTTTTTATTTTATTTAGTTGACATAGACTCAAGCAATTTCCTAAAATTAGGGTGGTGAGTCAAGAATGGTCAGGATAGCTCAACCGATAGTAAAGGACTGAAAATCCTCGTGTCAACAGTTCAAATCTGGTTCGTGGCGATTCATATCTATGAGACTATGAGTATCTATTCTCATAAAAATGAATCCACCAATTCAAATTAGGGTGAATGTGGGAAGCTTACACCATCACTTTCAAGACTCACCAGATTTTCAACTTTATTATTTCGTTGGTTAATGTCAATCATCTTTTTACTGATCTATTTCTTCCAATTGATGATTATAGTTATGTACATAGTAAAATCCATGAGATTTAATTTTGTTTATTGAGTTTCAAGTTTGGTGTTCTACAAATTTGTAGTATGAAGGATGGATATATAGAATACTTTCATATATCTTTTCGGATCCTATGCTGAGAGACCAAAGTTTGTTTACGTTGACATGTAACATTGAATCCATGTCACATTGTTAACCTGCTTCATCTCAACCTATTCAAGAAGGCACAACCTTAACTTGAAACATCAAGTGCAACTGGTTATGATCACTTTAGATATTTACCCTTGCCATTGCTCGCAGTGATTGCATGCTGCTTCATGATCATTTAATTTTCTTGGCTTTACTTGTACGTTATCTTAAAGATAGGAAAAAAAACAAATCTTAACATATAATCTTAGATTTTGTAATCCCTATCATACTAATCTTAACTATTATTAATAGTAAATCTACTTCAGTATCTATCACTGTATCGTTGTTATAAACAAAAAGGTGTTCGTCTATGAAATTCAATAAGAATGTAAACCATAATAGCCTGTAACATGTTCTATTTGATATTCTCCTTGATTTGTTGTTGGAACCAATGAAGGGATTATTGAAAATTTGAAATAAATATGATACAACTACAAGCAAGGCTAACAAGTTTGCCTGTAAAATCCAGTGATTTGTGTTATGCAACCTATATTACAAGACTTCAAGTCAGAACTGGATAACAAGCTATTTCTTCTTTGGATTATTCGGAATTTTTCGGTTCCTTCCACCTTTTCGGGAGGCAGCAATGCTAGCTATTACATCATTACCAGCAATGAGTATAGCACTCAAACCCATCAGCTTCAACCCGAGGTTTTTTGTCAAATATGACAACCTGTTTTCATCTCCTCCAGTAATATCTTGCATTTGATCCACCTGTTCAATAGATAAAATAGTGTAAACCTGCAATGGCAATGCTTTGGTATCTGGATAGCAGCGTAGTATCTCCTTGTAACTTTCTTCATTACCACCAAAAGTGAATTGCAGAATCGCCTTCGACTGTGGATCATCTGATAAAGGATCAAATATGAAAGCAAAATTTCCGAATTCCATATTAGGCCTCTTGAATAAATTAACCAGGATACCGCTGCTGGGTCCTATATTCTTAGTAGAGGACTTCTTAGGACAAGGTTGCTGAATTCTGGTTAAATGGTAAATGTGAGAAGCTTCTCTCAAGCCACTCATGAATGCACCATGCATAGTGGCTGGATATTGCCTAGAAGTGGCCTCCCCTGCAAAGAATAGTCGGTTTCCGACGTTTTCTGCAAGTATATCATAATCATCACCAGATGATTGCACACTGACATGAGAGTATGAACCATAAGAAAAGGGATCGCTTCCCCATCTCGTACAGATTGATTGTATTGGATCAGGTACATTGATGCCTTTAGGTTGAAAAATACCTGCAGAAAGATATATAAAATGAAAATCGGAACCACATTTTTTAAACATCGAATCATATCAATTCATATGATTAAAAATAATTTAATAGCTTGAGAAAATGAGAAAAAAAAGACTACATCGTAAGTCTCAAAACAAAATGAAATGTCATACAACATAAGTTAAAGTGAAGAAAGAGGAATAATATAGTCAAATAAGGTGCACATTAAGCAAGGAATGATATAACAAAATAAATGTAAATAATGAATCACTAAATCATGTGATTCATATTGATCCTATGGAATCTTGCAATTGCATGCATGCACACGTTATACAAGCAGCAAATAAGCGAAATCATATCAAATCATGCAATTAAAATAGCAAATCATGCAACTGTAACAAGTAACACATAAAACAAACAAAGGAAAATGTGCTAAGTGGTAACATACATAAAATATAATGAACAAACAAAATAAATAAGGGCATTTTTTTTTTCATCAATAAGTAAAAAAATAAGTGAAAGATACCTTTTAGAGTGGTCAAAACCCGATTAAGTAAGATGGCTGGATCTGTGGTTTCAAAGGAGTGTGCAGCTTCACCGGCCACAAGCGCAATAAGTGCTGCCCCCCCAGAAACAGTGTGGTAACCGTAGAATAAAAAGAATTCCCCTCGATCATGACTATTTTCCTTGAGACATCCAAATGTGTCCAGATCTTCCCCCCAAAACACATGAGGAAAAATCATTGCAACTTTGTTCAGAAGCCCAAAACCCATCCTCTCAATTGATTCGAGCTTTCTTGCAGGTAATTCCGGTTCAAAATTAATGGCCTTCTTTTTTAGAACTCCAAGAGGCACAGTGCATAAGGCGAAATCTGCTTGAAACACTTGATCCCCAGCAATAATCTCAACACCCTCATTTCCATATCGGATAGTGTTGACGGTCTTTCCATAAAAAATAGGAACTCCTTCACACATAGCTTTTATCAATCTACAATTTCCTCCAGCAAGAAAACAATGATCACCCTTCATTTCATAAGGATCATCTTGATTCCAATTGGCAGCTGAAAGATTTGAAAGACATCCAGCATTTGCGTATTCTAAATTTGCAAGATGCCAATCAAACATCTGCTTCTCATCAGTAGATTTAGCCACCGCATATAAAGTCTTGAGTTTCTCCAAGACTGAACCAAGTGAGGCATCACTTGCAAACCCACCCATAATTTCCCTCAGTTCCATGCTTTTGTCAAGCAATTTATTAAATTCAAAATAAACCTTGGAATCTATTTCCTTATCAACCGGATCCCCATTCGGCTTGAATAAAGGGCAATTAAGCCGAACTTTATGAAGCGGAATGGAAAGTTGCCGTGCCAGAACCGCTAAAGGGTTGGCATGAGTTCCTGTAATTACGCTCCCACCAAGATCTAAGGCTGCAAAACTATCCTCGTTTCCTATCCTTTTAGTGTAAACTCTGCCGCCAGGACGGTTCCTACCTTCCAAAATGACAACCTTATAACCAAATAACAACAGTTGCCTTGCCGCAGCCAATCCAGCAAGGCCAGCACCAATAACAATAACCGTCCCTTTCGTCGACTCAGGAAAATGAGATGTAAATGACGGCAACACACCAAAATTGATGTGACCATTATACGAAAGGTAATTATAAGCAGAATTAATCAAATATTCAAACTCATTGTTCACAGTTTCTTTAATATGTTCCTTCGTCAACCAACTCCTAACATTCCCTCTCCAGCGAGCCAATATATGATTCCTCACCACAACATAATCGTTTTGCTCTTTCCCGCCTAATTCTGTGACAACCCCAGATTGAACCTCATGCTCAAGCAAAGCATTCATTGGGAAACCAAGCGAAAAGGCGATCATAGCCTCGGTGTTGGTTTCTTTTTGAAAATCTATATTTTTACCCTTCTTCTTCAAAGTGCTTTCCAAATTCTTATCAAATCGCTCATGATCATCTAGCAATCCCTCATAGCTACGATAATTCCCTTTCTTTCTCAGAGACATACGCCTCGAAACAGATCCATCAGAAGACGGGCTTGCCATTGTTTGTTCCTAATAAATATAATTAACATATTCAATAAACTAAACCCAATTTCGTACCCAGTCATTATAATAATCTGTTCAATAATAATAATAAAACCAACAATAACAATAATCATATGACAAAATAAAAACTATGCTAGGTTTAAGCAAATGGATATGAAACAAACAGAATGTAAATTTGAAGTTGAAAACTTCATTCCTTATTAAAAGAACCCATGAATTTTTTCACATATATTAAATGTATGTTTGAGAAAAAACTAATAAATAACCTAGTATAAATTGCATATGAATTTATATTCTTCAAACGAGGCTTACAGTTAGAGACGTAGGGAGTATTTTACGAAGAGTTGATGACACTAGTTGCAGTTCTGAATTCTTGGTCTGCACAATATGTAACAAAAATGGATCAGTAAGAACTTTTTGCATGGTGAGTACAGATAAACAAATACTAGAAATGAAGAGTAAAGGAGGGAGAAAGAGAGAGCTTACATTAAAGAAAGAGATTTGGAGGAAAATGAAATGGTGTTTGTTCCCTGAAAGCGACAATATATGTAACAAGAAGAGAATGAAAATGAGTTGTGATGATTGACGAAAGGCTACGTTTATTTGTAGTGTCTGAAACAATCAAATATGGTAAGTTTATTGGTCTTTTAGGCGGGAATAAATATAATGTGGTCAATGGGAACAAATTAATACAAGTCTAAAGATTTGTTTTCTTTTTATTTTTTTATTCTTTTTGGTCAAATTCTTTTTATTTTTTACATGGTACAATAATAATAAACATTCCAAATCTAGTAAAAAAAATATACTCCAGTCAAACAAAATATAAAATAATACGATTTTTTATTTTTTTATCTTTTACTCCCCTATGTATTTTATTACTAGTCGTTTGACCTTTTTACACATATTAAAAAATGCATATAATTTGTATTGAAAAGATAAATTACGAATGATTTTACAAAATTATCTTTTATTAGTGATATGGGAAAAAGAGATTAACATAATGGAACGAAGAGAGAGTAATAAATGGTAAAATGTATGATAGGAAAAAATCGTTAATAATGTAGGAGGGCCTGTGGTATCGAGTCTTAAAGGCTCGGTATGGCGAGGAGGGTGGTCAGTTGAAGGAAGGTGGGGTTGACTGTTAGGTGTTGTAACGCCCTCTTTATTTATTTAATTATTTTATTTGAGAATATAGTATATTATTATATATTATATGATTTTTGGTGATTATGCGACGTATTTGTGATGTTGTGACGTGATGCTTATTTTATTGTCTAATAAAATAAGATATGTGGCGTTCATATATATTTATATGAAAAATAAATATTTGTTAGTAAAAATATATATTTTGAGAGGTGGGGTTATATTTATAAGTAGAGATAGTTGTGAGGGTTGAGATAGAATTAGATAAGTTGGGAAGCGGTATATAAGGAAATTAGGTCAAGAAAAGTCAGTATACGCGTTATCAGAATTTGGGAATAAGGAGAGAAACGTTGAAGAGAAGAAGTGAAGCTAGGCTGCGATTTCTGCAATTTTTCCAGGTAAGGGTGAGCCTAACTTCAGTAATATTAAGTGTAATTCATCTGTTTGTGGTTAGCTAAGGGATTGAGAAGAATTTGAGATGAGTTTCATGAATTAGGGTTATGATGAATTTGATGGATTTGATGTGAGATTGATGTGAATTGCTGTAGAAACGTGTTACAGAACCTAGATTATTCCCTACGATAACAATGTTGAAGAATTAGAGGCTTAGCATGAGAGATTTGAGATGAATTGGTGAGAATTGGAGCAAACCCGTAGTGGTTCTAACATCGCTCGCCTGTGGCGAGTGGCTACTCGCCGTGGCGAGTAAACCTATATCGCTCGCGAGACGAGCAGCATAGCTCGCCGTGGCGAGTATGACCCTTAAACTTGGGATTTTTGCCAACTTTAGATGGTTTTGAGTGCCTTATTATTTATAGGATTGACCTGTGAAGTTGTTAGCACCAAATTGGACTTAGGGAACCTTAAAACGAAGATTTTAGGCGAAAATGTCAAAAAGGCCGAGAGCACCCAGATTGCTCGCCTGTAGCTTTCCCCCAGCTCGCCTTTGGCGAGTAGCTTCTTGAGAGAGCTCGCCGTAGCGAGCAGATCACTCGTCGTGGCGAGTTAGTGCATTTCTGGACTGTTGCTTCGTTTTGCGATCTGTTTCGCATGGGACTTTGAGAGTACACCTTTGGGTAGTGATAGAGATGTTTTATGACTTAAGATGCATTCTGTAATGATGATTCATGATGGTTCTCTTATGTTAATAATAATGCGATGTATTGCTTATATTTAAATGATTTATAAGCATGATGTTAAGTGATGTTGATGATGTTATGTGCCTTTGTATATGTGTTAAATGAGTTGAACTTCTGCCATGTATTTATTATAATTTGCATGTGTCAGCCTTGAGTTGTTAACGATGTTTGGGAAGTTATGTTAACTTGTTTAAGATGTTATAGAGTCGTGTCCATGCATTTGCATATTATGAGACGGTGGAGCTTTTGCTCAAAGCGACGGTGGAGCATTTGATCAAAGCGACGGTGAAGCATATTAATGCTTATATATGGTACCACATGCATGATGTCAAGATGTTAGAGTTGCATTTAGTTGAGTCAATTTGTTGACATATTATGAGACGATGTTTTGAGACGATGATGTGCTATTTAAGATGTTTATGACGATGATGTTATCCTTGTATTTTAATATGTGATGTATGTGATGAGTTTATGTTGTTAATCATAAATGTTGATTTATATGTTAATATTTCTATTGTGAATCTCACCCCCTTCTGTTGGAATTGCCGTCTTGTGGGCAAGTGCAGGTAACCAAGCTTAGATGCGCTGTTGTGAGGAGTCCTTGTGTGATGTCGTAGGGATGCTCTGATATGTAACGGGATGGGGTCCTTTTATGAGTCTATTCCCTTATGTATCATGTTTGAACTATTTTAATATTTGAGATTTTCGATGAACTTATGAGACGTTTGTGATGGCCTAGAGCCAAGACCTTTTTGAAGGATTTTGGATTATGATTTCCGCTGCTACGATTGAATATTTTGCGAAGGATAAACTAATATTTATTTTGTTTAAAGATTTTATTGTTGAGAATGTGACACTCCTTTGTGATGTACTCTGATATATGCATTTATTTAATGAAATTTTTAAGTCGGTAAATTGGGGTGTTACAGGTGTGGTGGAGGATGGTGTCGGGTATCCGTAGTGATGTGGGGACCAGAGTTGGTTTGAGGAGAATGTCCGTCGAATAGTAGGTAGTGGAGGTAATACTCTTTTTTGGACAGACAATTGGGTGGGAGGACGTCTGTTGCGGGATCGTTAGCCCCGCCTCTTTGATCTGGCCGCGGATAGGGGGGTGATGGTGGCGGAGATGTCGAGGAGAGGGTAGGAGGAAGGGGGGAGCGTGGGTGAGGAGGAGACGCCATTTTGCGTGGGAGGAGGAGAGTTCTAGGGAGTGTTCTGCATTGTTGCATAATATTGTTTTGCAGGAAAATAATGCTGACAAGTGGAGATGGCTTATAGATCCCATTAACGGTTATACTATTAAGGGGACTTATCACTTTCTCACGATGACAGAGCCTTCACCTCACAAGGTTTTGTATCACGATATTTGACAGAAATACATATCGTTGAAGGTTAATGTCTTTGCTTGGCGTCTCATCAGAAACAGACTTCCTACCAAAGATTATCTTATACGACGACAGATTCTTCCTATACGGAGGATGTCGTTTAGTGGAGACTACAAAGCATCTTTTCCTAGGCTGCGATATCTTTATCAATGTGTGGTCATTGGTTTTATAGTGGTTACACATTTCCTTTGTTGCACCAGCCTCAGTTCGAGATCATTTTCTTCAGTTTGGTCACCTGCTGAGGTTTCTGAGACATTCACATTTATTCTTCCGAATAATCTGGTTAGCTTGTGTCTGGGTTATTTGGAAGGAGCGGAACAACCAGGTGTTCAATCAAAAAGCACTAGACTCCCAGGCTATTTCAGACAAGGTTAAGTTGCTCTCGTTTGCGTGGATAAAGGCTAACTTGTCTTCTTTTATTTATACCTACCATGATTGGTGGCACCACCCTTCTACCATGTATGGGTGTTTTGATGTAACTTTCATATTTCATCATTTCCTTGTTTGCTTTTCATCGTGCTCTATTTTTGAAGCACATTTGACTTTACTCTGTAATTTTTTGAGAGTGGTTCTCTTTTGCACACCATGTGCGAGATGAGTCACTCTGGTGGTTATGATTATATTTTATTTTGGCTTGTTAAAAAAAATGCATTAGTAATGTAAAACAACTTATAATAAACCAAAATATTTTTTCTCAAGGTGACTTATAATAAAATACAGAGGTATATCATATTAATTTTAAAGAAAAAAATGTAATTTAAATACTTGAAATACAATAAATTAAATTACGTTTATTTTTTGTGCACAAATATACGTACTTCTTATATAAAATTTGAGATGAAATTTTCAAGTGAGTCAAACTCATCAATTTAAGTGTATATTTCCTAAGTCCTAAATTATAGGTCTTATTGGAGAAAATATTATCTCAAATTATTTTTTTGAAAACGCTAAATTTATTAATAACAAATCTTTGTTCAAAACGAACAAAGACAAGTGAATCAAGATTTACAAAGCGACGGTGTCGTATATAGGCGGAACATTCAAAAAGAAAGATATAAACAAAGCAAAGTCTATGTACACAACCTCGCAATAAAAGCCATATTGATCACCCCACAAAGAGCTACTAACAACACCCAAACAATTACGCAAAACAACCAAACCAAACCGCACAAAGTCTCATGATCATTAACAATAGCCCCAACCCCCCAACCTAAAAGACCACTAAATTTTGTCCACATCCGCAAGGCAGTACATCAATATGATTTTCAAATAACAAGCAAACAAAACCCATACTAGAATCCATTGAGCAAGAACCATATCAGCACCTACCACAACCTTCAACCACATCCGCTCTTCGTCCGACACAAGCCACTAAAAAACCAACTTTCAAATTCCAACACAAGACTTACTCGCAGCAGCCATAAAAACCAAACAAAAGCCACAACACCCCTGCCATTGCCAAAACCCAAAACAGAGAGACAAAGTCGAAACCACTTTAAACAGTCACACCTCGTCCGACTACAAATTGATTCACGACAATCTTCCCTACAAAATTCATCTTACTCAAACTCCATCACCGTGTTAAAAAATTAAATCCTTCAACATTCAAAAACACCATTCCTCGCCACAAAAATCACAACCAAAACAACCCCCAAAACCAAAATGACGACCCCTGCAAAATAGCACACTATTGAACGACAATGTTCAACGATCCTTCTCTAACCAAGAGGACCTTGAAACAATCGCGCTTGAAGCACGCCTAAGAATATTGGAACGGCCGCCGAAGATTGTTGTCCGGACCCATTTTGGAACGACGACAAAGGTGCGGTAAAGCCCACCGGAAAACCGCAGCCAACAAACCCCAATCAATCAGAACCAAATCAACATAAGCAATGAAACAAACAAAGTCACGAAGCCAGATAAAAAACGAACCCAAGAAAACATAAACATAGAATGGACGACGCTGTAATGCCCTATTTTATTTATTTAATTATTTGATTGAGTTTAGAGTCTTTTTGAATAATTTATTTGATTTATGGTGATGTGTGTTATTTTTGTGTTATATGTTTGTGTTTTAGTAGCATATTATATTATAATATATATGTTATTTGGTGTAGAGATATTATGTTATTTGGTGTAAACATATATATGTTATTTGGTGTAGAAATATATATGTTATTTGGTGTAGAAATATTATGTTATTTGTTATAGAAATATATTTGTTATTTAGTGTGTGTGTGTGTGTCTCTCTCTCTCTCTCTCTCTCTCTCTCTCTATATATATATATATATATATATATATATATATATATATATATATATAGAATATGGAGACTTTGGGGGTAGATTTGGAAATAAGAGAAAATAAGTAGGTTAAAGATTTATATAAATAGGAAGAGTCAGAACTTAGAAAGAAAAAGGAGAACACGTGAAACAAGTTTTGGAAAAAGGGAGAACAAGAGGAGAGAAGAACCAAGAGGAGAGGCTGCCAATCGATAATCCTAAGGTAAGGGTGGGACTAACATTCAATAATCTTGAGTCTATGATTCTGAAAATTTCATTTAACATGTTGTAGGTTTAGTTTTTGAGAATTGGAGAATTAGGGTTAAGAGTGATAATTGATGATTTATGTTATGTTGTTGTTGATTTGTGGTTGGATTCATGATTATGAGTTGTGGTTGTTGATGATTGTTGTTGTTAATGTCATATTATGAATTGGGTATGAATTATGTTGAGTTGTTGTTGTTGATTGTGATGATTTTGAATGAATGTGAAGTTTGAATAATATAAGTTGCTTTTTTTGATTTTTTTATCTCTGCCCTGAATTTTGAAATGAAAACTGGTATTGATCGGTGCGGAATTGGTCTTAAGATGTAAACACAAAAGTTGTAGGTATGGACAGGGCCGTTCTTAGAGTTTTACGGGTCTTAGGCATAATATGAGAAAAGGGCCCCTTGTATAATACGTCATAATTTTTTTTAGCTTATTGTTCTGATTTTATTAGCTCTTCATTTTGTTTTTTTCCCGCTTTTAACTACCAAATAATTTTTTTTAGACAACATCTTAAAGTAAATCAAATACTTTATAGACGCCAAAACAAAATAAAATACTGTAGAAGAAAGCAATAGTTCCTGCAAAATGATAATGAATGTATCTCAAATCACTTTCATGATCATGAATGCTCTCGCATGTTCTTACACTATCAAATTCAATTTTGCAATCCTTTCAATCAATTCAAGAAATTTGACATTACAATATTAATATAATATTTTTTTGGGAACCTTAGAAAGTAAAGATTAAGATTAATTTCGTAAGTTCATTTTCAACTAAAATATAATGTTTTGTTATAAAAATTATCTCAATTTCTTGGATAATAAATATCACCTATACTTTTATTATCAGTGAGGCACATTATTAGGAACAAAGGGCCAAAAAAATATTTTTAATTTCTTCGATGATAAATTTTTTGGCAAATTATTAAGAAAAACCAATTTTTTTATAGGGAGGGTGTATAAAGAAATCTGTATTATACGAGGGTATATATAGCAAATCTTGCCAAAAGGGCCTAAAACATTAACAGACTTGAGCCCAGCTCTTCATCTTGTTAATTTTTCAGGTCTTTTAGTGAATTTTAATATATAAACCCTCCTAGAAACTCAGTATTTTTATATACACCCCCCTCCATAAAAAAAATTTAGGGCCCCCGTAACGGCATGGGCCCTAGGCCGTCGCACTCCCGGCCTATGCCTAGGGCCGGCCCTGGGTATGGATGTTAGCTTTCTAATGTCGTTGGTCTGATGTCAAAACGATTTATAGAACTTGAGTTATGGTCAAATTATTGCACGTAGGTCACAGTGAATTTTTATGGACTTTCTGCACAACTTTTTCGAATTTGAAACGAAAACTGGTATTGATCGGTACAGAATTGGCCTTGGGTGTAAACATGAAAGTTTTAGATAATTTTGTTAGCTTTCCAGTGGCTTTGGTTTGACTTGAAAATGACTTTTAGTTTTTGAGTTATGATAAAAATACTCCAAGGAGGTCTTAACGAAATTGTACGGTGACAACATTCTCTGCTTCATGTTTTTGCATCTTTTTCACACGTAGAGAATGTTGTCACCGTAGAGAATGATCATCTTAGGGTGATCCTTTTGTTGATGGATGCTCCTATTCTATTTGTAGTCTCCGAAGGATGAGAGCCAACTATGTAGCATCTACATTGATAATTTAAGTATTGTATACGTCATTAGTATGATACT